>JAYKKT010000062.1:12980000-13630000 GCA_036023115.1 Brasenia schreberi
GCAACGGGACATGGTCCTGTCGAGTTTGAGGTGAACCTGTCCCAAAGTATATATATATATATACATATATATGTATATATATGTATATATATGTATATATATATGGTCCTGTCGAGTTTGAGGTGAACCTGTCCCAAAGTATATATATACATATATATACATATATATATATATGTATATATATGTATATATATGTATATATATGTATATATATGTATATATATGTATATATATGTATATATATGTATATATATATATAAATAAAGAGAGAGATAGAGAGTGGGAGCTAATACATGATCATTAACATATCATGCTAGATTGTTTGATCATTATCATCATCAATGCAATCAATCAGTGGTGATTAGGTATCTATCTCACGTTGCATTTAATACACTCATTCAATAATATCTAATTTAATATATATATGTATGTATGTATATATATATGTTTGCTAGATATTGCTTTGATCATTACCACTCAACGACGTAGATCAAGTCACTTATCAATTTCAACATGATAATCAATGTCATTTAATACATATGAGTACATTAATACGACATGGTATTGATCACCACCATCATATTAATCACACATAGTAATGACCAAGAAATATCATATTCTATCTAGCAACTCTCTCTCTCTCTCTCTCTCTCTATCTATATATATATATATATATATATATATATATATATATATATATAAGAGTTAAGGTCCTTTATTCTTTACCTAAATCATATTCAATGCACCATAAGCCATCCCCTTCATTGAGAGAAAGAGAGAGACTATTCAATGGTGGATCACACTTTAACTCCTATTCTTGAGTTTCCAGCTCTTTTCGTCTGCAGAGATATAGATTGTTCACAAAGATGCTTGTTAGTAGTAGTCATCCATGAGTTTTTATCTTCCTCACAAAGGGCCTTTTAGATTTACTATCACTGCTTTTAATGTTCATATGCAGTAGGTTGTCTGTGACGATTTAAGGTTTTTCCTCTGGATCTAATCATTCTTATGGATTGACGTCTTGAATAACCTTATTTTAGCTTGTCTTTCAAGATTTTATATTTAGATTTATTATTTGATGTTCTTATATTAGTCAAGTACTAATATGACAATCGTTCACTATTATGATGAGGAACATAAAATGGATCCATAGTTTCTTCTTTAATAGAGCTGATATATTCTTATGTGTGACTCTTGGAGTATTTGTTCAGATTCGTTCATTATATATATACATATATATATATATATATATATTGATATATATATATATGTATATATATATATGTGTAAGTATATATATGTATATGTATATATGTATATATATAAATGTATATATATATATATATATATATATATATATATATATATATATATATATATATATATATATATATATATGTCTGCTTGTGTTTTTTTTCAAGGATATGGTTTTATCCTAAGAGGTGATAGAAATTTCTTTGAACATTGAGCCACTGCCGGACAGAGCAGCACGAGTGAGTGAAAATAATTTTTAGAAAGTGATCTGCTTTCTTTTCTTGCAATCTATATTTATTAGTCCAAGTGGTTCTTCTATGTTGAACATGCATTGATATTAGTAATAACAACCTCCAGCAAACAAGATACAATCAAAATAAATACTAGCAAGAAGAAATAGACTCCCACCCATGATTCTGGTTCGAGTCATAAGCCGTCTGGAACTAAAAGAACATTAAAATTTTTGGCATTAAAAAAAAAAGATTATATATGAAATGGGCTGTTTGAAATAGCCGGTTCTGATTACACCCCGGTTCTTAGTCCGGTTTCCGGTTCCAAATGATTTCTGACCCAGTACTGTTCTGGTTGAAGCTGCTAGACTGCAAATAGGTCATGTATAGAACTAGGGAACTAAGTGTCATTGCCCCCTCTTGAGATACAGAGACCAAATGGGGTCTCACAAACACAGACCCAAACAGGTCCATCGGCTCAAACGCTCCACCTGAAATTTTGGAAATCAACTTAAGGTCTATAAGACCATGGTGCGATCCATGGGCTATAATACATAGTTGGCTCCACACGAAAACATTCAAAGAGATATTTGCCCTATCCCAAAAGAGTTTCTAGATCTGCCATTGGATCCAAGTTGGTTCGTTAAGTGGGTGGGTTGCCCGCACACGAAAAGGGTGATATGACCCATCAGGTTAACCTAGTGAACTGCTCGTGTCTGACTCATTTCTTAATTCTTATATGAAAAAAGGCCGTGCTTTTATGATTAAAAAATCTTTATTTTTCTTTTTTGTTTCATAGTTATCAAGCAAAGTTTGAAAGGCAATGTACGAGAAATTAGCATGTGCACATTAGTCCATCTCTAATCTACTTAAAGATCTCAATTGTGATCAATAGTTGAAACTTCTAAGTTAAAAGGAAAATAGTAATGGATGTATTTATTAAAGTACTTTTTATTTTTTAAATTTAAATTTTAATCACCAATCAAATGGTTGAGATTCTTGAAGTTTTTTAAGCATAGATTGATATGTGCATGAACTATTGATATGCATCTCAAAAATGTATACCTATTTTAACCTCGTTTTATTCATCGAAAAACCATGGATTTGTTCTTGAAGAAGAGTTTGTTTGTTTCTTTTGGTGAGCCATAGGTGTTGAGCTATCATGAATCTTGGAAAAGAGTAGAACCAAACAGATATGGAAGGAAAGGAAGGTAATCAAATTGAACAAGCTGCTCGGTTTATTTAGCAGTCCTACCTAATGGCACTAGCAGTTATGCATTAATGGTATTAGTTGGTTGCAGGATTCCGCTGACAAAGAAGATTTATTGCCAAATTAATGTCATAAAAAGATGTTCACTGAAATCTACTCATCACAAAGATCTTACACACACACACACACACACACACACACACATATATATTCGATTCACTGGTGCCACTGACTCATGCATGATCACTATTTTTTTAGAATGAGATTATTTTTTGTCCTTTTTTGAAAACTCTTATATTTTTTAAATTACATTCATGTTATTAAAAAATAATAAATAAATATGTCAAAAGTAGGTAAGATATATATAAAGAGAGAGGAATTACTATTGCACATATGCATCTACAGTTAAACATTCAAAAAATCTTAACTATTTATTTTTGAAGATTAATATCTTTAGTAAGAAAAGTCAATAACGCATGTGCATTTATTGCAACTATAAAGTATAAATTTGTTTTTTTTTTAAATTTGAAATTCAACTAGATCTTATGCTCGATAAGATTTTTAATTCGATGTAGGAATGTACTATGCTCTCTCTATATGTATTATATATAGAGTGGATCCAAAGACAAATCTTTTGGGTTGTGACTACCAGGTTCTCGTGTCATGTCTGAAACTGTTATCCTATATAGGAAGACTTAATATTTGGTTAAATACAGTCCCCTCTCTCTCCCCATTCATCACCAAGCTAGGATCCCAAATTGACGGAGGGGCAGCTAACATTTGAGGACTAGTTGTTTATTTCCACATATTTCGTGTCCCGAGACCACTTCCAGCATCAAACAAGACTCCAAAAACAAAAGACAATAGAACTACAACTACAGAGAGTAATACATATATATATATATATATATATATATATATATATATATATATATATATATATATATATATAGAGAGAGAGAGAGAGAGAGAGAGAGAGAGAGAGACTGTTTGGTTAACAGAGAAGTCTCATTTGAGTCATTATTCGTACACAGGTCTAGTAGAGCCGCTGAGAACAACTGTAACACTACAGAACAGCTCATACACACACAGAGATAAGTCAAGGAAACCCTGAAAAGATCAATCTTATTTGAGGAAGCCTCCAGCCATCTTCAGGTAGTCCCCGTAACCCGATTCCTTCTTCTCCGACTTGTCTCCTTCCCCAGCTGCACGTAATATCAAGTCAAAAACAATCACCGACACACACATATGTGAGAGAGAGAAAGAGAGAGACTAACGCTTGTTCAGAAAACCCTCAGCCATCTTCAGGTAGTCCCCATAACCCGACCCTCCTCCTTCCTTTTTCTCCTCTTTAGTGTCGGATGGAGTGCTCCTCTCAGCCGGCTTCTCCCCACCAGAGTGGTAGCCGTGCAGGTACGTCTCGGCCTTCTGCACGTACTGGCCCATGCCCTTCTCTTCCAGCTTTCCATATTTCTTGGCGGCCTCAAGCACGTCCTCCGCCGCACTTGCCACCTTCGCCTTGTCCACTTTGTCCGTCTCCCTCCGCGACGCCATCTGCGCGGCCTCGCCAATTACCTTTGCGCTCGAGAGAAAGTCCATCGGCGAAGCCTGCCGATGTTCGCCGGTTTCTCTCTCATAATTCTCACGACTCATGGCTTAAGTCGCCGGATTCCAGTAACTGGCAGTTCTTGTTTGCTTTGTGGAAGCTGATCTCTCTCTCTCTCTCTCTCTCTCTCTCTCTCTCTCTCTCTCTTATATACTGTAGATAGTGATATTTTACATTTTTGGCTGTGTGGTGTGCTGAAGCCGTGGTGGGCCTATCACCGACGAAAATGCGAATATGCGTATGGATGATGGAAAAGATCAATTAAGTAGCTAGGATATTTTCACGATCAGTAATTTCTAAGGCGTCGTTTGGTTCGCCCAAGAGTCGAAACTGCACTGTTGCAGATGAAGAGGACGGGTGACCATGGATGAATATGGAGATTAATGCAAAGCAGTTGGTTTCTGATAAATAATGTGAATGAATGCACAACGAGCAACAACTCACCTGGCTAGGAGTTGAGTCACAAGTTGAA
Organism: Brasenia schreberi; assembly: GCA_036023115.1. Lineage (NCBI taxonomy): Eukaryota > Viridiplantae > Streptophyta > Magnoliopsida > Nymphaeales > Cabombaceae > Brasenia > Brasenia schreberi. The sequence continues at coordinate 12,984,773 of JAYKKT010000062.1, forward strand.
GCTCGTGAGTTCGATCCCAGGGTCATGCTTGTGGATTCGCTTCCCATCGTTAGAAAAAGCTGGACATGGGCAGCTCGTGTTTGTATGTGTATACTGATATTCTTTCTCTTCTCTGTTTCTTTGCTTGAACTAGTGAAAACAGTTTATTCACTCATGGTGGAATAGTTTGGACCCTTTAGGAAGGTGTTTGACGATTGTCCTGGCACGTATGGAGTACGGGCTCCACACCAAGATTTCAGTTGGAAAAGGAGCGGCCTCTCCGTGCCGCCTGAGAGGGTGGGATGGGGAAAGAGTGGAGAACTTCTCCGTGCTGTGTCTCCTGGCCGCACAGAACCGGCACGCGGTTCGTCCCAAGCAGCTCATTCTTAAAGGCTCCCTGTCCGCTATTCGGGGGAAGGAACCCGTGCTGCTTTGTCCACGACATCAAGCTCAGGATCAAATGTGTTTGATGTTTGATGCAAGGTTTAAGAAAGTTGGACTTTCATTTTCGTATTTTCGTGCTGACAGTTTTAAGTTTTTTTTTGTCAGCACGAAACCTTTGTTTTATAGAATTTAAGTCAAAAACTTTGAAACCAAAGAGAACGGAAACACAACTTAAGATTTCGTACGGAAACCCAAGCACTTCTTTTTCTTAAACTCAAGGATTTTATTTGAAAACTCAAGCAACACTTTTTCTTTATTTTGTTATCTTTTTTATATAACAATCTAAGCATCAATACCTTTCACAAATCAAACACGAACATGATTTCTCAAAACTGTGATTACAAACTCATGGGGATCTAGATTTGTAATTCTAGTACCCGTGGCCTGACAACATGAATTCAACGCACCAACCATGAAAATCTTGGTCCAAGTCAGGTTTTAAGTATTGTACAACGTGAGATGACGATAAATCTGGCAATCTGACCATACAACCCAACCATGAAAATCTTGGTCCAAGTCAGGTTTTAAGTATTTTGAGTCAAATCCAGGTTAGAAAAAAGCAACCCGATAAAACTCGGGTCAGGTCCTCGGACCGGATATATAGTTTCATATAACTATTTACAAATATAATCTACATACTATATACATCATCTACAAAAGTAAGTACAAAGGTTATCAAAAACATCTCCTACACTCTTTCTATATATTTGTGTTTGTGTCACTGTGTTTTTTATACAGATTTGGGCACCCCTAAGTTGACCGAACCTGGCTAGGGTTGGATCCAAGTTTAAAAATTATTACTTGGCCTAATTTTTACCTTACCCATGACCCGATTTACCAGGTCTACGTGAGGGCATGCTTACTTCATCCTTTTAATCAGAAAAGGATGAGCTATCAATTGGAATTGGATTCAGATAGATTTATCAAAGAAGATGAATTGATTCCATGCAACAAAGTTTTGCTGATAGAGTGGAAGAGACAATTTGCAGCAACTGATTCGGGTTATTGCCTTCCACTATAAAAGAACAACAAGGAATTTCTCATCGTCCATTTCTGTGATATAGCAACAATCACAAGGCTGTAAATAGCACTTTTCTTTGATCAAATAAAGAAAAATAGTTTAAAATGGTTTGAACACCTATTAACATGATCAAACAAAATTTTGATAAAAAAATAAAAAAATTATAAAGTGTTGGAAAGAAACAATAAAAAGTACAAGAAAATCTTAGTACTTGTCCTCTTTTTGATCATTATTAGTTCCTTTAGGAATCTTAATACATTCTTCTATCAGTCGATTTGCCAAGATGGTCAAATTCCATCCTTGCATCACAAGCTCATTGCATTTACTTTATTGGATAAGGTGTGTGCTCCTCCCCTCAATGGGGATGATCCAACCTCAAGATAGAAGCAATGACAAAGATGGTATACTTAGGATAAGCCATGGTTAATGTTTGGGAGTTGTGTATTAGGTGTGAAATGTGTGTGTGTGTGTGCACGCGCACGTGTGAGCACATAACAGTTGTGTATTAAGTCCATAAGAGCCCGATCGCCGAGACAAATGAATCATCCACCAAAGCTAGACGATCTCTAAGAATCTACCCAGTTTTAGTTTTATTTGAACATTTCAAGTAGTGTGTGGTTATACAAAATACCATAACTCAATGTGATCATCCTAACATGATCACCACAAGTATTATGTTAAAAAATTAAACTGAAAATCCAATACAAGCAACTGTGAAGAGGAACAACACTTCACATGATAATGATAACACAAAGAACAATAAAATAGCTCGCCTGCCTAAGGGGTCGACTCACAAGTTATCGATCATGAGTTTGATACCCGGCGTGTACATATAGATTCGGCCTCTCCATTGTACCAGAACATGGTAATGGTAAGCCTTATAAGAGAAATGGCATGAAGGGATAGAAAGAGTGATCAAATGATTCTGCTTTTATGAAGTGAAAGATCAAATTCGAGTGTTAATACAGCATTTAGTAAGGTCTAAAGCTAAACGAGTTCAAAACTTGGAGAGAGAGAGAGCAAACCCAGGACTGAAATCATTGTATCTTGGGGAAACCTTGACGTCAATGCAAGAAAAGGGGATCGTATAAGCAAAACCCACGACTAAGATCAATATTTCTTGAGGAAACCTTGAGCCAACTTCATGTAATCCCCAAAACCTGATCCTTCCTCTGTTTGACCTTCATGGCCAGCTGCAAACAACAGATCACCGTATCAAACATTTGACAATGTGTGTGTGTGTGTGGGAGAGAGAGAGAGAGAGAGAGAGAGAGAGAGAGAGAGAGAGAGAGAGAGAGAGAGAGAGAGAGAGAGAGAGAGAGACTCACGCTTCTTTAAGAACCCCTGTGCCAACTTCGCGTAGTCCCCAATTCCCGACCCTCCTTCCTCCTCCTGTTTCCCCTGGTGGGTGCTTGTTGGATGGCCGCCGGAAGGTGCGTGCTGGCCGGTACTCTGGCTCTGGCCTCCACCGGTGACCGAGTCCCCGTGGATAGGGCCGGCGGCCGGACGGGAGGTATGGTACTCATGGAGATACGTCTCGGCCTTCTGGACGTACTTGCCGACACCAGTTTCTCCTAGCTTTCCGTAGTGTTTAGCAGCGATCAGAACGTCCTCAGTCGCGCTGGCCACCTTCGCTTTGTCAATTTTGTCCGTCTCCCGCCCGGCGGCCATCTTCGCCGCCTCCGCGATTACCTTCGCGCTCGAGAGCAGGTCCCCGGGGGACGGCTGCCGGTGACCGGTCGAGTGATCGGGTTTCACGGAGGGCTTCCCTTCATGATACTCGCCACCAGTGGAGGGGTGAGCCGGATTCCGGTGGTTATCCATCCTTCTCCTTCCCTTCGTTTGCTCGGTTGCAGATCCAGATGAAGCTCTTTTGCGGTATCCCTATTGTCGTTTACCTTTTTAATTGTGGTGGGGATTGATCAAAGTCAAGACAATGTTAAATGATAATGGCTTAAATGCCCTCTGGCCTCTGACTGGAAGATGGTGCACGTGAACCATGCCTCGATAGGATTTACGATTGGTGGTGCGAGGACCTTGGTATTAGAAGTAAGTGATGTTTTCGTTCAAGGTAAACCGGAACCGGCTGTTTTAAGTCGTCCGATCGATTTCAATTTTTATGAGCTAACGACGTGTTTGTGACAAGAATTTTGATTCGAATCGGTCATGTCTAATTAGAAGTGTAGGTGCAGACCTTTGATTTTGGTTTGTATTATTTGTACCGAAGAATTAATGTTTGATTATGAGTGATAATAAACACTTGATTTTCATGAAAAGCATGCACAACCAAACTTCAAATCTTGTATCAAACACACCTTTATGTGTATAAGAGAACCTGAATGATTGAATTGGTTGAGGGTTGATGTAGAAGTTTAATAATATAAATATCTACGGACGAGCAATAGATCATCTTGCAAGGGTTTAGGGGTTGACTCATAAGTTGAACGTCATGAGTTCCATTCCACGTCATGGACGAACTTCCACCAAGCTCCCCGTTATAACAAAGAAAAAAAGAAAAACCTCTCTGTAAATTGGCATTTTCGAAAGGTTTATCCTAAAATAAATGGATCCGTTGATCTTGGCTCATGATGGAAGCTGGTCGCATGCTTAATTGGCAGTGGTAGATCTTATATATCAAGTTAGATTTTGAAGTGCTCACGGGCTAATTAAAAAAATCCTGTTTAGCCACCTCTCACGTTGGTAAGTTTCTCATTTTATCTTTTGACCTTATTATATAAATATTTTGATGGTGAGCACAATCATTTCTTGTATATGAAATTCGTTTGCTAATCAAGCAGTAACTTTAAAAAATAATTACTAGTACGGTGCATAATATATATATATATATATATATATATATATATATATATATATATATATATATATGAAAAGTGGATTTGGTGCATCATGCATGAGTGGTGAGAACTAATCTATTGAATCTGGACCATTAAAAGATCGGATAGCTTACATTTAAATCCAAAAAGAAAAAAATTGTATATGCATTTTCTGTCTTTTAAAATAAAAGGAAATGCAAATTAACTTTGGTGTATTGGTGCATCACTCATTCATGGTACACTAAATCTCAGTTTCCTATATTTGTGTGTCTAATACTTGACATAAGGTTCCTCTCTGAATGATATTCTTGAGAATTTTTGCCGTCCAATAAGTGAGATGAATGGTTGAGATTGAGCCAATGAAAAGCAGAAGGGTAGCTTTTACTCTTTATTAGACATATTTGCTTTCTACTTTATATTGACATCATATAACTCTAAATGGTGTAGTCCGAACCATTCATGTATCTTGATCCGATGTTTATAATTTGGAAAGATGTCAATCAAGAAAACTACAGATTATATATATATGTGTGTGTGTGTGTGTGTGTGTGAGAGAGAGAGAGAGAGAGAGAGAGAGAGAGAGAGAGTTACATCATTTTTAATACATATATACGTATATATAGATATATTGTCAGTATGTAGTATAAATGGGCTGACAAGCATGAAAATGAGTTAGCAAATGCACCCAGAGCCATTAGCTTAACAATAGGGTTGTTGAACCCACGCTGCAGTGGCGAGTTCGACTCCCAGGGGTGCATCTGTGTGTGTGTAAAAGGCTTTGGGATCCCTTTTAAAAAAAAAAAATTTGGCAAATGAAGCATTCTCTAACGCATTGAGCTCTATTTGCACTCTCTTGGCTCACCAAATGGTTAGTTTTCAACACCCACTGCACAAAAGGCTACGGCTTCGTGGCCAATGAGATGAGCGTCTCGTATGGTGACCGATACGCTGAAGATAGACCCGATGCGATTCAACTCCTCGATGCTCGGATCGGATCGGATGATCGACTCGTCTCAGAGAGATCTTTTGGACTAGATCCGGTTTGGATCCTTTCAGTTGACTCGATCCGATTGATGCTCCCGTTTTCTGTACTGCGCTCTTCTTCCTCTTTCTTCGTTCTGTGCCTCTAATTTTCCTCCGTCGAGAGCCGAATAGCAACCAGGTGGTGGTCGATTTACGGTGAGTCTGAAATACTTGTTAAGGTTCTCTCTTTCTCTCTGTCTGAGAATTTGGGGCTTGATGAAGGGGCAGAATTTAGAGTTTACGTACTCCTGCTTTTAATTTAGCTTTTTTCTTGGTTTCTTTGTGTTGGGTTCTTTGAATATTATGCGCAGTGGTATCTGTGAGAATATGGGTTATGTTATGCTACATTCTGATCAAGTGATGGTAGAGAAAGTGTAGTCATCCGGTATTAATTTTGTTGTATTGCAACAGATATTCTGTGAGGTATTGCATTGTAGATTTCTTAGTGTTTGTGATTGTTGGTGTAGGGAGATATGTAACCTATTGTTTTGAATTTCTCGTCCCTAATGCATCGCTTGCTTTGGTCAAATGGATTCGAGAGGGTTTTAGGAATGAAGTTCCACATTATTGTGAAGATTGTGGTTCGTGGGGTATCTACTCGTTGGCATCATTTTTCTTCGCTCATTTAGTTTGCATTGCATTGTCTTAACTCTGCCTATGGCAAGGTTTCACCCTTGTATGGCCGGATAAGGAAGTTGATTTGTCTTGGACAGCTAGCGACAGTGTAAAGCTTTGTTCAATCTTTTACGGGTGGATGCCATTTTCGAGCATATGCGCCGGATTTTATGAGAATTACAAAACTATGCATGTTTGGGTGAAAGTTAAGTGTGTTTGTGTGATTATTCCGGGATTCATGACCTCCTAAGATGTCCTTGTGCTTGACTTTCTTGCGAACCCCAACCTAGTATTGTAAAAGGCCTGCTTGGAGTTTAAGTGATAACTTGGAAGGAAACAATAAGATCTAGCTGATGTTAAGTGTTAGCAGCATGGCACATGGCACATGATTGTTCTCTATGGAAACAAAGAATCCATGTAGCCGACCCCATCTAGTATGGGAAAAGGCTTAGTTGTTGTTGTTGCTTAGAATTGGGTGGACAATGGTTAGTGATCTTAGATGTAAAAGAAAGGGCTTTGAGTATCAGAATCAGCTTGAAATCGGCTTGACTCCAACTTGGAGAGAAGGCCTGTCTAAGTGAAAACATTGGTGTCTTTTTTGGTGTTGTCTGTGAAACTTGTGATAGAAGGCTGTTTTTTCTTGAAAGAAATTATGGAGGTATGCTTCCAAAATCTCACTGTCTCTTGTGTGTCTAAGACTGTTTGCTAGTGCGCCTGAAAACTTAAAAGAACGGGCAGTGGGATATAGCAGCTAAAGCGGATTCCATTTAGCCATTGACTAAGTCCATATCGTCAACTGCTAAATCCATTATATTATCTTTCCTCTAGTGTTTCCCTTTTCTTTTTCAGTTTTTTCTCCATTCTTTTTTTCTCTTGTGTGTCTAAGACTGTGTGCTAGTGCGCCAGAAAACTTAAAAGAACGGGCAGTGGGATATAGCAGCTAAAGCGGATTCCATTTAGCCATTGACTAAGTCCATATCGTCAACTGCTAAATCCATTATATTATCTTTCCTCTAGTGTTTCCCTTTTCTTTTTCAGTTTTTTCTCCATTCTTTTTTTTTCTCCTGCACATACCAGTTATTGGTTTCATTTACCATGAAAATATGAAATGTTTCAGTTTCTATTATGTTATTTGACTAAGCATGTTTTGGGAATAGTTAAGCTTATGTCTCTTCTAGTAAGGTACACATTTACTGTGCAATTTTTATACATATTTTGAAGTATGTGGCATGCCTTTTAATTTCTTAATGGCATGTGAAACACACACATGTGCTTATTGTGAGTTAACTGCTAACATGGCACATGATAGGGCTCTGTGGATACAAAGAATCCATGTAGCCGACCCCATCTAGTATGGGAAAAGGCTCAGTAGTTTTTTTTTATGTGAAACACACACATGCACCATGCTCACACATATTACGATTGCAGAGTGTGATGAATTTTGTTGTATAACAGTATAACTTGTTGCATGTTAATCTTATTTATCACAGAGAGATTATTTGTGATTCTTAAATGATTGTTTGGATAAATAAATCTTATCTGTCACTCTGAAACTCTAGTTTATGATGAGCATCCGTTTTCTGTTCATAGTTCTCTACTTACATTTTATCTAGGATGCATCATTAATTAGATGTACCATTTAATGCTTATTTTTGTAAAATACTTTATTTTGGTTCATGTTGTTTTATTTTGAATTAACTTTTGTTATTTATATTGTTTTTCATCCTTAAAATGTGCTATGCTAGATGCATGTTTTTTAGTTATTGAATAATTTGTGTTTTTTGAAAATGGTGTGTTGTTAAATATGCTTTTGTGCTAAACACTAGCTTCCCACTATTCACTATTAACAGTGAGGCATAGAGAATTGATTTTCTGAAATTCTCAATTAAAACTTCCCAATCCAAGCCTTTTTACCACACTAAGTGGGGATGATACATAAAATCCTCAAAAGTACTAGTTTCACCTCTATGTAATATTCACTTCTATCAAATATAGCACTATAATTTATTCAACAAATCTCTCTCCATGCTTGTTACTCAAGTCTACATCCAATGACTCTTCACCTAACCTGGTGAATCTTTGGTTTATTTGCCCTGTGATGCAAATTTCATCAGGCAAGTTAACAAGAAAGATCTGCTTCTTCTTTTAGCTTTATCTTTTTTGTTTGCATGATGAATTATTTTCTGTTAGCCGACCCCATCTAGTATGGGAAAAGGCTTAGTTGTTCTTGTTGTTGTTGATGATGATGAATTATTTTCCACCTTTGTGTACACATTTTTGTCAGTCTTCAGGTGACTGATCTGTTACTTCTTGTTTAACGCGAGTCATTTTTATGGTTCCTATTTGATTTTGTCAGAATTCACTCAACTATACAAGGGGCATAAAACTTCCTATTGCTAGTTGAATTAATTTGTTTGTTAAACCTTATCATCCCTTTCTTCATATCTTTCCTAAAGCTGGATTGGATACTCCAAAGCATATTAACTGTTGTTTTCTTATGCAATTTCCTGGTGAGCTTTCCTCTGAAGAATTTTAAAAAAATGATATTCCTTTAGAAGAAACTTTGGTAAAATTCATTCGTCTTAAATTGAAACAACAATAACAACAAACAACAACAGCTAAGCCTTTTCAAACTTGAAAAATAAGATTCTCTTGAAATCTGCAATGATAATGCAATCAACATTCTGTTACTGTTGGGAGGTTTTGACTTTTGAAAAAAGTAATATTTTGCAAACACCACTGTATTTTTACTGTATTATGCACAACCTTTTGATTGTTGATAATATCTATTTCAAAATATCACTCATATAAAGTTCGTCATGTCTTGAAGAATAGATTCAATTAGACCCTAGCTGCTGATATCTGCAGTTAAAACATCACTACTCTAGAGTTAACCATGAACTTGAAAATTATGTGGATCTTTGGATGCTGGTGCCACAAGGCACACAAGATTGAAGAAAGACAGTAACATTAGGTACATCACTTTTGTGTAGCCTTCAAACAGTATATGACAGATCAGGACGTGACAGAAGAGCAAAATGGAGTATCTGGCTGATTGTTGATTGGTCGTTTGTAATATGTTGGAATGCTCTTATTGCATGTAATATTAGGTTATTTATACATTTTTGTTGTTGCAAGTTTATGTGGCTACAAGACTTTCTACTAGGTGATCAATTACTCTTTTGTTGTCTATAGTTGTCGCTGCTTTGATCTTGTTAACCTTCCTATGTGGACTTTAAATGTTCTTCTCCTTTGCATTGAAAGGTTTACACCTTGATGGGCTAGCATGACATATGGAATAGAAATCTATTTGTGGACATGATCAAGTGAGAAGTGCATACAAATCATGCTTTTGGTAATTTCTAGTCTTTTGTGCAGACGAAGCCTTTCCAGAATGGCTGGGAAACTGTGCAATGTGGCAACACGGCTGATGGGTGGTAGTAGCTTGCTTGGTCGGTCATTGGCTTCATCTTCTTTACACTTCCGTTCTGGCATGGGTCTCCCTGTTGGGAAACACATTGTTCCGGACAAACCTGTATGCTCTCTCTCTCTCTCTCACACACACACACACGCACACACATTATTCCTTGCTTTTGGCTTTCCTCAATTTCCTTCTTCCCTTTCCAGCTTCCTGTTAATGATGAGCTAACGTGGGACAATGGAACCCCCTTTCCAGAACCCTGCTTGGATCGTATTGGTTCCGTGGTTGGCAAGGTACTTGGGTACTTGATTGACTCATTTTTCAGCCTAATTGCAAAAACATTCAGTCTGTAGCTTTCAAGAAACAATTCATCACCTTGCTTCGTCTCTGATCCATGTCATGGTAATGGAAAACACTATGGGTATTATGATGCCTTGGGAAAATTTCAACCTTCTCGAAGGTATCCTCATTTTCGTTGGGTTTCTTGTAATTATGATTAATATTTGATTCTGTTATCTAGCCTCATGCTTACTACTGCCCTTTTATTTCTATGCATCTGCAGTATGAGGCTTTAGCCTGGATATGTGGTGGTTTGGGGTTTTTTGCTGGTCTTGCTCTGCTAGCTGTTTGGAATGATAAAGCTTCAAAAATACCCTTTGTAAGTGGAATTTGCCTTTTTGTTTGGTTGGTTCTATTTGATATGTTTTGGGATAATAATACTTTGTCTATTATGGAATCATCTTCTGGGCAACCGTGAAGGTTATCCTCTATAAAACAAAAGGCCATACTAATCCTATTGGAGTCAAAGCTTTGACATCTGAAAGAAAAATTTCAGCAGAAACTTAATATGCTAAAAGATGATGAATCAGCTTGGAAGTGGTGCAAATGATTGAGAATGATGATGCCTCTTATATTGGTGCTGATGGATGAGGCAAAGGAGAAGCAAAACAAGAAGGTGAGCATAATGAAAAAACAGAGCATCTTGTTGTGACTCATAAAAAAGAACTTTTGTTTTACTATCTTAAGTTTGAAAGGTGTCAATTATCAGAACTTTTTATGTTCTAAATGTCTATTTATTTAGTACGGCAAGCTTGTGACAATTGTTATGTTTATCCATATGTTCACAGTTTAGAATGTGTTGGGTAAGTTCAAAATGTCATACACTACATTTACTCAATACTTGACGCATGCCCTTAAAGTGAATTTGTTATATAACGGAGACTGTTGGGTTTCTGGTTTTTCTTTTTGTCTTCTTTAAGAAAGTAGTACTTTTGGTAAGCTGCAATATGCAATGCTGGGTATCTTAAGTTGACCTTGAATGGTACACCATAAAACACTATTTACATATGGCTTCATTGATCATCAAATCTGTTTAAGTAGAGAACTGGATATTTCTATTTGTACAATTCTTGATGTTTTCTCTTTCATGTGTAGGTTCTCAAATTGTGACTAACCCTGTTTGATAGGTCAAATTTTCTCATTGGCACATGCTTCATCAGTAAACCTGATTACTAAAATCATCTTAGATTAATGTCGATTTTAGAGAATGAACAGATGTTAGAAGGCAAGCTCTTAGGATTAATGATTGACATGCTAATGAAATTTCCTGGCCGCAGACACCAAAAGTTTATCCATACGACAATCTTCGGGTGGAGCTTGGAGGAGAGCCTTGAGTTTGTTTGTTTGTTTTTCAGAGCTCACAAGCCATGAACATCCTACTTGTCATCTATGCAATTTTTATGGGTGAAAGTTAGCAGCAGTTCCGCCTACATGAGATCTTTTCTGCATTCTGCCCCTTGGGTGGTTTAATTTTGCTCCCAAGGATGGTCATATGGAAGTTGATTCACTTTCCAAGTTAAACTTGGGAATTGTAGGCATTGGGCATAATAAAGGTCTGCTAGTTTTTTATGTTGCTCTAGGTTCTGGGTCTTGGTTGGATTCGCATTAACATCTTTGCGTGATGATGTATCTAATCATTCCAGCTTCATGTCATTGTTGTTTGGACTATTATTGCTTATTTTCCCTTCTGGAGATTTAAAGCTTCCTCTAGTATATGCGCCTCTTTCTAAGCTCATGTTCACTACTTTAACGAGGGGATGTCAATGGGTCAGAAGTTAGCAATATTAATCCATCTGACTTGCATAAATGATATCTGGATTCATGTTACAAGTTTTTATAGAGAACCTAATCCAAATTATGAATTCGGTTGCATCTTATATGTAAATGATGTGGACCGGTTTAAATTCAGATGTACCTATTGAGTGCTAAACTAAGTCGGTTTTAGTCGTGTGCTGTTTTGCTTAGTGAATCTGTTTTATGTAACATCAAGTTGGGTTTGATAAGAACACGAATCAAACCCATCGAAATTTGTGCAAAACGAGATAGAGTGGGCTTAATGTTTGGCAGTTCAACACAGGAGCAGATCAGAAGTGTGCTTTGCAAGATATCATTGTACAAACTGAAACAACTTTCACTCAAGAAAGCCAGCATCCGGACTAAGCCGCATAAAGGAGTAACCTAATTCAAATAAAGTGGCATCTCATATTGCAGATTGATCGTCAAGTTCAGGCCATGTACCTCACTGGACTTGAGCAAGTTGCATGCCAAATCAACTTGGTCGAATGGAAGCTGCAAACTTCCTATATAGAAACTGGAGATCCATACAAGACACAATTTGGGAGGGGGGGGGGGCGGGGGGGTTGTGAACGGAGAAGCCAGGCTTGCATGGCCGGGTATTGAACTCATGACCATAATCTAGTGAGTCAAGCCCCCTTCTAGATGAGCTAATTAATGCTCAGTTGCATCTTGAAACTGTACTAACTGTAGTTGATGCACAAATCGATCATTTGTGGGAAATAAATTGCCACTACTGCACGTAAATATGGATGGGAATGTATTGACAGGCAAAACACATGCAACGTACATATTGACATTGCTTAAATCTCACAAGTTATGCCCAAAGTTAAAAAAATAACAGAGAGAATTTGGAAACTAGAGATGCTATTCCTTGACTTCAAAACTCCTCAACCCTGACAGACTCTCGAGGCATCTCATATGCATCTTTCGGCCTGGTCTTGCTCACGCCCGCAGTGAAACATATCTTATCTGATTTATAGCTCTCAACACCTATTGTGCTGATCTTAACCCACATCAGCATCTTCGTTTTCATCCCGTCGATCCCGGTAAGCTTCCCACGCAGTAATATTCCTTTCACTCGGGTAGCATATCGTATCACAGATGAATCTTTGAAGCTTACTTCACAGATATAAGGCATGTATACAATCAGTTTGGCTTTTGTTTCATCAAACTCATAGCATATTATGTTCCGGGGGAAGAGGCCAGGTGGCAAGCCATATTCGCGGAGAAGGTCTGGCAAGGGCTTCTGCTGTTTTCCTGTAGCAAACATTCAGCAAAACAAGCAGATCAAAATCGCAATTGGCAGAAATAATGTATATGCAAGAGGCACAAAGTACATGAACTCATGACAGTTGTCACGTGTGCATGCACTGTTGCAGGTCATATCAGTGTAGTTGATACGAATTATGACATTGGCAGCCACTGTGATTCAAAAGTTGTCACGTGTGCATGCACTGTTGCAGGTCATATCAGTGTAGTTGATACGAATTATGACATTGGCAGCCACTGTGATTCAAAAGTGACTTTCCTCTTTTTTTTTCGGGGGTGGTGTGGGTTTGCGGGGAAGGAGATGTGGAAGATGAAACAAAAAAGTAAGGGAGTGGGATGCACGGTATACAAAATATAAAGTGTGTATTGCAGAGTCAGATTCTTTAGATTTGCAAGAAATTCTTTGAAACATAAAATGCAGAAATATATGACGTAGAACAAATTGCTTCCCTGATAAACAAGTTATAACCTAATATGGAAAAAGAAAGAATATCAAAAACAGCAATTGAGGAGTCGTGTATGCGCACGCGGGCCTATAATCTACGTACTGAGATTCTGACATGCTGCTGAGAGCAAGGTGCTCACTGTTAATGTGATTTAGAGGAGAGGTTCGGGTGCAGTTATATGACAACTTCAAAAGTCATGGTTGTAGGAACGTGCAAGATCTCTCTCTCTCTCTCTCTCTCTCACTGTTAATGTGATTTAGAGGAGAGGTTCGGGTGCAGTTATATGACAACTTCAAAAGTCATGGTTGTAGGAACGTGCAAGATCTCTCTCTCTCTCTCTCTCTCTCTCTCTCTCTCCGTATGAATGTCTCATATAACCCTCTCTTTCTAACTCTTGGTCTTCTGACAGACAAATGAAAGCTGTGAATGACCTCCCATTTAGCAGCCATCAACGGAAACTTCGGAGTTCTCCAGCAGCCAGCGAAGAACTCAAATTTACTGCCAGCTTTTCCTTTTTTCCTTCGCTTCTTCCTGTATTCTTTTTTTTTTCTCTTCTTCTTTTTCTTCTTTACACATTCTGTTTGTTCCTTTCCTTTGTCTTATTTCTTTTTCTCAGTTATTCTTTACAAAATTGGATGAAAATATACTCTATTACGTAGACAGACTCATTTTATTGTCCAAATCTCAACATTGTCAAAAAGTGTCTGACACTGTGCCAATGTAACGAGTTGGTGCCACAAGCGGCACTTCACCAAGTTTTTCTGTGGACATAGCTCTTGATGCATGTATATATATGCTTGAAAGGAAAACCTCAACCTCTATTTCATAGGGCTTTTTCTGTGCCTATGAGGCTATGACGTCCAAGTGACTCAGAAATGACACATTGGAAGAATCATTTTTGCCTAACAACATCAATTTGTTGTCGTTTTTCTCCACTATCCTTCAGACTGAAAAAGATAACCGAGTTGTTTCATGGATCTAAACGAGTGTATTTGGCTCCTCCCAATAACTAAAATGTGAATCATGCCTAAACGTAACTAGGTTCCAGAGTGAAGGCATTGGATATGCACGTGTGTGTGCGCACATTTTCCCACACCTATGTCCTGAGATCCTACAGATTGCCCAAGATAAGGTGGTCACTGTAAATGTGATTAAAGAATGAAGCATGTTAGACACATTCACTACAAGCATTAAAAAATATATTAATATGATGTTTTTATCATGTAAAATTAATATGCGTGAAAACATGTTTTATGGCAAAGCAAAGTCACATAAACATGTCACAAATTGAACAAATGAATTCTTACGCTGTGTGCTCCTGGAATACATGAATACATGAAAATCAGGCTAGTAATAGCCATCCCTTGGATAGTGAAGGTGGGGTTACCACCCATGGGGTAAATCCAAAACGGAATCGTATATAACAGTGTCATGTGACAAGTGTAAGCCATCTTCTGACTCCAAAATATAGATACATTATTAGCAAAAAACAAATGTTTTTTCAACAAAAAGGAAGCACGAAGAAAAACTAAGGGTAGGAAAGTAGGACACACCTTTTAGCTTGTTGAATATCCACTTTGCCTTCTCTTCTACAGTGCTTGACAAGGACTGTTGATAAGAGACATCCGTAGTGCTCAGATTAGAACAGCAGAGGTAAAAAAATTAAATAAAAAGCTGTGTATACAAATAAGACTAATGACTCATGAGGTAACATAAGGAAAAAAATCCTGAGGATAGGTCACTATTAATACCCATCATTTCCGCATACGTTTTAGTTATCTGCCTAATAATTCAAGCTTCTAGGAAACTAATCCAGCTCATTTCAATCATAAATTTGTGACTAAAGTCTACTATAGGCACCGTCATTCCCTTGATGAGATAATTATTTTGTGAAATTGTAATTGGTCATGAACTCAATTGCTAGTTTTAGGACACAAGAAATGTTACTTTTGCACCTGTCTCTAATGCTATCGTTTAAGTACAGAAAACAAAACCAACCATAAAGCCTTTAAAATGCACTAGTACAACAAATTCAGTAATGTTTTCCCATGAGGACCAGAACAGGATCAAGACATCCTGAACACCAAAATAATTGAGATAGTTGCTCAGAGAAAAGAATCACGGACTTAATACACTTCTGGTCAGCATGAACTACATTGCCGTGTCAACTAGGACGAATGGATAGAAAAACAATCAGATTATCCCATCAATGCAATTTGATATTTTGGATGTGCGTGTTCAGAGTCACATAATCTACAACCAGAAACTCGAAAGTGATGAATGTGTGCCATATCCCATGCAGTATATTCAGCTTATATCCAAAGTCCATTTTGATACTAATGGTGATATTGCTTAGGGACTCTCATTACAGCCACTTTAAGAGAACAGCTTACTGCACATATTATCAGTTACACATTATAACTTGAATGAGAAATGTCATCCCAGAATGTGATGAAGGAGGTGCAGGAAGCTCCATATATATTGTTAGGATATTCTCTGGAAAATATGGGGTTCTGCTTCTGGCGGCAACATGCTATTGGGTGGTGGTCCGACATCCATTCTTAAATCACCTTTGCTAAAACATAGTTTCAAATCTACCTTGAACTTTTTCCAAATCCCACTTCCAAACAACTTCATATATTTCCAAAGAGGAAAAGCTTATTCAACTGGAAGGAGTGAGAGCGAGTGTCATAAAGGTTTAAGAACTCTTGCACTTCTTCAGAGAAACCTGTAAACGGGCGCCAAGGGAGGAAAATTTGTTGTTTATACTCCCGAACAACAGAATATATGAGTCCCATTGGTCCAGGGGTGGGTGATTTCTACTATTATATCTCCTGATGGAGAAAAATTAATTTCTTTACTTAGTAGAATATGGCAGCTCAGGAGCACCATAACTTTTGCAACTAAAAATTGTATCCTTAAGCCGAAGCAAGGTAGCCCTGGACAAACTACTCCCAAATGCATCCTCAAATAAAGGTCTTGACGACAACATAAATAATGTCAGTTCATAGAAGTACTAAGATGCCTAATGAACGTACGAGTATCATAGAATTATGATCCTTTTATGTTTTATTATTGCTAGTCCAATTGCAATATATTCTACAAATCTCAGCATTAACCATATCAACAACTAATATTGTTTAAAAAAAACTAATCCCAGCATTAACCATATCAGTAGCATATTAAACCCCAGAATATTCATCAATCCCACTATAATTTCTGGGTGGGGATTTTCATCAGAAGGCTACAGAATGGCCTAAATCTGATGAACCTTCGTATTGGTAGTCAAAATTTCCGATGAGAAGCTTGTTTTCCCCAAAGGTATCACTGTACTACTTATCGTGAACCATTCTAACACAAAATGACACAAGATTTGCTTCAATTAATCCTGAATCTTCTAAGCCATCCATCTTCATTAGTTCCAACATTTAACCATTCTGGGGCCAAAGAAAGTTCACAACAATATGACGGCACAATCACTAGAAAACCAGCAAATATACAACAAAAACCACCCAGAAAAGCTTACAGAAAATGCATAATAATCGAGAAAGAGAGAGAGAGAGCTGACAGAAATATCATCGCCGATGGAGGAAAACTCTTCCCTTGCTTTCCTTGAAATCCAAAGGCTGTTCACTCTGTTCAATGCTTTCTCCATTCACCTTTTGCCCTAAAAAATCTCTCTTCTCAGAAAGATGAGAACGGAGAACTTTTCGGCAGAAGGGTCGACTCCGGCCTCCTACTCACACTGCAGAGTGATAGGCGGTGGTTCTCTGATTCTCCCTTTTAATTTTTATGCTTTATTCTCATTTATTATTACTGTGGAAAACAGCAAATGTGGTGTGAAGGGAACGCGGCATCGGTAAAAGAAGCAAAAGCAGAGCACACTTTTTCTGTTCCAACTTCCACGGTGAATTAGACGTCAAAAAGCAGACTAGCATTTGATTTTTCACCTGGTGGGTTTTTATCCGTAGATTTTACTATGTACATTTCCCGCTTGTTACAGAAAGCAAACCGTCGATATTACAACAATCATAGTATATGAGAGCAGACTGGATCTCAGATGCCATGAACAAAACTGCACTTGAGCATAGAATGTTGCTGATCTTGGGAGAGAAGCGTTGGCTTATATATATACATATATTTATTTATTTTGGTAAATACATTCTTAAACATTCCAACCATTCAATCAGATCTCAATATTTGCTTTTTGACTTAGAATGTTAACCGTTATATTAAAGATCGATACCATGTTCTCTCTCTATATATAATCACTTATCATGAGATTTGTTTGGACTT
Source organism: Brasenia schreberi (assembly GCA_036023115.1). NCBI lineage: Eukaryota > Viridiplantae > Streptophyta > Magnoliopsida > Nymphaeales > Cabombaceae > Brasenia > Brasenia schreberi. Next base: position 13,002,257 of record JAYKKT010000062.1, read on the forward strand.
GTTAAGTATACATACCTCATTCTCTTTCTCAATGCAAGCCATTTATACGTAAACTCTAACTAAACCAAACTTACACAAACTATGTAAATTTTTTACTTCGATTTTAAATTTCAATTTATGACCATTGATCATATTCTTGGGATTGGTTATGCTTTGCATCTTTTTATATATATATATATGTATATGTATATATATATATATGTATATGCATATGTATGTATATATATATGTATATATATGTATGTGTGCGCACGTGTAAAAGCAAGAATTAACCGTTATATTAAAGATCGATACCATGTTCTCTCTCTATATATAATCACTTATCATGAGATTTGTTTGGACTTGTTAAGTATACATACCTCATTCTCTTTCTCAATGCAAGCCATTTATACGTAAACTCTAACTAAACCAAACTTACACAAACTATGTAAATTTTTTACTTCGATTTTAAATTTCAATTTATGACCATTGATCATATTCTTGGGATTGGTTATGCTTTGCATCTTTTTATATATATATATATATATGTATATATATATGTATATGTATATATATATATATGTATATATATATGTATATATATATATATATATATATATATATATATATATATATATATATATATATATATATATATATATATATATATGTATGTGTGCGCACGTGTAAAAGCAAGAAAAATACATATGTGTGCGCAAGTGTAAAAGCAAGAAAAATACACATGAGTCTTTCTTTATGCGCCCATTAATGTAGAGACCTTTATTGTCGAGTCTTCTTTTGGATTTGCAAAGGCAACCAGGAAGCAGTTAAAGCTAAAACTTTAGTCGACCAGGCAGTACCAACCAATAAATGGCGGCTCCACATCACCCTGATTCTGAAAATAAACGAGAAGCAAATAGCCGACGCTTGGAACCATGGCCCCTAATCATAGTTCATCGTTTATGTTGTTTCCTAAGCCCTAAATAAAATTTACCTTGCCCAGAAAAACAGTGTTCAATAGAGAAAAAGATTACAATCAACCCTTTTAAGCATGGAATATTTGCCTCACCCCAAAAGAAAAGTTCTCATTCCTCCTCTGCCACCCGACTCTGTCATAGTGCAATACAGGCTGATTTAGCAGTAGGTAATTTCAACTTAGTTTGGTGAGACCATCTGGAATATTAATCAACTGTACGGGCGGAGCTGGGCGTCGAGCAGTGGCGTAGGGTGGTTTTCTAATCGTGAGTCATAAGTTCATTCCATGGTGGGTGGCCTACGAAATTGAGCCCCCATCAATACCACCATCCTCTTCAACTTTCAGTGTCATGCACCCCCATTGCCCAATCAGGTGCTTCGTTGTGCTTTTGAAATTGCATGGAGGCAGTTTGGATCGATCTGCAAACCTACCCTCAGCGCAACTTAGTGAATTTTTTTTTTTTCAGAAAAGTGCATTGTTGTCCCACTTTCATACCCCAAATTCTCAGCGAGGAATAAAAAGATTTTTATGATTAATAAATTAGAAACCTCATATTTTAATCGTTAATCAAATAGAAACCTCATAGCTAAGAACGTTAATTTTTTTTTTTATGTATCATAAAAGCCTCAGGTCTTTATTCGATTAACTATAGAAACAACATCTTCTATTTTATTATAACGAGTAAAACCTCTTGTGCTTCTTAGAAGGTTAAGAAATTGAGGTCTTAAAATATAAATTTTAAAAAATATTGAATATTCTTACAATTTTCTTGTCTTCCTTTTACATCCCCATCCTTTCTCATATCGAGTTCCACTAACTTGTAAACACCCCTTCCTTTTATAATTGATTTTTCAAACTTAATACATGTCTATTTAACTCACCGGTTTCAAACTCATAAATGAATAGGGTTGTGTTAAGCTTTTCGACAATCAATATAATTTTTTTAAAATTTATCTGTTATAAATTCTAGACATTATGAATACATAATAAAACTTCATTATGTAACCATCTAATATAAGAAAAAGCTTACTTGTTGGAACATGTCTATTTCCATCATGAAGATTTGGTGACTACCAGCCATTTATTTGGCATCAAAATGAAAATCATTACGTGATGTAAACTGTGGGGGTGTCGTGTTACATAAAGGCTCTTCATTATTATGTTGTAGAATCAAGCCAACTAATGACAACTCAATCATTTCTGTATTGCAGCTTTTTTTATTTTTCTGGCTTTCACATGCACCTAACACCGGAGTAGCCGTCACTAATGTTAGGAACTCTTTGGACCTCCAGCTCTAGTGTCAGCCGTGTTCCCATGAGCGCCTGCATGCACACTCGTGCGTGTAAAAACACCCACAAACACAATATAAACACCTACACAAGTGCACACATCAGTTTGAAATAGGCAATTCCAACTGAAACCCAGCTGGGTCAAGAACTGGTCAACCTAAACCTAAAACCGAAGACCATCTAATTTGATCCAGGCTCCACTTTCCTGGAACCGATGGTTCCAAAACGCAACGGATGGTAATGAGGCGGATCGGGAATGGATATGCCTATACCCAGCCCTAACCTGAATCTTACCAGGGTGGAAATGGAGCCTGTGTATGTGCAGATGCGAATTGAACTTTTTTATTTTGCTTCGCAAGAATCATGTTATTCGGCTATTCTACCTGCCCCCTTCCATTAAATAGAGACATGCTGTACTACTACCCATGTGCATCATGTTCCCATGAATTGAACCATTAGAAAGGAACCAAAGTGATCGGACAATTATTTGTTATCTTTTGAATCACAGCTCAGGAAAACCATTCTTGGATGGACCTAGATGTGCCTCAACAACATAAAAATAACAAGCACCGACGGCCCATAAGGGTGTGCTTTTCCGAGGAACCGGACCTTGAATTTTTGCTCTCAATTCTAAGTTCCACCATGGAACTGTGGTTCCATAGGCCAAGTTGAATAAAAACTTTGACACTAGGGGAAAGGTGAGTCACATAGTTATATTCCTTGCAAGCACACACACATTGAACTCAACAAACCTAGAGAAGTTTTGAAGCCTTCTGTTAACTTGTTCTCCATCTAGACTATTCACACACAAATGTGGCTTGCCAAACTTTAAATAAGCTCAAGCTGCCATTCTGCCTCAGGCATTGACACTGTGAAGCAAATGAATTTGATGAAATGTCCCATATACTCCCGTCCTGCATGCTTCAATTCTCCAATAATTCATCTAGATTGACAAATTAACCCAACTTGGGAGGAGGCTTCCATATTTCGGTGTAACATAGTCGGATGGGGCTGATCAGTCAAGATGTTATGCATGTATTTTCATATTAAGTATAGAGGTAATGATCAAATATTAGACTCCTACTCTCTCCCTTGCAAAATGATTTTACACACTTCTTCCCAAATGAATATCACCACTATATCAAGGGGTTTAGCTTAATATGAAAGGCTCTGGCTGGCAATAAGTGTTCAACTTGCAGGAATCCTACCCCCTCCTCAAGCCAATGCCCAGTATAGGCCTTAGGACCAGGCTCCTAGTCTCAAAGTTTTAAGCTGGGTCTTCCAACCATTCAAATGATGGTTCTGACCCATTCATCCATTTATACAGCATGAGGAGTAAACTATGAGTAGGGGGGAAAAATTGATAGACTGTGATGCTCTAAGCCTGAACAGATGCAGGAAAAAAACATGGATGCATTCAAGCCTGCACATTTAAGTGAAAAAGAAATAGTTGGTACTTGGTAGACCATTCACTTGATCAATTCAAGGCCAACGTGGCTGCAACCGTAACAGTAAGGTTTACGTGAGAAGCAGCACACACAAGCTCAGAAGCCAACAGCAAAGAATGGAGATGCTTATCAAATACCCAATATAATTTCTAAAGTAAAGAGCAGCCTGATCGTGATAACTGACAACTTTGAATGCTCAACGATTCTAACAGCCTCAAACATGTCATACAAAAGGAAGGACCACCACACAGGCTCGCAGCGATGATCATGAGGCAAGATTTCAAATCCCATGCATTAAGCCTTATCCAGCCAGTGCGAGGAATTCATTGCATTATTCTGTTACCACATACACATCAGCCACATATTTAAGCACAATCCTCCCAGCAATGCGCAATCAGGCAAAAGTAAATCGAGATAATGTACCGCAGAATAAACTCATCATCGAGGTGAACATTGACCTAGAAAATGCTATATCTCATGCAATAGAGCTCTGTCTAACTATTAAATTCACTCCAGGCAAGTGACCCTGGACCAGCAGGAGAAAACGATCTCTCTGCTCAATCCAACCTTTGCAGCAAATATTCTACCTGAACAAATTTTGTTAATGGCATAATCCAGTCACCATAAAGATCAGCAACCAAGTTTGGTTGGATTTTATATTTTGACTCTTCAGCTTGTCTCCCATTGAAACTTTCATCAGGCCTATCAAAATTTACCTCCTGCCCATAAATCTTTGACTTCATTTCCACCCTCTTCTTAACTGCTTCTTCCACAGTTTCATATGTTAGCAGATGCATCAACTGTGCTCGGTCCTGCAAACCCCACCTTGGTTAACGAAAGACGTATGTATTGATAAGGAAGAACAAGCAAAGAGAAAACCATACTTGTGCTCGGATTGCGGCTTTGTAGACAGCTGATGACTGTTGGAATTTTGCCTCAGCTACAAACTTTCCATAGTGGATCCTCTTAGAGAGTGCCTAAAAGAGAACAGAAACAGATCTCAAGAGATTAAGAGATGTTTGAGAGTCCTTTGACTTGAATTTCTCTTTTTATCAATAACAATAACAGTTCATTTGTTTCACATGAATTTTTTATATGATCTGCAAAAACAAACATGACAAAGCAAATCACCTAGAATTATATAAATAATCCATGCATGTGTTCTTAGACTCTTAATGTAGTGAACAAATTGCAGAGAAGGTCAACACATTTTAAGTATGAACGGATGTGGGGGTAAGGAAGCTAGTCCTACATAATAAGATTCGTATTGGTCTTTGGAATATCATAACATTGTCCGGTAAGCTAATAGAGGTCGTAGATAATATGATTCAGAAAAATATTCATATCCTATGTTTATAAGAGACAAAGTGGGTTAGAGAAAAAGCAAAAGAGATTGATTATATAAGTTTTAAATTATGATACTCACGAAAAGAAAAGGCTCGAAACATAGTTGGTATTATCATAAATAAAGATTTAAAGGATAGTATAGTAGACATACAATGATATGATGACCAAATCATGATGTTGAAATTAGTGCTAGGAGCAGAGATTTTGAATATAGTTTGTGCTTACGCACCCAAAGTAGGACTAAAGATAGTATAAAGACAATTTTTTGAGAGGAGTTAAATAAGATGATTCAAAGAATTCCACAAAGAGAGATGATTTGTTTAGGAGGAGACTTAAATAGACATGTTGGTAAAGAGGCATTAGGATATCAAGGTATTCATGAACACTTTGGTTTTAAAGATATAAATGAGAAAGGTAGGGCGATTTTAAATTTTGTTATGTCATTTGATATCTTTATAGTCAATACAATCTTCAAAAAATGAGATGAACATTTAATTACTTATAAGAGTGGCTTACCACAAACACAAATTGATTATTTTATTTGTAAGAAAAAAGATAGATCGTGTTGTAAAAATTGTAAGGTAATTCCAGGAGAAAGCTTAATCACCCAATATCGACTTTTACTTATGGATTTAGAGGTAAAAAAGTGGACAAAGAAGAAAAGAGTGCATCGAGCTATTCACACTAAATGGTGGAACCTCAAAAGTGAAAAAGAAGGTATATTTAAACAGAAAGTCCTTCAAAGAGATCTTGAAATTATTTTGGTATACCTTGTGATAAGTGAAACAATATGACTATACATATTAAGAAAGTGGAGAAAGATTATTAGGTGAATCTAAGGGAGGTGCTGTGGCATAAAAAGAAGCTTGGTGGTGGAGTGAAGTGGTGCAAGATAAAATCAAGGCAAAGAGGGCATGTTACAAATTAGATTATGCTAAGAAGACTAGTGAAACTGTAGAGGCTTATAAGAAAACAAAGAAATAACTGAAAAAGAATGCGAGTGAAGCAAAAACTAAAATTTGAGATGATTTATATAAAAAACTCAACTCAAAAAAGGATAAAAGAGATATTTTTAGGATAGCTAGGGCTAGAGATAATAAAACTAAGGATCTTAATTTTGTTAGATGCATCAAAGACGAGGATGAGAAAATTCTAGTGACAAATGATGATATAAAAAATAGATGAAAAACTATTTTTATAAGCTTTTTAATGAAAATAAAGATGTTAGTATTATTAGTTTAGGAGGGTTAGCCAAATCAGATAAGTATATAAACCACAATTTCTATCAATGTATTCAAAAGAATAAAGTCAAATAGACTATGAAACATATGTAGGGTGGTAAATCTGTAGGACCAGACAATATTCCTATAGAAGTTTGGAAAATCTTAGGAGAACCAGGAATCACTTGGCTTGCAAGACTATTTAATGAAATATGGAGAAACCAAAAGATACATGAGGAATAGAGAGCGAGTACACCTATAGTTATACCCATATACAAGAATAAGGGAGACATTTAGAATTGTGTGAATTATCAGGGTATCAAGTTAATGAGCCATACTATGAAATTATGAGAAAGAATTATTAAATGTAGGTTAAAACAAGTATCGAGTACAGCTAAGAACCAATTTGGATTCATGCCAAGCAGATCTACTATTGAAGCGATTCACCCTTTGAGATGTCTTATGAAACATTTTAGAGCAAAAAGAAAGACATTTACATGACATTTATTGATCTAGAAAAAGCTTATAATAGGTTATCAAGGGATGTTCTTTGGAGAACCTTGAAAAAAGAGGTATCCCATTGACATACATAAACCTTATAAGAGATGTACGATGGTGCAAAAACGTGTGTGAGGACTCATTAAGGAATGACAAACTTCTTTAAACTTAATATTTGGTTATATCAATGATCAACTTTAAGTCCATACTTATTTATAATGGTGATTTATGAGTTAACAAAACATAAGATGAAGTACCTTGGTATATGTTATTTGCATATGACATTGTGTTAGTGGGGAAGTCTAAGGAAAAATTAATAGAAAATTGAAACTATGAAGAGAAACATTAGAAAGTAAAGGCTTCCAACTTAGTAGAACAAAGACACAATATATGGAATATAAGTTTAATCATTTGGTTACTTCAGAGGATATAGAAATTAAAATTGGTACACATTACATCTCTGAAAAGAAAAGTTTTAAATAGGGTCAATTATTCATAGTGATGGAAGAATTTAGAAAGATGTTACACATATATTGGTTAAAATGGAGAGGAGCATTAGGTATTCTTTGTGACAAGAAGATATCATTAAAGTTAAAGAGGTAAATATTATAGAGTAGCAATTAGACCTGTCATGTTTTATGGTTCTTAGTGGTGAGCAGTTAATTATCAACATGTACAAAAGATATTTGTGGCAGAAATTAAGATGTTGAGATGGATAAGTGGTCATACAAGGAAAGACCGTATACATAATGAGATTATTAGAAACAAATTGAGAGTGATACCAATAGAGGACAAAATGAGAGAATATCGTTTAAGATGGTTTGGCATATAAAAAAAGATCAAAAGAAGCGCCTGTAAGAAGGTATGAAAAACTAGATTTTGAAAGTATTAAAAGAAGTAGAGGACGACCACAAAAGTGTTGGAAAGAAACAATAAAGAATGATATTAATTGCTAACATGGCACATGATAGGGCTCTATGGAAACAAAGAATCCATGTAGCCGACCCCGTCTAGTATGGAAAAAGGCTTAGTTGTTGTTGTTGTGTTCTTAGACTCTAAAAGTGCAATTTTCTCACCAACCAATCTGCAAAGGGGGCTAGTTTTTTGCTCTCTTTTGCCCCAATAGATTTCATGACCTGATTCCTAACAATTTTTTCCACAAAATTCACCTAAAAATTTGAGGGTCTTTAGTGAAGTCTCTTTATCAGAACCGATCCACTTTTTGATCTTACCACAATAATGACAGAAACACTTCAGAAATTTCCTATAATGATAGCTCCCTCACCTGCCTAAACTTATTTGTTCATATCTTACTAAAAATCATCATGACGATTTGGATATTTTGTGAAATCCAAGTCAATCTAAACTCAAACTATTTTTCAATGTTTTACAACAATCACGGGAAACTTTAGGGATTTCGTGAAGCCTGACCTCCCTCACCTGCCAAAACTTACTTTTTCATGTTTTACCACAAAATCAATATAAAAGTTTAGGGAACTAAAAAATGTGAGCCTTAATTTCAGCATTCTGTAAATATTGTGTGTTAGTGTTTATGATGATATCTGATGGAGACCTGGCTTGTCATTAAGTCCGGCAAATATCAAAGTATTAGCTTCCATAAAGGAATCATGAGTATGAAACATCATCTTCCTTAAGCTTAAAAATAAGTGACGGCGCAAGGATTGCAAAATCCATCAAATACGAAGTACATTAAATTAGACTATAAAAGAAAATAAAAGGGCAAGACAAAGAGAGGCAAAAATAAGCAGCTGGGAGCACCATTGCAGTGTCTATATTGAATCCTATATGATATGACACTATTTTTTGCTAATGAAGAAAAATAACTTTAAAAGTAAAAAAAAAATACCAAAAAGTAAAAGTGACACATCATATGGTACGAGTGCAATATGCACCAACAAATGGGTGAAAAGGATAAATGCAACTGGGGTTGTTCATCCAAGTACTGATATACGATACCATCAAGTTATGTTGTGCAATAGTATATGATATTTATACCGTTAGATTGTCACAATCATGGGATGTGACATGTAGTGATTATACAGAGAAGAAGCTGCAGTTTGAAAAGGTCAAGAACAAACAGAACAATTAAAGAAACATCAAGAAAAAGGAAAAGCCATGAAGATCTGCTAGTAGTAGAGTTGGTTCAGTAGTAAGATGCCTTCATTCGAGCAAGGGGTTGAGAATGATGCTTAATATATTACCAAGCAAAGGTGTGTGGTTTTATTTTATATCAAGTTCTTTTCTTGGAGCTCAACTAGATATCGGATCTTAATTGGCTTTAAAAGAAGGCGATAGAGCAAGTTGATACTTCATGGAAACCTCAGCTTGGTGGTACACCATTCGTTTTCCCTCTCACCCATTGCTTGAATAAGTCTCTTCAGTCAAACTAACCCCACTACTACCGGAAGTTATGCCTTTTTCCTACTTCTTACCATTTCATTAATCGCTCAATGTTCTCGATCTGCTCAATGTTTCATTAACATTCCTCATAGTTTTTCATGTGTACATCTTATGAGATCCTTCGCACTTAAGTTGGGATATACCCTGACTACCTATTTTTGTCATTGCTTGTTTTGACCTTTTTCTTTCCATACCAAAAGTTAATCATTCATGCTTTACAAGCTCCACAACGGTGGCATCCCTGGGCATAGCTTCACATTCTCTTTTGTTTTAGAAAGATGATGCTTCACGTAGTGAGATTTCTATATAAGACAATATGGAAAAAGTTGAAGGAGCTAGCCATTGAACTCCCCTTATCAACCGGCATGCAATACTTCGAAGTGTGATCTCGATAAGAAGTCATCATATAAAAGAATGATTTTTCAGAAAATACTAAAAATAAACTCAGAACTCACAAAATTCCCAATTCTCATGATGATTTTATGGTAAAATGTGAAAATATAAATGTGTAGGTGAGGGAAGGAAACAATATAGGTACCTGGATCCCATATATGGTATTATCATATTGTATTGTACGACACGATATGATAATGTCAACATTGCTTTAGACACAAGGTGCAGTACCTCATAGGTCATTTAAAACAGATTACGTTACAAAAATAATTATATATTGTCAGACACCTCTTCATGCGTACAAAAAGATATGCAAAAGAAATATAATACACTTACCTGCAGGCACATGGTGTCACAAACTGCAGTTGATCCACAATTACCATCATCACCATCTTCAACCAATCTTGGAAGAAGATCCTTGAAATACATATCCCATATCCTAGGATTGATATTGATTTTATCAGCAGAAGGATGCAGAACCTGATGATAAATCAAAGATGAATCAATATGTGCAAGTCCAAAGGTAACATCCGGTTGGACAGCCTAGAAAATGTGCAAAAACTGGTCTACCAAAATATAGTTATCCATGAAAACATCACCCAAGAAGCAGAGCACCTTAATTTCAAGAAACAAAAACGCTGCTTAATGTAATATGTCAACATCGAAAATGAATTGACACGAAGATAATGTACAGGACCTACAGAAGTCTAACATTGAATTTATGCTTTAGGTGATTCCTTCAAAAACTAATATTATATCCTGTCAAAATAATTAAATGATTGGGAAGAAAGTTCTGTATCCTGGATAACTTTCAGTTGGATTCACCGTATATGTTGAGGTTTCTAGTTGTATGCCAGAGTTCAAAAGTGATAGGATAAAAAAAAAATCATTCAATTTCAAAACCAAACAATCAAGTGACCCAACTGATTGAGTTAACATTACCGCCCTAATGCACTTTGAGAATACTTATTCACAGCTACATTTTAATTACAAAAGAAACTATGGTTACGACTGTCAGATATGCAAATCCAGGATACTCTTTGACTATTAGATTTACCTGCGGATACTGCATTGGTGGCAACAGAGGCTCTGGTAAATCACTAGGAAAGAAGGGATGCTCATCGGGGCTTTTGTATCTCCCAACCTGAGTTAACAATGCAATGCTTATTAAGAAAAGGATAGCACAACAGTAGCCAAGGATCAGTCCTCGATCTCAAGGTAAAAAATACCTGCGCATGAAGTTTCTCGGTTTCCTTCAGCATGAACTCCACAAGAGAACCCTGGAATTGGAGCCCATCCGTGAAGAACACATTGGGTTCGTAAGTGTCAGCATTGAAACAATACTGAGCTCTTTCAAGAAGGCAGAAAATTATGCTATCTTCTTGTCTGATTAAGGAATGGCGTATATTCTCCAGCGTCAGGCTGTCACTCTGATCCACCCTCTTTTTCTTCTCTAGACTAGATTCAATAATTTTCAGGATGGGGGAATGGCTCATTAGTATATAGCCAAGCAAGAATAACGAAATGAACAAAATTCTACAAATAATTACAGAAGTTTTCCCTAAAAGATTACAACAGTGAGAAGAGATGAAGGGCCATTTTAAATTCCGCTGCCTAGCGGAAAAGAAGACCAAATCGAAAAGCTAAATCTTAAAACCCAAAATATTCCGAATACCAAACTTGACATTGGTGAGGTATCCTTCGCGGAACTGCTGAGTCCTCTGATTTTGAGCTTACCTGTTTGAAGAGAGGGCATGAGCTTCAATTCGTCGAGGGCTCTTTCCTACAGAAATAGAACGCAGAAAGGAGGGTCCTGGCTGTCGAGACGATCGAAAAAGAAGTTGGGAATTGAATCGAGCTGCCCTCGAGTAGTAAATGGTTGGAGAGGTTGGGGACGCCCTTAAAACCTTCAATTCCATTGCTGCAAATCCAGCACTCCAAAAGAAGCAAAACCAGAAAGAGAGATGATGAACACTTAACAAACTCCCAATTAAAAATCTCAACTAAATGTCCGAATAAGAGGTAGGTAGGGATTATTGAAACCGGGAATTAGGTGAGCAGAGAGAGAGAGAGAGTACTGGTCTTCTTGGACAGTAGAGAGCGATTGGAGGAGAGATCAAAGGGGGTCCCTATCACTCTGGCTAAAATGGGTTGGTGGGAAATTGATGTTCAAGGAAGTGCTTGGATTCCACCAACCATCCGACAAACGCTCTCTCTCTCTCTCTCAACACCGAATAAAAAATACAAAGCGCTTAGAAGAAGTGGGAGAGATGCTCGTCCCCTCGTTTCAAATTTATGAATCTGCCACCTTTTGGTTTATCCAGACAGACAGAACAAACCAAAACTTCGAGCAGCTCATTGGATCGGTCTTCAACTGACACTATTTTGATGCTTCCAAAATGGTTAGATTTATGACGTAAAAATGGATCCTCAGGTCTCAATAGTTAAATACTAATAACTATCATTTGTAATGTTTGAGGCTCGCAAGATAGGATTGTGCAGATTCCTACCTGATGCACGATCTCCATATTATTGGATGTATTGGAAGAAAAATGGAAACACATCAAACCATGTCTAACTCACGTCAGATTTGCTTCTTCTTTTGCATTCTATTGGTTAATAAGTTCTTTATCAACTGGGAAAAAATTTACTTATGAATAAATAAACAAAATTTTCAGCCACATATAACTAGCCTCAGCAGAGGATCTACATTGACCCAAGCTGGGCTTCGTCCTACTCGAAATTTCAAAAATCAACTTGAAGTCTATAGCCCAAGGTGAGATCCATGGTCTATAATACATTGTTTGCCCCACCCAAAACAATTCAAGGGTTATTCGCCGCACCCAAAAAGAGTTTCTAAATCTGACAGATTTCTTTTAAACCGTGTTTGCATGATGAGCATGAGTTTGACTTAAAAAAGAATTTTGGATACTGTAGAATGTTAGAATTGTGAAAATCTAGAGTATATGACTGGAAGACACAAGTGGTAATCTCTTTCTTGCAGAAGTTACACTGTAAAATTAGGAGCAATGTTGCTTTTCTGAGCAGTTCCTTGTCCCCTTGCTTTACAAACTCAACACCCACAAGAGATGGAGCTCGGCACCGCACTTGCCTTTTCGACATAAACTTTTCTAGCCAACTTACTGTTAATTTCATTGATATTGATGATAAGTATATAAGTTGCATTCCTTGTTTAAAAATCAAACTAAAACATGATCATGGTTGCTCAAGATGGTAGGGCTCACGACTGCATCTTGTATAACAACTTCAATGCCCACGACCTGCATGAAATCTTATATTTTCTTTCCTTGCCAAGTTCTATCATCAATCAGGCCGGCCGGCTGATATTCTATGAGCACCAGCAATCCTTTGGATTGACACCAATGTTGTAAATATAGTGTCAGACCCTTTATAGCACTGATACACTTCTACCGATGAATTTAAATTTATTTTTTTTTAAAATTGTATGAAAAGTAAACAAATTTTAAAGTTCACAAAAAGGTTCTATAATATGCACTATACCAAGAAACAATATTCAACATTAAAACTAACCAAATCACATGTATATAATGCTCTTAGGCCTTATTTTGAAATTTAGGATTGATCATTATTTATTAATGAACGTAGAATATACATAAGATTTTTAGAGAAAAAGGAGTTTGGTGTTGAAGAGAAGAAGGAATAGACATGCAAGAGAAAGCAAAGAGGGTTTAAACACACTCAAGCTTTGATTTTAAAAAAACATGATTTTTAGAACTTGCACCATACTCGAACAAATTTAGAGTGTAGCGTATGATATAGTACTCATAATGCAGATGTAGTGCGACAAATAGTGTTTTGTGATATAGGTACCTAAATAGTATTGGTTCAGGTATTGATTGAAACAAGTGATCACGTAGCAACCGCAGCTCATGCTGCAAAGTATGTACATGGCGAGTCTAGCTCTAGCTTTTTGGGTTTCAAATATAGATGGAAATGGGTGGGTTGGTGATGGGTATACCTAATTCAAATCACTTGTAAATCTTCCCCAAATTATAGGAAAATCTTAAAGTTAAGCTGTTGAAAATGGCTGAAGGCAGAATTTGAGAGGAATCTGTAAACCACTTTGAAGGATCTCATTTATTTTCTTTTAATACATTTTTTTGAATTTTGTTTTGTTTTCCCTTAATGGTTTCAAAAGGGTCTGCCCTAAATCGAGCGTGACTGTCAAATGAGTTTGAAACAGATCAAATACCACCATTTCTAAACAGCAAAACATCAAGAAATTTTAAACAAAAGCCTCAACGAACCATTTGACGTTTTAAAATAGTTATGAGGAGAAAACGAATTAAATTCTTGCACAGCTGTTAACTGCATGCAGACAAACTCTGAACTTTCCAACCAAAAGTAAGAGGTGAAATCCAAGCTCAGTGCAATTCAATTACAAAGACATCTTATTGATCACTGTCAATTCAATTAGCAAAAATATTCTCCTTAGGAAACTGCACTAGAGAAGTTAGGAGGTCGCTACTTTAAATTCTTCTGCTTGTTTTACAGCATGATCCTCTATTACTGCTGATTCACTAAGTTTCCTTTCAAATACCCAATCATTTCGAGCAGGCAGACTTTCCACAGCGTAAACGCCTATAATGCTAATTGATCTTGCCATCCAAAGACGACCTTTCACTGCATTTACGTTGTTCTACCACCACTCATAAAAGTTCTCCTCTTCACTGTTCGGCCAAATCATACTTGGGGTATATTTCAGTCACTGATAAGATAATTTCATGCACATAACCAAGAAGTGTAATACTGTTTCTGGTTTCACTCCACAGACTTGACGGCAATCATCATTAATTCCCATTCTTTGTTTGAGTTTGACTGTCGTTGGAATTCCATGATGAATGGCTTTCTATACAAAGAGGCATTTCTTGCTAGATAGTTTGAACTTCCATACAGTTTTCCTTAACATTCTGTTAGAAAAAGGAGCAGGCAAAGTACTAATTTAAGGATGGTATATATGATTTATATCGTTTTACACGGCCTGTTCTTACAGATTATTTACCTGATTTTACTAAGTTGGCTTCTTGTCGTCATCCGGTTTTAATCATAATAATATCAGCTAATCTTAGGGAGAACGAATCTCTCGCTAAGAAGGCCCTCATGGAAAATACCATACAAATACATGAGAAGCCAATATGCAACAATTATAAACATGCCCCAATCAAATGTAACTGCAGATCTAAAGTAAGCAATAAACAAAGCTATCATGAAACACAAGAAAACACAAATTAGAAGGAGAACTTATATGTGTGAGTTACCCTTTCATACTTACCTTAGAGAAATCAACACATTGCTACCAAGTATGCATTAATGGTCATGAATCAATATCATGTATCATGATTGACTTTAAGTAACAACTCAATTATCCTATTGCGGTCTTACAACATCAATCACTTAGCTGGGCATTTTCAAGGATGCACTGCTAGCATCCTATCCTATGACTCGATCCCATTTAGAGAATAATACATTATTAAACTTCTAGTCATAACACTTTGGGTTTACAGGAGATAGGGATACCACTTTAGGTGTACACAACCACATATTGTATATAAGAATATCGTAGTTGAGAGACAGGGATATCACTTTCATTCTTATACAAAGCCTTCGATAAATCATATGGGGTTTTAACAAGCCTATAGTTTGTATATCCAAATCTCTCTAAAACTTTTTCAACATAATGAGGTTGAGAGATTACTATATCATCAGTAGACCTTGTGATTTATCCCTAAAATCACATCAACAAGACCCATATCATTCATCTCAAACTTACTATATAAGAACAACTTAGTCTCATTTACTATTCTCATATTTGAACCTAACAACAATATATCATCTACGTAAAAGCAAAGAATAATGAATGTATTATTAACAAATACACTTATCATAATCATTAGGAAAAAAAGCCAAAGAATAATATCACATAATCAAACTTTTCATGTCATTGTTTAAAGTTTTATTTCAAACATATAATGATTTAACAAGCTTACACACCTTAGAACTCTCTAACCGACCCATATAAATTTTCTCATGTAGGTCATTATATAATCAATCAGGGCCATAGCCCACATTTCATGCCACTTGCAGACCATAAAGCTTTCAAACCATATAATCAAACCTTTTATATCACTTGCAACCCATAATAGAACAACTAGAAGGCAAATTCACCAATTCTCAAGTACTCGTTAATTGATTGGATTTCATCGTTAACGACTTCCTTCTAAAACTTAATCTCGTGTGAGATCATAGCCTGTTGTAAAGTGATCAAACCATCCTCGACATTGAAAGTGACAAAATCCTAGGTTGTTTACTTCTCTTTGGTTTGATTATTTCCTCATAGTCATCTTATATGAAAATAACAAAATCAGGATCACCCCCACATTTGTCATCCTTTTATGTAATCGGTAATATAATCAATAATAGAGTCATAATTTCCAGAGAACACATTTTGTGGAAATCTATTTTTCATGAGAAATACATTGTCAAAAGAATATAGCATCTTAGAGTTCAACTATAGTGTTGACATCTATGCCAAATACTTCAAATCTAATGATCATACGCATAGCTCGTCTTCACATAACCCAAAAATATAGCACATGCTATTTTAGGTCCAATTTATTTCTTTTGTGTTGAGTGACGAGTACTTTTGCAAAACACCTTCACACTTTCAAATATTTCAAACTGCTCTTTCGACCATTCCAAAGCTCAAAGAGACTACTTTTCTTATGGTTATAAGGAACTCTATTTAGAATATATAAAGTCGTATTCAAAACTTCTCTCACATATATAGGTAGGTAAACCAAAATTTTGAAGTAAAATATTAAGCATATCACATAAGGTTCTATTTTTTTGTTCAGCTATCTCATTAGACTGAGCAAAATACAAAGAGTGATATCATGAGCAATATTGTTGTTTTAATGATATACTTGAAAATTATTTGAGGTATAATCTTCTTCCCTATCAAGCCTTAATCGTTTAAGTACCTTATCAGTTTGAGTTTGTGCATCATTTCTAAATATTTAAAACTTTTTCAAAGCCTCATCTTTATTTTTAAGCAAGTAAATATAATAGTATTTACTGCAGTCATCAATAAATATAATGAAACATCTTCGGTTATATCTAATAGTCATTCCATTGAATTCTTAAATGTCGGTGTGCACCAAATCCAAAATTTTGAATTTTCTATCAATCCTATGCAATAGGTTGTTTCACTCGTACATATACCACATTTATGTTTTCTATCTATGATAGTTTTAAGAATAAAGTTTAAGTTCATCATTCTTTCATAGAGTCAAAATTTACATGACCCAACATAGCATGTCACACATCATATAATTCAATATTATACACAAAAGAAGAAGAAGCAACAACTTTATTTACATTAAAATTCATACAAGAATCAACAATTGATTATACATGAATTTAGACAAATCCTCTATATCACACAAACAACCCTTCCCAAATAAACACCATGTACTTAGTTATGTAATTACGACTTTATTATATTTACAATCTAACCTTAAATCCTTCCTAACTAAAGTACAACCACTGAGGATATTCCGACAAATCGTTAGAATGTGTTTAACTCCGTGAAGAGTTAGAATCTTTTCCAAAGAAAACTTTAAGTTTTGTTACAGATGACTTGCTAAGACACAAACAAAAATTAATTAGCACAAACGTGCATATTTGCCTATTATCTATAATCCAATATTGTGGCTCATAAATGGAAAAAAGATGGGGTTTAAGAGATAGATACCCATCATTAGGTTGAAACCCGCTCAAAACTTAGAAAATTTCTCAATAATAAACATAACAATAAACTTGTAAGGAAGCTTCATCTTGGCTAATTTAAACCATGTCATAAAAACTTAAACTTGTGGGTTTGTCGTTCACATATTTTCCCTATACCATTTGATAATTAAGGAACTTGGCCACAAAATAATTTTCAAGAACAAGGTCTTCATTGTATTTTTATCTAGGGCAACCCTTAGATCTTTCGTTGTTGTGGAAGGAAAAGAACTATAAACTTTGAATCAAATATTCAACAATGACGATAGTATATAACAATAACACAAGGTGTCCTTCTCCTTCCACTAAGTGTTTCTAGCCGACCCCGTCTAGTATGGGAAAAGACTTAGTTGTTCTAAGGTCTTCAGTATTATATTTTTGATCTAGAGCAACCCATAGATCTTTCGTTGTTGTGGAAGGGAAAGAACTATAAACGTTGAATAAAATATTCAACAATGACGATAACATATCACAACAACACAAGGTATTCTTCTCCTTCCACTTGGCGATTTTATCTGAGCATCTAGGGTTAGTATCATCGGGTTGAGGATAATCTGAGTCGATATAAAAATACAACTCTAACATGGTTAACAAAATTTTCATACATTACTACTAGCGTTTGAAATGGGGAAAAAAGAACTTTTTTGGTATCAAAGTAAAGTTAACCTTAGGTCGGAGGGTGGCAAACGAAGACATGTTTATTATAGTTGAGAATGATTTTCCTAAGAAAGTTATAAAATACCATAGAAATACATGCATAAGAAGTCAATATGCAACAATTATAAACATACCTCAATCAAATAAAGTCGTAGATCCAAAGTAAGCAATAAAAAAAACGTACAGGAAAACAAGCAAACATAAATTGGAAGGAGAACTTATCCGTGCGAATTACCCTTGCAAACTTGCCTTAGATAAATCATTGTCCTGCTACCAAGTACATACTTGTATCTGCACTTTTCTCTCAAGATAACAAGCATAGACAACTGAAAGCACTGTATCTTGCTTAAAGTTGACCTTGATCACGCGTCAATCGTCTTTGGTCAGAGGAGAAGGATGACAGGCAGAGAACACCACGGCTAAAGGGAGAACATATATAGTAAAGAGGAGGAGAGAGAGTGTTTATCGCAAATATGGGGATTAGGGAGCTCTAATCCTCTAATAGATCATGGATCCAATCCAAATTTTGACTATTAGGGACCTCTAAACCTTAGTTCAAAGAGCTCCAACTTTTGATTGTTAGATCAAAAAAGTTTTGTGAAAAAGGATAAACTGAAGACAAAACCCAAGCCCAAGCCCGACTAAGCCACGCATATGGGTCGTATAGCATGTCCTTCTCAATCTCTTTGAAATAAGGTTTGTGAGCTACATCTATATATAAGGACATATGGGTTTGTCTCATTCTTCAATATGGGACTAAACTTGTCTTCTCTTGATCTTCACATGCACAAGTCCCTCACATATAACTTTTACACTTTAGAACTTTACATATATCAATGATACATCAATTGAATATTTAAGGATTCTAAACATAAATTAAATGTTATTAACGTACATGAGTTTAATTAACCCAAACATTAAAATCCAACCGGTGCTTGGTCAAAAGCTCCTTGAAACTTCCATCTCTCTCTCTCTCTCTCACCTCTCACACACAGACACTCTTATGTCTAACATTAAAAGGACAACCATTGTTCCACTTAGCATGCACCGATAGGTTTTTGTATTGTAACTCAAAGAATAGCAGTAAACTTTGACTCCATTTTCCATTAATTTGTAACATTTTCTCAGACGTATTTATCATAACTAGTACCTCATACCTCTGGCGAGACGAATTCTAGGTAATTAGAGATCTCATTGAACTCATCCTATAGCGACATTATCTTTTCTTTTTAGAATGGGAGACGGAAGCCTAACACAGGCACGTGGAGGATCTATATTGACCCCAGGTGGGGTGGCCACCCTGAAATTGGAAAAATCAATGTCAAAACTGAAAGGCATGACTGAATTCATGGCTATAGTGCATAAATGAGCTCACCTTAAACCCTCTATGGTGAGTTTGATTCAAGGTGTCATGCTTTCGGTACTGGAAGTTCACATGAAATTAAAAACTATGGTACAATCCAACTATGCTTTCTTGTTTAATTTGCTTATACATATGGTGCTCCAGTTCCTTCCTGCTTCTTACTAGTTTTGCATTTGATTTGAGTAGAATCAAAACTTTTTTTAGTATTTTTTTCATATTTTATTTTCCTTCGTATCCTCCATATGAGTTTATATTTCTCTTTCTATTATTTTGAACATCTTAGAAGCTAATGAGTTGTTTGTTTAACTCGTGGGCAAGGCCCTTAGTGTTTTTATGGATCCTCTTTCTGACTGGGAGGTGTTTGGCTCATTGTGCAAGGCCCCCTAATATACAAGCCTAAACCCACGTGAACTTATCTTGATATTATGGTTTCGTGTTTGATTTGTTAAATGATATTGATATTTAAGTTTTTTGGCTTAGAGAATAGCAACATGAGATAAAAGAAAGTGGTTTTCATGTGAAACCCCTCAATTCAGTTTTTATGGTCACATTCCTCCCGGTGCCAAGGTTTTTTTATTGAAAGTAGGTTTATGAAACCACTGTATGTGAGTGATAGGTTTAATTTTGATACACAACAAAACTTAAAACTATGAGTATTCATTTTTTTTATACATAACAGAACTTAGAACTGCGAGTATAAAAAATCAAAACCAATTCCCTTGAGATGTTATATCAAATACACTCTCATAGGCTGTTTGTTTTATCCTACCAAAAGTTATAGATCCACTACCGCATGCACCTGTCCATGCATGATATGGAACTGAACTCACCACCAATGAGGTCAGAATTAGAGCCCAGCCAGATGAGTAATTATCTACATGCTCTTTATAGCGACATTATTAATGACATATTTCATTCTTTTTTATGTACGAAGGAGAGGCCGAAGCCTGTTGAACTCTCATATGTTACCAAATTAATTAAAAGACCTTCAAATAAACAACACAATCAATAAAACCGATAGCAGATATCAACTGTTTATTAGAAGTCAAGCAAATCATGGTGTCTCTCACGGCATTAATGTATTGAGAGTAAAAGAAAATCGATCCCTCTTGCAGTTGTCCGCAGCTGATCAAATATCCTCTTTATCAGACTGCTCTCTAGAAACTCTTTTGCGGTGGGGCGAATAATCCTTTAAACTTGAAGGGTTTTGGGGGGGAACAACCTATGTGCTATATAGCTCATGGTTTTTACCGTGAGCTGTAGACTTTAAGTTAATTTTAAAAACTACGAGTGGGGCGAACGCCTCTACCTCGTCTCTCAATGTAGATCCGCCACTGAATCAAACGACTATTAAAATCTGCTAAAGCTAGTTGCAATGGTTCAGCTGACATGGAAGATATGGTTCTGTGATTGTTAGACCCACCGGAGCGAGAGTTCTGTAATAGTCTCGTTCGATTCTCAATAGCATGGGATGACTCGAACGGGAGCCTCATGCACTCTTACAAATGAAGATTAAACTACAAGTTTACAGAGACACTGGGATGGCAACCCCACTTCATTTCCGTGCCCAATATCCATCCAGTTACCCTCCAAACGGCCGGAGTTGGGTCTCACTGCAACAAAAATGGAGTAACAGTGAAAGCCATGTACGATGCAGACACTATTTGGCTTCGGATTATTTGCTTACAGTGACAATAGGATTAGACGATAACTGACAAGCAGTGGTAGATCAAGAAATTTGTTTCGGGTGGGGGCAAACTTCAGGGTTCGGGTGAGAGCTTTAACAATTTTCATTCTTTTGAAATTTTGAATACTTAATTCAAAAAAATTCGAATTTCTGGCGGGGTGACGATCGGCCGATTATCCAGTTTTAACCCTAATAACATTTTTTAAATTAAGCATATGGTTAAAATCAATCTATTGAAGAGTATAACTCAAAAGATAGAAAAATTTTCTTATTAGTCTTACTAAACAATCTATAGGAATATGTCCATGCAGTTACTTGCATCAAATAAAGTCGAATATGAAAGATATAATTGAACTGAAAGCACGTGGAAGCCAAGAACTTAAGGAGAATAATTCTCTCTATATGTATAGAGAATAATGGATCCTATCCAGCATTGACGCACCTCATGCTCAACTTTTTTTTCCGGAGGCCTGAGTATAATTTCAGAGGTTATAAGGGTAATTGAGAATTATGGAAGACAATATTATTACAATCATTAACTAAAATCACTTAAAAACAAAGAATTTAAGGAGAATAATTCTCTCTCTCTATCTATATATATATATATATATCAGATCCTATTCACCATTAACACAGATGATGCTTAACTATTTGTTTTTAGAGAGATGAATAGAATTTTAAAAGTTAATAATGAAAGATAATCTTATTATATTTATGTCACTAAAAAGCGAAGATCGAACATCAATAACCAACATCAATCGTGAGAAGGATCCAATCTCTCTCTCTCTCTCTCTCTCTATATATATATATATATATATATTGATATTTATATAATCCTTAACTTGGACAAGTTGCAACTATAAATAAGCGACTCACGTGATATGGACCACTGGCTGCAATAAATAAATGGGTTTTCAAGTTCCCATGAATAAAAATATGTCCAAATCCTCACCGCAATTTGATGAATGTCCTCCTTTTTCATGCTACCGAACATAAAATAGCTTCTTGACACTGTGGAAGATACTGTGGTGGCATTATCTGTCACTGTCAGTGTCACAGATATCGGATATTGTGGAAAATATAGCGATAATTTCAAGAGATTTTTAAGTGCAGCAAATATATTTTGGTGGGCAAGCTGTGGTTAGCCTAGCCATGAAAGATTCGGCTTCATTTTCTTGTTCAGTTTGAAGCTCTTGGGTCACTTCCAGCCAGGAGAGTCATGGCTCGTGAGGTGATGAAGGTTTCTTCAGACGCATCCACCAGTGGAATTCGGCAATATCCGGTTGGGTGGCGAAAATATTCCAGCATTTTGTACTGCCGGAATCTATCAGAAAATAATTCTGATGTAAAGATTTGACACGAGAATCATCGAAGTTACGTGAATGGAATCTTATATTCTGGCATTTCCAACCGCTTGAAAAGTTAAAATATTTGATAAACTGTTCTTTGGATACAAATCACTAAACTAAACCCTTGTGAAAAGGTATAAAAAATTAGATGGTAAATATATTTAAAAAAAACATGAAAATATTATAAACAACAACAACAATTAAGTCTCTACATGAAAATATTATAAAAAACGTAAAAATTAATATAATTTATATTGAATTAATTGTTGGTATGACACACTATCAAAGAATCCATGTAATCAACTCCATCTAGTATGCAAAAAAGCTTAGTTGTTTCAATACTATGTTCACCTGCACGAAACTTTGGCTTTCGACATGGTGACCAACGATGTGGAGGATATCTCTCCAAAATTATTTAGTGCTCACCTGGAATTTTCAATTATGAAGCTTGATTGAGCAACGCCAATCAATTATTATAGTTTGCAATTTACTTATGGCACTTGCATGCGCCAGTCCCCTACTTAAAAACACTGATGTTTCTCATATAATTTTCCTAGATTTTTTTTCCCAAATCAAACAAATATTAGGATGGGTGGGTAGTCAACCGACTTCTATTTATTTATTATTTATTCGGAGAGCTTCGAAATTCAAGGTCCCATGATAAACTAGATTTTAATTTTTTATAAAATCATCATCTTACACTAGAAATTATTGTGCTTCCTCATAAATTGACCTTGGTATATTATATGCACACACTGAGCTTTTTCTATAGGTAATATCAGTATACTGCTTTGAAGATAAACTAAGACACACTCAAACATGAATTAAACAAGCAAAAATGAGGTCAAATGAGTTTGAAATCAACTCGATGATCGAATTTGGCTCATTACGAAATAACGGCATCATGAACATTCTTGAATATAAATTGTTCACAAAAATATGAACATGAGTTGGCTCATACTAGAAACGAACCAAACACAAGCACCCCATGTCCGATTAGTTATGCTCAATCACCAACTCTAACGGCAAGTTGAGTGAGGGTTAACAGTCCGTCTTTCTGTCAAAAACAAGGACACGGTTACACATTTTTATGATGATCTAGCCTTTGGGAGATAATGATATAGACATAAATCAAGAAGATATATATATATATATATATATATATATATATATATATATATATATATATATATATATATATATATATATATATATATATATATATGACAAAGTCTTTCGAGAACATATACTTTTAAACTATGACGGTTCGATAATCCGTTATAGACAATGAGTGATGGTGCCAACAAGATATCATCCTTATCACATAAAAGCCTAAAAGTATGATTATAATGTGATTATCTCTCTATATATATTATATATAAATAATAAGGTCTTCCGAAAATATATATTTTCAAACTCTAACCGTATGATCATTATGAATCATGATCGATGATAGTAACATGATATTATCTTGTCACATACATCTATGAAAGATGATTCTATGGTGGTGATCTCTCTCTCTCTCTCTCTCTCGCATCTTCAACGCTGCAAAGTGTACAAAAATCTTATGGATTGCGGACAATAACAGGCGGAAATCCTTGATGGGTTTTGGAGGGGGGACCCTCTTATGGATTATGTTTTGGTAAAATTCTATAGAGAGGTATTCCTTTGCATTTCCATAGTGATGTACATTTGCTGAACTACGGTGAGACCACAAACTGGCGGGTCCGGACCCATAACCCACTCCATACCAGGCTCCGACCACGCCTAGGCATAGAATTGATGAGACAACAGACAGATACAACGAGGACCATACTTGGGTTGGATCTGGATTTGGACCCATAACCAGTAGCACCAATCCTGCATTTGTCAAAAGATTGGTAGTGATGTCGTCACTTGGGATCTATCCATCTCCGGTGCAATTCCAAGACCAGTTGATGGGATTCCGTTAAGAGATCTTATTTGATTGGGATCAGATATCAATTTCAGATCCAATTTGATTTACAGTGTATTTTAGAGGGATACTGTTTGGTGCTTGAGAGATCCTATTTTTGATTGAAAAAGAATATCAACTTAAGATCCAGTTTGACTTGCAGTGTATTTAGAGGCATACGCTTTGGTGCTTTTATATCTTATTCTTATATATGTATGTATATGAGAGAGAACCTCGTATATGCTAGCACACTTTGGTGTTAGTAGCCTAACATATTTTAACCATTCATTTTGGTTGATGGGTTGTTGAAATTTGAATTAAAAAATGAAAAATATGGATATGAATTAAATATACTTAAGTAAGAATATGTTTTTTGCTTTTTGAATTCAAATTTAACTATTTATCCCACAAATAAATAGTTTGTATTTGTTTAAATATGCTAGTACTTGAATGTGTTTGTATGAATCTCTCTCTCTCTCTCTCTCTCTCTCTCTCTCTCTCTATATATATATATATATATATATATATATATATATATGAGAGAGAGAGAGAGAGAGAGAGAGAGAGAAAGAATATGGGCCAAATTTTATGTGATTTTCTTTCAAAGAGGAAAAGCTGACGGCATCTGAGTTTAGTAAGAAAAGATGTTCCTTTTAACATGTTTAAACGTAACGAACGCTAAGATGGAAATTGACCATTTGAAACTCTCAAGAGGAAATTCATAAGAAACATTTTCCAACATGTGAAATCTTTTCCAAAGATATTCCCATGTCTTCCCTTGCTTTTAAGGGTTCGTTCCTTTTCCTGAGTAATTTAAACCACTGTCTTCCCTTGCTTGGACATTTTCTTTCAAACACTATTCTTCAGACCATGTTTGAATATCACGTAAAACTTGTCCAACCAAGCAGCGGAGTTCAAATTTCTTTAAGAGGAATCTAAATTCAAGTTGATCCTTCCATAGGATTACCGTATACCCTCTTTACCTTTTCGATATAATAGAATGATTAGAAAGTTATAAGAGCGTTTGAAAAAAAATAAAATTGACACTTTATTACACTCATGCCTCTTAAAAGTTTAGGTTGAACGGCAGTCTCAAATGATCAAGATTGATGGAAAAAGGGTGTTTTAGTCACCCAACTAAGGGCAACCAACAATTAAAATTGATACGGAAAAAAGGAAAAGTATTTTTGTACTTTTTGTTTTATTTTCACCAAATTAAACTATCAATGGTCCTTGATTATATGATCACGAATTCATGTATGCCCTTTGAGAAGAGTACCTCAACATTATATATATATATATATATATATATATATATATATATATATATATATATATATATATATATATATATATATATATATATATATATATATATGAGAAACTAGATCATACTCATTTCTAACATTCTTACTCATATCTAAAAGCAATGGGTAGACATGAGTGAGTAAAGGGGGATCCAATCACTCATATATATATATATATATATATATATGAAGCTTGCTATATGATAGCAACATTACATGCTAGCATGATTAAACAAAACTCAATCATCCATTTTGAATGATGGATGGTTAATATTTGAATTTAAAAAGTTTATTTACTTTTACAAATGTACTCTATTTAAAAAACAACATTTTTATCTATCATTTATCTTTCAAATGAGATGATTGAGATTTTTTAGATATGCTATCTATGAGATGAGACCCTTAAAAAGTTAGGAGGATGGCGATATTTTTTTATATACAGGGCTTGATCCTAGCAGGCAATATATGAAGGATCTACATGAATAAACTATATCTAAGTTGCTCTACAATGGACGACCATTCTTTTCAAAGCGTTCTTTATATGCTAGTTTTTTGTTTAACATAAATTTTGATATGTTATTATGTGAAGTTATTGTTATAATAAATATATTAATTCATGGAGATTAAAGGCTTTGGTTAGTGTCTGCCTAACTCCACTTGCTAATAAGATAAAATCAATTTAGAAGAAACCTTTGATGCTTATCATATTATGGGGACGGTCAAGTTAATTCGTGGTGATCAAAGGTTCGATCCATGTTGGCGGCTTTGACACCATGAAACCAACAACAAATTAACATCAAATAAGTTGTAATTAATCAATACCTCACCTGTCTAGAACTAAAGACCACCCAGTTCGGTTCAAGTTCTAATCCTCCTGAAATCAAAACCCGACAAAATTTGGAATTGATGGTTTCAATCCTACACATACGCACACACACACACACACACACACACATATATATATATATATATATTCAATTGTTTTTCTCCAGTTTCGAACAACCTAAGACTCAAACCGAAACCAGAACCAGTAAATCCAAAACTAGCTCGGTCCCGGTTCTAGAAAAACAGGAACCGGACATCTCTATCCGTACTCTGTAGGAGTGAGGAGCCAAAGCAACTTAGTTTATATGAGAGGTTCGGACCTGAAGTTTGATTTGCCCGATCCATGTGGATTCTAGTAAGAAGCTCTGCGCGGTAGAGGCCCAGTCTCGTCTATCAGTGAAATATTTAGGGATATATTCGTAATTCTCTTAAGAGCATTAGGGAGACAATGCCGTACCCGTACGAAATATTCCCTTCGTCAAGTTTAGGGCAAATATGTCATTTCACATAGATATCGTTAATTGCAGGGGCAAAATCTAAGACTTCCTTCGACTCCGGAGCGAAGGACGCACACGGATCGACAACGTAGGGATTGGAGCGGATATGAAACTCCGGATCCGGGTCTAACCCGGAACACTTGTTGCTCGGCTGTTGCTTGTTGCTGGGCTCGGTCAGGGCTGACCCCTATCTCGGTCCTACAGAAGTTGATCGAGCCAAGGCAGACCATGCTCGTTCGTTCTCGCTCGCCGATTTAAGCCGGTTGGATTTTTTAAAGTACCTGATCCAAATCTAGCTATTCGGATCATGTCTTCTAAAACTGGAGTGTTGTCGAGCATATCACTTAAGTGTGGTCCGGTCGATGCCGCACCTCGCATAAACATAGATCCATTAGCCATTCTATAAGAAGAGGGGTGTTCAAAACAAATGTACAGTTGTTTTGTACTTTCATTTAATGCACATAAGTCTATTAAATACAAAGTCATTCAAATTTGTATTTTTAATATAAAAAATTAAACTGTCAAGATTTTGGTACAACATTATACAACTAAGACACTATATATATATATATATATCGGGCGGGTTGGGCCGGATGGTGATATTGTTATCCCTATAATTCACACAGAATGATATAAAACTACAAGCTGCTTGGTTCATTTACCTGCCCTAGACTGTATGATATCATTGAAAGAAACGGTCAGTAAGCATGGAAAGCACATTGAGGCAAGGAAAATAATGCGTAATTGGATTCCCAGAACTTGTTTTCTTAGCCATAACGATTTCTCCATTTATCACGAATCACCAAATCGAGGCCTGAACTGCATTTTCCTAGGAAAACTTATGAAGGGATTGGCTGTGAAGCTTAGAGCGCGAGGAATTTTTCATCATTATCATCATAACAGTAAGGCTCTAAATGATATAATAAGCTGCTTAGCTCCTCCTACGTGAACTCTGCTATTTTGCCTTCTCCTCTCCCAACATGTCATCATTTGTAAAAATAAAACCATGCTTTCCTTGTAAGCAAGCTTAGGCTATAGCTTTTCAAAATCTAATAATAGTAATAATACCAACAATATTATTAATTAAAAGTACTTAGCAAAGAACTCCGTGGTTTGGTTTCGGTTTCACCTATCAAAGAATCAAGCACGTTCGGAGACAAGAAAGCCAATTTATTTCCATTTTCCGTTCTTAAAATCTCACTTTTTATTTCGTGATATTTTTAAGAAACCTTCCAACTCAAAACCAATCTTAAACCGGAACCAGCTAGGTCTAAGTAGATGTGGTAATTGGTAAATGAGTGGAGCTGTTCATGACTTAGTTTGGCAACTTAAGATCTTGTTAATTTGGTTCATTTGAGTAATGGACAGGCCGACGGGTTTCTCTAAGTTTTTTTTAACTTGCACATATAATTTGACTAAAAAGTTGAATTTATATGTATATAAAAGTTGCATTAACTTAAATAATGAGCTAATACAAAGTGTGTGGAGCCAAACCAAACACACTTTCACGTTGAAGAAGGGCATTAACTTAACTCAACCAGAAACGGATCTGACCAACCAGTTGGTGTACTTTGAAGAGAGTGAGCTCAAAGTCTTATTAGGTATGACACCAGTGATTGATGGCTTTGGTCCCGTATCCAGCTGGGAACATGTTGAAGGATGTATTGAGCACTATCATTAAAGGGACAACAAGATATACTTGTTTCTTTTTGGAAACAAGATTTACTTTATCGGTCTTTTGGCTAAGATCAGTTGTTATATGTTCTTATCAATTTAATATATGATACGTGGTTATTGATCACATGATATTAAATTAATTTCTTTTAAAAGCATGTTGACTATCGTCAATACCTTTAGTCCACGGAATGTTATATGTGAAGCCGAGAAAGACGAAAAATCTAAAAAAAAGAAAACTGACAAGTAATAGCTCACCTGGTTAGGGGGGTAAGTCACACATCCAAGGGTCATGAGTTTGATATGGGAGGCATGCATCTAGCTTCTCCATCTTACTGGAAAGAGTGTCCCAAAGTTTAGCAACCTAAAAGATTAGTCTCCCTCAAGCTACATTATCTCAAAAAAAAAAAAAACGAAGCCACACTCGTCGACACAAGTCGGTGGCGCTATGCCAAGTTCTGCACCGAGTCGGCCTGATTTGCTTAAACCTATGGCCTCGGTTTAGC
The DNA here is from genome assembly GCA_036023115.1 of Brasenia schreberi. Taxonomy (NCBI): domain Eukaryota; kingdom Viridiplantae; phylum Streptophyta; class Magnoliopsida; order Nymphaeales; family Cabombaceae; genus Brasenia; species Brasenia schreberi. Next base: position 13,031,453 of record JAYKKT010000062.1, read on the forward strand.
TGTGGGAGTACATTACTGTCCACGGTTAAAGTCTGAACTAAACTCTTCTATTGATAACTTTTTCTGAGTGAGGTCAAAAGTACAATGGGCTTGGGGAAATAGCTGACGACCCAAACAATGTAAGGCGATGGCTACTCTCTCTCTCTCTCTCTCTCTCTCTCTATATATATATATATATATATATATATATATATATATATATATATATATATATATGAGTAGTGGTAGTCTCGTAGATGCTCAAACTCTCTTTCTACTCAAATTTACACAAACATTTTTATCTTTTGATTAGTATAAGCAATGATGAAGATTTAAATTGAAAGTATCAAATGGTTGAAATGATAAAGTAGATTTTAGTATTGATGGGATTAAAATATTCTCTTTGCTTTTTTAGATGAAGTGGAGTAAAATTGCCTTTTTATCTATTTTCAAGTATCTTTATAACTCGTTAAATAACACTTATGTCCAAAAAATAAAAAATACATGACTAATGACTGTGTTGTCCTAGTATTTGACTATATATATATAGAGAGAGAAGAGTTGATAGGCGTAATAACTGCTTAATGTTTAAGTTTTTTATGTTATTATAACATTTTTACTATTTATTTTTTGAGATCAAAGATAGAATTAAAATAGTATTTTTAATTAAATTTTTATTATTGATGTTAAAAATCAAATAATAAAGATGTTTATGAAAGATTATGTACGAAAATGCATTCACGACTCTCTCTCTCTCTCTCTATATATATATATGTATGTATGTGTGTGCGGGCACATGCACGCACATGTGTATACTTACCGGTTAAAAGTTTGGGTGAGGTCGATCAAAAACCAGTGGCCAAATTTATGATATCGACCAAACCCTAGTGAAGGAACTGTGATGTACGTAGATCGGCTCGACTCAACTCATTTCCGGATCATCTGAATTCCCTTTGCAAGCCCAAGTGAGCTCAACACGAACAGCTCGCGAGTCTCTCTTATTAGAAAAGTTGTTCATCTCATTTGGTTCTTCAATGGTTACAATAGATAAATTACATATAAAATTTGCAGGAATTCACTCGAATGAAACATGATACCGAATGTGCAAGAGAATTCTAATCCTCGTTCTTCAACATATTCGTCTACTAAGATATTGTTTTAAATATAAGCTAAAACAAACACAAGCATGAGTTCGAATAAATTCAAATTCGATCCCGAACAACAAGTTTAAACTCCACTCATCGTGTTCGACCTCGGGCAGCTAACGAACGTGTTCAACATATTTATTTTGTGTCAAACTAACACGAACAGCTCATGTTCAGTTCGTTTGGCTCGGATCCGTGTCCGAAACAATTCTTTAATCGAATAATGTATATGTAAACAAAGTTATATTTTTCAACTTTTGGATCGTATAGCTAAGAGCACACGCAAACTCACAACTTTTATAACTACTTTTAACACTTTCTTAAGCCGACTATCTTAAGCGAAAAGACTTATTCCTATGACTCTTTTTCATTGTCATTAAATTATACATATTGTAATGTGGGGACACTTTTCTCATGAATGGTAAGAAAACTTTACCAAAGTAGGAGAATTTTCCCATGAAAAGGTTTCCTGCCTTGCTCGGAATACCAAAGACAAGCTCTCTCGCTTACAAGAGTGTGATCGGTTTGGTTGACCAAAGCTCTTAACAGTGGCAGACTCATGATCTTTTTTTAGAGTAAGGTACACTATTCCATGTTCGGGGAGCGCTTTTATTTTTCTTTACCATCATAAAACTTTTCAGATTTCGAGTGAGGCACATATTTCACCTCATCTCAAGGTGGGTTCGGCTTGAGGAAGTGATATAAGTGGAATGTTCTCACTTCCCCATTTCAATCCATCCACCGTTTGCCGCACTTAACAATCTTTCTTTGTTTTTTTGTTGATACGAGCAATGGTTAAAAATGAGTAGTTGGTAAACATTTTATATATAGAGAGAGATTAAATCTAAACAAATCTAATGATGAATTATTGAGATTTGAAAGTAAAAAGTATATGTATACTTTTGTAAGTACATTTATTCACATAAGTTTTTTTTTTAATTTTTAATTTTTAATTATCAATCACTTTAGATTTGTATGAATTTAAAGGGTGCTCAGATATACCCATCTCTCTCTCTATATATATATATAGAGAGAGTCTATGTAAGGAACTCATAAAATAAAGAACCATCACAAACCTATAAGAATTATTTAATCTTTGAAATAAACCATTGATATAATAAAACAGAAAACATTTAATGCATATAATAAAGTACAAAAGTAAATCAATATTTATAATTAATCGAATGATGAGTTTTTTGTGACTTTTTATTTGTATGGTTTTTCTTTTAAAAACTAGCAATGATTAAAATGGGCAAGTGCTATTGGGCACCACTTTATATATATATATATATATATATATATATATATATATATATATATATATATATGAACTAGATCTTATACATGCATAATGATACTTACTCTTTACCTTTTGAGAGTATAAGTATCGTTTAGAAAGTATAAATAACAATTATATATAATATAATATAAGAGAGAGAGAGATGGTATTGACCGCTACTGTCACAAAATGGGCGTCCTACAGCGGAATAAGGTGGTGGCTGAGGCCGCAAGATGCGCATAAGGCATTTCCCGGACAGAATCTGTGTACATATATATGTAGGAGCTAGTATAGGCTAGAATGACATGTTAAGTAGACTAATCTTCTTCAGTACAATCTTAATTAAACGATCAAGGCTAGCACGTGCGACGGAATATCCTGTTGGTGTCACGTGCGAAGAGGGGGAGCGAATGTTGACAAATCCGCTACGTCACAGTTTCAAGTCACCTCTTACTATACTGTCCTATGAAGGAGAGGTCATGGCGAAAAGGAATAGACAATAAAGAAAACAAGAATGGTGGGGCGTGGAAAGAGAGAGAGAGAGAGTGTGTCTGTGCTTGTGTGTGTTGTGTGTGTGCGAGAGGGGACCGCTTTATCTGAAATATCTCTCTCTTTCTTCGTTTCTGTTGTACGTTCTCTCTTTCTCCCTCTCTCTCACAGGGTGGCCCCAGCGATTCGGTGCAGCAGCTGCAGAAGGCAACAAAACCAATAGATCGTCTCCTTTCGGACGATTATGCTCGCCTGACACGCTTCTCTCTCTCTCTCTCTCTGTGATGGATTGTGATGCTGTTGCCGGAGGGTATCATAGATTTATGTGGGGAGGTGATTGGTAGCGCTTTGACAGCATTGGTTCCCGGTAAGAAGGCCAACGGCGACGGCCTCAGCCCTGGGTGGGCCAGACGGTGGTCAGTCTGGAGTTGGCGATTTTCTCTCTGTGGCCTTTCTCTTACCTTCATCCACTTTTTCTACCGTTACCCTGCCGTAGTCGCCGGTGACGATCCAGGTTCTCTCTCTCTCTCTCTCACGCACACACACACGCAAGCGCAGACACACAAATTTGGGTTATGTCTGGAAGATTTGTGTTGGTTTTGCGAATCGGAGCGACGGCAGAGTTTTTCTTATTTTACTTTCAGGGTTGTTTCTTTGTTGGGAGATGGAGATCTGTGGCTTCGGCATAGTTACGCTGTTGATTTCCCGTCTTTTCGTTTTATAATTTGCGGGATCTTGTTTTCCGATTTGGAGTTCGACGACGATCTCGGTCGACGAACCCTTTGTTGTAATTTTGAAGAAATTTTGATAGGAAGATTCTGTTTCTGGGAGTAAAGTGGTGTCTCTTTCGCTCGTTTTAGATGGACTATTTTTCATTCTCGGTTAATCGTGTTACTGTTTGGCCGATCTACTTGGGTTCTGGTAATTCATTTCACCGTGATAATGTGTTGTTCATCTGCTCATTTCGGTCTTGATCCGATTTGATATATGTTTCTTCCTTCATGTCCTCAAACCCTTATATATTTGAGTACTCATAGATAAATAAATAACACACACACACATATATATGTTTATATGTATGTATTTATGTAGTTACATATGTGAGTGCTTCTATTTTGTTTCCCCGAAAACAAAACTTTGGTTTCATCTGGTCGCCAGAGTCAATGTTTCTGATAGTGATTTGACTATAAATGCCTACTCACTCTTTTTGTTGTAGCTACACTGTGTGCTCATTTGACTCTGTTTATAATTGGTGGGTTCCTGCATGATCAATGTCAATCGGGCATTTCAAGCTGGATGAGTCTGAATCTTTGGAGCATACCCTTAGTATATTGTGAGGAACTTCGGTTCTCTTGCCCAAGTGCTATTTCCGTTACCTCTGAAATTGCAAAAGTTGAATATATCCAACTAGGTCTTCAACAATGTCACCTCAAGTAGTATTGCAGGGGAAAGGTTCAAGTTGGGACACTTTTGTATGCTCTTCTATTTACCCCCATAAACCACCCTGGAGACCTAGTCATTGTTCAGCCCCTTGTGCAACGTAAAACCTGGAGGCTGGGACCCCTGCTGTAGGACCTATACTCTGTGTGGATTATGTCCTTTCTGCTGTTTATCTTGATTGCTAGTAGAGTGTGTCTCTTTTTCTGGATGGTTTCATAAAACTAACCTTATTGTTCTTTCCATGATTAAAATGATATTGGTGGTTTTGGTGAAAATATTGGGTCATTTGAATTTCTATTGCTTATCATGTATTTGCACAAATACAGCAAGCCCAATGGAAATTTATCAGCAATCTCTTCCGTACTCTGGCTCTCATGGACAATCTATTCTCTTCAACAGTATTGTTGTTTGTACGGTTTGTAATGCTGATGGCTCTAAAATCTAGTGAGACTCTGTGATCACTTCTGTTCTACATTTTGTGGTGAATTCATCTGACTTATTGCACGAGTGCTGTAAATTCTGTTTAACTGCAGTTTATAATCAGAAAATAAATTTCTGCTTCTTTGTTGTCAGATAATAAACGGGAAGTTTGGGAAGGACCCGTCAAATGGGAAGCTTGAGGCTGTGAGAGACAAATTACAATGAGGATGAAGAATGAAATCCGTAAAAGGAAAATAAGATTCAAAGATGCAGCTAATTTTGAAGAGAATGTTAGAGCTAGATGATGACAATGAGTTTCTGCATGACGATCGCACAGCTTGACCATGTGGATGTGCTTTCATGAGATTTGGTAAGCTTAATTAAGTTCCTTGTGTCTTAGAAGTTCTGTTTTTTTCCGGTACAGTGGAGGGCCTCTGGGAATGCAAGGGCCATGCTATCAGTCAACAACATATGAACCAGAAAACGTGGAACTATATCCAGGTGTGAGTTCCTACTGAGAGACATAGACTACATATGATGCAGTAGGTCAGTACATTTATTTCCTTCATGCGATGTATGGTTTATCTGGATTTCCCAACAAAAATCCAACATCCTAAAGATTGCTCGCACCGGGGAGCACTTAGGTTGTCTCCTGTCCTGCAACAAGGTAATGAGAGGAGCCAAATCCGATTATAGTGCTATACATCTAAGGCCCATCGACCAATACAGTTGTAGTCCTGTTAACATACCCTGTCTCTGCCTGAATGGATGAGCACTGACCCAGGTCCCACGAGAAACCCCATATCCATCTACCATTGCAGTCATGAATTAGTCCCCCGCTTCCTGCAAGTCCAGGGTTTCCTTTTGTTGCACAATTGCAATTTAGTTTGCACCAAACCTCTAGGGGGTTTTGCTAACTGATTTCATGAGCAGGCTTACTGAAAGTTCCTTAGTACATCCAAGAAGAGACGGAACAGCTCCAATCCTTTGCAACAGTCTGCACATATCTCATCAGGGAAAAATGATTATAGGCTTGGGTTCCGCTTTTATGGGAGAACACTTTCTCATAAAGCCATTTCCACATGAACCAACAGGAAGCCCCAAACATGATTCTCCTCTCTAACACTGTCTCAAAGTTTGAAACATCAAATAAAGTACCAGCAAGCGATTCTGTCAAGGAGTCTGTAAGTAACTTAGGAATTATGTTTTTACAACATACTGTTGATGAGCTGAATACAAACAAGAGGCCAGGAAGAGAAGGTTGACCATTTGCAAACCGTTTTAAGGAAAACTGACATAAGAATACTTCACAGGCTCTGGCATGTCTACTGGAGGAAATGCCTACCTTTTCCAAGAATAGGCTCATAAGCCCTTATAAAACAGTTTGCTTCTTGTGATATAATCTGTCAGTTGGATCCCCGCTTATTTTGATATTGTTATTTGTCACACAGTTCTTTGTTTCTATTGTATTTCTCTAGGATGTTTACCAGCTGTTACACTCAATCTGCTTTTACATTCTTGATCAAATTATTTTCTGTGGCCAATAGGCACTTTTGGATAGCATTCTGGTTTAATAATATTCCTGGATATACATGGCTGTGCCGAGCTTGTATAGTGTTTTCTGTCCGTTCATTTTTGTCGTTCTACTAATAGCTTAACCCAGTTTTGTGTGCAGCTGGCTCACCAAATCTTGCGCTTAGTTTTTGTTTCTTATGTTTGGAGCCAGACCTCATTACATTTTACCTCCCCAGTGACTTGTCATTTCATTGTTTTTCTTGCTTTTGTCAAGTCTGAAGCAGGCAAAGTTTCATAAACTTCATGTAAATTGCTACTCACCGTTTTAGGTTACTAATAGTCCTTTGTGCAGATCATCTCCAACTTTATAATATCATTGGCGCCTATCACTCTTCCGGTGGGAATGGGAGCTGAGGTGCAATGTGGTAATTACTTGCCTAGATATTACTACATGATGGATCTGAATGATGATGCCAGGAGCATGGTTCATTCACATTTTTATGAAGATAGGGTGATGATTAGAGGACAGTTCTATAATGGCTTTGTGCAGCAGAATTCCGATGGTTATTGTGAATATGACAAAGAGGCACTAAAGCAGACAATGCTCCATCATGAAGCTGTATTCCGGAAGCAGGTACCTTCCACTAACTTTTGCGAGGTTTGTGATGTCATGGATGCACTATATTGGTTTTGATTGCAGCATTGATATTTTTATCCACTAGACTGTAGATTGACTAGCTTCCTTAGTACTAATTTTTGCTTGATATCTAGGTTACTGAACTGCATCGCCTATATCAAGTGCAAAGGGACCTGATGGATGGCATGAAAAGGAAAGAAACAAGCAAATACCCTTTACCAGCAGAAAGTACGCAGGAAAGCCAATGTCTGTTCCAATTCAGACCTGATAATTCATTGAGAACCTGGCAAATGCCTCTGCCATCTGCGGTGAGCTCGAGTTGCAGTAGGCAGTCTGGTTCTGATACTGATAACATGCAGTCCTCGCTTACACTCTTAAAGGAAAATGGCAGCATGCGTAAGTATTATGAACCACCAGATTTGGAAAGGAATAAGTGTTCAAAAAGAACTTTTGATCTTCAGCTTCCTGCTGATGAGTACATTGACATAGAAGACAATGAACCGTCTACTGAGGGGGTGAAAGTTCTTCAAGCATCATCTAGATCTTTATTTGAAGATAATTATGGTTTCAACAAAAATTCTGATATTCTAGCTGAGAGTGAGGTAAAGTTAACCCTTGGCAGTGGGTGCAATACAAGTGTGAGTAGTGACCATTGCAAACAACAAACAGATCACCCTAGAAGTGTCCAAGGTTACAAGATATCAGAATCTAGTATTAACCATCAAGGATCATCCAGTCAGATGGCTGCAACAAGTTCCAAAGTTCCTGGACTGTTTGTTGATGAAATTATAACCAGGCGACTTTCATTTCAGCCAAATGCAAGTTCTTCTGGACCTCAGAAAGATCATATCGAGGAGTGTAACAGTGGTAGTAGTCACAAGCACTTCTGGAATCATTTGGATTCAGAATGTGTGGGAAGTAGAGTTGTTTGGTGTTCCTCAAATCTTGGCTCTGGTAAGAGTTTCCTCTTTGTTCCTTGGCTAGTAATCATGAATACTAGTAAATGTATTGAATTTTTGCACATGTAAAACAAATTTGTCAACGATGAAAATTCTACTTTAATGTTCTACAGTTGGGATGGTTGGGTTTGTAGAGACCATCTGGCTTGAATGCATCTAGATATAAGACCATATGTTAGTGCGTAAGGTTCTTGAGTGATGATATATGTGGGAAATCTGACTAAGCTTAAGTTTGTATATCCTTTCTACATTTAATACATTGAAATAATAGGTAAGACAAATTTCACTGGGTTTGGGATCTCATTGACCAGAACAAACATGATTTTAATTTAAGCCTTCACTCTAAGGTTGTTAGTTGGGTTGCTAATATCAATTCCTTTTTGTTATTTACATAGCCATAATTTGCCTCGTGTCAACCGAACAATGTTGTTTTATTTATCACATTTTATCATACTGTCTGAAAGGACAACAATAACTGGCATGATGCTTCACGTTACAAAATGGACATTGAGTAAACTTCATTTAATTTGTGAAAATTTCACCAAAGGCCATTAAACATATACATCAATAAGTGTGACTCAACCACCTACAAGTTTTAATCATATATTTCAGGACTGCTGCTAGTAAGCATTGGCTTACAATTATCAGTCCTTGTTAATTGCTATTACTTTAAGGGTAGGCTGATATATATGATAAGTCTCATGATTGGTATAGTTTTGCTGCAAAGCTATTCATATCTGTTGATGCCAGCTTGTATAGAGATGGCTTCAGCTTTTCATATTTGTCGATGTCATCTTGTGCAAAGATGGCTTACATTTTATTTCCTCCTTTAATAGGTATGTTTCTGTTGAAGTTTGTATTCTGTCAATATATTAGTAGCTTGTAAAATGCTTTGCTCCCATATCACAAATACACCTGTTCGGTTCAACCAAAACCTAGATTTTGGAACTGAATTAGCCCCCTCTGGGTTCGGTTCCGGTTATTTGGTTTGAAACCGTGTCTGGTTTCGGTTTGGTTCCATTTTTATTTGAAAAGTAAATTGAGATTTTGATTTGAAACCAAACATTGCATGGAACCGGCAGTTCTGAACTGTTGGTTATGGCTACAGCTCTCTCTCCGATAGGTAAAACCAAATCCAAACTGTGGGAATCCCCGGCTTTGATTTGGTCTCGACTGGTTCTGTTGATGGTCCAGGTCCAGTACAAATCCGCTAGGCCAGGTTGGAACCTGATAGGTCTAGACAACAGACTAATGGCTAGAATTGCTGCCGCTTGAATACAGCTTTGGATCTACAAAGCATATTCCTTGCATTACAACTTTATGGTTACAATGTCTGCTCCCAGGATTCCTGTCAAATTGATCCATCCCGATCTGGATGGCTGTTTGCCCCTTCTAAATGCATACTTTCACCGAAATCCCAACTTCATATATGCTATGTTCCTCGGTCATGAATATATTGTGATTTTATTGAATTTGGGGCTTGAATGTTCTTGACTTGTTCAGCTCGTGAACAATGTGACATGTGCTGGAAAAACATTTTAATGGAAATTTCAAATAAAGTTTCCCAAGGACCTTTTCCTGCATTGCAATTTTCATGGTGTTCTTTCTTTTTCTGAAAGTGTTATGTGAGTGTCCTTTCTTTACAGTTGTATATTTATTTTTGTCAGTGAATTTTTTTCTTTTGTCACTGTGGAAGCAAAAAAAAACTGCATTACGATCAATATGTAGTGCCTTCTACTGCTTTTCACTCTTCTTAATTTCTTTACGTTTTGCTTCATTGTTTTCCGACCCCATCTAGTATGGGAAAAGGCTTAGTTGTTGTTGTTGTTGTTGTTGTTTGCTTCATTGTTTTGTTTTCAGTATAATACTGGGGCATGTTTGTGGAGATTTCCTTAAGAAACTTATTGATGTCTGGTATTCTTTGGATGAACATCTTGATTCCAGGAGTTCTTGGTTTGAGAAAAACTCTTCTGACAACCTGATAATGGTTGTTGTGACCATTGCATCAATAAAAAAACATTGTAAGGTCAAACCTTCTTACGTGTTGCTGATTCATTATTACAGGGGAATATAGAAATATCGGGGCTCCAGGTCCTCTGGGATATAGAAATGTTGAGGGGCAGTTTGAGAAACCTTGTGGGCTTCCTGCATCTCATTTGCCCAATGGGCAGAAACAAAAGGACTTCTGGTTTAAAGATCATGGTGATGGTCACATGGGATTGTCAAAGATGAATCTTCCTGACCTTAATCAGACAAATGCCGTGACTGCAACTTCTTTTCCCAGTTCCTTTTCAGCTCCTTCCCAGCTTGATATAGCTAATACTGCTTATGCAGAAATTTCCTGGAGAACTTCTATGAACACCATGGGTCAGCTGCCTTTTGGGGTCCAATCACAGGAAGTGCCCCAAGGGAAGAATTATCCTAATAAAGCCCCCTTTCCCCCTTTCCAAGGTACTGAGCTTTCTGAAGAGAAGTGGTATTCTAATGGCAGCTCAAGATCCTCACAGAGAGTTGATTGTGTAGTGCCATATCATAATGGTTTTGCCCTGTCTGAGCAAGCTGCTAATGGATCTTATCCTTCCTCGTCTCTTTGCTTTGATAAGCTGGACTTGAACAATGGTGACTGTTCAAGTCACGGATACTCGAAAGAAGGTGGTTCTAAGAAACTGTTGAAGGCCTTGGACCATCATGATATCCAAGCAAACAAAAGTGTATCTTTAACACCGGCTCTTTCAAGTGGAGTTGGAGATGGGGGTGAATGTCAAAGCCATAAGGACCTATCTTTCGATCAAGAAGGGAAACACAGTAATCATTTGGAAGATCAGTGCAAGCATGAAACTGTAGCAAAAGCAGACTTTAAGTCTGCATACCCAAATAATGGTCAAGGCCTCTCACGACTTCAATTTATATCTGACATTGACCTGGAAGTACAATTGGAGGTTGAATCTGAAATGCCGACATTGTGCGAGAAGCGGCCAGTTGATGCTGGAAGTGTAACCCAGTCAAAGGGTGGTCCTGGTATTGTGCATGACTTTGTATTATTTCCTGCTAACAAACATAAATCAGCTTTCATTCCTGAGGCGAGGCAAGTCCATAACTCAAGTAGCAGTAAGCTCAAGTTCTTGAAGGAGCCATTTTCTATCGACTTCTCCTCGGTGTCTACTAGTACTAAAGGTTGCCAGAGATTTGGTGGCTCAAAGAACCATGCTCTTTTAGGTGAGTTTCAGGGAAGCACACGTTGTATCACCTCACAAGGTTTTGGAAAGCAGATTTCAGTTGACCGAGCACATGAGTCACACACACATAAAGATATCCATGACAATTCAACAGGACTGTGTCACAGCCAGTCCGTCTTTCCAGAGCGTAGTTTACATGAATCAGTTCATTCCTCCAAGATGAAGCATAAGCGCATTACCAAGGGGGTGGTCCCCTCGGAAGGGAGGGCTTGTATGGGGAATGATAAGATTGTTAAGCCCATAGATGAAGAAAGATCTGGAGGCAAAGAGTTTGATCTGAACCTAGATGATAGTCATCAGATAGTTTTGGGTCTGCCTTGTGATTCTGTGGTGACGCAGACACCTTTACTGCCAGCTGCATTGTCGGAAAGATTTTCTTGTGCCAAAGAATCAATAAAAGCTGATCACTTGACGGTGAACGAGATTTGTTTCAGTACTGGTGATAACTCGATCAACTCATCAATTGCACTTGATAAGTTGGCTGCAGAGATGCTCATTAGGATTTCATCCTTGGGTTCAGAGGGTTCATGCGCTGTTGCTTCAAATCAACCAGAGTTACTGATGGGCGATTCGCTGAAGTGGCTTGCAGATGTGGTTTGTTCAGATGCCGGACAGCTGGACTCCACCATAATTGTTTCCAAAGGAAACGAGAATTTTCCAGGGCCTTTTGAGGAAGAAGATTTCTTTGAATCAATGACTTTGATGCTGGAGGATACTAAAATGGATAAAGATTATTGTTACAAGCCAAAGCCTCAGCAGGAAGAAAAGATGGCTGCAGAGATCGATGCATCTCCATCCCAGAAACAATCAAGAAGGCGAACACCGAGGAGAGGCAGACGGCAAAAGGATTTTCAGAGGGACATACTTCCAAGTCTCGTGTCTCTATCCCGCATCGAGGTCAATGAAGATATGCAAACAATGGGTACCCTGATGAGAGCATCTGGTTGCTTCTGGCAGACTGGGTCAGCAAGGAGAAATGGCTGTAGAAATGACCGAAATTCTCTAAAAAGGGGAAGACGATCGAGATATTTGGCCACTGCCATGGAGGCAGATGACGCGGTTCTTGCGATTCTTCAAGCAACTTGTGATCATGAGGTCGACAAAGCCATCGAGCTGCAGGCTTTCTCATGGGGGAAGATAACAAGGAGACGCCGCAAGCAGAGATGCCCTGGCACAATTCCAGCTTCATGCACAACAGAGAAATCATGAGTTGGAAATCCAGGAAGGAAAATCTTGGGTGAAAAAGGTAAGAAGAAAACCCATTTCTTCAAAGAAAGCTGTTGGCATTCATAGATGCCACTGTAAAAAGTCCATTTGGGCCCAATTTTAAGTGGGCTTATTGATCATATGTCGAATAACATTTTGTAGTATTCATAATAATGTGCATTATTTGGTGTGGAGAGTATAGCTCTTCCATTAGGGTTTTAGCTTTGTGAGCTTGTGCAGTTTGTTGTACTGGACGTTGAATTCAAGTGTTATGCCCTCATGAAATACAAAGGCAGGTTATCCTTGTAGTGCAGCTCCTACATTTCTAATGCCAGTATTAATTCTTTATTTTATTGAATATAACCTGGAGAAACTGTTCTTGCAAGGTATACCTGCCCGCAAAATTTTACACTCATGCACAGACCTCAAGAAAATTGTATTGAGAAGGAAAATGTTGACTCAATTTCTAATCAAGAAACTAAGTTTTGAAAGTTACATTTTTAAACTTAATGAGCAACTTAGGAGGTGGTTTTTGGATTACGGCCCGGGGTTGGAATTGCACATGCAGTGATTGGTGTGTTTGATTCATGGTGTCAAGTCTCAGGTACTATAAGTGTAGGCTTAAATTCACATTGACTTGTGATGACGGTTTCAAATCTTTGGATCTTGTTTCTGTGATCCACCTCTCCCTAACGCCAAGCTTTGGACTCATGAGCCTATAAACAATAGTTTGATGTTTTTGTGAAACTTTTTTGGCCTACACCACCATAACCTGTTCCAAGATTCTAGATTTTTTTGTGTTTTTTTTGTTTTAGAGGGGCAAACCGAAGCCTCACACATGCACCCCTTAGGACTTGAACTCCCCGATCAACAGCAACGGCATCAGAGAGCCCTAGAGCTAAATGGGTGCCCAGGAAAAAGAGGAGCGTGGTTCCTCTTGCCACTCTATGCGGAAATTTGGATTGAACATAACACAGTTCTTCCCGGTACTTGCATTCATCACGAAACTGGAACAAAAAATACCGGTTCACCTGAAAGGTTCCACCATGCAAATGGCTTCGACTTCAGCAGGGGCCGACTGGCCCAAAAACGCGAGACCGACATCTGCGCGCCAGTGACGCAAACAGTGCATACTATCAACAGTTAGCCCAACCCAGAGATTGGCGGGTTTTGTTCATACAGCTTCGGGTCTAACCCGACCCATTGACACGACTGTTCATCCAAATTGATGCATACCGTGCAAGTCATCAATTTTCACGCAACCATGGAGTCCATTACGTTAATCTTCACAAAGATTCCAGAATCATGCCATTGCTCCAAGTGGGATTTCTAGCTTCTATTCGGTTCTTGAGAGTTGTTCCTAGGATCTTTCTGCGTCTCAATCACTTTGCCAAGGAAGATCTTGCTAATAAAAGATTTCTTACCCTCTTGGAAGAATGTGCAGATATCGAATCTATAAGGCAGGTTCATGCTTGCCTATGTACTCATGGCCTTGTGAATAAGAATGATTTGTTGGGCACGAAGATTTTGAGTTGCTACGCTAATTTTGGTTGCTTGGATGAAGCGCGCAAGATATTTGATCTTAATTCCAGCAGGAAATTTCGTCCATGGTGGGACGCTATTGTTATTGGGTATTTTAGAATAGGGCTCTTTAATGAGGTTTTGAGATTCTATTCTCATATGAAGGAAGAAGCTGGCCTTGATGGATTTGTTTGTACCTTTTCTCTCAAGAGTTGTGTGGCGCTAAGGCTCCTCAGATTTGGAAGAGGAGTCCATGCAGATGGTTCCAAAATCGGAGTTCAGAAGGATAAGTTCGTTGGTGCATCCCTCATTGAATTGTACGTGGAACACGAAAGTTTGGATGATGCATACGAAGTGTTCGATGAAATTGCTCGCAAGGATGTGGTTGTTCACACAGCAATCATCTCTGGCTTTGCACAAAGCAGTACTGAGTTTGGCCCTCATATGGCCTTGAGAGTAGCTTGTGATATGCAAGTGGAAGGCATTTTGCCAAATCGAGTAACATGTGTAAGCTTGCTCAAGGCAGCTTCAAGATTAGGATCTGTAAGGATAGGCAAGTCTATCCATTGCTACGCGATCAGAAGGGAAATGGATCTTGATGAGGAAGTTTTCAGAACAAGTCTCATCGGCATGTATATGAACTGCGGTGTCAGAGATGTTGCTAGTTATCTTTTCTGCAAGGCAAAAGTGAAAACTGTCTCCACTTTCAATGCCATGATCACAAGCTACATACAGTATGGTCGACCATTGGAAGCCTTGAATCTTTTCCATCTCATGAAGAGCAAAGAAAATCTCTCACCTGATTCAATTACTCTTTCAAATATTATTTCGGTTTGTAAAGATTTAAAGCTTGTTCGTGAAGGTTTAAGCATCCATAGATACATCATCAGAAGAGAAATCTGTCTTGATGTTGTGGGAAATACTGCTTTGATTGAGATGTATGCTGAATGTAAGGACATAAGCATTACACGAGAAATTTTTGATGCAATTGAATCGAGAGATACGATTTTATTTAATGTGATGATTGCAGCTTATTCGAAACACGTTTTGGTTGTTGAGGCATTTTGCTTGTTTGCTTTGATGGGGGAAATGTGTACAAAACCAAATATAGCAACAGCGCTGAATTTGCAATCAGGATGTGTGGTTTCGACAAGCCTTAAAGAAGGTACTCAGATCCATGCTGTTACAATAAAATATGGGTTTGACTTGAACTTAGAAGTAGCCAACCAGATAATAGACTTGTATGCAAAACATGGGCGCCTTGATTCTGCAAGGGCTGTGTTTAACACAATGGGGACAAACGATTTGATCTCATGGACATCAATGATGATGGGTTATGTCAACCAGGGGCATTTTCATGAAGCTTTTGATTTGTTTTGTTTGATGCTGAGTGCAAGGCAGAAGCCCGATTTGATTGCTCTCACTTGTTTACTAATTGCATGTTCTCAGCTTGGTTGGCTTAAGCAAGTTAAAGCAATCCATGGACATCTATATCGAGTTTTATGGCAGAGAGATGTCTCCATAATCAACTCTCTGATAATTGCCTATTCAAGGTGTGGGTTATTTAGCTATGGAGAGTTTTTGTTTCATAACATGATAGATAAGTCTTTGGCTTCATGGAACACAATGATTTCTGCATATGGAATGCATGGGAAATGCACGAAGGCTCTTGAGCTGTTCGATCAGATGCGACAGGAAAACATACAGCCGGATGAAGTAACCTTTACTTCCCTATTATCTGCTTGCAGCCATGCAGGATTTGTTGAAGATGGCTGGCTTCTCTTTCGCTCTATGATCGATGATCACCTCATTGTTCCTGGTGAGGAACACTATGCTTGCATGGTTGATTTATTGAGTCGAGCTGGTCGGCTCGAAGAAGCATGGGAGCTTATGAAGCTTTTTCCATTGAAACAGAATGCCAGCATCCTAGGACCTTTGCTTGGTGCTTGCAGCTTACATCATAATTCTGAGCTAGGAGAAATCATTGGTTGGCAGCTTATGCATGTAGATCCTCAAAATTCAGGCACATATACACTTGTGTCAAATATGTATGCTGGCACTGGGAAATGGAGTGAGGTACAGAGAATAAGGAATGCTGCAAAAGCAAGAATATTGAGGAAATTTCCTGGATATAGCTCGATAGAATCAAATAAAAAGTTTTAATAACATAAAGTGGGGGATCGATCTTGAGACCATTCAACAATTTCGAATCAAATATAAAGTTTCGAAACTACCAACAAATCTGTTCATGCAGGTCAAATCCATGATCAGCTGACTCCTCATTATTGATCCCTTTGATGATGGGAATCCACTTCATCCCATTCATTGATGAGGTCCATCAAAGCAGTATAAGACTGTCCTCCTGATGCAACAGCTGCCCTTGCCTTCTCTTCAATGGCTTTTGCTCTCTCTTTTAGTTCTCTGTCTGCTATCCACTCCTTTAGACGCTCACCAATCTCTTCCCCTGTGACTAATGCTTCTCCCCCTCTCCAACTCCTCACCCACACCCCACACCCACTCTTCTCTACAACAGTGGCATTAAACATCTGGTCTGCGGTCAACGGCCACGCGAACACTGGCACCCCATGCCACATTGCCTCAATGACCGAGTTCCAACCACAGTGGTTGATGAACCCACCCACTGCAGGGTGTGCCAAAACTCTCTCTTGCTGAACCCACTTCTTCACAACCAAGCCTTTTCCACTCACCCTCTCAAAGAATTTCTCAGGCAACAACTCTTCCATCTCCTTTTCATATTCTTCTTCCCTATCAACTTCCTTAGTCTTCACTACCCACAAAAATCTACAGCCAGATCTCTGCAAACCCATAGCCAGCTGCACTATCCGATCTTTGCTCAATGTATTGCGACTCCCAAAACTAACATAAATCACAGACCCCACAGGCTGCCTATTCAGCCACTGTAACAGTTCATGGTCGACTATGGACTCATGGTGGTCAATGAATGGTCCTAAAGGGAACACCTTCGGCAACTCTGCAACCACTTGACCGTCGTTGATCTTCCCCACCGTCGCGTCCTCGATTGCACAGAAAGTGTTCACTATGATTCCAGCTGCATTCACGAGAGATCTGCCGTTTTCTATGAATTGGCCGGTGAAGAGGTTGTTGGGGTCTCTGAGGATCGTCTCTATGCAATATCCAGGGAAAGAGCCGATACCCGGAATTTGGAACTCCGGCGTGGTGATTGCGGTGGCAGCCATGGCCGGAAAGGAGGCGACAAAGGCAAGCATGATAGCTGAGGAAGGGAAAAAGATGTAACTGGGAGTGGAAAGAGATGCAGCAACTTCTACCATACACGAAGCTAAGGCGATATCCGTAACAATGGCTGATAGAGGGCCTGCATCTGCAAGGAGAGATCGGAGAATTGAAGATGAACGGCGGATGGACTCTGTCTGCAAACTGAAGGGATTCGAGGGTTTGTCTGTGTGCAGAGGCAAAGGGTGGAAGGGGAGAGCACGGACGGTGGGATTTGCTGAGAGGAAGGTGGAGATGCGATCTGATTCTGCTTTGGTGACTGTGGGGAGAGTGATGATGAAGGTGACATCAATGCCGCGAGAGAAAAGGAGAGAAGCAAGGCGAATGAAAGGAGAGAGATGGCCCATGCCGGCGCTTGGGAGGATAGCTACACGAGCTCTCTTTGAAGCCATTGCAGAGAGTAGCAAAGATTGTTGCAGAAACCAACAAGCCCTGTAATCCGGTTGAGTTTTGAACAACTGCTATAGATATTTTATCCCCAACAAAGGTTGGCCGCATAAGATGTTGCATGCCGGTTGACTGGGTATGCATCCTTCCACCTATCAGTCTTCAACACATCAATAAATTTGTCTAAATTCTGAATGTGTCCAAATTTCTTGCAGCCACTCTCTCTTTCTCTTTTTTGCAAGAAGCCGGATGGCAACCCAAGTCTTTCTCTCTCTCGTACTCTTACTGCGACGACTTTATTTGCGTATTTGGCTTTGAAGATGTATACTTACAAGGGAAGATCTATACCCTTAATCAAACCTTTGATTTGCTGTAGTCATTAAAGAATGCAGCACAAGACTCAATTAAGGAGATGCAACAGGACTTTATGGAGGGCATTAGCCCCCTGACAAGGTTCTCAACTCCACAAGATGCAGGTTTGGGTCGTCCAAACCTGGCTTCGGCCACCATTGTAAGAAAGAAAAACTATCATAACTGAAAACCAGCTTATAAATTATTCGCACGGTTTTTCTTGTGCTTGACATGAAGAGAAACCGTAGGGATAAGTATCGTAGGGAATGGAGCAAATAACTCATTCCAGCTTCCGTGCATGACAAAACCGGAGCCAATTCCCATTGTCCCACTTGTGTAATTAGAGAGGATGGTCATTCGTATATTCGAAAATATTCATCTCAAACCACCTAATTTCAGACCATATATGCCAGATTGTTTACATATATATATATATATATATATATATATATATATATATATATATATATATATATATATATATGTGTGTGTGTGTGTGTGTGTGTGTGTGTGTGTGTGTATGTGTTTATAAAGTGAAAAGTGGTTTTGTATAGCTGATTTTGGTGGTGATAGTGATTTTTATTGATGAGAGAGTAGTGGAATTAGAGAGGGTCGTCATTCGTATATTCAAAAATATTCAGCTCAAACCACCCAATTTCAGACCATATATGCAAGATTGTTTATATATATATATATATATATATATATATATATATATATATATATATATATATATATATATATATATATATATATATATATATATATATATATATGTATGTATAAAGAGAGAAGTGGTTTTGTATAGCTGATTTTGGTGGTGATAGTGATTTTGATTGATGAGGGAGTAGTGGAACTAGAGAGGGTCGTCATTTGTACATTCGAAAATATTCAGCTCAAACCACCCAATTTCAGACCATATATGCAAGATTGTTTATATATATACATACATATATATATATATATATATATATATATATATATATATATATATATATATATATATATATATATATATATATACATACATATATATATATACATACATATATATATACATACATACATATATATACATACATATATATATATACATACATATATATATACATACATACATATATATACATATATACATATATATATATATATGTATGTATATATATATATATATATGTATAAAGAGAGAAGTGGTTTTGTATAGCTGATTTTGGTGGTGATAGTGATTTTGATTGATGAGGGAGTAGTGGAACTAGAGAGGGTCGTCATTTGTACATTCGAAAATATTCAGCTCTAACCACCCAATTTCACACCATATATGCAAGACTGTTTATATGTATAAAGAGAGAAGTGGTTTTGTATAGCTGATATTGGTGGTGATAATGATTTTGATTGATGAGAGAGTAGTAGAAGGTAATGAAAGATATTGATATGTTATAGAAGCAGCCGTCCATATACGTGTGAGAGAGAGAGTGACACTTTGCACATGTGAACACCCATTAAAAGTGGGGCTTATCGTGTTACAAGTTTGTTTCTTTAAATTTGTAAGTGAGACTCTTGGTTTCACGTTAAGAAGAATATAATAGTCAACGATATATATATATATATATATATATATATATATATATATATATATATATATATATATATATATATATATATATGTGTGTGTGTGTGTAACTTGGTCCGTGCTTAATCTTTCTCAAACATCTCCATCATTTAATTAGAGATTTGAATCTCAAAACACAAGTGTACCATTGTACTTTTGTCTTAACGATACACTTTATTTTTTTTATTTCAAATCCTTCGTTGATCATCATGATAAAACAGTAGAAATGTGTGAGGAAATCTGATGACATATTGGGTTGAGCATAGACCCCTCTCCATCTATATATAGCAATAACCCTTTCGAAATTGGTAACTAACTACCGATGGAAAACTTATTACTTGCTAATTTGCTATAAAAGTTCTATAGCCAATCTCTCGCTGATGGATGCTGTTAGGTCCTTCTACATGCCATCGCATGAAGTGCATGACTGACTGGTGGGTAGTGAGAGGTGGTTGGAATTGGGCAGGTAGCTAGCTGATTGTTAGGAAAAAGGGTTCTGTCATCTTACACATACCAGTGATCCTACATGAGATTCAAGCGGTCCGATGCGTCTGATTTGATGACTGTGGTTAACCAAAAACTTAGCTTTTAAATGCATTTGATTTGACGATTAAATGTGGTAAGACGCCTGAAGCTATCATGATAGTTAAGATGGTAGAATCATATCTGCTTCCTGATGAACTTCAGATAGAAAACACGTTATGTTCAATCTAATCTCATGATAGAATTATGCTGTTGCAGAAGTTTTTTCTTTTCAACAGGGAACCATTCGATATATTGGTTTGCACCAACCCCTTGAAAACCAAGACCATTAATTACCAATATTACTTATTAGTGTTAATATTTACCAACCCCTTGAAACTCCGCCCATGTAAGGGATCATCCTTGCATTGCCGGTCTCAAGCCCGGATAAAGGAGGAGGGTTGTGTTAGGCTTCCGACAGCCAACATAAAACTTCGTCGGATTTTTACAACATGGATTACAAAAATTATGAGCATTGCTTTGGGGCGTCTCCGCCTAGCGACGTGCTACAAAGCCCGAATGCAGTAAGAAGTAAGCAAGGGTCACTACATTTTCGCCCGAATGTAGTGAATCAATTACAGAGAGGGTTCCCATATCATGGACGGGTGTGGGTAAAGAAGTTAGTCCCGCTAAATTGCCGCCCGAATGTAGTGAAAAATTTTCAGAGAGGGTCTCCGCATTTTGATTTTTGACGGATGCGGGGGGTAAGGAAGCTAGTCCTAGATAATAAGATTCGTATTGGTTCTTGGAATATCGAAACATTATCGGGTAAGCTAATGGAGGTGGTAGATACTATGATTCGGAGAAAGATTCATATTCTATGTTTACAAGAGACAAAATGGGTTGGAGAAAAAGCAAAGGAGATAGAGGATACAACTTTTAAATTATGATTCTCAGGTAAAGAAAAGGCTCGAAACGGAGTTGGTATTATCATAAATAAAGATTTAAAGGAGAGTGTAGTAGACATACAACGATATGGTGACCGAATCATGACGTTGAAATTAGTGTTAGGAGCAGAGGTTTTGAATATAGTTTGTGCTTATGCACCCCAAGTAGGACTAGAAGATAGTATAAAGACAATTTTTTGGGAAGAGTTAGATAAGGTGTTTCAAAAGATTCCACAAAGGAAGATGATTTGTTTAGGAGGAGATTTAAATGGACATGTCAGTAAAGTGGCATTAGGATATCAAGGGATTCATGGAAACTTTGGTTTTGGAGATATAAACGAGGAAGGTAGGGAGATTTTAAATTTTGCTATGTCATTTGATCTCTTTATAGTCAATACAATCTTCAAAAAACGAGATGAACATTTAATTACTTATAAGAGTGGCTTATCACAAACACAAATTGATTACTTTATTTGTAGAAAAAAAGATAGAGCGTGTTGTAAAGATTGTAAGGTAATTTCAGGAGAAAGCTTAACCACCCAACATCGACTTTTAGTTATGGATTTACAAATAAAAAAATGGACAAAGAAGAAAAGAGTGCATCGAGCTACTCGGACTAAATGGTGGAACCTCAAAAGCGAGAAAGAAGATATATTTAAACAGAAAGTCCTTCAAGGAGATGTTTGGAATTATGTTGGCACACCTTGTGATATGTGGAACAATATGGCTATACATATTAGGAAAGTGGCGAAAGATGTGTTAGGGGTATCTAAGGGAGGTGTACCGGCACAAAAAGAAGCTTGGTGGTGGAGTGAAGTAGTACAAAATAAAATCAAGGCAAAGAGGGCATGTTACAAATTACATTATGCTAAGAAAACTAGTGAAACTTTAGAAGCTTATAAGAAAGCGAAAAAGGCCGTTAGTGAAGCAAAAGCTAAGATTTGGGATGACTTATATAAAAAACTCAACTCGAAAGAGGGTGAAAGAGATATTTTTAGGATAGCTAGGGCTAGAGATAAGAAAACTAAAGATCTTAATTATGTTAGATACATAAAAGACGAGGATGAAAAAATTCTAGTGGCAAATGATGATATAAGAAATATATGGAAAAACTATTTTTATAATCTTTTTAGTGAAAATAAAGATGTTAGTATTAGTTTAGGAGATTTAGCCAAGTCAGAAAAGTATATAAACCACAATTTCTACTGACGTATTCAAAAGAATAAAGTCAAAGAGGCTCTTAAACATATGAAGAGTGGTAAATCGGTAGGACCAGATAATATTCCTATAGAAGTTTAGAAAATACTAGGAGAAATAGGAATCACTTGGCTCACAAGACTATTTAATGAAATATGGAAAAACCAAAAGATGCTCGAGGAATGGAGAGCAAGTACACTTATACCCATATATAAGAACAAGGGAGACATTCAAAATTATGCGAATTATCGAGGTATCAAGTTAATGAGTCATACTATGAAATTATGGGAAAGAATTATCGAACGTAGGTTAAGACAAGTATCAAGTACAACAGAGAACCAATTTGGATTTATGCCAGGCAGATCTACTATTGAAGCGATTCACCTTTTGAGGCATCTTATGAAACATTTTAGAGCAAAAAAGAAAGACCTTCACATGATATTTATTGATCTAGAAAAAGCTTATGATAGGGTACCGAGGGAGGTTCTTTGGAGAACTTTGGAAAAAAGAGGTATCCCATTGACGTATATTAACCTTATAAGAGACATGTATGATGGTGCAAAAACATGTGTGAGGACTCATGAAGGAACGACAGACTTCTTTGAAGTTAATATTGGGTTACATCATGGATCAACTTTAAGTCCATACTTATTTATAATGGTGATGGATGAGTTAACAAAACACATTCAAGATGAAGTACCTTGGTGTATGTTATTTGCAGATGACATTGTATTAGTGGAGGAGTCTAAAGAAAAAGTTAATAGAAAATTGGAACTATGGAGAGAAACATTAGAAAGCAAAGGCCTCCGACTTAGTAGAACAAAGACAAAATATATGGAATGTAAGTTTGATCATTTGACTACTTCAGAGGACATAGAAATTAAAATTGGCACGCATTGCATTCCCCAAAAGGAAAGTTTTAAATACCTAAGGTCAATTTTTCAAAGTAATGAAAGAATTGATGGAGATGTTACACATAGAATTAATGCTGGTTGGTTAAAATGGAGAAGAGCATCCGACTTAGTAGAACAAAGACAGAATATATGGAATATAAGTTTGATTATTTGACTACTTCAGAGGACATAGAAATTAAAATTGGCACACATTGCATTCCCCAAAAGGAAAGTTTTAAATACCTAAGGTCAATTTTTCAAAGTGATGAAAGAATTGATGGAGATGTTACACATAGAATTAATGCTGGTTGGTTAAAATGGAGAAGAGCATCATGTATTCTTTGTTATAAGAAGATACCATTAAAATTAAAAGGTAAATATTATAGAGCAGCAATTAGGCCTACCATGTTTTATGGTTCTGAGTGTTGGGCAGTTAATCATCAACATATACAAAAGATGTTTGTGACAGAAATGAAGATGTTGAGATGGATGAGTGGTCATACAAGAAAAGACCGTATACATAATGAAGTTTTTAAAAACAAATTAGGAGTGACACCAATAGAGGATAAAATGAGAGAACATCGTTTAAGATGGTTTGAACATATAGAAAGAAGATCAAAAGAAGAACCTCTAAGAAGGTTAGAAAAACTAAATTTGGAAAGCATTAAAAGAGGTAGAGGACGACCACAAAAGTGTTGGAAAGAAACAATAAAGAATGATCTAGCTTATGATAGGGTGGAAACACAGAATCCATGTAGCCGACCCCGTCTAGTATGGGAAAAGGCTTAGTTGTTGTTGTTGTAGTGTTAATATTTTGCAAATTATAAGCCTTGGGAATGTAGTCGAGGCTATGTTTCTGATCATGAGACGTAGACGGACTACCCACCCTTACTGGCCGGCGGTCTGAGGAGTTGAACAACCTCCGGCGATGCGATACAGGCCAAAAAAATCAAAAGCATAAGTCTAACGTCAGGAGGGCGTAACGAAGGGATCAAGGTTCTAACGAGTAAATGATACAGTCAAGTGGTACATCGGCCAGAGGAGAAGATGACAATTAGACGCAGGCGATGACAGTGAGGAGGAGGGAATAGGAGAATCAGCGCAGGAACTGGATGATGAATTTGATCCAGAATGCAGAATGCAAGTCATGTTTTGTCACCGATCGAACTCCAACTAATTTGCTAATGCTGAATGCAAGTCATGCTCAGTTCTACCATCCAATCCTTCAATGGGCAGTAATTTCTACACTTGCTTGTTCTCGTAGCTCGGAAAAGTGCATTGCTTATTATGTTTGAACTAGTCTTAACTTCGGTGTGCTCATTGTAGATGCATTAAATATATTTGATGTAATGATTTCTTTACATGTTTCACTCAAGTTGGTATTGTAAATTTTAAAGTTTCTATACTTATACTGCTTATACTATCCTAGGTAATTCTACATATAAACCAAACTTTTCTGTAACAAGCATTGATGCAAAATGCGTACAACTTCTTTGAAATCTATCAATGAATGCATGCTCTGCATGGTAAATTTGAAGTAGGAAGTTTTCTCGGCAGTAATGAGCCACCAAACAGATATGGATAGAACACAAGTCCTCTGCACTTGATAATTAAAGCTGGACTTTACTAGTAATTCTCAGTATATCAAGTCTTTCGTCTCCCTCCCTCTGTGTGTGTGCGCGCGTGAGCATGCGCGTTCAGTCAACGTATCAGAAAACCTCCGCCTATGTGTGAAAAGCTGACACTATGGATATGATTTTCTTGGTTTAGTGTTCAGCTTGTTAATATAAGAAGAAATCCTATCTTTTTTTTTGGCAGAGAATATAATTAACTTTGAAAAAGAGACAGTGCTCATGATTTTATATGTTGGTGGCTGCAATGAGAAGGTAAATATAGCAAAGACCGAGAGACCTTCATATACTTGGAAGGTGAAGGAAGAACGAACACAATCATTTCATGGGATGACCATGATGGGTTTATGCTCGCTGATCTGGGTTTGCCGGATCCTTTTCTGCACAAAAGCACCACGACATAATCCAGTGCAACTTTCATCGTTGCAGCGGACAACTTCGTGGCTAAACGGATAGGCTTCAGAGTAAGAAACTCTCTCTCTCTCTCTCTCTCTCTCTTCAATTTCATGTCTGCCAATGTGCATCTTGATCAGACGCCATTGGCAACTGAATCTGATGAAATATTGGATCCAAGTTCTGTGCAAATATTCATAAATAATCTGATTAACTAGCTAAATACTTGTATAGACTTACCGTGAACTTGATCTTTCCTTTTTTCCTGGAAGAATGATTATAATTTTTTCTCTAACTAGTATATATTTTAAGAATGGTTTTGCACTACCAATGCCAACCCAACGACAACCGGCTGTTGCTGCGTCAGTCATTGGTGACAAGTCATCCTTCCATGAGTGTGGATTCATCGGAGTACAGGATACGCTCCTTGATTACCACAGCAGGCACCTCTTCAACTCTTGCTACATTGAGGATGCAGTTGACTTTATTTTTGGCTTTGCCCAATCCATCCATAAGCTCTCTCTCTCTCTCTCTCTCTCTCTCTCTCTCTCTCTCTCTCTCTCTATATATATATATATATATATATATATATATATATATATATATATATATGCAGGTATAGATACATATGCATATGAGTTTGTGTTTGTGTGGAGAGAGATAGAGATTCTTGAAAAGGCTGATCCCAGTTTATGGATGGGTGATATTTGTCACATATTTTATATGATTGAAATAGTTTTAGTTGCGTTACAGGACTGTATAATCAATGTGCAAGCAAGCACTCGTTCAGTAGCAGATGGCTACATAGCTGCTCATGGAAGAGGTACTCCAGAATCAACTGGGTTTGTATTTGAATGTGGTTCAATAGATGGTGCCGGTCAAGCTTATCTTGGCAGAGCATGGGCATGGGATCCTTGGAACAAACCGCCCAGGTAATGAACTTGTGGCCGATCGAGCATCGCCTTATGTTTCTTTTCTTGCCTCCATTATTTCTTTCTTGATAAAGAAATGTTATTCACACGGTACAAAAAGCGTTATTTTCGGTGGTCTCGAAAACCATTTTTTTCGACACTTTAAATCACAGAAGAAGCCACTTCTTACATTTGGACTGTCGGAAAAAGCTGACAACCCCTGGGAGAAAAAATTGGAGCAAACAAACCTAAACAATCCTTAAAATATCACAAATTCGTCAGAAATAGTCAACCAGCTTGAAACCGTTGAAAATAATTTATGTTCGACGTTTCCTCCAACGGTCGTAAATGTATCAAAAAATCACCTGAAAAAAAATTAGTAATTCCTTTTGTCAACGGTCCGATCATCGAAAATGCCTGACGAAAAACCACAAGAAATAATCAATTTATATTTTGACGCTTTTCAATAATTCAAATTTTCACATGAATTTAAAAATAGAATCTCATCACAAACACCTGATATATATGATATTATCATAATATAATTTATCTTGTATATTTATATACATCTAACAAGATCAATGTCTATTTTACAAACATTTAAAACAAATACATAATGTCATATAAGCCGAATAAAACAAATTCATTATCTAATATTAAAATCTTTTAAAACGAGTAAATACATGTCATGTGGGCCGAATAAAATCAAATTCAGTATCCAATATTACAAACTTTTTAAATGACTACATAAATGCCATATGGGCAGAATATATCCAAGATCAATGTCCAACATTACAAATATTTAAAACAAGCATATAAACAAAAAGAAATTGATCAAATATAACCAAGATCATTGTCTATAGTTTCTTTGATCATCTCTTCTACCAGTTCATGTATTCTATGATTCTTATAATATAAAATAAAATATGATACATACTTAAAGATATGATTAGTATACACCATTATAAAACATATAACATTAAATTCTAAAACTATATGTGAAGCAATATTATCATAACAATCACTATTACAAATGTAAAGCAATAAAATAAATAACTTTACTTGTGTAGACCATTGTGTCAAATGCCAAATATACAATACAATTTCAAACATGTGAAATAATGAAAAGTAACTACAAGAATAGATGATTTACCTACGATGATTGTTGTTGTATTGAATTGAAGGATCTTGCTACTAAGTCACAAAAATGTGGTGTATTTTCATGAACTAAAACATAAATTTATCATGATTTAATATTCTATAATTCATGTTATAATAAAAAATAACATACATAATATAATATTATATGTAGTATATGAAATTTACTTGAATATCCATTCTATTTACTATATTATCAAGTTTGTGAGACATTTTTTCGAAGACTAATGATGTTACATTGATGAAGTCGGGGTTTGTTGATCCCTATATGCTCTAAACACACTCTCTCCTTGTCCTATTGGGTCTATTCTATTTACTCTTGTCTCTAATATGTTGAACAAAGGTATTTGTGCCGGAAAAGATATTGCTAGTTGGATGGGAAACCCAACTGGAGAAGAATTTTAATTTTACAATAATAAATGTATAATAAGTTACTTTTATACTAATTATTAAATAGAAAATCTTTCGTTCAGTAATTATTTTTTTAGAATAACTAGTTTTAAGTTTAGCAAGCTAGCTCATGTTTATTATCACCTGGCTTGTGGCTTGTCTCAGCTTGTTCTTGACTCGCTTCAAATGACAAACTAAATAAGCAGAAGCATCAATGGATGTTGTAAGAGGATGAATCGCAATATTCCGACTTTGAAGCGAGGGAATAGCAGGGGATGGGCAAAGAAAGTTCAGGCACTAAATTAAAAAATATTTGTAGGCCTGGTTTAGGAACATTATTCGCCATGATTTACAGGCCCTTTTCTTGATGTAATTTAGTTACTGTTCATCTTCTCTTCTTCTTCTTCTTCTTCTCTTTCTCTCTCTAAAAAAAGTTCCTTTGTTACAAACAGCAACATATATTTTGCGGAGTTCAACTGCAGTGGAGCTGGTTCAAGCACCGCACGTGTAGCATGGGAGGCACGTCCACAAGCGAGAGAAGTGAGGCAATTTGCAGACTTCATTTATATTGACAATGATGGGTGGCTAATGCAGCAGCCATATTAAGCTTCTAAGAGACATCGTAACGGCAGATTATGTTAAGAATTGGAGTAAAATGAGAAATGTGAAGTTAAAAAAGAAGAAATTAACCCTGCAATATATATACATGGTTCAACTTACTAGTCGCATTAATTTTGTATCGAACGTAACTAAATTCTAAAATGTGGGTGAGAGAGAGAGATCATTCATATTAGGGTTCTCGAGATCATTCTTGTTTGTTAAACGCATGCCGCAACTTACTTTCCTTTTAATAAAGCTTTGCTTCATGTTGTTCTATCACACTCGTAAACTCACCTCGAGATTTTCGCGAACGTTACTGAGCACGAAGACTGGTTTCCTTCCGTGAGAAGCAATGGAAGTGGGAATGCTGCAGTCTTTGTTTGTCTCATCCATCATCATCCGGTATGGCGTGCTCAATATGTATAGGTTTTCTGTCCAGAGGATCGCTCCCCAACAAATTGCCGAGATAATCACCGTCGATTCGAATGGAAGTGATGGCTTTAAGACCGTTCAGGCAGCTATTGATTCAGTTCCTGATAACAACAACCAATGGATCAAAATTGGAGTTTACAACTAATTCTCAGTATATCAAGTCTTTCCTTCTGTGTTATATGTGTTTGCATGGGCGTGCGTCATTGCATGTGAAGTCAGTGTATAAGGAAACCTCTCTCGATGTGTGAAAAGCTGAAATTATGATATGATTTTCTTGGTTTAGAGATCAGCTTTTGGGTGCGCGCGCACACACGTATATATATATATATATATATATATATATATATATATATATATATATATATATATATATATATATATATATATATATAAGAGAAAGCTTCAGAATTGGTTATGTTATTAAGAGACACTGATATTGCTAGAACTCTTAAGTGCTAGAAAATACAAATAATTCTCAATCATTCATATGTGATGATGGATAATTACGATTTAAAATTTTAAAAACAAATGTGTTCATGTGAATAAAGTGTAACTGCAAAAAATACATATGTCCTTTTTACTTTATAGATTCAAATATTAACCATCCATGTTGAGAATTATTTGAATTTGCTAGCATTTAAAGGTGCTAGAATATACCATTCTCTCATGTTATTAGTTACACTAACAGTGAAATTCGACTTTGGTACTGTGGGTTTCACTGGTACATTACATTTTAAAAGGTTCATCACTTTAAACTCTCAAATCAGGCGCCTTACATCTAATATGGTATTAAAACTTCAAATTAGTAAGATCCATTTGAGTAACTTCCATAAGCTAAATCAATATTCTAAAATAAATAATTAACATTTATTAACATAAAATATTATCTAGTAGTTAAGTTAAGTTACTTAATGCAAATAAAAAATTAGAAAAACTTCATTTGAAAATTTACAATTAATATTTGGAATTAAATTGTATTAATAACCTTAATTTAAATATTAATTACTAATTTTTGTCCATAAATTTTATGTAAACATTTAAATGTTGATTTACATATTAATTTATATTAATAAGTTTTAATTCTACTGACACTGGTATAAAATTTAGTGCTTCAATGGCCATAAAAATTAAGTTATTGTTAAAAGCTGTCTTTTTCTAAAATGTATCACAAATTATATACTGTTTGGCTTATTGGTTGTAGCGGAGCCTTAATGTTGGCCGATGTGACATATGATCATTCTCCATCAGCCCCTTAGGTTCAAGCCAACGACTTTTATAATTTTTTAAACTTCAAGATTGTATTATTAAAAGTTAACCACATCATACCAAAATGATTTTTTGGTGTACAAAAAAAAAAAAATATATATATATATATATATAATAAAGCTTTCTCTATAATTAACTCTGTGTGTGAGAGAAAGATAAAGAGAGAGGCGACAAAACAACAAACTCTCAACTTTCACAGTTGCAGTGCAACTCTCACATTTGTATTCGGTTTGGCATCTACTGCCCTTGTCTAAATCGACCATAACTTCGTAAGGACATCTGAACATCGTTGTTCTATATATACTGTTATCTTGCCGAATGTGCACATGCGGAGATCTTTCAATGGAACTCGAACTGTCAAATATTGTCATTCAGATATTGTGGACCGCTAATCAATCGCCTTTCGACCATATATTTCGATAAAATTAGCTCTACCGAATGCCACCAAACTTATTATGTTGTAAAATCATAAGTTTGTCAAATGCTAAAAGTCACCATATATACTTTCTTTTATTTTAAAATCGCTCTACATATTCAAGGTAATATCAAAATATTAGGGTGAAAAGTCGGATCAACCGATCAGTCACTTTGGCTCCAAGTCAAAACTCGTTGGCCCATACCAGGACCCATTTTTAACACCCAGAACCCTACCGGAGGTTGGGTCCAGCTCGAATCTGTGCAAAATGTAGGGATCTGGGTTCCATTGAAATACGTGTGTTATATCCATCGTATTATATATCAAAAGGACCCAGCTACAACCACACATATATATATATATATATATATATATATATACGTGTGTTATATCCATTGTATATATACTTATAAATAAAAAGATAAATATAATAGACATTTTGATATACATATTACACACATATATATATACACACACATAATATATGCACATACATACATTTTGGGTCAGGTTTGTGTCACGCCACATCAACCCATACTGACCCAATTTTTTGTCGGGTCACTTTTGAACAACCTGAATCTGACCTGAGGTACCCAACCTAGACATTGATTTCTCGTGTTGGCCAAGTTGTTGAGTTGGGTCTAGCTGAAAGTAATTTTCTCTGTCATATGCAATCTTTCAGTATTGGATTAAGATCACTAATTATACTTGCCTACAATTATGTTAAGTATACCTTAAAAATAGAGTATATAAAAGTACACAAAATTACAAAATATATTACTTAAATAATCGCTTGTTTCTTCAGTTGGCTTGGGATCATGAACCACAACCAAACCAAGTTTCACCTGGTTCCAGTTATGGTTTGTAACCGTTGATTTCAGTTATAGTTTTAATTGGAAAAAGAAAATAGAGATTTTCATAAAAATACTTACAAAAAAAAGATTGAAACAAGGGGTTTAAACTGTCAATTATACTTCGATTTTGGTTCCATAGAAGGTGGAACTGTGGTTGAACTGGAGACCTCGGGTTCAGTTACGGTTTTGGGTCCAGCTTATTATGGCAACCGGTCGCTATTTCAGTTCAAACAGGTGTACCGGTTCCGATATGACCATGTTCTTTTTAATAGACAAGATGGGATAAGGCAGACCATCAGATGCACTCCCGGGCATTGAACTCTTAACCTATTATCAGAGAGTACAGTCCCTAGTTTTGAATCGGCCATGTATGTTATAAGCAGTAAATGGAACCAGTAAGACCTAGGTTTTCAGTAATTTATACTTTTAAGTTTAATTGTGTATGAAATTATCATTGCAAAATATCATTTTATAAACGCAATTTGAATTAAAAACTTTAACACTAGGTGAAAGGTAGATATAAAAGCTACACTTAGGATTTTGCACAAAAATCTAAACACCTCTACTAGGATTTGATCTTGTACGAAAACTCAAACATCAATATTATATATAAATTAAATATAAAATAATAATTATAAATACATGTAAAATAAAGTAAATATAAAATAATAATTACAAGTTCATTTAAGTTTAGGCCTGCTTAGTACCAAAGGTCTAACATCACGAACCAAACACATCCATAGGCCAAAATTTGAATCAAACTACCCTAACCTGGTTGAGGAAAAGATCTCATTCATCCTGATAACGCGCTGGGTGAGTAGGGCACGTTCATTGACTCTGTTAGTACCGACTCACAGTAACGAAGACGAACCCTCGAGCCGAGACGTTCCTTCGCTTCCGCCTCGGTGGCACAAGGAGCAAAGGGAAGAGAGAAACCACACCTTTCCGGTGTCTGTGCAGCCATGGCACTCGTGGGAGATATGGTCGTTACTGTTGCTACTGCTGCTTCTATTCGGCCGAACAGCGTCGTTACGCCGTGGCGGTACACCGGCACCGTCATCCCTCGCCACCCTGCCCATTCTCCTCTCAAGGTCGGGGCCCTCTCTCTAACCTATTCTGCTTCCGTTTTCCTTCTTCCTTTCGTATTCTTCTTTTGTAGTTTCGTATTGTGGTTGTGTTTGTGTTTGTGGCATTTCCCTTTGTTGGTTTCTCGGGTCTTCCGCCTTAAGATTGCGACGAGTTCTAGAAGCCAATTGCTCCGCACAGAACCAAATTGATTTTCCTCCGGGAAATGATGATGGGAACCTCTTCCCTTTTATTGAAGGTCGGATGTTGGCTTCTTTTAGTTGCCCAAATTGACTTTTTCTCGGGCAAGATATTGGATTGATTTCAGTAGTTTGGTCTCTTTGGTGCTAGACTCTAATCTTTAAGTAGATGCATTTCTAGTCGTCCGGTGAATCCTGGAATGTTGGCTAGGTGGTGATCATTGGGATGCAAGGGTTTAAGGTTTTTATGTAGGATCATCGTACATTGATGAGGTGACGGAAAGAACAGAAAAAGAATGTCCCTTTTGTTGGGCGAAACTTATAGTTGCTTTTTCACTGGGAAAAAGTGCCCTTTCTCTTCAGTCGCCGCTTTTAAATTCTAGATAGTTGCTTCTCCATTTTGAGAACCATTTTATGTCGGGTTTGGCTAAAACAACCCAAACACTGGATGCACAACGTGCCAGGCCAATATGCCTCTCCACCTCCTAATGGTCCATGTGACAGTGGTTGACATGAAGTGGATCAAGTGGATGGGAGGATGCAGGTCATTGCGTCGATGGATGGACGAAGACAAGACAATGTAGGTTTGGAACTTTTGAAACAATCGTACTATTTTGGCAATATCTCAAGCCAATAGAGTCGGATTCGTATGATTCTTGATCTGCATCAAAGTTGGCCAATAGGGGTTGTTGAAAAGTCACGTGTGAGGAAATTTGGGACATGTAATGAGTGAAAGGTGTGTGTTTCCACTCAATCTTTCTTGCTAATAATGGCTTAAAATTTTTCTACAACACGAACAGTGTGATAGGATCAACCTACTTTGGTTGTATCCGATTTGTGTGATTCTTGATATGTGGAAAAGTGGACGCAAGAGTTTTTCCAACAAAGTGATGCCAATGTGAGAAACAAGTTTGTAGTTGCTTGTGCAATTTCGATCAGATAACCAATAAGGGTTATCGTGCATCAAGTTATGCTACTTAAATATAAAGTCAAAATACGCAACTTGACAATAAGGACAAATTTCGTTAACTTTAAGTTGATATAATAGGCGACAACATTACGAAATACAAGGGCAAGATATAAATGACAAGAAGATGACCAAAAAGTTGTCTGGATGGTCCTTTGAACTTAGAGCAGCTTTGCTTATTTATAGATGGAGAAGGTCTTTGCTTTGCTTTTTATCCAGAATTCTTTATTGACCATGTCTTAAAAGCCATTCAAGTAGGTAAATTATCATCTACTCCTCGCACCAAGACAATTATCTCTTTCTCTCTCACTGTTGTTACTCAAAGACTTCAGAAGGAAAAATGAGGGCAAAATTGGAATTTTCCTCCTCGCATTTTGAGCAAGGGAAAGGAGAAGTCAGTTCCCCGTTTTCTTCCAGTTTCAATGCGTCTACAACACTTTGTATTAAAGGTACATGTCCACCGTACATCTAATTCTCTAAATCAGACTTTCTCTCCATTTCAAATACTTGTTTATTAAAAGAAAGAGGGTTTCTCTCCCCACTCACATTTTCATTAGTAAATTGGTGGGGCTCGTGAAATGGCTTTTAAGACATGAGAAAGAAAGAATTTGATCCAGAAGCAAATACAAGACCTCCATATATAAATAGGTGAAGTCGCCCCAAGATCCTCCATACAACAACTTGTTCTTCATTTGATTGTCATTTACTTCCTGTTTTTGCAAGTCCTAACTTGTAATAGTTTGTAGTTGTAGCCCATTATATCAACTTAAAGTTAATAAAATTTCAATATTTTTTTCGTTGTTACTAAGTTGTGAATCTAGTGTTTCTATTTAAGTAGCATAACTGGACCAACAATAACCCTTATTCATCACTTGAGTTTGTTTCAAATTGCAGAAGCCACCATAAACTTGTATCATAGGAATCACTTGATTTTTTTGGTTTGTTGGAAAACTAGATACGTGGAAATAGGTTGGCACTATCACACAATCTTTCACACAATCTATGTTGCAGAAAATACCAGTATAGTGTCGGTAAGATAGATAAAGTGTCGGCACACACATTTCTCTCATTCCATGTCCCAAATTTTCTAACCCTTAACTTGCTTGGAAGCCTTGAAGCAAATCAATGATAGCAGGAACCTAGCTTCTATTGCCTGAAATACCGTCAAAAGAATCCAAACCTACATTTTCTTGTCTTGATCCTTCCATTGGCTCAATAACCTAGATCCTCTAGGCTACTGTTCATAACGAGGCCTAGGAATGCAAACACACCTTATCCTCTTTCACATCAACCACCATGATGTAGGTCCTTAGGAGGTGGAGGAGCAGACGCACCTCCTGGCACTCCCTTCATCTCGTACTCGTGATAACAGTTTGCTCTCATTCTTTTCCCTGGTTCATGCATTGGAAACTTATCCATAAAATTAGTTAATGAAGGGGTTTGTTGTGACTGCAAATGAAGCAACTTGCACATAATAGAAGAGCATTGCAAAGTATAGCCTCTTGTTTTCAACTACAGAAACAACCGTTCCAGTGGCCACCATTAGCCTGGCATTTTGTTGTTTAGAGCAATAATGTAAATGGCAGTTTTATTAGCTCATTTCTTGAAACGTTTTATGCCGTCTGTTACCAGATTAATACACTCCGTTTGAATGTTATGATACAACTGTAGAAGTCCCATTTATTTTGGAAATATATGGGAACATAAATCGGTGAATTTTGACATTTTTCATGCATGGCTGTAAACTTCTGTATAGCACACATGCACATATGCATGTGCTGTTTGTGGCAATGATTCTTTGTTATCATTTGTGTACTCCTAAGCTTAGGCCCAAACATGTTCTTAGTTCCACTGAGTTTTCAACTTGTTCTTCATTTTATTGTCATTTACTTCCTGTTTTTGCAAGTCCTAACTTGTAATAGTTTGTAGTTGTAGCCCATTATATCAACTTAAAGTTAATAAAATTTCAATATTTTCTTCATTGTTACTAAGTTGTGAATCTAGTGTTTCTACTTTAAGTAGCATAACTGGACCAACAATAACCCTTATTCATCACTTGAGTTTGTTTCAAATTGCAGAAGCCACCATAAATTTGTATCATAGGAATCACTTGATTTTTTGGTTTGTTGGAAAGCTAGATACGGGGAAATAGGTTGGCACTATCACACAATCTTTAACACAATCTATGTTGCAGAAAATACCAGTATAGTGTCGGTAAGATAGATAAGGTGTTGGCACACACATTTCTCTCATTCCATGTCCCAAATTTCCTAACCCTTAACTTGCATGGAAGCCTCGGAGCAAATCAGTGATAGCAGGAACCTAGCTTCTATTGCCTGAAATACCATCAAAAGAATCCAAACATACATTTTCTTGTCTTCATCCATCCATTGGCTCAATAACCTAGATCCTCTAGGCTACTGTTCATAATGAGGCCTAGGAATGCAAACACACCTGATCCTCTTTCACATCAACCACCATGATGTAGGTCCTTAGGAGGTGGAGGAGCAGACGCACCTCCTGGCACTCCCTTGTTCTAGTTGCTTTCTGATATTGCCTTAGAATGAAATACGTGATTCCTCTTGAAAAATGATTGATGAATAATGTTAGGGAAGAAGATAACAATGTAGAAACAAGCTCTAACTACATCAAAGTAATTCTGGAATAACAAGCATAAATTCTACATGCAGAATTTGCTTATGTTATATGAGAACTTTACTATTTCAAAAGTAAATATCCTTTCTGTTTCACTTCACCAAAGAACAGTTGCTTGTTATGGTAGACAAGAAATGACGAGCAATTTTCCGAATACCAGTATGCAAATCATGTGAAAGCTATTTTGGCCTTCCTTTAAAGTTCTCGTATAAAATTATTGTTGCTGAGATTTCTTTAAAAAAAAAAACTCAGGCGATATTAGACCAAGATGAAAGTCTACGTTATTCGTTTCAACCATGTAAAGAGATGTTTCCATATGGAAAACATACGAGGAACTTCTTTTATCACATGAAGAAGAAGTCTGGTTTTGCTCTTCAGTCTCCCAAAATCAAATACCAAGAACTGGACTAATGTAGCCTTCTAGAATTGATTCAATCATGAAGACACAATTTTATCATATGCAGATTGCCCTTTAACTCTAGTTTATCTGAACAAGACATGTCAATGTTGGTATATACGTCATATTCTTTGCAACACATATTGGATATTTCTGATATATTATATATATTCATCACCAAAACGAACTTGTTGAGGTGGATGTGTGGCCATACCAAGAAAGTCTGCATCCTAACAAGGTTGTTAGACAAAAGGTTGGTGTGGCACCAATGTGTGTATATATATATATATTAAATGAGAGAGACACACTCTTAAGGTGGTTTGAACATTTGCAGTGACTCTACAGTAAAGGAAG
This sequence comes from Brasenia schreberi, assembly GCA_036023115.1. Taxonomy (NCBI): domain Eukaryota; kingdom Viridiplantae; phylum Streptophyta; class Magnoliopsida; order Nymphaeales; family Cabombaceae; genus Brasenia; species Brasenia schreberi. The sequence continues at coordinate 13,068,086 of JAYKKT010000062.1, forward strand.
ACATCAAATTTCATAAACATGATCTTGCCCTTTTGGAGTTATGTGCTAACTTAACACAGGATCGAGCTAAATGGTGGCAAATAATCCACAAAATGGCTGCAAAGAATCCACGCATTGTTCCCCACTTAGTGTGGGACAATTCCTGGTTTTGATTGCAACTTTTTTGTTCTATTCTTGGTGAAAACTAGAAATTTTATTTGAATTTTATTTATTTTATTTAATCCGCAATCCATCCACAAAGATCATTAAGAGTTTAATTTACAGCATTTTCTGGACGTACTGTTTTTAAAAACAATTCTCTTTCTAAGCGGACCCCTTCAAGATGGACAAACAGGTAACCAGCTCGTGACCTATTGTTACAGAGACGACTCCCTAGCCAGTGCTGTGTCTCACTTTGGGGTGAACGCACGGAAGGATATACAACCATAAAAGCAAACTTTTAGTATGATTCCTTTGCCACTTTCTCAATACATTAGTAGGAAGAACCCTTCCTCTCTAGAATATATTTTCACATGTCATCTATTATCATTCCTTATGGAATACATATTTACTGAATTGCTTCATAAAGTTTTTCTACTTGAAGTGACTCTTTCATGGGATGTATGTCAAGATTTTGTATCCTACCAAAGGCTTTAACTTGGTATTTAAAGTTCGCTTTTTATTATCCGCTGCTTCTATTTGAACTAGCCTTTCAGAATGGTGAGACGATTTTCCATGCGTTCAACAATCCTCTCCTTGACAACCTTATTCCCTTTTGTGCAGTATGGATCCAGTGGATTTGTTACAGGACTAAAATTACCAGAGAACTCCAAATGGCCATCTACGTCATTCCAAAATTATGTTCCACGGAATAAATCCCATCCTCGGCATGCTTGTTCAGGAAATATGGTTTCCAGCAGGGCACTGAATGAAGAAGCTGAAACCCTTGTCCTTAATGCTCTCCGGATGAACTTCCTTGAACGTTTGAGTTTGGCTTGGAAGATCTTATTTCCATCACCAGCAGCAAGAAAGAACTCAAATGCTAAAATTGCAAAGCAACGGCTGAAAATGATACTTTTCTCTGATAGATGTGATGTCAGCGATGATGCAAAACAGAAGATTGTGAGCAATATAGTGGCAGCTTTATCTGATTTTGTGGAGATAGACTCTCAGGATAAAGTTCAACTGAGCGTATCGACAGATCCAGATCTTGGAACCATGTACTCTGTTACAATTCCTGTTCGACGAGTTAAGCCTGAATATCAAGATCGTGATGATAACTACAGGGGAATCACCAACATTGAATGCATCGACACTGGAGAAAAGTCAGGATCTGTTGATGTCAGGTTCGAATTCTCCGTCCCCACCAAGTCATTCCCAAAATGAAGGATCGTTTTGGTATGGGCAGCAGGAGGATCCTATCATATTTTCTTATTGTGCTTACTGTTTGTGCACTTTGCCTTTGTTGGTGTGTGGAATAGCATCATCTTTTCAACAGGATTGCCCTGGGAAAATAACTAAATATTGATGGGATTTAGCTTCAGTGCACAAGTATTGTGTTGCCTCCCCTTGGGTGCTTCTAAGCCTTCTTTTGTGTGTAAATAACTGTAATCTGAGGATCTAACTAATGTTTATCTTTCCATGAGTGCTACAATAGATGTCTTAACCCTCCATTCAATTTTGTGTTACGGAAAGAAGCCTTTCTAACTTTCATCGTCGTTCTTCTTTTTGTTCTGCCTAGTGTGAGGTTCTTCCCCACTGGATGTATTGAGCATGTTTGGTGTGCTGTGATATCCTTTGGATTGATCAGTTTCAAAGATGGAATTTGCGTTGCAGTGTTCAGTTTACGTTTGTACTTTTTTCTTGGTTACAACTGGGAGGCCAAAGCCAGGTATGCGTTTCCAGGGAATAGAACTCGTGACCTGCTTCTTGTGAGTGGTACGCCCTGCCATGTGAAGTAATGCTGTGAGTGCTTATTATGTTTGTAATTTAGTGCTTAACGGACAATGATGTGAATTGAATGCCGGGAGAAAAAGATTGCAACATTCAGTGGATTGTAATTTCATTCATTCACTGATTGCGCTCTTAGAGACACATGCAATATGTTGTGATGGAAATGCTCCTCCAGCCGTATCATGCTACCTTGAGGGTGGTTTCTTTTTGTAACAGTGGTCTATTTTGCTTCCTTATTCAATTTTGTCCCCATGGCAACCTTAGAAGCTTTTTTCCTATTTATGGGTACCATTTGATTGTCAACACATTGCATATACTACATGCAAATAGGTTGAAGGTAGTGCTATGCAGACCTGCGAAACTATTAATAACAACCATAAAGGATCGTCTTCAAAATTGTCTTTTAAATCGATTTAGCTCGCTTTGGTGGTAAGAACAGGACGTATGTATCTCGTCTTTTTGCTTTTACTTGTCTATAATATGAGAGAGAGAGAGAGATGCATCATCTCTTGATTTGGAAGCGAACTAGTGAATACGACAAGGGTGAATCAGAATATTGGCGCACCAGCTTACCTTCTTGTCTAACAACTGACCTTTTCGTCGAATTTGAGAACTCCAGAAGAGAAAAATCAGTGGTGAAGGTCGTGACCATTTAAAAGGTTGCACGATTCTCCACGTTAACCACCGTTCTTCTCGCTAAAGACGGTCTCTCTTCACGGATTAGTATTCGGATTCCTTCATGTTTCTCTTGTATCCAAACCTTTGATTGTTGACGTACGAGCAGGACAAGGCCACCGCCACATACCCTCCTGAACACAAATCGAGAGACGTCCTAGAGAAACGTTCATTGCAACCCCCAAGAGACGATTCTTTTAAAAGGAAAAAGAAAAAGAACAATGAGAAAGAGAGAGAGAGACAACCAAGGTCCAAGGAGACTCTGGATGTCGTGCAAGAAGAAAGGTTGCAAGTACGTAGGCTCGTAACAACGTCATCGTGCAGCACCAAAGCGGTGGCGGCACTCTGACGTCTTTGCTACATGCCGTAGTTTGACTCGTGGAGGGTGGACGGCTTCAGCCTCCGGTTGTAAAAAAAACTAATGATAATAATAACAACTATCCCATCAAATAGAGAGGAAGTGTTACGTGTTTATTATTTTAACTCAACCATCTCATCAAATGGAGAATGGTTGAGGTAAAATAAACTTAACGGTTTTAAGTATGTAACAAAAGTTTTACATTTATATATATAAAAAAAAACTGGATCCTGCCCATCTTATTTACGTTCATGAAAAAAAAATCAAACTTTTTAAGAAATTTTTAAAAAATATGTGAAATATTTTTATTATATAACATTTCACACATCATCTTTCCCACTAAATGAAAATTAAATAAAAGTGCCATAAATAACAGCATATTGTCGCATAAAACTTGCAGACTTCGATACATCAAAGGAGCGGGTAATACCACTTTTAAATGCTTTTATATAGATTTTTCTAAAGCCATATACACGTTGCTGGGTATCGAACTTGTATCCTTGAACCTGTGAATTAAAGTTGTGCATTTTCATGTCGGACGAGGAGCACCATTTCGAGTCGAAGGCCGATGCCGGAGCCTCCAAGACGTATCCTCAGCAGGCCGGTACCATCCGCAAGAACGGCTACATCGTCATCAAGGCCCGCCCTTGCAAGGTCCCTATTTCTCTCTCTTCCTTTTACTCTTTCTTTTTCAATTAAAGAAAAAATTGCACAAATAGATGTAGTTTCTTAAAATACTAGCAAGATTTCGATGCCAGCAAATGAGATGAATCGATTTTGCAGTGCTGTTTTTGAAGGGATTATGATGGTGATTTTACTCGATGTTTAATTAATTGTTTATTTTTACTGAAGCATGATTAATTTTGATTTTGATTTTTAAATTTTTTTGAAGTTTTGATAGTTGATTGTGGTTATGGTTAAAAGTATTGGTTATCTTGCGTCTGGTAATTGAGGGTTTGATGATTCGGCCTTCGAGATCTGTGATATGCGCTTCGTTGTTTGTGGTGTTTATTTAGATAATTAGATTAGATTTGGTAGACTCGGTGACGTGAACCTAATTTTGGTCTTCTGATAGTTGCTGCTTGTCAGTGTGGTGTTACTGTGTTAGTGAATAGTTTTTTTTTTTTTTTTAGGTCACTGGATAAAATAGGTTTTTTTTTTTTTATAATTTTGTTATCTGTTTAAATCTCAAGTTCTTTCCAAAGACTTGCAGTGAAGAGGCTTTTGATGTGGGTGGTAAAAAATAATCCAATATCTGATGGTGGTCCATATCCATCTGGTGTTCCTTTCTATGCTCAAATTTGTGCATTCTGTATTGTGTTCTTAAGGATGTGCTTTGCATACCTTGATTTTACGATTCCTAATGCGGTTAACTGTGTTACTTGTTTTTCTTAAATTTCAAACTCGTCCATTTAACCGACTGGTGTTGATTGAATTTGCTTGCATATTTGATTGTTATGTATTATCTTTTAAAATTAAACATTGATTATGGATTTGTGGTTTTTATTTATATGTTGGATGTTTTCTCTTTTGTTACTATGTTTGATTCTGATTGATATGTATCAATGAGTTCTTTTTGATAGGTTGTTGAAGTTTCAACTTCCAAGACTAGTAAGCATGGTCATGCTAAGTGCCACTTTGTTGGAATTGATATTTTCACTGCCAAGAAGCTTGAAGATATTGTGCCCTCTTCCAAAGTAATGCTCTTAAATAGGTGTTTTCTGCGCCCGATTCATGATCTCTTCATGATGTCTGGAGTTGATTTTTATGTGCATGTGATTTTTCGTCCTTGTAAAAAATGCTCGTCTCATAAGAAATATGTAGTTGGTTTGTCTTTTGCATTTCAGCAACTTGTAGTCTTGAGGTGTCATGTATCAGTTGTGCAGCTTTAAGATATGAGATGATTGTCATATTCAGATGCTTTTCATGAATCATCACGGACACAAAAATGTAGGATAAAAGATGGAGTTTCTGGGAGTATATTGGAGCGTTCTAAGCAGATGCTGTAGTCTATTACTTCTGTGTTTTGCCGTATTGTTCATTCGCATAATATCTTCTCATGTTACTCTGAACAGCTAAAAATTTTGTTGTCTTTTCTGTGCTTCTAACATATGCTTTGTTTATTCTTGGAACTCTTTTATGAGCAACTAAAACTTTCATAGTACACAAAATTCAACTGTACCTATGGCAAGTTTTTTTATTATGCCATGTTATATTTGCTCATATAACATGAAATTTCCATTGCTCTTACTCCTAAAGATCAGTTCCTTAAAAATTTTGAAAACAAAAGAAATTTGGATAGAATTCATCTGCTTGTTTAATGTACCATTCTCAAGTTCATGATTTCCCCTACAGTCCCCTCCCTTTATTTGATCTATATTTTGTTTGTTTTAATGAATGGGGACCTTTCTTGTTCTTGTCTAAAAGTAGAAACTTTCTATTTGTTCAGGAAATAGAAAAAAGGATGCAAACACCTTTTTATGGATCTTGGCTACTCTTGGCAATATTAATAAGCCTGTTAACTGCCCGCTAACACATTGCTGTGGGGATTATGTCTCGTTCTTGTTGGTTGAGAGATGCAAAACGTTTAAAGTTTGGTATTACTTGGCCGTGTAATTTGGAACGGAGCTTTTGTTTTTCAAACTAAAGAGCCTTTTCTGCTGAACATACAGATTAAAGATGGATTTGCTGAAGGGAAGGATCTGGTTGTGACTGTGATGACTGCTATGGGGGAGGAACAAATCTGTGCTCTGAAGGACATCGGCCCAAAGTAGATAGCCTGTGTTTGCTTTGTTCTCAGCGTCCGCATGCTTCCCCCTTTTCTTTTAATCTAGGGCTTTGAAAGCCTTGTATAAAAGGCCAAGCGTGAGACTGATATGGGAGTATAAATAGCTCTTGTTGATCTAGTTACAAGGTGTTTTCTCTGCTGCACAATAGCTCTTGTTGATGACGGTCCTTTTAGTAATGGATTCTTCACTGAACTGGTTCATATTCACCATGGCTTCTCATGAATCTTGGTCTTCACTGTGATTTTATGATCATCCACTACTTGTATGGTTTATCTGGTAGAGTCAGACATCTTCAGATGAATGCAGTCGTTTTGGGCATGTTATGTTGTTGGATCCATTACTGCGTACTGTTGGTACTTAACTAAATTATGAAAGATGCTCATTTTCTTATGTTCACTTTTTTGTGATGATAGATATTGCGATTGCCTGATATGCGAATGTGAATTTCATCAGTGTTAGAATCATCTTCATGCATGGTGGAGAGTATCTTTGAGGCGGATTTGTGCGATCGCCCAACTTGAAACTGCACTAACAGTAAATGCTGAAAGAATTATGATCTTGTATGCTAAAGGTGAAGTCTAGTTGATCATATTCCATAGGCTATTAGGAGGGGATATTTGGTGTTTCGAAAGGAAAGGTAAGCAATTCAGTTTTAAATGCCTGATAAGAAGTGGTAAGGAATCGGATTCTGGCTATCGTCAATGTAGCTTTTCCTCGACAGAAAAGGAGAATTCTTGAGGTCACCTTATCCTATGAATAGTTTAGATTCTCCAAACCGATTGATGTGGCCAGACTTTGAGAAAGTTGGTTTGGAGATATAGAAAGAAGATCAAATGATAAGAAGGTATGAAAAACTAAATTTGGAAAGTATTAAAAGAGGTTGAGGACGACCACAAAAGTGTTGAAAAGAAACAATAAAAAATGATCTAGTTGTTGTTTTGTTGTGTATTTGTATTGTTGTCCATTGTGTCATACGGAGAATCACACATCAGGGCGCTGTGCTCGTGTTGGACATTTCCACAATTAACATGTATTTCTTCTGTGTCTGATTCAACACTATCTGTTTCAATATTCTTGAGTAACGGACGAAACAATATTCTTGAGTAACGGACGCTTTGGTTGACTGCTCGAACATACGGTGGCCACGGCGACCACGGCTTGGCGACAGAAACTGCTCTCCTGCCGCTGGGATTAAGAGAGAGAGAGGAAGAGAGAGAAGAAAGAGAACCAGAGGGAGAGAGAAAGACGAAAAGGGAAGAGAGATAGAGAGAGGGAAGAGAGATAGAGAGAGAAGAATGGTGAAAGAGGGGAAACCACCGGAAAACGATCGAACGAAGGAAAAAACAGCTGGATTAGTTTGTTAGAACTGGTCTTATCTTATTCAATTCTGCACCAAGGAATTTTGCTGAACGGTAAGGCGTTTTAGTGCCGTTGTTGGTGCGGAAATCGATTCTCGGAGGGTGTATGTGTGGGTAGTATGATAGATCTGATAATGTCCTTTAATTTTTTTATTGGTGTTTTAAATTACAGGTGGCGACACCTCTCCTCTCAATATAGATCCGCCGCTGGCTTAGCTGTCTATTTGATACTTTTTAATGCATGCAGAATTTGCGAACCCCACAAGACTTACATATCTATCATCTCCATTATTTTCATCATGACCATTGTTGAAGCAGGTTTTCTGTAACAATGGCACAAACTTGCCAGTTTGCGTGACCAAGAGTCGGCCATGGTGACTCAGGAGAGCCTGGTGTAGAAGAAGAGCTCTCCCCGGACAGATCAGATCTCGATAACAAACATATGACTCTTCACCCGAGGGAGAAGGGAATGAGTAGCATCAGCTCCTTGGCTACTCCATTAAAACTAAGCCTGCAGCCACATGCACGACACGTGAATGCAGCTTCCAATGACGTTCACAATAGCAACATGTGGCTGGATGACGAGTTATTTATTGCTTCTGTCATTTATTTTCCCCTAGAATTTCTTACAGAACGCAAATGAGTCGCCGGGATTCCAAGAACCACCAACTTCACAACGATTTGTGAACCCGTTTTGCAGAACACCCATCAAAGAGAATGGGTGACGTTGGGATCCTCGTCGAAGTATTGGTGAATTGATCTCTTTTTAGTTTGATGAAAGATTATCAATTACATAAAATAACATTTATAAATATACTTATATAATCGTGGACTCGCGCCCCTTCTTTTGAATATTTTTGAGTGTGCCCCGCACCATGTCTACACCCGTATAAGTTTTTAATAAACAGAAAGTTTAGATCCAATTCCTTCTCATGCTAAAGTTTATCATGAGAACCTAAGAAAGTTTATCAGAGAGAGGAATTCATCTCATGGTTATGATTCCAAGGGTCTCTCTCACACACACACGCGTGTGTGTGTGTGTATGTATGCATTGATAAATGAATGTACAAGTGCATGATGCATGAGTAAAATGCTAGGATGAATACTTGTACACATGAGTGACGGCAGAATTGGATGCATGAATTGCGAGCAAACCATGGCCCAGAACCGAAACCAAACCAAATTGGAACCACCAACCATAACCCAAAGGTGGAACCAAAGCATCATGATACCAGAACTGGAACAGGAACTGCAAGGATTACGCTTGGTTCTGGTTGTAGCTTTGTGCAGTTAATGAAGAACTTATCATGTTCTTACTGTTTCCTATTTCCGTAGATTTTCCTTAAGCCTAGATTAGCTTAATCCTTAGCTTAATTCGGATCATTATTTGTCGCGTTACCGTAGGACGTTCTATTTCTGAGGTACTTGGTTGAGGATGCCTTGATCCTTAATCTATTCGTTTGAATCTCCTGTCAAAGGTGTAGGTTGGTGTGCATGCACGCAGCAACCTGAGCTGTTTACCCTGCTGCAAATGTGTCGAACCAAGGTGTCCGTCGATCAAGATGACTCGGGAATTTCTGGCCTTGTTTGACTAGAATCAGCCATGTCTAACCGTGAATCTACTTTTCTTGTGTCTTTATTATTTAAATGCAACTTATTTAATTCAAATGGTCTCAGTTTAATCCTGTTCGGCTCTTTCAATCCGAACAGGTCTGGAAATCTAGACCTGTTAGGTTCCACCAAAATCTGGAACTGGAATCGAACAAACCCCCCTGGGGGTCTGGTTTCTGTTTTTGTTCCACTGAAATCTAGACCTGTCAGCTCCCGGGTTTCAATGTTTGCGAAATCATTCCGGAGAAACACCATTAAATGTCATAGACCAACTTTTGTTCTTATACTTGACAAACATTATGCAATTCAAGTATGATGCGTGCGTGAGTGCATCAATGAAGCAGAGGAAGAGCACCACCCAAGACACATCAAACACCTCCAGATGAAGATGATAATGGAGAGGGCAGATAGTTACTGTGTTGTGTCTTTGAGCCCACCTCAGCTCGTTGAAATTTACTGCCACTGGCTTTCGAAGCCTTGGACAAATGTGGTGCTCATCTTTTCAGTGGACCCATGAACAGTTGGTCTAAACTAGTGCACGTGAGATGGACAGAAGAAGGTGAAGCAAAGCAAGTTTGTCCCACCGAGTTATGAATAATAAATCTACAAGTAGCATATAAGTGTGTGTGTGTGTGCATGCACGCGTATATGTATATACACCGATACCATGCATTTATGCAACCACTCTTTACTTTTGGTGGCAAAAGTGTAATAAGGGTGTTGTTTATCTTTTATTCAAACACCATTATAATTTTCTAAAAGACACATCTCCAAAAGTACATGGTCAGGATGAGTATACATTGTAATAGGTTTGTATGCTTGTGCGTGCGTGCACACACAGACACACACATGTATGTATGTGGAGAGAGAGATCATTTGCTCGAGGTAAATCCTTTCAGCCTACACAAGAAGATATAGTGTAGATCTAAACTTCAGATCCATTTGAAGGCATATATTTGGGTATTCTATATAGACTGCTCTTTCTAGCACATATAAACTATAAGGACCCGTGGATCCTATTAAGATATGAGCATTAGTTTAATTGGAAGTGATGAAAGAATGTTTTTAAAAGTACAGTTTTCTGGGTTTGACAAGATTCTATCATTGGATCATGAAAGTATTTTCTGGCATGGGCCATCTCATCATGAGACTCACTGAAAAAGACACAGTTCATTTAGACCAATGAGTGCGAGCAAAGAATTAAACAAAAGGTTGACCAGCGTGACAGTGTTGACGATTCCAGCAACATGCCCGGGAGGTTAACCATCACTTGCCCATAATACCATACTACAAGCATGCAAAATTAAACAATCATGTGAAATATTTATTTCAATATTTACTACCATTTTAAAACTATTCACATCTTTAAAATCACACACACAATTATCCACACATAATTTTAAGTTTCCATTATTAGGCTCATCAACTCCACGCATGTAAGGGATCACCCTTGCATGGCCGGTCCCGAGCTAGAATAAAGGAGGAGGGTTGTGTTAGGCTATCGACAGTCAGCGTAAAACTTTGTCGGATTTTTATACCATGAATTACACAAATTATGAGATGGATAAGTAGTCATACAAGAAAAAATCGTATACATAATGAGGTTATTAGAAACAAATTAGGAGTGACACCAATAGAGGATAAAATGAAAGAATATCGTTTAAGATGGTTTGGACATATAGAAAGAAAATCAAAAGAAGAACCTCTAAGAAGGTATGAAAAACTAGATTTTGAAAGTATACGACCACAAAAGTGTTTGAAAGAAACAATAAAGAATGATCTAGCTTATTGTGAGTTAATTGCTAACATGGCATGTGATAGGGCTATGTGAAAACAAAGAATCCATGTAGCCGACCTCGTCTAGTATGGAAAAAGGCTTAGTTGTTGTTGTTGTTGTATTATTAGGCTCATCCATTTAGCAAAGGGTGCAAGAGTCGTTCGGCCCTCCTTTATGCCTAAAGTCCATTATCTACCACAATCAACCACCAACTTTCACAATAGAGTATCTCAAGCACTAACCTTGGAATCACTCCCATCCGATCGCTCATGGAGTCGAACAACCGCATGCAAGGGTAGCATTTTCAAGCAAATTATTAAAAAAGAAATTTTGAGAAAAGATATTAAGATACATATGAAACCCATGGTCCCAGTTCCATAGAAGGTGGAACCTAACCCAATCGGGTGGTCGTTGTTCTAGTTCTGGTTCCAGCTAGTTCTTGGCCTGGCTTGGTTTCGGTTGGAATTCCAGGACCGATCTTAACCTGCTATGTCTAGTAGCGCGTACTTTAGTTGCATGACTGATTCCAAGTAGACCCCGCCATTAATTATTAGATCTGATTGTATCAGATCCTGCATAATCAAGCTGTATTTGGATTTGTTCCATATCCAAAATCTTCAAACCAAATGTGACCTATTTTGTACTTGATACGTGCAAGCATAACTATGTTCTTATTGTCGATTGGATCTGATTCTCAGTGCAGTTAAAAGAAACCCACAATTGAATGTTAATCGGATCCTGTTTGGATCACTAAACTCAATTAGTAAAAATTTGGAATTCGGGTTGGATTTGAATAGGGATCTGACTCATTTATGTCCTTTGGATCACTGTTAGGACGTCCACAAATAGACTCATGCCTTGATACGATTGCATCCGGTAAGCTACGCATCTATACGGTATGGGTATATACGGATTGGAGGATCTCCCTCTTTTCCTAGCAAAAGGCTATTTTTGCTGGTTCTCTTACAGAGAGTTTCTTGTATTACCAAGTATTTTGTACCTACCAAGCTGTATTCATTTTGAGTATATACGGTATATTTCAAATACTGTCTGCGGCCAGAGCGGCCGGCAAGGCACCCGGACGCCCTTGCTGCAGGTGAGGAGTTCGACTCCCGGGGTGCATTCATTTGTAACAAAAACATCTTGGTATGCACAAGGAGCAAGAGCTCACCTAAGAAGGGGGTGGATTCACAAGGTAGGTCAGGAGTTCGATGCTGGTTGCGTGCACCTGGTTTCGGCCTTCCCATTGTAGATAAAGGAAAGAAGAAGAAAAAGTTCATCGGATGAGCTCACCAGCGAAACGAGTGGCTATCGTTAACCGGCTCGGCTGCGCTTGGCTTACAGGGCAGCCGCCAAAGCCACTAACCGCCAATGTCCAAGTCAATGCCTACCGGCTCTGCCGATTCACACAGGGGGGAGAGAGAGAGAGAGAAGGGGGAAGGTTGTCGTCGTCGTTTACTTCTTAATTGTTCCATCTACCTTGTCTCTCTCAGAGACAAAATTACGGGAAGCACCAATGAAACGAAGATTTCGTTCATGAGTTAAAGATGGTGCTCTGTTACCATTACAGAGGAAGAAAAGCAGGTCGAGGAGGGGAGAGGGAGAGAGAGAGGGAAGTCGTAGGCAGAAGCGTGGTTGTGGAGGAAATGGTTTGCAGAAATTAGTGTTTAGTTAAGGAAGAAAAGAATATGGCGCAGGAGAAGAGTGGTAGTGGGGTAGTAAAGGTGCCGGTGTCGGCTTCCCGGCCGACGATCACACTTCCGGTGAGGCTGTCGGGGGAGGGGCTCTTCAAGGAGGAGGCGAGCCCCGGACCTCTCACCCTCGTATCTTCCTTCTTCCCACAGAAAGAATTCGACGCGGAATTCTCGTCTTTCTCACACCTTCTCGCTGGCGCCATGTCTTCTCCGAGCTTTGTTTCCACCGACCGAGCGCCGGAGGGCGGAGGGTTGAGGTTCAAACTGGGGAGTACGTTGGGGATTGCTAGTCCTCAGTCAAGCTTCGTCACTATTCCTACCGGAGTAAGCTCAACCACTCTGCTCGATTCACCTGTGTTTCGCCCTCCTACCTCGGCTGCACAGGTTTTGTACTCTCTCTCTCTCTCTCTCTCTCTCTCTCTCTCTCTCTCTCCTCTCTCTCTCTCTCTCTCTCTCTCTCTCCTCTCTCTCTCTCCGAGTGTGTCTGTGGTGTATGAGCTGTCAGAATTTTGCACTCAAGCCTCAAGCCATTCAATCGGTTCAAATAAGAACTACCACTGGAAATCATTATAAGGCCATCCAGCCGTTAGTTGAGCGGCCGCCCGTCAACGTGCATAAGGTGAGACAAATGGGGAGCGCCAATGGGGGAGCCTATAAAAAAGCATGCACATATGCAGACAGTACAAAAGATTACCATAAAGTTACATAGAAAGACACTTTTATGAGCAAGCCCATGGGAGGGAACCTCGTGTCCATCGCGATAACTGTTGTGCGATCTTATCTCTTGAAAAAAAAAGAGCTAAATAAATCCGACGAGCATAGGTATTCTTCTCACCCGACATCGGTATCAGGGCCTCGTTCCCTACAAAACAGAAAGTTAGAAAAAAAGGATGAAAAAGGGAGGAAAGAAATGGAGAAAACACAAGAAAAAAAAATCCGGTCGAAGGCGACAATCGGCAAGAAAGCCGAAGTGGTCAGAAGCGAAATCGGCCAAAACAGCCGAGCGGCCAGAGGCGAAACCGGTCAAAACAACAGAGAGGCGAAATCGGCCAAAACAACCGAAACAGCCGAAGCGGCCAAAGGCGAAATCAGCCAAAACAACTGATACAGCCAGAGGCAAAACCGGCCAAAACAGCTGAAGTTGTAAGAGGCGAAATCAGCCAAAACAGCCGAAGCAGCCAGAGGCGAAATCGGCCAAAACAACCGAGAGCCAAAATAGCCGACGATTGATCGGAACGAGTTCTCCGGCAGCCGCCTCTCTCTCTCACTCTCTCTCTCGGAACACTCCAGAGTGTGTAAAAGCTTTTAAGTGTTTTTTGTAAATAATAAAATAAAAAATTAAAAAAACCGCGAGTGGTTGGTAGTTCTTTAAACTGCTCACGGTTTTTCGCAAACTATCAGTGATTTTCTTAAACCGTCAGTGGTTTATGAAAATCGCCTAGAGGTCTGTGTCAAAAAGACAGAAATGCCCCTAACCCATTTCAGATATTACACAGTCTGCCATGATAAAAAAACATTTTTATCCCTTGGCAGTTTTTAAAAATTACAGGAAAACCAGGGGTTGTTATTTTACGATATTATCCAACCCGGTTTGGATAATTTTGGTTCTGCCACTCAGTCAAAAGATGGGTTTACCCCTGTTCTTTTGAAAAAATTACAGATTCGCCCTAAGAGTTAAAATTATGATTTTAACCCCGATCAGTTGCGAATTTTACAAGAATACTAAATAGTAATTTTACGAGTTTGTCCTTGTGATTTTACAAAATTACAAAAGAGGATAAATGGATAAAATTACAAATTTATCCCTTGGTATCCTTTTTAGGGGTTTTAGAGGCAGAAAAACCCTCAAAAAATTTTTCTGCTTCAAATTATGCATCACTTTAACATTTCTCTTGCTTTGTGTGTTTTCTGTTTCCTGATTGATATTTTTGCCAAATACCTAAAAATGAGTTTTAGGCTATGTGTGTTCGAACTGGCAAAAACAGAAAAGCTAAACGGTCTAAACTTCCGGACTTAAGAGAAGAATCCCAACACTAGAAGGTGTAGAGTACGTTTAAAAGGAAACAGTGTGTCTTCTATCACCAAACGCAAGCCAGCTACAGTTAGAAATGTATAAAACATTTTTAAACGACGATACCATAGCAAGAACAATCATGTTAACTTATATGGAGGATGACCTGATTAGGGTATTTGAAGAATATGAGATCGCAAAAGAGTTATTTTACTCGTTAACATCCAAGTATGATACAACGGCAAAATTACATGTGCAGTTGCTACTACAGAAATATAACTCCTTCAGAATGAAAGAAGGAAAAAATGTAGTAGAGCATGTAAATCACATGCTAGTGATGGCTAGAGACCTAGTCGTAGCAAAATCAGTCATCCCTGAACCGATGCAGATATCAACCATACTGAATAGTCTACCTCCATCATGGAACATGGTCACCACTGCCTTAAGATTAGGGCTTGAAATCAACCTTTCTGAGTTGCTCCTAAAACTAATAATTCAGAAAGAACATATGCTCAAAAACAAAAAGGAGAAGTTGCTAGTGGTCCAGGATGAGTTAGCGTCTAGCTCCAAATCCAACTAAAAAAAGAAACCAAATAAAAGGTTTGGCAAGAATAACAAGAAAGGCGGTCAAAGTTTTAAGAAATCGCAGGAAACCGCTTCCCGAATCAAGTGTTTCAACTATGGAAAGATGGGACACTATAAGAGGGATTGCCGCAACAAGAAAGGTAGAGAAAACAACCCACAACGCGGTCAGTCGGAGAAGCAGGATATAATCTACGTAATTTTAGAGTGTCTATACTTGGACCACCCAGTTACAGGTTGGTGGGTAGACTCAGGAGCTACAAGACATATCTCAAAGACCAAGGAAGGGGCAATTGACTTGAAGGTATTAACCTAGAGAACATCGTGTATATATGGGAAACAATACTTTCTCAGATATTGTGGGTATTAGATCCTTTAGGATATTTGTATAAGGCAAACCAATTGTGTTGACCGATGTGTTAATTATGCCATCAATAAGGCGCAATCTGGTCTCGGTCACTGCCTTAGTTAAGAAGGGTTTTAAAGTTAGGTTTATACCTAACAAGGTGATTGGGCAAACATGGGAGAATCTTGTTCTCAGGAGAATTTGATATAGAACATTGACTGTTCAAGTTATCTGATAATGAAAATCATCAATCTTCTATTTATATTGAGAGTGTCTTTTCTGTTGATGTGAATATATGGCATAAACGCCTAGGGCATATAAGTCTAGAAAAGTTGAGAAAATTATCCAACTTTGACTTATTGCCCGGATTTGAGGAAAAGACTTTCAACAAGTGTGAAGCTTGCATACAAGGAAAAATGACAAGGAAAGTCTTTCCCAAGGAAACAACAAGGGCAACAACTCTATTAGAAATTATTCATACTGATTTATGTGGACCTTTCAGAGTAAAGACACATCGAGAAAAGGGTTACTTTATAACCTTTATCGATGATTACTCTAGATATATGTATATATATATCTTCTGGCACATAAATCAGAGGCACTTGATGCTTTAAAAGAATATAAGCAAGAAGTAGAAAATCAATTAGGACATTCAATCAAATTCTTGAGATGAGACAGAGGAGGTGAGTATATCTCGGCAGAATTCTTAGAATTTTGCAAAGACTTTGGTATTGCTAAACAAAATTCAATGCCCAGGACACCTCAGCAAAATGGTGTAGCTAAAAGATACAATAGAACCTTACTGAACATGACAAGGTCTATGCTGATTGATGCCTCTCTTCCAAGGGTATTTTGGAGAGAAGCAGTAAGTACAGCCGTTTACGTACTCAACAGAGTATCATGTAAAGTTGTATTCACTACACCATATGAGATGTGGTTTGGAAGAAAACCCAACCTAGGTCATCTCAGGAGGTGGGGATCAATTGCACATGTTAAGATCCTTGATTAATATAGAGATAAACTAGACAATAGGTCATTGAGGTGTATATTTATTGGATATCCAAAAGGTTCAAAAGGATATCGGTTTTATCATAAGGATCACGGACTCATTGAAAGCAGAGATGTTGAATTCTTAGAAGATTCTAAGAATGACATCCTAGAAAACAATGAGGAATGTGTTGATGATTTGGTAGATTTACATCAATCATCTTTTGAGCCCATAGAAGATCTTCCTGAAACTACCGATACCTTAAGTGGACATAAGAGGCCAAGAGCCACTCCATCCTACTTAAAGGATTATCACACTTATCTTGCACAGGAAGTGTGTAATTCGGTAGATTTAGATGAGTTGACTGATAACTTGACTTATCAGCAAGTAATAAACTCATCGGAAGCAACAGACTGGGAGAAAGCCATGGATGAGGAAATTAAATCCATTGAGAAAAACCAAGTCTGGGAATTGGCTGATTTGGCAAAAGGAAGGAAAGCTATAGGCTGTAAATGAGTTCTGAAAAGAAATACAAGGTCGATGGTACAATTGAAAAGTTTAAAGCGAGGTTGGTTGCAAAGGGTTTTTCACAAAAAGAAGGGATAGATTATGTTGAGACAGTTGCGAAATTTGCATCCATACGGATAATCCTGGCAATATCTGCATACTATGATTTGGATTTACATCAGTTAGATGTAAAAACAGTATTTCTAAATGGTGATTTAGAAGAAATCATATACATGCAGCAGCCCGAATGATTTGTGGTTGAAGGCCAAGAAGATAAAGTATATAGGTTGAGAAAATCTCTATATGGCCTGAAACAGTTAGCTCGCCAATGGTATTTGACCTTTGAAAATGCTATTATAGAACTTGAGTTTGTGGTTAACAAACTTGATCACTGTATTTATGTCTGGAACAGTGGGAGCCACTTTGTCATCTTATCATTATATGTAGATGACATATTGTTGATTGGAAACGACAATGAGATGATTGTCAAAACCAAGTCATGGTTGAACTCTAAGTTCGAAATAAAGGATATGGGGGAAGCATCCTATATCCTTGGTATAAAGATCTCTCGAGATAGAGAATCTAGACTCTTATGCCTGAGTCAGGAGAGATATATAGACTATATCCTCAAGAAGTTCAAAATGGGTGAGTGAAAGTCTACAGATACACCTGTAGCAAAAGGGGTGAAATTGAGTAAGGCTGATTGTCCCGGTGAAGGAGACGATAAGCCTAATGTTCCTTATGCACAAACTGTTGGCAGCTTGATGTATGCTATGTTATGTACAAGGCCTGATATCAGCTTTGCTGTTAGTCTTGTCAGTAGATATCAAAGTAATCCTAGTTGACAGCATTGGGTAGTTGTGAAAAGGATTTTAAGATATCTGAAAGGAACAAAGGACTTGAAACTATATTTTGAAGCAAATGAACTGAAAGTGATAAGATACTCAGATGGTGACTTTGCTGGGAGCAAAGATGACAGCAAATCAACCTCAGGACAAATATTTTTATTTAGAGGTGGTGTTGTTTCTTTGGCATGTAAGAAACAGGGCTGTATAGCATTGCATACACAGGAAGCTGAGTATGTTGCTTGATGTATGGCTGCAATAAGTGCTGTTTGGATAAGCTTCTTCATACGAGATTTAAAGTTGGAGATAACATATGAGCCAGTGGTTATCTATCGCGATAACAATGCAGCAATTACTCTTATTAAGAGTGGAGTAGATTGCTCAAAAAGCAAGCATATAATGGTAAAATACCACTATGTTCATGATATGGTTATGAGAAAGAAAATATCCATCTCATACATGTCAATGGTCGAAATGTTGGCAGACCCCTTAACAAAAGGCATAACGGAACTCTTCTCAAAAAATGTTGGAAACATGGGTTTGAGATATGTTTGATTTGTTGTATAGGCAAACAACCATACAACAGATATACAATTGTTTTATAGGTAAATAACCATACAACGGATGATTTGTTGTGTAGGGAAATAACCACACAACAGGTTCTGATTACAATAGTAGCTTGGAATTGACATAACTAGGGAAAACCCCTGAAAAGTGGGAGGTAAACCAGTATGTCGATACACTTGGCTCGAATGGCTAAGTGAGAGATGTTACAAAATGGTGGACATTCTCGGCTAGGGTAACGGTTGTACTGGCCATCCAGTCGTTACCTGAGGATGAGGCCAAACCAAGTAACGGATAGCCATTACCGGATTTTCCGGTAACGGCGCCCATTGAAGCTTCCAGACGAGGGAAGCCACAAATGGATAAGCTCAGACAAATGGGAGAGCGCCTGCCTATAAAAAGGCAGGCACATACAGAGACAGTAGAGGTGGTGATATACAAAAGAGGAAATACTGGAAAATTACAGAGAAAGACATTTGTGTGAGCAAGCTCTTGTGAGAGAACCTCGTGTCCATCGCCTTCACTGCTGCATGATCTTCATCTCTGGAAAAACAGAGAGTTACAGGAATCCGGCGAGCATCAGCATCCTTCACTGCAAGGTATTCTTCTCAGCTGACAGAAACAGGAAGAACAATCTTTCTAATTGAGCATCAGAAAAGTCTCTAGGTTCAAATAGTTTGTGGTTATGCATATAACACGGGTAAGAGGCTCGCTATTTTGGTTCTCATCCGATCACATGTCTCCTCCTAGATAACAAGAAACATTTTTTCCTGTGCAATGTTGTCTTTCAGCTAGATGGCATTTCCTCTCTGAAATTGAAAGGGAAAACATTGTTGGTTTTCAACTTAGATTTCACTAAGTTTATGTGTTCCCTAGAAATTCCATGGCCCTTTTGGGATCTCCCGTCAACAAGCTTTGGCGCATGTTACGGCCCAAGCTGTTCAATGTCAAGACCAGTTGCAATCTGCATCTGCCCAACCTTCATCAGAAAATGCAGAAGCTTCAGTTGTCAATTCAAATCCTGATCAAAAGGTGCCATCGAGTAATACTGATCAGATAAGCAACAGCCCTGTAGCAACTGATTTCTCGCCTCCAACTGAGAAATCTCCGTCACATAAGGTTGCTGCAGATCAGCCTCTGAACGATGGTTACCAGTGGAGAAAGTATGGGCAGAAGGAAGTGAAGGGCAGTAAATTTCCTAGAAGCTACTATAAATGCAAGAACTCTATTTGTCCTGTTAAGAAAACGGTGGAGCGATCTGTCGACGGCCAGGTGACGGAGATAATCTACAAGGGCCAGCACAACCATTTACCAACTAAACCCATTAAACGTGAGAAAGATGGTGGAGCCAATGATGGCAATGGGAGCTTAGATATGGAAGCAGAAATGGGAGCAGACAGATATGCAGGAAACCTTAGCAGAGGAGATGAAAACCTTGTTGGGCAGACTGCAACTAAGAAGAGGCATGGTCTAACAGATGTGCAACCATCTTTCTTAAGTGAGGGGGAGGAAGCCGGTGATGATGCAGAGACAGATGATGGCGATGAAAATGAGCCTGATCCAAAGAGAAGGTATAAACTTCTTGCTAAGTCTTTTTAAGTGTGAAGCGTTAAAGTCAAGATTTCTATCACTTGTGGCTGATGCTAGTTTGAAATTTTGTTTGACGCAGGATTGTTGATACTGGTGTAACAGAGGCAACTGTATCACATAGAACTTGCAAAGATTCCCGTCTGATTGTGCAGACAACAAGTGAAGTTGATCTGTTAGACGATGGTTATAGATGGCGGAAATATGGACAGAAAGTCGTCAAGGGAAATCCACACCCTAGGTAAATATGCATTTGATCAACGTGTTGTTATTTGTTAAATCATGACTAAGTTACGATATGTTAATAGTCTGATGGAACTTCTGTCACTTTCATTTGACATCCAGTGCTTACTTCTTCCATCCTTCTTGTCTTATGTGGACCCCTTTCTGTAAGCTAGTATGCATATTAAACAATGTCAATATTTTCCAAGACAAAGGGTTAGCGTCAGGAATTCATGTCAACCAGCTGTGTTCATCATCTATTTTAGAGCATTATGTCTGTCATATGTGAATTGTTCCTGTTGCTGTCTATAGGAGCTTTGTGGAATCGAGTTTTCTTTGATCACCAGAGCCTTATGGGACATTTTATCCGTTAAGAGGCGCACATATTGGGATATTCCTTGGAAGAGGATAAGTTTTTTGAGAATCAGACTGTCTAAAACAATCTGCAAATGAGATGTAGCGGTGAATTAATTTGATTGATGACTAAAGCCCAAGTTAGAAAACTCTAGTTATGACTGAACTGGATCATCATAAGTGATGGTTCAACCTGCTCAATAACTAAGTTGCATGTAGCATCTATTAATGTGATGATAATATTGGTTGATATGATTGAATTTCTGGTAATTAAGGGAATACTCTTGTCGAGAGTAGTGGTCCTCATCACACTCTCATTTTCTATTAGATTTAACCTTGCCATTGTTTATTGCCAGCTTCTGAGATGTATGAAGCATGAGCTTTAGATGTTGCCTAATTGCAGGAGTTACTACAAATGCACAAATGCCGGTTGCGCAGTCCGAAAACATGTTGAAAGAGCGTCGACAGATCCAAAAGCAGTCATAACAACATATGAAGGAAAACATAACCACGATGTGCCCGCGCGTAAAGGTAGCCGCCACCACACAGCGAGTATACAAAATTCCAGTATCAATGAACTTCAAGAACCAGCAAATTCACCCAAGCCGGCGACTCTGAGGATGCTGTCTCCGGTGGCAAATGATTGGGCAAACGGAACACTGCAGAGCCGGAGCATTTTGTTGTTGAAAGAAGAACAAGATACAGCAGCATGATTCTTGTTTAATTGTTACAGAATCCTTGTTGAAACTTCGATTTTTGCATGAAGATATTGCAGCGATGTATTGTAAAAGCAGAAGAGTTTTGGCCGTCGATCTTTATAAGCCTACCATGGACCATAAAGGATTATGGGATCTCTGGAGTTGCATGGAGAACTTGGCTATGCTGAGCTATATTTTCTACACAGGGAATTGGTCGTGCTTGATCCTCTCAGACACGGTGGTGAAGAGTTGGTATTAATTAATTCTGCCAGCTGCTTTTTCTACTAGTTGCTCTGTTTACTCGTCTAATTGAGTAGTTTCGAGTTCTCCAACCTGCTGTTGAACTTTGTCATTGGGGATGTTCATGGGGCTGGACGGGACCGGAGATCATGGTCCCTGTTTAGGGATCTACCCTCGTCCCCATCCCGTCCCAGCAATGGGACCAAAATGGTCTCAGTCTCTGCCCCCATGTTCCCCATGAGTTCCAGCCAAAGTCTCGTTCCCGTGGTTAGAATACTTTAAAAAAAAGCACGGTGTCTCAAAATAATCATGACATATTAAAACCATATTAAAGTGGTTAAACCACATGTATGATAGTCAATAAGAGTTTATTAAACATGATTTCACGTCAAACACAAAGGGCGCATCTATTTTTATAACATGTAATACTCTTTTTATTTTCATCGGTATTAAACAAAATTAAGGGGGTCAGGAGCAGGTTCGCAGGACGGAGATCTCTTGTTCCCATCCCTGTCAGAGACCGTTACATCCCTCTCCGCAAATACCATTTCCACCCGTATCCGCCCCAAGACATGACCATCCCTAGTTGTCATTTAGCATGCCTCCATTGTTTCAATCTAAAATACCGCTCAGCCACCAATTGTCAGCATTTTACCTGACACCACTACCTGTCTTCACCGACTTAGCAGTTCTATCTTAACCAAACGATGATATTCAACTTTTTTATTTATTAGAAACAAATTAGGAGTGACACCAAATAGAGGATGAAATAAGAGAATATCGTTTAAGATGGTTTGAACATATAAAAAGAACTTGTAAAAAGGTATGAAAACTAAATTTGAAAAGTATTAAAAGAGGTAGAAGACAATAACAAAAGTATTAGAAAGAAACAATAAAAAATGAACTAGCTTAGTTGTTGTTGTAGACATTTGGTTGGTCTCATCTAAAATTGTTGACTGTATCATCTTGCATTGAAGATCCACAATTGTTGGACTGTCATCTTGCACTGGAGATCCACATTGCAGCTTTCGTTATTGCAGGAGCCTTTGTATGTAACCAAATGCATGGTTTAAATAACTTAGTATCAAATACAAAATATTATAATGTGCATACACAAAAAATCTCTAGGTAGATACTGGCTATAAACCTATACCAGGCCGACCAGCAAGACCGGACTGATTTCGAAGGATTGAGGAGACAGATGCTGTCGCAGAAAGATCAAGTAATTAGCAGTATGCCGATTAACCAAACTGTAATTCAAGGAAACAAGGAATCATATTCCTTCAACTGAAAGATAATTGCCCTCATCATGGGGAAGAAAAGTAGAGGATTTGGATGTGCACTAATTTTACACCTCAAACTGAGTAAGAATAAATATGCGTTACTTCACCCTGTGGTGTTCTTCAACCAAGCCGAAGCGAGAAGCGAACTGAACCGTCACTGCACTAAGATGTGGAACTGAACCTATTGTTCTCTGAGCTCACCAAAACTGCTGGAGAGCCTCACCAGCAGAGCACCCTGCTTCCTCTTGCGTGTTAGCAGCCTTAGAATCCAAAGAAGCCGAGCTCGCTAGCTCTCTCCTTCTCAAAGGTCTCGAAGTACTGATAGATGATCGTCACTGCAAGCAAGATCCCAGTGCCAGAACCAATCGCGCCCATGAAGTCCGCCAGAACCGTCAGTGCTCCTATGCATATACCACCAAAGGCAGCTGCTGTTGGTATGTATCTGTTTAATTCTTTTTGAAGGTTCGACTCCCTGTGACCCGGCATTACCATTTGTTGCTCCTGTGAAACCAAAATTAAGTACTAAGTATTCGGGAACTATAAATTATGCCAATATAGTCAAGCATTCGCTGGTGTTTCTGAGCATCTGTAAGTTTTTCCTATTAAAAAATCTTCAAAATTTGGTCACAGAACTCGATAACATTCATATTTCTAAGGAACAAAACTGACTTCATATCTTTTGAAGCGTCTTCAGGGTATTAGCATATTCTAAAAGTAGTAAAGTTTATCCTTCTAAAGATAGGATTGGCTGCCATATCAGCTAAGCTGCAAAATATATAGAGCGATGACACAAGTTAGAGCTATCAAATGAGAAAGAAGAACAGTATGTGAATAACTGGTTGAAGTTTTATATCATAGTAGTATAACAGACAAGAAATGGAACTTGGATTATCAACCGTATGATTGGAAGCACTTCTCTTACCTGGATGGCGCAGTGATGTAGTATGCAATACCACCGACAGGAATAGACTGACCACCTCCATATTCAGATTCCTTCCATTTTCCCAACAGATTTACAAAGAAGTTTCCACTGTACTTTCGGTGGAGCAGCTGAACAATTCCAGTAACATTAGATAGTTAAAACAGTAAATCCAAAAATGCTGAGTCCAAGTAGCAATTTGCCATCATAAAACTATGATTACCTGGGAGATGAAGTATAGATTGGAAACAAGGGCAGACTGAAGAATAATGGGCATGTTGGAGGTATAAAACAGTTTGATTGGATATGAACCCTGCTGTCCTCGGGCATTCTTTGACCTTACAGGCAAGACCACACGGAAACCTTGGAAGTATATCACAATTAGGAAGATCAAGACAGTAGCAAGCAGATTTGTCACATTGGGAAGATTCTGCCGGTAAAATGCCTCACGAAGTGCACGAACCTTGTCTGTTCTAGTTATCAACAAATGGAACAGAGCAATAACAGCACCTCAAATTCAGCTCCACGTCCACTATTAATGGTGGTTGGACTAAATGCCTTCCATATAATATTTTCACTGCAACATAATGAGAGAACTCATAAGTTTTTGATAAAAGGTCAGATACCCAGGTTAATAGTTGCCATAAGACAGCAAAAATTTTACAGATCAATGCTGGAAATATCTCATTAGCAGAGACTAGAAAACTTGCCAGATATTAGTTGCTATGAATAGGGAAATTCCAGACCCTAGACCATATCCTTTTTGAAGAAGCTCATCCAAACATATCACAATTATACCAGCAAAACAGAGCTGGATGATAATGAGGATGGCATTTCCTACTCCAAGTTGGCCCACACTACCATACATCCCAGAAAGAACATATGCTGATCTACAAATTTGAATACAACGTAGTTTTTCCTAAAGTGGGTGTCAGCCTTTCATATTTATCCTAAACAGGAGTCTGGATGCATTTTTGCAATATCTGCATAGTCAAATTCGGTAAACCACTATACAGACCGAATTTGAGGCATTTATGCAGTTGCAAATATCCCACTAATCCATAGCAAGTGAGATTGCAAAAATGTGTATCTTCAATGATTAAACAATTTATCTTCATTAAGTTCATCAACATTTTACTATAACCTAGCGCCATCCATGACACTGGACAACCAGCATGCATTTCTTCATATATGATCTGTTGACAACGGATATATGTTCTAAAACCGTCAACATTGACCAGAAGATGGTTTAGTATAAAAGGCACACTACATCAACCAACGAAAGCAACTCAAAGTGTCAAAGGGAATCAACACCATAGGCTAACAACTTTTTGGCTTCTTTAAAAAAGAGGAACACCACCCGATGAAGCAAGTGCAATCTCATCATCCACAAAAATGCAGTCCCAGATAGAACACAAAGTAGTTCCCTGAGATCCAATAAGGAAATATTGAGAGAGAGAGAGAGTTCTTACAGGAGGGCACGATCTTCACGGACACTATTATCAACTTCAATTATCTTTGATCCAGCTAAAAGTTGCATCACAAGTCCCGAAGTCACAATTGGTGTGATACCCAATTCCATGACAGTACCACGGTTAGATGCCAAAATCACACGCATCCAGTAAAATGGATCCGCACCCGTCGTTGAATGTATGCCATAAAGAGGAAGTTGACTGCAGACCAGAAAAATAAAGAGCGAGATGACCGTATATATAACCTTCTCACGGAATGGAACTTTTCTTTCAGCACTCTGAACCTCTGGCAAAAATGAAAGGAACGGCCTAACAAGATGCAAAACTCTGAAACCTCCCCCTGGCATTTCTGTTGCTTGATATCACTCGTGAACACAGTTCCTGCAAATTATTTGCATTGATGATCAGGAAATGGAAACCCCTACTGTTACAACTATAAATTCTTCTGAGGTAGTCATTATACCCCAGATACTGGACCACAAGTTTCTGAGAAATAGAATGGCATGCATCAGTTATAGTGTTTCCAGCTGAATGTAATAACGCACAAGAGATTGCATAACTGCCAAAGTTACCACAAGATTTGGTGCAACACGCACCTTACCTAACGTGACAATCAAAATAAAAATCAAGATCGGCTTTGCTCATTTCAAAGTTCACCCACAAAACGTAAAGAAGTGCAAGTTTCTAAAAGACATAAGAAATCAACGTAGCTGGTTCAGCCATTAGTGACCCAAATTGCCCATTTCTCCTGATGTAGCTTCCTACAATGTTAAAGGCAACAAATGGAGAGCCCATGCTTTTTCACCCAAATCAGTGAAATATGTTCTCGACAGTCCACGAATGCAATAACTCATTTTAAAAAGATCTCACTCATGTTTCTTTTCTTTATGATCTAGGAAAAAACTTTCGTGTAGTTTCCTATACCATGGTTTTGTCTTGATAAAATAATTCTGGCCATTTAGATTGACTGCTTCTTGGTTTATAACTCCTGTTCAATTAAATAATCATGGCAACCCATTCTTGACGCTATGCTGCTGCAACAGCAACAGCTACAAACTCTCAACTACCTAAGCTTTAACTGGTATTATAATAGAATTCTGTATCGGAGATATCTTACATAAGCACTCCTGTTGTCTCTTTCTATGAAACTACTGATTTGCAATGACTATGAAATACAGGAAGCTTCACACTTCCGCCCACCACATGTTATTTTGAGTGCTTTATTTAGGTTCTCTTGTCGATAGAATTACCAGGACAAGCTAAACAGTCAAATTGCTCATCAGTTTGAGAACTAAGGGAGAACATGGACCATAGAGCATTGCTACTATATAGAAGTACACGAAGCTTGTTATGACTTATCCTTGAGTGTTGTTCAGCCAAGTAAGGTGATTTATATCGATCAGTCATATGTACAAGGAGGCTAAACGCATTTGTTGACTGATCCATTTGCCAATTATCACAACCAGCCGATGAGAATCCCTCTCAACAATTTGCCGGAAACAAGTTTGGGTACTGGACAAAACATTTAAAATCTAGCATGACCTTCTCATGCAATTTGTCCATGAATATTCGAGGCTTTATTGAAGAAACGACTACATGACAAACGATATTATGTCAAGTGTCAACCCCACCTAGCTAGATGATTCGCTAAAAAGATCTACGAACAAGACAAACATATAAGTGATAAGCCCTTACATAGTGTGGAATCTGTGGATTACTACAGATACAAACTATCGTCATAATTCTCCACATAATATTCCAATATGAATGATAAAAACAGAATAACAAGCAAAAGGTTTAGACACCTTAAAATTGAGAATAAATAACCACGAAATGTTTAACGGGCTTACTCTTTTATTAGACGAAAATATTGAAGAAAAGGTTAAGTTAGTTCTACTAGAATAAAAGGTGAACCGCTCTAACAAATCGCGGAAGAATAAAGCACAAAACAATGAGCTCAGACTGTTGTCATCAAAGAAATAATATCCAGAAAACACAAAATCTCAACCAAATGTTACAGACGATGAAGTCAGCAAATCGATCTAGGGTTTCGATAATCCGCGGATCATACGTAAACCAATTAGACTTGGTCCTCACACCCAAACCAAGAAAACATACATCGGAAACAGAAACACTGCAAGCCCAAAGGCCTGCGTAACCATTGGACAAACTTACCGACCCGATGGAAGAAATTTTCATTCAATCGGGAGCGGGGGGAGGAGAGAACACTTCCAGGTCAAACGGAAACCATAATATTCCCAAAATTTCACCTTAGGATTTGCAGATCATATAAAAATGTCACAAATAATTTGACTTATAAAGCAACCCAGGGTTAATCAGAGGAAACATTAGAGAACTGTGAAACAAAATAGTCAGGAGACATCCATTCGACCCATTAAATAGCAAGAAGATCCTTGCGCAAATTCTAGTTCTAAACTAGATCAACCACACATACACAAGCAGGGACAGAAACAGAAATCACTCAGGCCTTATTTTTATTGGGTGAACCCCCGAGGATTGGTCAGAGAGATAGTATACCTTTCCGATCGTCGATGGTGGATCTCGCCGTAAACGACCGGAAACAAAGCGTCCTCGAACCCAATGAGGAGAAGGATTGCTACTTGCTAGGCTTTTGGAGGAGGAGGTGAGCCCTGGATGAGAGAGAGAGAGAGAGAGAGAGAGAGAGAGAGAGAGAGAAGGATGACGGGCACGCGGGGTCAGAGATGGCTTCTTGCTCCCTTTTGTCCCCTTCTTCCCCTTCGTTTCTGTCTTACCCGCCCTCCGTCCCGTGTAAAATCCGTAAACCAACCAACCACAGAGTTCCGGATTCCCCGACCCACTTAACCTGCGTGTCAACGGGTCAATTTTGACCCGAACCCACCGTGGTCTAGGTTGCGCAACACAACACCATTATCCGGGTTAGACATACAAGATCCGATTCACATACAGACCAAAGTATGGTTCACCAAATCCAGTGCCAAGTCAAGACCCAAAAGTAATTCCAATTCAGAATCCACAAGGATGACCCCTGTGTGGTTTATATTTCTCTCAAAAGGATTTGGGTGTAAGTTTCAGCAAACCGAAACTTGGAATAGAGTTCAGACATAATTCCAGACATAATTCCAGGATAGATCGAGCCGGGTTGATTGCATCAGGCTCTCTACTAGAGATGGATCGACACAAGTTACAATTGAACGCACGCTGAATAGGCTTTCCTTCCTGTGACACGAATTGCTTACAATTGGGTTGGATCTCAACAGCCAACCGAGGGTCCGAAATTAAACCGGATGGCGGGCTCTCCGACGGAGGAATCACGAAATCCGTGTGAACTTGAAGGCCGCAAAATCTCTTGGGAATTCAACCTTCCACGTGTGCATCTGCCACGACACGCCAGCCAATAGTCTGACGCCACGGCGGACTTTTACGTGACGTGGCCACCAGCAAGGAACAGGGTTCGTCAGACTGGACCGTTCGAGGTGAACCAGACGCACCCAGGTGCGCAACCTAGCCCAGCCACTCGAACCAGGCACTTATTCCTGACTCGTTTTAGCTCGTCTAGTCGAGCCAAGCATCAACAAAGACGATGAGCCGAGCCATCTTCAAGTGTTCTGTTCATTTTTCTTGCTTTAAGTTTCTTTTAACTGGTAAAATTTGTCGATTCCAGCCCACCGATTCGGCCGGCTCCCTAAATCTTTTCGGGAAAAGATCAAGCTGGAAATAAACCGTGATTGTGTGGTGACAACTCAAGAATTGGACCCTCCAACCTCTGACATCACGAGTTAATAGGATGACAATATGAACCTTACCTGTGCAATGTCAACGTAACCCAACTCGAATGGGATGGGTAATACCCGACGTGATTAGGTTTGGATTTAGGTATGGGGAGAAGGTGTTCCAAACATATATATATATATATATATATATATATATTAGACGATTCTATATCATACACTAATAGATGATTGCATAGTCTATCTAATCGTACGAACAACATAAATCAAATTATCGATACAAGAATCAATATTATTTAATGCACATGAATACATTAAATACAATACAAAGAGTATCTTGATGCACGAAAGATTATCAAGCAACATCTAACGTAAAAAGCTATCTAACAACTCTTTCTCTCTCTCTCTCTCTCTCTCTCTCTCTCTCTCTCTCTCTCTCTCTCTATATATATATATATATATATATATATATATATATATATATATATATGTAAAGAGAGAGAAACTTGAAGCTACTAAACAGCCTCCCATGTCATATCAAGAAACCCGTCCACATGTATAGGTATACCCATTCTTGACCCCCTCCCATTGCCATCCCCACGGGTGCAAGGGTGCAACTAAAATGCGATGATATGCTCTCACACCCATGAATGCGCACAACTGAATGCAGTAAGTAACAAAATCTCTCTAATCAATAGCTAATTCGGGATTGAGCAAATTCTCTGTATGTTGGAAAGACAGTAGAATCCAGAATTTACATCACCCTGACAAACAGGAAATAGAAAGGTAAAAAGAAAACAAGACGACCATGGGTGCCAATGTAGTGGTTAGGCTTTAAACAAGTGTTGTGTGCGTGCTCGCATTTGTGTGTGTGTGTGTTTATCTGCAGAGTGACAATGATCTGCTTCTGTAACCAATATCAACAGTGACAATGTGAGCATGTGAATACATATATCAAGGCAAGGATTTTGTTTTCCTTTTTATTGGAGGGGAGGACCAGGGTGGATTATACGATTAGTAAGAAATAGGATACATGTAGGAATGTGGGTATGTTTGGCAATCAACCATCACCAAATGCCATCTTCATGACCAGGATGTTTAGCCTTACTGAGCTTTGCCGTCATCTCTTCATGACCAGGATGTTTAACCTTACTGAGCTTCGCCGTCATCGAGTGTGACGAGGGTGGGTATCTGCCCATGATTCACAAAGTCGACCTTGTTGAGTCTTGCACAGCAAAGAACTTGCTCCGGGAGCTCCTCCGGTCTCTGAGCCTGCAAAACAGTCAGCATCTTCGTCAAAGTTCTGATGTTACTATAAGGATGCCACACTTCAAGTTTCCTTGGTGACAGATCACTAATTCCCAAGTGAAAGCTGGATCAGCACAGCCTTAACCCCAAGAGTCCCAAAACTGAACCACAACCAAGTTGGGCAGAGGCACCATTTTACTGTATGTACATGGCTTAGACAGAAA
The DNA here is from genome assembly GCA_036023115.1 of Brasenia schreberi. Classification (NCBI taxonomy): domain Eukaryota; kingdom Viridiplantae; phylum Streptophyta; class Magnoliopsida; order Nymphaeales; family Cabombaceae; genus Brasenia; species Brasenia schreberi. The sequence continues at coordinate 13,098,101 of JAYKKT010000062.1, forward strand.
CTATCAGGCTTGAATAATCTATCTCCCCTGCCCAGTAACTGGATGAAAATCCACTGGCTTAACCTAACCAGGGAGCTGCACCTGTGAGACACCTTTATATTAGACACCTATTTTTTTTCTCATTTTCGATTCAACACAACAACAAGTAAGCCTTTTCACATACTACATGGAGTTGGCTATATGGATTCTTTGTTTTCATATAGCCCCATCAGGTGTTATGATAGCAATTAACTCAATATAAACTAGATCATTCTTTATTATTTCTTTTCAATACTTTTGTGGTCATCCTCTTCCTCTTTCAACATTTTCACGATCTAGTTTTTTTGTATCTTCTTACGAGAGTATCCTTTGGTCGTCTTTCTACATGTCCAAACCATCTTAAAGAATTTTCTCTCATTTTATCCTCTATTAATACTACTCCTAATTTGTTTCTAATAACCTCATTATGTATACAGTCTTTCCTTCTGTGATTGTTCATCCATATGAACATCTTCATTTATGCTACGGACATCTATTGCACATGTTGATTAACTGCCCAACACTAAAAACCATAAAACATACTAGGTCTAATTGTTGCTTTATAATATTTAGCTTTCAAGTTTAATAGTATCTTCATATAGATAAAATACTTAATGCCCCTCTCCATTTTAACCAACCACCATTAATTCTATGCATAACATCTCCATCAATTTTTTTCATCACTTTAAAAAATTGACTCTAGGTATTTAAAACTTTTCTTAAGAGGGATGCAATGTGAGTAAATCTTAATTTTTATGTTCTGTGAAGTACCCAAATGATCAAACTTACATTCTATATATTTTATCTTTATTCTACTAAGTTGAAAGCCTTTATTTTCTAACGTTTACCTCTATAGTTTCAATTTTCTATTAACTTTTTCCTTACACTCATCCACTAACATAATATCATCTCCAAATAACATACACCAAGGTACTTCATCTTGAATATGTTTTGGTAACTCATTAATGACTAATATAAATAAATATGAACTTAAAGTTGATCCCTGATGTCACCCTATCTTAACTTCAAAGGAGTTTGTCATTCCTTCATGAGTCCTCACATATGTTTTTGTACCATCGAATGTATCTTTTATAAGATTTATATATGTCAATAAGATACTTCTCTTTTTCAAGATTCTCCAAAGAACATCTCTTGGCACTATATCGTAAGTTTTTTCTACATCAATAAATAGCATGTGAAGGTTTTTTCTTTTTGCTCTAAAATATTCCATAAGACGTCTCAATAGGTAAATCGCTTCAATAGTAGATCTATTCGATAATTCTTTCACATAATTTCATAGTATGACTCATTAACTTGATACCTCGATAATTCACACAATTTTAAATCTCTCTTGTTCTTATATATGGGTATAAGTGTACTCACTCTCTATTTCTCGGGCATTTTCTGGGTTCTCCATATTTTATTAAAAAGTCTTTGAGACAAATGAGCCTCATCTCTCCTAGAATTTTCCATACTTATATAGGAATATTATCTTATTATACATATTTACCAACCTTCATATATTTAAGAGCCTCTTTAACTTCATTATTTTGAATACGATAATAGAAATTATGGTTTATATACTTTTTTTATTTGGCTAACTCTCCTAAGCTAATAATATCATCTGTATTTTCATTAAAAAGTTTATAGAAATAGTTTTTTCATCTATTTTTTATGTCATCATTTGCCACTAGAATCTTCTCATCCTTATATTTGATGCATCTAACAAAGATAAGACCTTTAGTTTTCTTACCTCTAGCATTAGATATCCTAAAAATATCTCTTTCACCTTCTTTTGAGTTAAGCTTTTTATATAAATCCTTCCAAATTTTGGCTTTTACTTCACTAACGGTTTTTTCGCTTCTTTCTTTGCTTTCTTGTAAGCATCTCAAGTTTCTCCAGTATTCTTAGTATAATGCAATTTTTAACATGCCTTCTTTGCCTTGATTTTATCTTACACTACTTCACTCCACCACCAAGCTTCTTTTGTGTCGGTACGCCTCCCTTAGATTCGTCCCATACATCTTTTTCTACTTCTCTAACATATATAGCTATATTGTTCTACATATCAGAAGGCATACCTACATAATTCGAAACATGTCCTTGAAGAACTTTTTGTTTAAGTATATCTTCTTTCTCACATTTGAGGTTCCACCATCTAGTATATGCACTCTATTCTTTCTCACATTTTCGATAACACTGTCTATTTTAAATGTTTTTATGTACTATATCACCATGAACATTTAAATATTATTATTTTATGGTGAATTGACTTATAAAAACAAGATTTTTCCTCAAGGGCATTTATTATGTTACATTATTAATGAATTAACTTTGTGAAAAACGAGATTTTCCTTCAATTTTTTATGAGATATTAACAATTATATATGAATTGTATATATGTGTCACCACACTCATGAGTTGTGAAAATCGCCCTTTCCAGCACCTAGACACTGAAACTGGATGGTCCGATTGGGTTCCAGTTAGAACTGCTGGTCCGATTCTGAACTGGACATGATTATCCGCACCCAAGCCAATGCAGCTTAGCTTCTTAACACCCAAGAGACTAGCTTCTCTCAGTATTAAACTTGGAACTTCTTTATTCACTCCGATATCAGCAGAACTCCACAACTAGATTGCAGCATAACTCAGAGGACAAATTTTCCAACTCCTGACCTAATTGCCATAAAATCAACAAAGGCACTGGTTAGGGGGTTGGGCTTCTGCCATCGGGCCAGGACTTCCATATCCAGGTGTGCAGATGGTAGTACTCTGCCTAACGGCCCTAACCCCAGCTTCCTTACAAATAAAAGGATTTTCACCTGATTCATGCAATGAAGCAACCAGTGGAGAGCAGTACCTGAATAGTCAAGCCTACATCAATTATGCCATTTCTCAAGCGCTCACGGAAAGCTTCTAGTCCCTTTCTTGATATGTAGCTAAAACGATGTATGTCAAGATCAATCTCGAAGTAGTTTGAGCCCTGTTTAGAGGAAATTCCCTTGATCAACAAACTCATTTAGGAACTACAAAGATGCAAGCACTGATTTACACAAAAATGACTCAGATAAAACTAGATTTATCGGCACATAGAATGATACTCCTGAGCATAACACCATCATTCAAAATAATTTATAAGCTTAACCAACTTATGTTCCCCTTCAAACAAACTAAAGTGTTTCTGAAAGCCAGTTTGAAACTTTGAACCATGATAGGATAGAAAGCGTATGCACAACAAGTGCAATATGTTACCTTGTAGAAAGCATGCTGAGGGCGCGAAAGCACTGGTTTTTCATTATAAGCACTCACAAGCTTCTTCTCAGCAGAACTCAAGTGAAGGTCATCTGGATTTACTGCTCTGGCCATGATCTTTAGGCGTTCTCTGAAGGAAACCTGAGACTCTCCTTTAAAGCCTTTAACCTTTTCAGTGTCATCGTCTATCAGTCTCTGCACCCAGTTAAAGAAAGAAAAAGTCACCATATTATTATTATCAATCCAAGCTGGGGAATAAATGAATAAAGAAATCAAGCATGTATATTCATGCTTCAAGCCATCACGTGTCAATTATGATGAAGCAAACAAATTATGGACTTATTGTATGTCACAGAATTATAATGGCAAACTATGGATTCTCTGGAAGGATACAGGGAAGATGCAATATATAAGAAGACAGTATGCCATATTTATATTACAGTCAGAACTCCATTGGCATAAGTTCTTTACATGTGCCTAAGAAATTGTATTGTTGGAAATTCAAGAATACTTAATCTCTGAGTAAGTGTAAATACAAGCAGTTACTGATTTCATAATGCTAATTGATCATATGTATGTCAATTATGCTAATTAACAGTTAGAATCAACAATAACAACAACAGCTAGGCCTTTTCCCATGCCAGATGGGGTTGGTTATATGAATTCTTTGTTTTCATAGAGCTTGATCATTTACCATGCGAAGAGTTAACTCAATATAAGCTAGATCATTCTATATTGTTTCCTTCCAACACTTTTGTAGTCTTTTTCTTCCTTTTTTAACATTTCACCATCTAATTTCTCATACCTTCTCACCGGTACGCACCCAAACCATCTTAAACGACTTTCCCACATTTTACCATCAATTGGTATCACTCTCAATTTATTTCTAATAACCTCATTATATATAAGATCTTTCCTTGTGTGACCATACATCCATCTCAGCATCTTCGATTTTGCCGTGGATATTTTTTGTACATATTGATTAACTGTTGAACATAATAGGTCTAATTGCCGTTCTATAATATTTACCTTTCAACTTTAATAGTAATACTTAATGCACCTCTATATTTTAACCAAATTTCATTAATTTTATACATAATTCTATGCACAATATTTCCAATCGATGGTTTTATTACTCTGAAAAACTAATCATAAGTATTTAAAACTTTTCTTATGAGAGATATAATGTGAGCCAATCTTAATTTCTATGTTATATGAAGTAATCAAGTAATCAAACTTGTGTTCTATATTTTCTATCTTTGTTCTACTAAGTCGGAAGCCTTTACTTTCTAGTGTTTTTCTCTATAGTTTCAATTTTTCATTAACTTTTCTCTTATACTCATCCACTAACACAACGTCATCCGTAAATAACATACAACATAAATAGTCTAAACTAGACCAGTTTCACTTTCACCATGCAAGCACAACGAAGCCCACCAGCATTACAGTTGCAGATGTAAAAAGTTTAAACCTCCACGATATCTAAAACAATCTTATATGTAGTGAACAACATTGTAAGGCAGATATCAACTATCAGAAGCTTTTACAGAACACACCCCTTAAACTATTGTTAAAGGTGGGTGAATAATAATACCTCATTAAGTGTCGCAAACAAAACCTTCCTCTATCCTACGATATATCATGATATAGACAATGCAATTAATGATACAGATTGTATAGCGTTTATGTTTTAAGCAAATGCCAATTGACTTTATGTTTGCCTTTTAATAAGCAAATACTCCCTATTTGAATCTACTAAAAATAGATATAAGCCAACGTCTGAAGTGATATAACAACGTTTAAGTATTAGTATGACTGCAGGATTTTATGAGCAAGATCCACAAATTGCACCTCTGAGAGTCAAGTATTTAATTGACTTAAATTTTTTTTGAAGCTTTTGCTCAGGTGCGACAATACCTTGTCTGAAAATTGCAGAAAAATATCTTCCACAGTTTGGTGTTTTGTGAGTATCATTTGTTGTACCAGGTAAAATATCCATCAGCTTGACTATTATAAGTCGGGCATACTTAAGGCCTATGCTCAACCAAGCTTAACATGACACTATATAATATATATATACAAGCATTTACACTTCTTGTTGTTTTTAGTTTTCCTAATATTTGCAAGTCTTATGATGACAGTATGCTATGTATCTTATTTCTAGGACGACCAACTGGCACAGTAGGGCATTTTCAAAACTTTGCTGTAAACCTTCAGAACATTGCGACCTGACATAAGGCACTTTGACCCATGGCTCACCAGATAAAATTACAATACAGCACAAAGTTGAGGAAGTCAGTAGTAAATGGTCAATTACATGTTTGTATGCAGTTAAGTAACAGAAAGAGAATTAAGTGAAAGAATGTGACTATACCCTAATGCTCTCCTGGAATTGAGGTGAAATTTCTTTATCAAAGCGGTCCGATATTTTAAAGTACAATACAAGGCTCAGCCCTTCACCATCGCTGTCACCCAGGAACATTGCAGCTGGGTATGTGGGAAGCTGCAATGGAAAAAGTGAAACCAAGATGCATGAGCATAAGCATTTGAGAATAGAGTAGTGAATCCTATAATCCAAAAAGAACATCTTCTCATTTCCTAGAGCTATCAGCTATAAACCATAAGACAAGGTACCTGGATGTTAACAATGAGCAAGGAAGGCATTCCCTCATGAGGTTTCACATTAGGAAGCTCTAGATACTGAGCAATGTGATGTATCTTATGTGAGGACACGTACAGATCAACCCCAAATGGGTAAAATGGTGCATAATTAGGAGCAGGATTCTTTTTCTTGTCTCTGCATCATAGAAGTATAACTTTCTGATTAGCTCAATATTCCATGTACAGAAGAAAAAAAAGAGCTCAGAACATCACTCTTCACAGCTACTACACGATTTTCAACTATGATTATTAGAAAAACGCAAACCTAAAATAGTTATCACTCCGAAGCTTAAAGACAGAGGGTTCAACATAAGACCAGCCTCCTTGCTTTCCTTTCTCCCCTGATAAGCAAGGAATCTGAAGTCCTGCTCTTGGTCGATACAGGAATTTCTTTGAGGCACCTGCGCAATATGGTTGAAGTCAGTGCCATGGATAAGATGAACTATCCCCTAAGTCGATCATGAAAATCCCCAGGAGAAGTTCACCGAGCTACATTTTAAGAAAGTAAGTTCTTGAACTCAAAGACTTGGAAGAAACATCAGAAAGACATCCATGGATGAAAGAGAACAGCGCACAGATGCTCAATACAATGTCTCCAGGACAGGACATTAAAATGATTCTCGCGTGCGTTTTCAGGCATAACCTACTTGTTCTTTGGCTTGAACAGACCATGTTCATAACAACCAAATGAGGCTAACCTTACTTCATGATGGAATTAGGAATTTAGGACACCTAACACTTGTAAATGAAAATGTCTCCTGTAGAAGAACAGACACCAAACTGCCTGTCAGTACTAACAAGAATATATGCAACCAAACGTGCAGTTGCAGTACATCCTATACAGAAAAATAATATTTTTACTATAACTTGAATCAAAATGCAAAGTTATTATATTTCTACCCCTAAAAGTAAGAATCAAAGTGATCATCAATCAAATCGATGAAGTGATAGCAATGCTGAGATGTAAAAAACACTGTAAAAAGATCTTCTGAGCATTTTGGCAGAAGTGCAGGACATTTATTTTAAGTATCTTATCTGGGCATATCTATAACAGAGAAAGCACTTACAGAATGAAAATGGTGCAAAATGAAAACTTAATAGGCTTACATATTTGTGCTGCCTCATCTCCATCAGTGGACCGCCTTTTGAAAGACAATCTAATAAATGCTGATTTTTTCTTCTGTGCACCTGGACTTAGTGGTTGAGTTTTGTCATTGAAGCTGACGGTTGGGACTAATCTTGGCAAGCAAGATACTGGCCTCTGTTTCAGTGATAGATTGTGATTTGTATCTTCAGCGTTAAGTGCACCTTGTTTTGCAAGGTTAAAGCTGCCATAAGGATCTTCCAATGTTCTTTTCCTTCTTATTATAAACTCAGCTCCTGAAACTCTAGCCTTGGCTTCCTCTGTTACAAAGCGATCAGATTCTTTGGCTTCATCTTTGTTGAAGAATTCAATTTTTCCTCCATCCATTTTAAGAACTTTAAAAGAGATTGGGGCTCCATCCGACAAATCCTGAATCTTGCACATGGCATCCACGAAGCATGATGCACTCTCATACTGAATTTGTGCCCCAGAAGTACCACTCAAATTGGGGAAACAGTCTGCAGCACAAAAAAAATATATAAGCACCAGATAAGTGAAATAACAAGGCATGGGTTCATTTATGTAAAATCAAAGATTGTGTCTCCCTAACCTCCATAAACACTGCAGAAGTCTTCCTCATTATCAGACTCCAGAATGCTGACAGAATCAAACCATGCTTCCTCTTGGCAGACAACTGCAGGCAAAGTGATTCATAGGTTTATACATTCAATCTTTTTCTTTACTGATAGCACCCAGTTGCATTCAGACTAATAATATGCATGCAGGACTTAATGAAAGAAAAGCAGCTATGTGCGAAAAGTTTGTGTATGACAAGATGGCAAAACAGGAAATGGAAATCATACTAGATATATTAGGTTTTCTTTGAAGTCTACATAATGCAGAACTTGTTGACTAACAGATGCACAAGAAAGTGAACTGAAATTCATAATTATTTATATGACAAAAGCCACAGAAATGTGTTTATCAGACAGTAACTTAGTTTGACCTTCTTTTTCAACACAATGAAAATATATTAAATACTAGGTCAAAGAAGTTTCTGCAGCAATCATACGATAGTATTTACACATGATCATTCAGCTACAATGCTGCCCAGAAAAAATTGGTTTGAATATATGAAATTTCTCATCATGATGCATTCAGGTCGTCCAAAACTGGAAATGGACATAGAACAAAGATCCTATCCGTTCATTTATGTTGTCATTAGTTTATTAAATTCATTAATGTTTGTTCATATTCTGGCTGCCTGATAGAACAAGTCAAAGATATTATGGTTCATTAAACAGGGTTTCCACATTTCTTGACTTTTCTATAAATCAACAGCTTAGTAGTCTATCTGATCATTCATACATTTTATTCACATACTTCAATCATTCCTTGAGTTTTTTACACCTTTTCCATTTTTGCAACCTTTCTCAATGGGGCAAACTTGGGATAATGGAAAATATAAGATAGCTTACGAACTAATCAACATGGTAGGAAACACTTCTTGAGAGAGCATGCATTACAAATTTAAGTAGCTTTTGTTTCTGAAGGGGCCAATCATAATATTCTTTTATCACTGGAAACAAAATTAGATGAGAAAAGGCTACTGAACTTCCCTTTCCGAGAAGGCCAATTTCATTGCTACTTGTTTGAATTTTGCACTCAAAAATACTAAATTCAATACATGCGTCAACTCTCATGTTATTATATCTCCAGAAATTTTCAAGAAAAAAAGTCATCACTCAGGTCAAAATCAAAACCCTTTACAAAGGGTGAGTCTTAATGGTGGAAACATAGGCAATCTATTTAACATTGACATCCATAAGCTGGAAGCACAATGATATGTATAAAAAGTGATAACAAAATAAATTTTATGAATCAGAAGTCAACTGAAAACATTCCGTTCCCAATGAGTTACTAGAAAAGAAGAACCAACAAAGATGATGAATATAAGAAATTACCATTAGCATCAATCTGATCGGTGTCCCACTGCAGTTGAGTTAGGTGGAGAGTCAAATTTGAAACTTCTGTTCTACCATGAACATTTTTAGCTTTCTCAAGATCCGTCTGTACAAATTCATTAATAGCAAAATCTGCTAAAGGATTCATAGCTTCACCCTCACATTCTTTGGGAACATCAGGGGATGGAGCAACTTTTCTGCGGCAGGTTCTGGGTCTGATGAAGTACTTCCGAGTTCTGGGCTTCCTATTTGCTGTTGAGACACAGCCACCCATTGTAGATATATGGCTTTCAATGACCTTATTTATTAGTAGGGCATTCACTGGTATGGTATGACAACCTTATTGATCATGAGAACAAGGCTATGACCTCTGAAGCATCTAGACGTGTCAGAACCTGCCATCCACAGATCAACACCCAGTATGAACTAACAGAACAAACTTTAGTGTTTGAGACAATCAACAAGCAGCATGAAACAGAAAGGATCAGAACCCCTGCAATTAGCAAAAGCTCAAACAACACACAACACCAGATTGACAAGATGAAAACAGGCCACTCTTAATAAATCACAGAAATGATCATCTTAGAAACATTGTGAAATTGGACTGAGTAGCTGCATAGGCAAAGAGGTTCGCGATTTTTGTTTGCTTGTGCTTTCCTAGATCGAGGATTTAACCATGCCGCAAATCCATGTGAAGAAATGTCATTCCTTCCACGTTGATCAATCTCCCCCTCTCGACCATGACCAAACCGCATTATCATGCCAACCGCAATCAAGACCGAGCCTTTTTCCCAAATTAATTTGGGTTATCTACATGGATTCTGAATCTCCAACAAGCTCAATCTTGCGCCACATCAGTGTTTAAATCCAAAAAAAGCAAGACCATGCTATATTGTCTCCTTCCAACACTTTAGAGGCCTACCTGAGCATCATGCAACACCAATTTTATCAACCGAATATGGGGAAAAGAAAGGTTCTTCTTTGCATCTTCCACAACTCACCTTAACCATCACAAACGTTCTCATTCCCATGAAAACTATGCCGATTTCTCAATACGACTTGGCATGAAAATACGCGAAATATAAACTAAACATATAGTTATCCAAATTATCGTACCTAACAAAAAATAAGTCTGGATGGATCCTTATTTTTGAAAGAATATAGTGGTGCCTACAGTGAACAAGGTTATGCATCACTTCAACGCTTCCGACAGGACGAACTACCATCTTCCTCACCATCAATACAACTGATAAATGGCATCGTAGATGCATTTTTCTTCCACGTTGCAATAGATCAAATAGAAATGGAAACACAACAAATGGTTATCAAGATAGAAATGATTCAACAGCATTCGTAAAATCACAGAGGCAAATAACACGACCAAGTAAAATGAATTTCAATCTGAATATGGAAGCTACACAAAGTTCAGCAAACGTAACTTACCTTTATTTACGCATTACCACATCATCTGATGAGAATAAGAACGACCCACAATGCTACACCAGCCAACAAATCAAAAACTTCATTCCGTTCCACGGATCAGTTCCAACTCGAGGCAAACCGCAATTTAAACAAGCTGCAAGACAACACCATCCAAAATTCGCATGAAAACTTCAACCTTTCCTTTAACCAATATTCAAAAAACACAAATATCCGGATAGCTAACAGAAGAGAAAATCCAAACAGATCAATGTAAGTCTGTTTTGTTCGTTCAGCACTCAAACTTGGTTCTCAGACGAAAAAACACCCACTACGTTTGACAAAACTCCAGATGTAAATAGCATTCGAGCCATAATTGCTACTTTAATGCAGAGACGAGCGAGAAATGAAAGCACGAACCAGACGACGATGATGGTATCGTCGATTCAGCAACGACGGCGTGTGAAAGGCAATATGCAGGAGGGGTTCCGGCGTCCACACCCAGTCGGAATGGGCCCTCTCTGCACCCGAGAACGAGAAACCCGTGCGCTAGCTTTTGAATGAGTATGTGTGTGTGTGTGAGAGAGAGAGAGAGAGAGAGAAATTGGTGCCGGGAAAAAAGGGTCGCTAATCCAACGATTAGCGGGAGGAAAAGGTTGGCCTTCAAAATCGGAGTTGGGCTTTGAAATTACAGTAATGAAACGCGCTCTCGCTTAATAATCTTTTGTATCCAAATCTCTCTCTCTCTCTCTCTCTCTCTCTCTCTCTCTCTCTCTATATATATATATATATATATATATATATATATATATATATATATACTTCAAGTTTAAATCTACTGATGAATTCATGTTTAAATCTATTGATAAGTGTGACCAGCGGTATAGATTTGAAATAAAAACCGTTGTATATTATAGTGGAAATTATAATATTATAAATTTATTTATTATATATATACCTCAATCCAATTCATGCTTAAATCTAATGAACTATTTTTACGATTTGATCAGGAGTAGAGATTTAAAATAAAAACTATTTTACATTAATGAGTGAAAAAATATAAGAGGATAATTATTTTTTATTTAAATATTTGTCATAGATTTTATCAATCGAATTGTAAGGATGTTTGAGAAAAATTAATGGAAACTGATCATTATCTTTATTTATAACTATTTATCTATATATATATGAATGTTAATATTATAAGATCTAATTGCAAGGATGTTTGAGAAAAATTAATGGAAACTGATCATTATGTTTATTTATAACTATTTATCTCTCTCTCTCTATCTATCTATTTATATATATATATATATATATATATATATATGAATGTTAATATTATATGTGTGTCAATGTGGCTATAGACATTATTTCACCGGCTCACAATTCGTTTCATTTTTCTTGGGTTGCCAAAAGGAAAACAAAAATCCTTATTTAAGAGGACCCTCAGTTTGACTCGTTATCAGCTCATTTGTTTATGTCAAGGAGATTTGTTCGGCTTGTAAAAGCTCGTTAAATGACCTCGTTTTCAATTGTTTACGGAAATCATGCCTCGAATCATTAGCAGATTGATGATTTTTTTTTGAGTGAGGTGCACTTGTATTTCGAATACCGTATCCATGCCGGTCCTATGTGATTCATATATCAATGTCAGCAAAACAAGATGTGAAAATAAGCACTTTTGTTAGAATGCATGCATGGAAACTTAAACCCATCTAATTGGTGACTTTATTTAAACATCTCTATCGTTTGATTGATTTGATCTACAATCAAATTTTAAATTTAAAAAATATTTAATTGAAACATATAAATTCAAAATTTAAACATCTCTATCTCGAAAAGTATAATAATATTTTTTAAAACTTTAAATGTAAACTGTTATTATTGATCACATAGATCGAATAATAAAGATGATTTGGTTATGAAATGGTATGCAAATATGCATGAAAAAAGAGGGAGAATATTGGGGTTGGGTTGGTTCTTAACTTGCCACATGCCAACCCTGGTTATTGCCTGAAAAGGAAAACAGAGGAGATCTGTAAAGAAATGAAAGGCGTCAGTCTCTGTCACTCAATTTAGTTTTATAATAGCCTTTGCTGAATTCTGCTCGTCCTTCTCTGAGCATTAAAGAAATGAAAGAATGAAGTCACTTGTGAGAGCAGAGATGCTCAGTAAATGCTTTGGCAGTGGGCCTTATGTTGACACAACACTGAATCTGGAAGACTGATACATGGTAGAACAGATCAAAGCGAGAGAAGGATGGCCTGAGGTTTTTCTCAAGGTTGGCTTAGAGGTGCGAGTTTCAATTCCTGGGGTGTGCATACCTGGCTTGAGCCTCCGTGTTGTAACAAAAAGAAGAAAAAAAAAGACTGGTTATGTTAACCCGCACGCAGAAGAGGGTGAGTCTACTTCTGGGCCCACTTGTTTACGAGCCCTAGTGCAAAATGACTCGGAGAGAAAAAAAGTTTGACTTGTACATAAAGTGACCCGACCCAAAACCAACCCATAAACCCAATTTGCCACCCTTAGATAGATTTCACCCTTTTTTTAGTTCTCTTCTTTATAGGGTTTTTCAAAGACCTAATATACCTATGTGACAGGCATGTTGGGTTTGGAGTTGCCTCGGCCGTTCAAACAAAGCAGGTCGAAACTTGACCTGAAGAAACATGGTGGAACACAGTTCAGTTGCAATTCCTAATGGGGCAATGCAGGCACTCGGTTCTGGTTCTATATCTTTTTTTTTGTTGAAAAAAGTTAAGTTCAAACAAAGCAGGTCGAAACTTGACCTGAAGAAACATGGTGGAACACAGTTCAGTTGCAATTCCTAATGGGGCAATGCAGGCACTCGGTTCTGGTTCTATATCTTTTTTTTTTTGAAAAAAGTTAAGCCTAACACCCACCCCCACAAGGAACCGAACTCTCACCAGCAGCAACGGCGTCAGAGCGCCTTGCCATTGAGCTAATGCCGTTGATGGGGTTCTGGTTCTACTTTATATAAATTTTTCTTTATTTTTCTACTTTTTATTTCAGAATCGACGATTATGAACCATAACCACAGTTTCAGTTCATGGTTTCGTGCTGGCTAGGGATGACAATGTTGACCCGACCCGACCCGATCTGACCTGACCTGATCAAGTTCAGCTTCACAAACACATATACATGACCTGTTTTTGCTCTGGACCATTGGGGAAAAGAGAACCCGACACGCACCCCGTGTTAAGGTTCGGGTTGGGGCCGGGTGTAGAACATGTTTATTGTCTACACTTGGATACTGCTGTTCCAAAAGAGTAGCCAAACCTGGATCTACCCGGATACTCATCGGGATGTGAATCCGGGATCGGGAAGCACCGGATCCCAGACCCGAGACCCTAAGACTATTCGTACCACTTACACTTGAAGGGCATAATGGTCATTTTTGGAATTTACATTATGATTGACAATAATTCGTTCGCTCGCCTTTATTAAAATGGCCCTTGCTTTCTGTCTCGGCCTTTTCTTCGTTTATCCTTTTTATAATTACATTAATCAGAGTCGTATAAATTTCGGTTTTAACTTTGGGCCTCCGCCATTGCCGTCCACGTGGTGTCTTCCTTTCACAGATCGCAAAACCAGGGTGCTGGTCAGACTCTTTCCCGTGCCAGTCCACCTTCCTGTCCCTGCAATTGCATGAATTCTAACTCTTCATTCGATCGTCTTGCTTGGCTTCAATCTGACTTCAATATCGCGATCTTTACTGGTTTCCTTGCGTATTACTTTTCGTTCGGTTGCTTTGTATCGGTTCTTCCATTGTTCGAACTTTCCTCGTTGATGGCGCTGTTCCGAAGGTTCTTTTACCGGAAGCCGCCGGATCGGCTTCTCGAGATCTCTGAGAGGGTCTATGGTCTGCTTCATTGCTTCTTTTTTATTGTTTCATCTCACTTTGTTTTTTTTGTTGTTGTTATTTATCCTTTTTCTTTTTTCTTTTCGTAATTGAGCTCCTGAATGCATGACAAACTGCAAAACTTGAAGCATTGCTTGCGGGACTGATGAATTTTGGAGCATTTTCCTAAATTACTAAAATTTTAATGTCGTTTTAGAACAATGCCTATGGTAATGTAATGTGTTACAACAATGTGAGCTATTTTTTTTTTTATTGTTCTCTGTTGCTTCTTCTAGTAATGCTTCATGCCTGGTTGTTTGTAGTGTGCTAGTATTGCATCAAGATGATATTCTTTTTATGCGTTTCCTGATGGGCAATGATGTTCAGGAAAGGGAACTTTTTTTTTTTCTCTTGCTGAGAGATTTTTCCTTTCTTTGGCCTTTTACCTTGTTTGGGCTTTTTATTTCTTTTCCTTTTTTGTTTGGGTGGGTGGGGATGGGTTGTTGAAAGTGTAGCAAATTTTGAAATAGGATACAGAGGGTTGAAATACTGCTGAAATTTATAACAGGGATAAACAAACCAGTATCTGAGTCACGGTGGTAATTCGTCAATTGAGGATTGTTAGTTGAAAACTCTGAAGATATATTTTAAGTGACACTATTGTACTTCAGGAAATTATATTTATGCCTTGCAACTGTTGCTTTTTTATTACAAAGTAGTAAAGATGGTACTTGCAGGTTGAAAGTGTCTCGACTGTTTACTGTATAGGCTTGATCCTCTTAAGCTTCTGTCTAACAAACTCATTTACTCTGCATTTAGTGTCTTCGGTTTTTTAACTTCTTATTAAAATGGAAACACAGAATACTGAAGTTGCAAATAAATTTTCCTGCTCTGTACTCATGCATTACCATGATGTTTGGCTGTTCCTTCTATGTTTGTGCAGTTTTTGATTGTTGCTTCTCCACGGATGTCTTGGAAGAAGATGAGTACAAAGTTTATATTGGGGGGCATTGTAGCTCAGCTGCAAGATCACTTTCCAGATGCTTCTTTCATGGTGTTCAATTTCAGAGAAGGGGGAAAACGGAGCCAAATTTCTGACATATTATCTCAGTATGACATGACAGTTATGGAGTACCCTCGGCAATATGAGGGTTGTCCGCTTCTGCCTTTGGAGATGATCCATCACTTCCTTCGATCAAGTGAAAGCTGGTTGTCTTTGAGGGGCAACAAAATGTGCTTTTGATGCACTGTGAAAGGGGGTTGGCCCGTGTTGGCATTTATGCTAGCAGGTCTTCTATTGTACCGGAAACAGTACAATGCGGAACAGAAGACTCTTGAAATGGTGTACAAGCAAGCACCCAGAGAACTTCTCCACCTTTTATCTCCTTTGAACCCACAGCCTTCTCAATTGAGATATCTTCAGTATATTTCCAGGAGACATTTGGGTTCTGAGTGGCCTCCATCAGAAACACCCTTATATTTGGATTGTCTGATTCTTAGAGTCCTTCCATTATTTGATGGTGAAAAGGTTGCAGGCCTGTTGTACATGTTTATGGTCCAGACACTTCAAAACCTGCCAATAGAAGTTCTAAGCTTCTTTTTCAACTTCAAAAACCCAAAAACATGTTCGCCACTACCTACAGGTGATGTAAAGTTACGCTATTCATACTGAATTGTGAATTAATTAGATAGCATGTCTTCTTAAGAAATTTTAACCACAGGCAGAATGTATGCTCGTGAAAATTGATATCCATTGTCATGTTCAAGGGGATGTTGTTCTTGAATGCATACATTTAAGTGAAGATTTCATTCGTGAGGAGATGATGTTTAGAGTCATGTTTCACACTGCATTTGTGCGGTCAAATATATTGATGCTGAGCCGTGATGAAGTCGATATTTTGTGGGATGCAAAGGATCAGTTCCCAAGGACTTTAAATCAGAGGTAAGTTATTGTTATTCTTATGTGACAGCCATTTTCTGAAGCAGTAGTAGTTGAACACATACTCATATCTGTATCAGGTGCTTTTTTTGGACGCTGATGCTGTTATACCTGATCTAACCACAGTCATTGTGAGTGAAGATGCAAATGAGACGGAAAGTGCTTCACCTGAGGAATTCTATGAAGTGGAAGAGATCTTCAGCAATGTAATTGATGCACAGGAAGGTAAGGGCGAGTACAATTCTCCAATGGTTCATGACAATGCAGTAGATGATGGTAGTCATAAAGAGATCTGGAAGGATTATTCGGATCCTCATACTTTTCAGGATTCTATGTCAGATGATGGGATTCACAGACAGGTTGGAAGGATGGATTCTGGTATTCATGCGGTGAAAGACATTACTGTTGATGATGTGAAGTACAAGCTCGATGAAAGGGTGGATTCAGATCCTCATGCAGTGAAAGACATTGTTGTGGATGATGGAGAAATTAAGTCAACTTCCACTGTAGTTACCTTTGATATGATGAAAACTCTTGAAACAAAAGAAGATCACAAAAAAGTCACTGTGGATGTGCATGATGAGTTGGCAGTTATGCAAAACAAATATGATGAAGATAACAATGCAACAGAAAAAGAATTAGAGTCCAAAGCAGGGCAGCAGATGCATGATCTTTCCAGACCAAAATCTGATAAACTACTTCCATCTGCAGAAAAGAAACTACTTCCTTCAAACTTGAAGCCAGCAGGAGATACAGTTACAGCAAAGCAAAAGATTAAACAGAAAGAACCACATAGTTTTCAGGAAAAACAAGCAAAGCCAAATGCAACAACTAGGTGGGTTCCTCCTAACAAGGGTTCTTATCAACATTCAATGCATGTCTCGTATCCACCATCAAGAAATAATAATTCACCAGCTGCTCTGTCAAATGCTACCTCTGCAAAGGAGAAAATGACCAATGCCAAAGGAAGGTCTGCTTCTGATTCTCATATCTCTGCAGCAGTTGTTTCTACAGACATGACAAGTGGCCTGAAAAGTTGCAAGAGGACAATTCAAAAATCTTCAGGCCAAGTTGCAAGGGGGACAATTCAAAATCTTCAGACAGGACAGTGGAAATAGACTCAAGCTCTCCACCATCATTACTATCAGATAAAGAGATATCTCTTCAGTCAGCTACTCAAGCACCACGGCTGAGCTCAGATCAAGTGCTACGACCTCCTCCTCTACCATCTCCACCTCCACCTGTATCACCATCTTCCTCTTTAGATGGTAAGGTGTCTGCCATGACACAGCCGCCGCTGCCACCACCACCACCACCACCTACTTTGAAATTATTTAGTAGAGAAAACAGAAGGATGAACTTGCAACCTGCAACTTCTTCTCCTCCTCCCCTCCCCTCCATCTCTGCCTCCATTTACTGGGAAAAATAGAGGGAGTTTCTTATCTCCTCCCACCCTTTGGAAGTCTGTTTATTCATCAATTGGCGTAGTTGGTGAGAACAGTGGTGCTTTTTCCTCCTCCCTCTCCTCCCTTTGCATAAGCAGTAATTACATCAAAGGTTTCTGAATTGCTTAGTGCAGTTTCCTTAACTTGTTCACCCCTACCCCTCAACATCCCCAACTGCATCACTTAAAACTCCACGTCCACCTCCTTTAAGTAGTGCTCTACCACCCGACACCCCCACCCCCCACCTCCACCATCCTACTAATTCACGCGGAGGCCCGTCTCCATCTCCACGTCCACCTCCCCCCACCTCCACCTCCACCTCCTTTATGTAAATCTCCACCACCACCGCCTCCACCTCCTTAAGTAGAGCTCCTCCTCCTCCTCCTCCTCCTCCTCCTCCTCCTCCTCCTCCCCCTCCTCCCTCCTCCCTCCTCCTCCTCCTCCACCTCCTCCTCCTCCTCCTCCTCTCCTCCCCCCCCTCCTCCCTCCTCCTCCTCCCCCTCCTCCTCCTCCTCCTCCTCCCCCTACCACCACCACCTCCACCTCCCACCCTTCCACTTCCTCCCCCTCCATGACCTCCACCTTTCCTCCTCCTCCTCCTCCTCCTCCGCAGCTTGAGCTATATCCAAGAGGCATGGTATTTTGGACTTCGTAACATCCTACGTGGCCTATTGCATCATAAGATCACCGTACGGCCCTCCTTAAAGCCTCTACATTGAGTAAGGTAACAAGGGCATTGCAGAAGGAAGTTTATGGGAAGAATTACAAAGACATAATGGAGATACCTCAAACGCAATTTGCACTTGTCTATTGTGGCAAGAGTTTGCTCGAGTCATTTCAATTATCTATAATTACATGCTTCCCTTCATGCTTTCAATATCCTTTCTTTGTAATGATTGGTTTTACATTCTATCTTAGTGCACAAGAGTTTCGACGCTTTCGTAGCTAGAGAAGCTTTTTCCTTCTTCTCTCCTTCTTCAAATATCTTCTTCTTCTTCTTCCTGCAAAGGTAATCCTTCTCCTTCTTCTTCTTACAATCCTTCTTTCTCACAAATATCTTCTCTCCTCCTTCTTCTCCTCCTTCTTCTTTTTTCTTCTTCTTCTTCTTCTTCTTCTTCTTCTTCTTTCTCTTCTTCTCTTCTCCTTCACTTTTCAAAAGTCATTTGGCATTTTACATACTCTATTTATTACAGAGTCATCCACATGCAATACATATATGTTGTTACAAGATTATACATACTTCTGTCATAGAATATCTCTAAGGCTCTGATGACAAAGAGAGTTGTTATAAGCCGATTTTTTGTTTTTTTTTCTATATGATGCTGTTAGAGTACCAAAATGCACGTGCCATGCTTTTAGTTAAGTATAGTATTTCTTCTTATCTTCGTTCTTTAGAGGTCTTATATCTCATGGCTTCTCTCTCTTACATCTTTTCTATTCTTTCATATCTATATACTTCTTCCTCTTTCACTCATCAAAAGTCATTTTGTTTATTTTTTTTTTTCACTCATCCATGTATCACATCATCAAATCAATGTTTCAAGGTAATTTGTATCTAAAAGATCCTCCAATGGGGAAAGAAAAAAAAAGGCATATGTTGAAATGCATAAAAAAAAGAAAAAGTGAAGAAAAAAAATGACCAAAATCACGCTTATATTTGCATATACATCCATATAAATATTTTGGTTGTTAGTTATATATACT
The DNA here is from genome assembly GCA_036023115.1 of Brasenia schreberi. Lineage (NCBI taxonomy): Eukaryota > Viridiplantae > Streptophyta > Magnoliopsida > Nymphaeales > Cabombaceae > Brasenia > Brasenia schreberi. The sequence continues at coordinate 13,117,449 of JAYKKT010000062.1, forward strand.
TTTGGCGCAGCATTGATCAAAAGATCTTTCTTCTATCTTCTTCTTGAACTAAATCTTCCAGAGAAGATTTAACAGGATGGATATCCAGAAATGTCTAATGACGGTAACTAAGTGGTCATTTTACTGTGAAAGGGTAAAAAAAACGTGTGTACGAAATAAGTGTGTAGTGTCTACTTTTCTTGTGCTTAAATGATATATTTTAATCAGGTTGCCAGCGTTATAATGCGGTTGATATGCGTGCTTGATCCAATCAATTCAAGAAACCCTCCTGTAAAGTGGATAATAGAACTAGATTCATTGTATCTTAACAATGCAAGGTTGATACAATGAATGTTGGCGTACAGTCATTTATCTAAGTGGTGGTGTATAATAAATAATTAAAGCTAAATCATAATATAGATTATGGATACCAAATTTTACAGTTATGAACTTGATCATATGTGATTTTCTGATGTTCTTACCTCCATTAAGGTGTGAATTTAATCGAAGCTATAAAAAGAATCTAATCTTGAAAGCTTATTTTATTTTACCAAGAATGGATCTCCTAATCTATGTATAATTCTTCAAGATATCTCCAGACTAGAGTTTTATCACTTTTTATTACTGTTACGGAAATAGGTTTGGCTTATGGTCAGTGGATCAAATTTTTCTCGGTTGAATTCCCTCAGAATCACCTGGAGACTCGAATGTAGCCGATTACTTGGAAACAACCTGAAAAACTTAAGGTATATAGACTTTTAACTGGCATCAATGCTACACATTGCCGAGACTTGATTTGAACAGAACAAATTCCTAGTGGATGTAAATATGAGGCATACCTATATATATATATTCCCGTGGATTCAGCGTATACAGGTATATATATATGGCATATATATAAATTTATTTATTTATTTATTTATACGGGTATATTCTACTCTTTAATTTCTTTTTTCTCATTGGTACTTACTAACGACATAACTTAGAAGAATCAAGAACATCGTGAAAGCCGCGTTAATGCCGTTGTATTTGCCGTGTGTTTTGAATCAAATTGTTACTTTTTAATTACTTAGTTATACCTTTTTGTACAGTTACTTCATCTCAGATTTTCATTTTCAACTAGTTCTAGTTAGGATTTCTAATTTACTTTATACCTAATTAGCTATGATTAATTATGTCTTGGCATAGGTCACTAATTTATTAATCTATGTTTCTAACTTTTTACTTTACCTCGCTTATCTAACTACTGGACTACTTTAATAACTGGCTTCTAGTTCATTTATTACGCATTCAGACGAATTGCTAACTAACATAATAATTTAGTTCACTTAACATACTAACTTTAGCCATTTTTTTCTCGACTATTAACTCCTATTTGGTGGTTGGTTTAATCAACTACATTTTCCTAACCATATGATTGAGTCTACTGATTATACCATCATGTTCTTTTTTTAATATTTAATTGATAGCTTTCATTAACTCACTAGATTAGATCAACGGAGGATTTTATGTCGACTATTTAAGTATCCACCTTATTTATACCGGTGTTCAACGTACTATTGCGATTCAAATTCTCATTGTCTAAGCTGTTGTGCTAAAGCTTAGTAATTAATACTTTATATATATTATTGGATCTTGTCTGTCCTCAATCACAATCACACATATTAAATTTTCAATGGTTTGGGGACGCAGGCATGATGAACATGAATAATCAGACCGTTGCCAAACTGTGCATGAGTATTTGCAACCATCTAGAAAATATCTTAGATCCATCATGTCATTATCTATCCTCTAATGCTAACAATTTTAGATATTTAACTAGGTAATGTCATCATTCTTTACTCCTAGAATTAGCCCACATGGTTTAGAATACAAAGCTCATATTTACGAATCTAAATATCTGCCTTGAGGAAGTATGTACTACTTTAATGATTCATGAACTTGTAGTCATCGCCAAGATGTGTTACTATAACGCTTAAGTCATTGTTTTGTGTCTTTGAAACTTATTGGTTCATTACTTGAGTCATCAGCTATCAAGATATTTTTAACAGAGCACTAATGACATATTAATGCTATTAATACAATAAAATGTACAAAACTCAGATATAAAATCATTAACCTGCTCTTTTATTTCAGGTTTAAGATCTTCTCGATCCGCTTTGATACCGTAGTTTTAGTTCAGAAAAAATCGATGCCATTACTTTATTCAATTTTGCCTACATAACTCAAATAACGTTAAAATAATAAAAACCTAGAAAGTTCTACAAAATTAAAATCATAAAATTATAAAACTCATATATTTTTCAAAAAATGAAATTTATTACGTTTTTCAAGATAATATTAAAATACTAAAAATAATATTAAAATATTCAAATAATAAAAATTCCTAAAAAATTCACAAAAACTCTTAAATATTATGTAAAAAATCCCATTTATTTCAATTGGAAACAGCTACTGTAATGCTAAGCACTGGCAACGGTCATATTTGATAAACAAACACAAACTTTGTATGAAACCACGGTGCTTAACATTTTATTTTAAATCAGTTTGTATCATATTCTCACCGCAGGAAAATTTTCTGTAGGCTTCAATTAAGAACCTTGGTTTACGGCTGCCCATGCTCCATGCGTTATGGCTGTTCATGCTTGTTAAGTTGGGAATACCTAGAATAAGCCAAACAAGGGCACAGACTTCAAGAAGAAAATCTGTGTACTTTGAATTTTGCTTGTGACATGCACAGTGTGTGCATTTATCTTTTTGTATGCACCTGTTGAAACGTTTTGCTAATTCTCGGTATCAATGAAACTTACTTTAAGAATTAATGCTTGTTCAGAGGCATAGTTGATTTTTCTATACTGTTGGTTTGATTTTTCATGTTTTCCGAACCAATCATCAGTTGAGCATACATGATGTTTCAACCTCTTCTAGGTTTCTGTCTTTACTGGAAGAACATATTGTTTTCGTGTTTGGGTCATAACTCATAAGCCTTTTGCATGGATAACAGAAGTATGTTGTATCCTATTAATTTTTTTTTGTCATTTTAGAGTGCAGTCCTCGCATTAGATGATTCCATTCTGGACGTTGACCAAGTGGAAAACCTTATTAAATTTTGTCCTACAAAAGAAGAAATGGAACTTCTTAAGGTTTGTTTGTCACCATTTTTATGTAGTTTTTCTTATAGAGGGAATGTTGTTTAGTCGTCTCATTAATCCTGATTATTCTTGCAGTTTCTTTGTTGCGTATGTTGACTTTGTTCATGTACATTCCTTTTCTCCTTTGATGATGGTGGTTTAATTATTAATGTTGCATAATACATTATTTTCGTGCTTGTGATATTTAGGGATACAATGGTGACAAGGAAAACTTAGGAAGGTGTGAACAGGTATCATTTATCTGCTTTACTTCTGTGCACCACTTGCTCTTCACATGGAAGGCCTCATTTAAAATGTACGGTTTGAAAACGGAAGGCCTTGAGATGTTGCAGTTACTAAAGTTTAATTTCCTTAATGCTCTTATCTTGCTGCCTTTTGCAACAGCATATTTAGTGTTCAAGATTTACATCTTTCTAGCTTCAATGTAATGTCTGAAATGGTTCAACCTCATTCTTCGGTTTTGCAGTTCTTTTTGGAGCTAATGAAAGTTCCTAGGGTTGAATCCAAGCTCCGAGTTTTTTCTTTCAAAATTCAATTTAGCTCCCAGGTATGGTCCCCGAACTGTTCCTTGCCATCTTTTAGGTAACTTGAAAAGTTTATACTCTGTTGCTTTCTCATGATGCAGACCGCTGATTTAAGGAAAAACTTAAATATTATAAGCTCTGCAAGTGATGAGGTGATTATTAAATTTTAATGTTGTTTTTATTCTTCCTCTTTTTGTTCTCAATGTTGGTTCTGTATGAAGCTGATATCTGTATTATCAGGTCAGAAATTCCATCAAGTTCAAAAGAATTCTTAAGACAATTCTTTCACTGGGGAATGCACTAAACCAGGGTACAGCTAGAGGTAGGTGGAAATCTCTCTCTCTCTCTCTCTCTCTCTCTCTCTCTCTCTCTCTCTCTCTCTCTCTCTCTCTCTCTCTCGTGTGTGTGTGTGTGGAAATGAGTGTGATGAAACAACTCCTCAAGAAAGAAACAATATCCTACAGGGTGGGGGCAAGTCTTTGTTCCTCATCTCTTGCATTCTTTCCTCTACTTTTGCAATTTCCATCTTGAAAACTAACCTAGCTGGGCCTCTAACCGGGTTGAATTGAAATAAAAATAAGCAATTTCGACGTACTCTATCATTGAAATTTTGGGAACAGAAGTCTATTGGAGGGTCTGCATGTGTATGTGCACATTATTGATTCTTAGATTTTCTTTGTAACTATTACAATACTAGTTGATACCTTGCATTTAGACTGATAACATTTTGAGAAAATGTTTGAGATTGAAAGAATTAGTGAAATTGTTGTTTCCAGCGTCCGCTTATCTCTCTAGATGCACCATATAGTCCTCTCAAACCATTATGTTACCCAGGAATCTGCCTTTCAGATGCCCTAAAACGACCTTATATTCTCACAGAAACCTTTTCAGATTAGTCTTGCTGGGAAATTATCATCTCATGTCAATAGGAAAAGAAGCCTGACCTCTCATCTGATTAATTTTGAATCAGGTCATTGATAATAAACTATTAAGATGTATCTAGTATAGAATGGCTGTCCATATTGGCATGATCAAGATTTATTAGTTGCTGTTTGGAGATCATTGTCAATTGTAATTACTAAAAAAGTGTTTTTTCTTTATTAGAATATAATCAGCATTGCTATTGTATTTTTTTTTTCTTTCTATTCCAGCCTGAGAGAGGGTCCCACACTGTGCAACAGCTAGGATTCTAGCCACTGCACATATCATCTTGTGTTGTTTTCTCTTACGGACCCTATACATCAACATTCTCTAAGATGTGTTACTTTTCCCTTTGTGGAGGCTTTTATTTTATCAACTCTGAGATTATGAAACTTGAATGATTGAAAATTTGGTCTCACTTTCTTTTGGTCACATTGCAGCTTATCCGTACCAGTTTGACCTAAAAACTTTTTGCTGTTCACGATCATTATCCATGGGACTTAGGTTTCGTTGTCAGCTATCTTCTCATCATTATCGGTCTTAGTTTTCATTGTTTGTGCTCTATACAAGTGTCATTGGATTACATGTCCGAACCAAAGTCTACTAGTTAGCAACTTAGCAATAGGTGCCAATGCTTTTTAGTCCTCTGTAAATCTTTGGCTTTTCTGTGGCCTTATTTACTTTATTGTGAGGTTACATCTATCACCATTTAAAAGATGAACCTGATCTTCCTCATTATGAGGTAGACTTTTGCCCCTCAACCATTGCTATTGTAGTTTTCCTTCTACTGGTTTCTGATTTTGTTGCATTCATGCTGTGCTGCCATTCGTTTGGTCATCGTGGAATAATGTACTTGCATTGCTAACAGGATCTGCAATTGGGTTCCGATTGGATAGCCTCTTGAAGTTGGCAGACACTCGTGCTGTTAACAATAAGATGACTCTCATGCATTATCTGTGTAAGGTGCGAAATTGATATTGTCCTTTTTTCACTTTTTTCAGTTGCTATACTCTGACTATAGGTTTGTTTTGTTTGCTTTGGCTTGTTTAAGATGCAAAGAGGATGATGTTGGAGTCTTCTTTTGTTAGTGGTATCTAAGTGCCTATATTCGTCGAAAGAAAGTGTGTTTTAAGCAGTGACATCTCAATGTCATGGGAATAAATCCACTGTCTTCTAAAAGCTAACTGTTTCTTGGATTGTTATGGTGAAAATGCACTGAAGTTCTGCATGGATGGATTTTCCCCATAAAAAGATGTATTACATGCTAAAAAAGTATGGTATCTTACTTGACTTGTCCGAATGTGCCTAACCGGTGACCATGGGATAGGGACAGCATTACTGGTCAAAGATGTGCTTCAGTTGTTAGGATAAAGTGGAGTGATCTTTCAGAAGGTTGGAGCATTATTTGTTAGCAATTCCGATCACATGTGTGGATCCCAAAGGAAAAAATGAGGAAGCATACTGGATTTATTCTGCGCATTTTGCAGTATTTTATTTATATCATATCAAATCTAGCAGTCAACTCTCTAAATTACAGATTTTCTGTCAGCTACATGATTGTTTCTGCATTCCTTCTCTACATGTATCCTTATATGACTCTTACCTCCACTTCTTTCTTAGGTCCTCGCTGATAAGTTGCCAGAGGTTCTGGACTTTCACAAAGATCTTATCAGCTTGGAAGATGCATCAAAGGTTCTTATTTTTGGAAAAATCTCTTTATCCAGTAGTTCTGTAACTCGTCTAACTCATCCACTTTGATATAGATTCAATTGAAATTTTTGGCTGAGGAGATGCAAGCCTTAACTAAAGGGCTGGAAAAGGTTCATCAAGAACTAACTGCATCTGAGAATGATGGCATCGTATCAGAAACTTTTTGCAAGGTACTTGTCCAATCATGTAATGATTTTCTCATTTCAAGTGTTGTCTTGTTTTTCCAAGATCATAAATGAGCCTTTTGACACACTAACTGGAGTGAGCTGCGTGGATTTTTTGACAAATGTTCTGTAATATTATTCAAACATATCCTCAATAAATTTTTCGAATTATCATGTAATAACATTTAAATTTAACTGCACATTGATATTTAGAACACAGAAGATTATGTGAATTTTGGATGTAAGGTGTCATGTCAACTGCATGAGAATTTCTATGGAGCTGACAAAAGCAGCTGATGCTACATGCCAGTTAACTTGTAAATGCATCCTAGATAGTCATATTTGCCTTTAGCTCCACAAGAATTTCAGAAGACTTTACTATGACTAGAGTTGTCTCCTTCATATGTTTCATTGAAGACTGACAACTTCGAAGTAGGCAAGCATGATGCATCAAAGTTTTGGCGTAGTCCACTTTATTCGTAGGAATCAATTTTCATTACAGCTTTTATTTTTGCATATGAGAAACTAATAATCTGCATGCGGAGAAGATATTAATGGTGGAAATAAGATGTTGAGATAGATACGTGGCCATAGGGGAAAGACAAGACACATATTCAGGACACTAGAGATGAAGTTGGTGTAACACCAAAGAACATCAAAAAGAGACACAAGTGAGTGATTTGGACATTTTGGAAAGATCATCATATGGTTGTGAGAAACTAGATTGTGAACACTTTAGAAGTGGCAGAGGAAGGTCCCAAAAAGGTGTTGTAGGGAAAGAATAAAACGTGATCTTTCTCTTTTGGAATTAAATGTTAATATAATGCAATATCGAACACAATGGCGACTAAGGATCCCATATAGCTGACCCTACGTAGTGAGTGAAATGTTTTGGTTTTGGTTTCCATTTGCATATGGAAATTAAAATGCTTCCATAATTAGGCTCCTCCTTGGATCATGTAACTTCAAAATCGGCATGCGTACACATATATGTTCCTCTTTGAGATGGGCTATTGGACCTATATAAGCACATTTAGAATTTCTTAGCAACAAAGTTGTGTGGCCATTAAGACATTATTCGTCATGACTAGTGGAGGTTTATTTTTCACACACGTGTCATATTTTGAATCAACCAAAATCACGTGTAACTAAAACCAAGTCTTTTACGACTCTAGATGCCATCAGCTATATGAATTCTTGATTATCATTCTGATCTATCTTGCAGTATACCTTCATTTAAAACCAAAAGAACAAGAGTATGATTATGTTTCCTTTCAATACCTTTTAATTTTTAATCTATTGTGAAGTGCGGATTCTCTAACTTCTCACATCATTCTTTTAGAGCATTATTTTGCCATTTCTCTAGAAGGTCTCATTATATAATTGTCTTTTCTCACGGGACCACATATCCATCTCAGCATCCTTATTTCTGCTAGACTTCAGATGGTTTTAATGATGCTTTGTAAAACCTATCTTCAAATGTATTCTCTTGTAATGGAAAACGCTTGATGCATTTTCCGTTTTATTTGATAGAAAGATTGCTTTTATGTGTGCCATCTCCACCAGTCTCTCCATTTTTATGAACCACTCCCAAGTAAATGAGGTTTTATGTTGTTGATACATCTTGCGTGCCACTGTTTTTAGCTGAACCCACTTAGTGTGGATAAGGCTTGGTTTAAGTGAGTTGCATGGTTCTTTGTAAAGTTTAGGTTTTTCTATTTACCTTGTTTCATCTACAATAAACATCATCTTTTTGCACTGAGGTGCCTTACATTCAACTGACTTCCTTAGTTCATCCATTACTAGAGGAATGAGATATGGACTGGACTCTAATCCTTCGTGTATGTTGATATTGATATCAAGATAAATATTAACTCCTTTATAAGTAACTAAACAAGCTGTTGTTCTGTTATTCTTTTGTAAGGTTGATTTTTACTTGGCCTTCATTTGTTCAAAGAAAATCCAATAACAGTATCATGGGCTTCTCCACGTTAATGAAACACCACACAATAACTACTCATTGATATTATTTGTAAATTTTTCATATTGCAATGGGCATGGTTAGAGTGTGACACAACTCTTAATGCTTTCTTTCAGTATCTCCTTACACATGAGAACCTGCATCTGATGAAGAATTGAGTCATGTATATACCAACTTAGCACTTCCAAAGTATGCTGTCTTCAGCATTGTGATAACAAGATAGGGTTTCCCATAAGCCTTTGATATCTCCATTATCTTTAAAGGTGTATCTATGAATGCTCTGAACCATTATGATACCCAGGAAGTGAACATTTAAACTTCATATCAAAAGATAAAAGAGGGAGGTTTTGCTTTTCAAGTGCCACATGATAGTCCACTTTGGTTTTCTTTCATAGAAACAGCTAGGGGACATTGACCCCAGCTAGTAGATAATAAAACCAGTGTAGAACTACGTATGATATTTCCATTATGAGCCTTATTTTACTTGAAAAGATGTTCCCTACAATATTAATCTTGCTTAGAAAAAGTTATTATTTCAAGGTATGACTTTCCTATTTTTTCATTTTTAAGTGTTGTTTCCTGCCATTCCATCATATTTTCTCAATATTTCTCATGCTATGTGGGATTGTTAAAATGTCAACAGTTGACATGTAGAGATTGTCAAGTCCAGTTCCATAATATTGCAGTTGAAGTTTCCTGCCCTTGTTTGCTTAAGCAGCATTTTTATGAACGGATGTGTACTTAGTTGTTTTAATCTTCCAAAGTCCATTTAACTTGTATGTTAATACATTTGACTGTTTCCTTTTCCCGGTTATATGGTTGTTTCCTTTTCTGAGGTTCGATTCTGTCATTATCTCCTGTTGTGATTCAATTCATAAATTGACATTTGATTTTATCTGGTGCCAGACACTGAAGGAATTTGTTGTTTTTGCTGAGTTAGAAGTTCAGTCTTTGACTTCATTGTACTCTACAGTGGTATGAACTAAAAACACTAAAACTGAATTGGAAAATTGTCCTGATTTCTATGATCTGTGACCTTATTTTGTGGTCAAAATGCACGCAGGGTAGGAGTGCAGATGCATTAACGCTCTATTTTGGAGAAGATCCTGCTAGGTGCCCTTTTGAGCAAGGTAAAACTTTTAGTTGGGGAAGTTTATTTTCTGGTGTGCTATTTTTATGCATTTTCATCTTGCTTTATATGTGTCTTTAGCTGATTTAACTATATAATCATATGCTATTTGTAACATCATTAGGTGTCCCGTGTTGGTGGATTTTAGATTGCAACAGTAATATATATATATATACACAGAGAGAGAGAGAGAAAGTTACGTGTCTCTGTTACATGTTCAGTGTTATGTTGAACCGGGTACAAATATATAATAAGCTGAAAATGGTCGTGAACAGGAAGTGGCACCTAAAATAGCGAAAGGATGGGTGCAGCTTCATAAAATAACCCTCAGGAAACAAGTGATTAAACCTTTTTTAGTGCTGCAAATTTATATTTTTAAATAGGATGAACGTTCTTACTTGTAGGAATGGGAGATGGAAGTTCATCTGTTCCGTATTGACAGATCATATTTAGTGGTCGATATGAAATCTTATTCCTTATGCCCTGCAAGGTTGGAAAACCTTCAAGGAACAACGTGACTAGACGTAATTCTGCAGATCTTATATTGGGATATAATACACCTTTTTATAGTACGATTGGGAGATGGAAATGCATTCAGTGTGGACAGATCTTATTGTGGTTGATATGTGGTCGTATTCATTGTAGCTTGCAAGGTTCTAACAATAGCTGCAAGGAATAGGATAAAAAATAAAAAAAATCATGGAAGTATGTCTAGTATTTTCTTGTGCATAGGAAGGCAATAAACGAGCCAATTTGCTTCTGTACAGCCCGGCATGAGTTGTAGGTATCGTATAACATGTAGATTCCTGCTCTGAACATATATTAAGTTTGGATTTGGCTGTAGTAATTAGCTGGTAAACATGTACGTGAAACGTGGTTCACCTTTTTCACTATTTGCGACGCTCGGGGTTCTTATTTATATGCAACCTATCGTGGAATTTCATACTTCACTGCTGATTAGTGAATTTGACAACGATGAATGCAGTTATCTCGACACTCCAGAATTTTGTCAAGATGTTTGTGAAGGCACACGAAGAGAACTGCAAGCAACTGGAGCTCGAGAGAAAAAGAGCTGAAAAAGAAGCACAAAAGGAGCAGATGAAGCTGAATCCCCCAGCAAGGGGAAATGCGAGAAAGAGTATATAGATGAGCTTTGGGAAAACACACGTGGGGTTTTCCATTTGGAAATTCATTTTTCTAGCTACGGGATGCATAATCCAGGACTCAATCGGAGACCGCAGATCGCCATAAATCAGGCAGCTGTTGTCAGAACTCCGTGCAAGATGTATATTTTGAGATATACAGGTTCATCTTTTCGATTGATTGGCTCGACCAGACCAAGCTCATCAAGTTGTCAATTTTTGTGTGGATAAAGATGTGGGCGGATCTCTAACATGTTGCTGCTCTAAAAAATCCTGCAGGTGTACAGTTAAACCACGAGAACCACGCCAGTCTTTAGACTCGAAATGACTCAGGTTAGTTGTCACAAAGTCGATCTACTTTGCTTGTCAAAGTCAGTGTACGATTCCTGTTTGATGGTTGGGTTCACCTCCTATAATAAAGGATTTATTTGAATTATTATTTAAGGAAAAAGGTCATGTACTTTGCTCTCTCTCACTCTTTCTCTCTCTCTTGTTAGGGAAATAGTTCGAGTTATGGTATCATGATAGATGATGATGGAAGGTATCTCAATATTTCGCTGACTGTGTCATTGCAGGTATTCCTCCGAGAACGTGGAAGAGAACGATAACTGGTGGTGTCTTTTGTAGAGTTTCAACCTCCTGACCAATTCTTGCCAGAAGCTAACCCCTCTTATTCCAATTTTTCATTCTTCTGTAACATAATTTTGTTTCTCCCCGTTTTTTTTTCTCTGGGGATGCATTTATTTCTTGTAAATGCGGGAGGAATAGCAGTTGCCTAGATTTAATTTTGTTATAAAGTAGAAGAATTTAAATGTACGGCCACCTGCTGTAAATATGTAGAAAGAGAAGAAATAATTCTTTGTTGTATTTATCTGGAGTGGTTGAGAGGCTATCTATATAATTTAGAGGTGGCAGATTTTCCGTATATATATATATATATATATATATATGATAAAGAGAGAGAGAGAGAGAACGTTTTTAGGGGGACATTATGCTTAAACATTTTGACTATTCAATTTTTTAGATCAATAGTGAAAATTCAAATTAAAAGTATCATTTGTGCTTGTGTACTTTATAATTGTTGATCTTAAAGATTAAGGGAGATTTTAAAATATTTTTACAGGACATTACACATTTTAGACTATATATAGGTATATATATAAAGAGAGAGAGAGAGAGAGAGAGAGACAGCTTAATTGCAATGATTGTAAATGGTTACATAAAAAAATTCAGAAAGGACCAGATTAGAGTATTGGGGCGTAGCAGATGGTACAATTCTCTGTCCCTGCAGAATTTTGTGAAGAAACAGTTGTAACATTGGACATATGATGTGACCATTCTGCACCATATATTAGCCACCAAGCATCAAATCCCAGGCACTCAAATGGATTTAGTCTGACGATACAGCGTTACAGCAAACCTCAAAGTTTCAGACAATATGATGGCTCGGTTAGGATGTTAAGACGCCAAATATTTACATCCTGTGATGAGACCTCTCAAGTTTTATAAAATTTTAGGCAGGGTTCTCTCTCTCTCTATATATATATATATAAATGTTCAAATTGTACGACTCTGCGTATCTCGCAGCAGTGTCTAACCCCAGCTTACCAATAGGCAAAAAAGATGCCCATATGAAAAGCACATTGGAGCAGGGGAATGTTTCCTTTCATTACTAAATTTAAGCCCAAATCCGACATTACTCAGGCACCAATAATTGAAGTGGCAGCCGATAGGGGAAAAGGAAAAGGCAATATGCAGAAAAGCTCTTGTCCAGGCTCAAATTAAACGATATTCATGAGAATCCACTTTACCTGCTATCATTGCTCCGTATCGTGTCAGACTTTTGGTCATCAGTTGTCCAAAAACAACGAATAGGCCCGGGGAGCCTTGGCCCGGACCCGGCTACTTGACCCCGTGAAGTATGACTGCTTCTCACCTTGTTGGATGTCAGTATTTTCACAGATTTTGGGTGTCTTCCCTATGGAATATGACGTAACGATAGTCATTTAATTTGTTCAATACAAATGCGTGCACGCATGCATGCCTGTGTGTGTGTGTGCGAATATGAGTTTTAGGAGTGTGCCGACATGGCTCTGGAGAGTCACATGGTGCATGAATGTAAGAAGTGTTAGCCCAAGGTTAAAGAAGAGAGGGTGTACTCTTGTGCCCTATTGATCATCCAACTCCCAACTAAGTTTATATCGGAAAATGGGCATCAGTTTGGGCACCCAATATTTCTCAAAGTGGTTTGACATGCTTTTGTACAAGGGTTTCGCATAATATACTCAACTAAAAAAGATTACACAACATGAAAGGCTTTGTTTGTATTCATCTCGTCATATTCGGATCTTACCACAACATGAAAGGCTTTGTTTGTATAAAAAGTATCCGGTCCGTATTTACCTAGGTGCGATTATGTTGTGTTTATAGACTTATAATGATAAATTTAGAGAAGTGCTTCGTGCTTGATCAGCCTGTTTTTGACATGAACCAAAAATGGCACAACTAGAACACAACGGGTGTACACGGTTTGTGACGCCTAGTCCTATTCATACTTAAGTTATGGTCTGAGACACAGCAAGGTCCAAACAGGACTATCCTATTCAGAATCAACTTGTACAATTTTGAATCTATATGGCCAATTTGATTATGAGTTATTTGTTTATATACCCGTGTTAGAAGGAAATTGGTGTATGCATCTTTTTACAACTCGTATTACTACGAGTACGTATGCCCATCGTAACAAATCTTTTATGTGCATACCCTTCCGTGAATCTGTTCACTGATTTGCTTAACGGGGATAATTATCTTCTTTTAAATTATTTAATCATATGGTTAACCCTAAGGATAAGTATCCTTGTTTTAGCAAGTTAACAAATGAACGATACCTTCAAGCCACACAGTTGCATACTAGAGATTCCAATAATGTGGTTCTGGGTTTGGATATGTCATGTTTGGTACCCAATGGAGGAATCAATTACAATCACATTTAATTAAGTACTGATTACTTTCATCAAAACCTTTTAATGGCATCATTTAGGTACAAAATACAACCCTCTTTATTCAGATATCAGGCAACATATGGTATTGATGCTTGCCATCGGAAATTGGATCTGAATCCGATTAGGTTGAGTACTGATGAGATCCAACATTGATTTGAACCATCGCTGAATCCTAATTCTGGGATAACCAGTCATTGTAGGTGTACGTGTCAAACACGTCATTATATAATAACGGCAAACGAATGGAACTAAAAACAGGTAGAAACCAACCTTAAAAACAAGATAGAGTTTGCTTTTATTTTTTCAAGGCGTTTTAGACAGAGCATATGAAATTCAAATTTGATCATTCCGTTACTTAAAGCCATGGAAAATTTTATATAAATGTTGCACACTGGTTAAAATAGAGATGACATATTAGATATTTTATGTGACAAGAAAATAACATTAAAGTTGAAAGGTAAATATTGTAAAACAATAATTAAACCCGTTATATTGAATGATTTTGAGTGTTGTACAGCACATATAAAATATGTTTATGGCAGAAATGAAGATGCTGACATAGATGAGTGACAAAGAAAGACCATAATATAATGAGGTTATAGAAACAAATTGAGAGTGACATCGATAGATACAAAATGAGGGAAAATATTTTAAGATGTTTGGATATGTAGAAAAAAAATCAAAGAAAAACTTCATTAAAAATGTATAAAAAACAAGATTGTGAAAATATTAAAAAATTATAAAATATTAAAAAAATAATAAAGAACAATCCATCTTATGTTAACTGTTAACAATGACATATGATCAAGTTCTATTGAAAAAAAAAGAATCCACGTAGTGGACACTATCTACTATTAGATAGAAAAGGCTGATAGTATTTGGACCGGTTATGCTCAACCCTATTTGGATTTGGATTGGATAAGGAAAAAACGGATTTACCTCTTAGGAGAGACTTCCTCTCATCAATAAAGACGGTTAGATTATTATCTTAAAAGCTGCAAGCTGTAATCATTGCGGGGTTCAAGCCCGCGTTAGATGGTACAAAGCATTCGACAAGCACGAGATAGTGTTGAATATGGCCGTGTTTGTTGTTTAGTGAGCTGAAAACAGAGGTAGATTTGCCGCCATTAATGAGACTCGCGGGGCACAATGAAACAATGTGAACTAAGATACAAAGGAATCTTAAGCAAAAAACGAAGGACGAGAGGATTTAGGTGTTTTACCCCCTTGTCAACCAAATCGGAAAAGAATATATTTGTTTGAGAACAGCACCACTCAAGAGAGAGAGAGAGAGAGAGAGAACATGCATGCAGGAATGCTGTTAGTCAGAAGTCACGAGCACAAACATCTCTTCTGCATGATGCCAGCCAACTCTCGTCGTCAAATATTCTCTTTTCTTTTCCCTCCGCAACACAGTCATTATATGAGTGGAAAGACTGATCTCTCTCTCTCTATCATGGCTACTAGCCACTTACTGAGCTGTCCTTTCTTCTCTTACTCTCCTTCTCGGATGTATGCATATGAAAAATCTATTTTCTCACTGCGTAGAGCCACCGTGCTTCTAGCTTCTCTTCCTTCTTCGTGACCTCTTTTTTACTTTTTTCCTCACATTGGGATTTAGGGAGGGATGAGGAGACACGGATGGCAGCTGCCTTACCACCCTCTTCAGGTTAAAAGAGAAAAAACAATCTTTTCTCTTTTCTTGTTGGCCGCTTCTTGTTTTTTCGATTGATGGAAAAAAAGTTCTGCTTGTCTTTAGGTCGTGGCTGTTGCTGTTTTCTTGGCTTTAGGGTTTGCGTTCTATGTCTTCTTTGTGCCGTTTATTGGTGGAAAGACGTTCCAGTACGTCGTGGTGGGCATATACTCCCCTCTGGTACCTCACTTGACCTTTTACTTCTTTCTGGTACTCCCTCTGTTTTCTTCCTCCTGTTTATGTCGTAGGTAGGGCGCATTCTCTCTCTGGTTTAGTGTTTGATTTGCGCCAGCTTCATGTTTATACTCGTGTTGGTATCTCCGTCACTGTTTCTTAATTTGTATCAAATAATTTGTTACATTCATCGTCTCTGGACTTTTGGACATTTCATCACTAATCCTGTGCATGATTTGATTGTCTTCATTCCCCGTCCCTTGCAACTGAGGTTGTGTAGTACAATTTTAATGCTACCGTGAAAATTTCAGTTCATTTCAAAGCATGCTTGTCCTCAATAGCTCACACTGGGTTTCAGGCACAGATGGTTGTGACCATACCTTTCTTTTGTTTATATTGTGTTGTGAATAGCTCTAGTTTTTGGTTTCTTTTGTTTTATTAATATCTTGTTTCTTAATGTTCTAAAGTTGCTTCCAGCCGACTTTGTGATTTGTTGGATTCTGATACATGTGATTGGTTATGTATGCGATTGTGGAGTCTGCTACGTTTTATTAAGTTTATGATTGCGGTATTTACTTGGCCCCTTTTTTAGGAATTGTGAAAGGTCGAATAACCCAAACAGAGCGTTGTCATGGCTAAGCTCACTATCAAATTATGATTTCACTTTTTTATTGTTTTATATATGGGCCGTCTTGTGTTTGTTTGAAGACATGATGTTCAAACATGTCCAAGAATAGGTTGTGAAGGATAAAAACATAATGGGATAATCTTGAATGGCTAAGAGATCCTCATTGTTGATATTCGTTATCCTTTTTGGAGGATTATGTGTTCCTTATCTCCCTAAATGAATCTCTTGTCTATTTCCTCGTCTGTTTGAACAGTTCAGCTAAGTCTTCATGTTCATTATCTATCTGAGTAGCTCCCTGTCTACCTAACTGAACAAGGTAGATTTACAAGTCATGTTAGCTTAACGAGTTAGCTTGTGTTACAAACAAGCTCAGGATGTGCTGAACCACAGGCAGCTTGGTTCTTTCCCAACCCTACTCCCTATTTGCATGGTTCAGCTCGTGTTTGTAGTTGGTGGTTTTGGCTACCTAAGAGCTGGCTTGGTTTTCCACCCTGTTTCATCCCCCTAGCTGTTTTGGTCTTTCACTAGCTTCTCACTTTGATGGAATCAGGTTGCAACCTATGCGATGTTTGTCTGTGTGGGCCCGTCTAGAGGATGAGATATGTAGTATGTGTGTGTAAATTATATATTCGATTTTATAGTACAAATTGATGGTAACTTGTGAAACTCAAAGAAAAGCTCACAATTCCTTTATTCATTAATAAAGTAATAGCTAGTCAATCTTCAAAACAATACTACAAAAACTGTGAAAAGTAGTAAAACAGCAGCTATACTGCTAGTTTTGTCTGTCTCAGCTAGCACTATATGGTTGCAACATGTTGTCCTGTTGTGTAGAAAATGGTGTCCTTTCTTTTTCTCACTGGCTATTGGATGAAGAACATCTTTCTTAAATCCTTCCTTTCTGAATACTGAGGTCAGTGTGTTCATTTGAAAGCATTCAATTCAGATGCATTCGTTTCTTTTGGTCAATAAATTAATGACAGTAACTGGAATTTGGACTTTTTGGCAACAAATAACCATGCTACGAAACACTACAAGAGCAGCGATGGTGTTTTTGATGTTATTTGTTATCAGTTCATTACTGACCATCACTAGCATTAGGCTTTTGACAGAAACAATCAGGCGGCAGACAACCAAGGGAATGGTGTTCTTGATGTCATCTGTAAAGAGATTAGTCCCTGATACTCCATTTGTACGGTTCACGTTCTGCTCCACATTGCAAATCCTAATTGGTGTCTTGAACAGAAATGATTCTGTCAGACGTCTTCAATTGCTGTTAAGTGATATACTATTAGATTATAAACTATCCGGCTCTCTTTTTCATATGGATTGTGGCTGTTGTATAGATACGCAAAACAGGTAGGGTTTTGATACGTCATCTGACAAAACTGGTTCTTTTATTCCCTCGGTCCAGGTTGACCTTGTTGTTAGTTTGTTGATAAAATGAAACATTTGTACTTCCACAATGGAAATTTTACATCCTTTCTGGAGCATGGTAGCAATGGTAGTTAAAAGTCAGGTCGTTCAATGGCATCTGTAATGCAAGGTTTGCGCCCATAATGAGCAGAAGTTTCATAAGGAAAATTGCAATAGGATTCATTGCTGGCACCTTTCTTGAGCTACAGCCTGATAGTGTTTGTGAAATTAGTTCCTCACCGTTGTTTTTTCATATTTGGAATAGATTTTCCCTGTATCCTAGTTGTTATCTTGATGTTACTGTTGCATATCATATCTCTGATCTTGTTTCGTGAAGATGCTTTTGCTACACTGACGAATATGGAAAACTAAGTTATGCTTGATCTAAAACATTTTAAGGCCATTCTCTATCTTAGGTACTGTTTATTCACATATGCTGAACTTTTACATTCTTGTCCTTCTCTAATGCTTACAAAAACAAATGGTTATGTGCTGAGTGTCACTACAGAAACAACAGAAATTTGTACCATGTAACTTTGTGGGCGGGTCTCTTGAGTCGACAATATAGTCTGTCCTCTTAGAAGATGTTACTTGGTATTCTTTTATGTTTGGATGCTTTAACGTTTCCACTGTTCCATAATATGAAACTGTTGAGTGCTGCAAGACTGTACCTGGATCACTTCATCCTCAATTTTTCTGCTGTTGATATTTCACTGATCATGTATGCTCATGCACTGTGGACCACCGTTGCAACCTGCAGGTCGTGTGTGTTTTTTCCCTGTACATTTGGTGTGCAGCTACTGATCCTGCAGATCCTGGAGTTTTCAAGTCAAAGAAGTATTTGGAAATATGCAGTAATAAAGAACACTTTAACTCCAAAGATACTGAGACTGCTTTTGGACCTTACTCATCGAAGAATTATATCAATTCTTCTTCTGAAGTTGATGATGAGGTATCCAATAATGACAAGATTACGGATAGCAAGATGGTGCAAAAGAATATGATTTGTCATGCTTTATCTATGTGTCTTGCCTGGTCCCTTGGGTGTCCATTGGCCTTGGTTAGAAGTTTCCCTTGTTCAGATGAGTATTCTTCAGAATCACAAACAAGTGAAGACGGCATGTTTTACTGCAGCCTTTGTAAAGTAGAGGTATGCATATTCCTCATGGATGACATCAGTTGGTCTCTTACTTCATGTATTGAAACCTCTTTTCCTGCCACTCCACATGAAAGGGTTCGTTCAAGTACTTGTCTCTAGGGCAATGCCATCCTTGAACACCAGATTGTTGCAGCATCAGTACATATAGCAGCCTACCTGCTGTCTATTAAACCATTCTGGTTATGCGCTTTCTCTTGAGAAAGTGGAAGAAGAAGAAAGGAACAACAAAATAGCTGACAGAAACACGAGCCTTTGGAGTTCATCAAATTACAAAGCTCTGCATGCGCATTTTGTAGAAACATACAGCTTTAGGTGTAGAAAAAACACAGTCGGGTTCTTCATATACCTTGAACGTTTTGACAAGCGTATATGTAGAAATCCTTTTCTTTTGGGTAGGCAAGATGGGGTTAGGCAGACCCCTACAAGTCATTCCCTGCCAGATATCTAGCTCGAGACCTTCAACATGAAGGTTCTGTCGAGTCCAATCCCTAGCCAGGAGAGTTGTAGCTCATTTTGTAGTTAGAAATCCTTTTGTAAATTTTTATGCAAGTCCATTAAACCAAGCATGACTTAAATTGTTGTATCTGTAGATTCTTGTATGCTGGGGCTTGATGGTCTGACAGATTTCTTTGAGGGTATTTTAGGAAGCTTTGTGACGTTCATACAGTTTTGATTTTTTGATGTTAACATATACACAACTGATAACAAAACCAAATTTCTTCCATAATCAAAATCAAGTTTCTTCAATATTTATTCATAATGTTATTTCTGATAAATTTTAAAAATTGCAGGTATTCAAATACAGTAAGCACTGTAGAGTTTGTGACAAGTGTGTTGATGGGTTCGATCATCACTGTCGGGTACTAACAAAGTCCCTCAATTTTATCAGTCCATCTCAAGATAATGTAGTACCGTTTATACAATGGTTGAATGCTTGGATCCATTCTGAAACTATTTAATTCCATATTTTTGTTGCAGTGGCTTAACAACTGTGTAGGCAGAAAAAATTACCAACGTTTTTTCACTCTGATGATATTGTCTCTTGTCTTGGTAAGCTGCAGGTCTCTCTCTCTCTCTCTCTCTCTCACATACGCACATGCACATGCACACAATATGATCACTTAGAGCTACTGATTAACACCAGATACACAAGCTACCTCCACATTGCCCATGATCTGATGCAGTTGTTCCTGTACCTGCTATTGACAACCTTTATTATTGTCTCTCTCGACATCTTTTTAAGTAGCATTTAGCCTTTTGATCTTTTGACATTCATTCTTTGACAACCAACCATGCGATATCCGCTTTGGGCTTCAACTTGCAGCTTATCGTACAATGGTTGACTGGTATCCTTGTGCTGATTTGCTGTTTCATTGAGCCAAAGCGCTTCACTATAGAGATCATTGCAAAATTGGGGAGCATCTTCTCTTTGGCTCCTTTTATTGTTATAGTGGTCAGTTTTTCTCTTTTGTTCTTTTCTCGGGTATTTAAGTTGGAGTGGTTGCATGTCAACTATTTGTTGCTGTATCTTTAGGCCTCTTGCACTCTGTTGGCTGTCCTGGCTACTCTACCACTTGCTCAACTACTTTGCTTTCATATACTCCTCATTAAAAAGGTTTGTCGTTTGGCATCATCATATGCCTCTCCTATATGCCTTTCCTGTGTAATTTCTGTGAAACATGAAATGGCTAGGTTTACTCCTTATATTACTAAAATGTGGGTATTCTATAAAACGTGACAGGGAATCAGCACCTATGATTACGTAGTAGCTTTAAGGGAGCAGGATCAACTAGAATTGGGTGATCATCAGAGTCCACAAATGTCCCCTCTTAGCTCACATACTGGATTTAGCAGTGCTAGCTCCTTTAATGCTTTTCACCATGCTGCTTGGTGTACTCCACCTCGACTGTTTGTGGACGATAAGGTAACTATCTGTTACTGGTTGAACCTGTCAACGTCCCATTTGACATAAATCTGGGCGCTTGATGTGTATATAGAAGGTTCGTTGCAAAAGGATATCTGTTAGTGGTAATGTGTAATGTAGTTTCTTTATGCAAAAAGACAAGTCCGTATGGTCATACTCAAGTAGGTGGGTGAGTTGGTAGGTAACACGCACCACCCACTGCATCATCTTTTGTGTCTGGAAGGCCGAAGAACAGTTCCCGGTCCAACTGTACTTTGCAGGAAAAGTAATAGAATCCTTTTGCTGCTATAGTGAGAGGCGATCATTTGCTTCTTATCAGGAGTTTTAACACAAAAGGGTTTTGTGATGCTTTCACTTCAGCTGATATTGAAATCCTGGATAAAATAATTTGATATGCCTGAGTCCCTATGGTTCAATGAGAATCTTAAAAATGAATCTTTCTTATTCTTGGTCTCTCATGTTAGGCCTATGAACCCTAGAGAACTCATGCATTGTGAATGAGTTAGTGCTGTTTGTTGTTAGATTAGGACTGATAGCTGATCAGATGATTATGTTCTTCCAGTTTGATGTGGTGCCAACTGATGTTGCCATGCCATCTTCAAGCAAAAGGATCCCTTATGACGAACCATCTAAGAGAAAACAGAACGGTTCTGTAAAGATCAGTCCTTGGACGCTGGCACGCCTGAATGCTCCGGAGGTTATGAGGGTTGCTGCTGAGGCCAGGAACAAGTCTAAAATCCTCCATCCTGTTAAGAGGCCGGAGGTTCAAACAGGATTAGAAGCAGATAGCAGCATTGGTAGTGGAACCGATCATCTGGCTTGTAGGTTTGACAACTGGAGGCACAAGAAAAGGCGAGTTGGGCTCTCACTTGGGCCTTTAGCAAATTTATCATCCAAAGCAACTGATCATAGTCTTCTGTGTGCAAGTAGTGACCGCGGGTCGCTTGCTGAAACCTCAAGCAGCCTTGCCCCCCTCCAGCTAGAAGCACGAAGTGCTTTCCATACAAGTCTCGCAATGTCATCTGCTGGTATCATGGCATCCTCTCCTGAGAGCAGTCTCGATTCGCCCGATCTGCATCCGCTTCGGGTATTATCAGCTGGTGCCGAAGATCTAGACGGGATTGCAGTTCTTGCGAAAGCAGATATTCGGAGGGGCATCAAGCTGTTGAGGTCAACAAGTGATGGTTATGAGCCATCCGGAGAAGATAGTGAACGGATCCTGCCCAGGGGATCGTATAGTTCATCAAATTGGAGCAGCCTTTTACATGGATCTGGTCGTGTTAATTCAGGTGCAGCGGAACTGGAGCTGCATGATGATGGGAAGTTTTCCAAGTCATGATCGTTTCCTTGAATAGCCAAAAGCGGAGTGGTTTTCCAATCTGCAACTAGATGTATTGGAGCTACCCAGTTTTTCGATGACGGGGCAAGGTCTTTAGTCTGAGTCGTCTCAGTTGTGCTGAAATAGCTGTTGAATGACCATGAGAAGCTGGGGTTTCAATGTAATGGCCATATGGGCATGGTGCAGGAAAATTTTGTGTTTGGCACTGCCATTTTTCTGCTTCGGGAGTGAAATTCAAGCTGTTAGGGAATGAGCGCGATTCCAACATTTGTCAGCTGCTCTTTGCAGCCGGCCACTTTAATTGCTTATTTTCTTCTCCATATATAGAGAAAGAGAAATAGATGGAAAGGGGATGAAGGGATATAACGTAGATTTAGGCATCGATGGAGTTCCAGCATTTATTACTATCTCTCTTTATATATATATTGAGGGTGGTTTAACCGTATAATCGTATTTGATGCATAATCTTGCATAAGCACAAACGACTCCATTATATGAAGATTCAAATCATTCTGCATTTAATGCATTGCGTATTAAATATAAATACACAAATACAATGATACATTTGATTCTAATTTCCATCATCGATCTAAACAAATCAGAAAGTGAGTGTTTGTGTAAAATTATGCATCAAACATAATTATACATTTAAGACTCCATATATATATATCATGCTTACCATCTACATGTCTACATTTGATTCAAATTTCTATTGTCAATCTCAAAAGTCAATAGAAATATTTGTGAAAGATTATGCAACAAACATCATTATGCAACTAAGACTCTCTATATATAAAATTTGGATCTTGCTTATTACTCATGTGTTTATTCAAACTCATGATTTTTTCCACTGACACATGAGTGTAATTTTAAAAGTTTTAAGAACTGTTGGAAAAGTAGATAGACTAATGGTTATTACATTCATCATTCATCTTGAAAAAATAATGATCCGAAATGAGTGAAAAGTGTTAGTAGTGGACAATAATGATATGAAATGAGTGAAAAGTGTCAGTATCATTCTCTCTCTATATATATGAAGGTAATTTGTGGTCTCGTACATCTTTCTTTTCTAGTACATACATGAAAAGTGATTGGATATTGCATGATTTGATAATTAAACACTCGTGCATCTCTTTTACTTTTTCTTGAAATAACGGCAATAAAGTTATCGTTTGTATTTTGCTAAACACTCATATAGCTTTTTCAAGAACATTCGTGGTCCCAAAAAGTAACGAAATTGTCGAACGTACACATGATTTAGCGAGAATAGTTCATACTCCCATTCATGTTAAAATCTCTTTACAAATCTTAATGTTTTGATGTTTAAGATCAACGATCTTTAAAATAAAAAATAAGATACTATTAGTCTAAGATGCATTAAATGCACCTCCAAAAAATACTATGGACTTTTTAACTTAAAACAGGAAAAACTAACTGTAGCTCTCCCCCCGCCCCCCTGAAGGAAAGAGCATTAGTTTACATTAAGAATGCTTTTATCTAATCTGAACATGAAATGTGTTTATAATACTTTAAATGAAGTGAAAATTCAGTCGCTCCCATCGCATTGAATATGATGATAAAGTACTCATCTGCACATCGGCACGTGTGCACTCGCGCGCGCGCGAGAGAGAGACTAATTCGACCGTTTATAAAATAAGGCGGATTCTTGCAACAGTCGAAACAAGTTGGTCTTATTTGAAAAATCGCACCATCGCAAATGTTTTCCAATTGTCGGAGAAGTTTGAAACTTTCAGACGTTAAAATCATCCAAAATAATTTCCTCAAATCTATTGAAAAGGTCATCAAATCAGTAAAAGTCATTTCGATGGTTCCTTACTTGTGGACTTATTCGATTGTTTAAACTATTAAATTTCACATTACATTTTGACGTTTCAACCATTTATATTGATAGTCAGAATGCAAAGGCTAACAGCATTAGTTTCTTATAGTAATTGAACTTTGGATGGATGAACAATTTACATTGATGGTTCCAACTGTTCAAAAGACACTGTCCAATCCATGGGAACTTCTTTGGGACTGTTCTAGGCTATGTCGATGGTGTAGATGTCAGCCGTCCAACTTGAAAACCGTAGGAAAAGAGATGTATATGGGCAGAGAGAGAGAGGGAGGGAGAGAGAGTCCCAAGATGAAAACTTTTGGGGAGAGTGCTCGGACGCAATTAGTTGAAAACGCGCATCATAATGTGGCAGGCCACCACATAAACAACTTTGGAGAATTGCACCCTCTTATTCCACAAAAGGAAAATAAGATGAAACAAAAACTAAATGCTCTCATGTCTGTTACATCTCTCTCAATGTTAACTAAGCAAGGTAGCACGCTTGATGACCTTCTAAGTTTTATCAAAATAGAAACGCTCATTTCAACCCCGAATTGTGAGCAAACGGATTCCATCATAAACTTTGTGCATTTACCGAATCAAAGAAACGACGCAGATACTGAGAGATACATTCTGCCTTCGTCTCTGCCACATTTGCTCGCGGAGAGATACCGGGCCTTGCCGTTGTAGTAAAAGATGCAGACCATGATCGTATCAACGAGAAAAACAATCGAGTACATGTAAATTAGCAAGGTTGCCTCCCAAACCACGGATGGAGCATGTGAAAGCTTGTAAGCCTTCACCACCCTGTAATAGAAAAGGCTCTCAATGGCAGCAAAACAGATGTTCACCGGCAGCATTAGAGACAATGCGGTAGCTGCTTTCCCTTTGATCAGTATGCATGCCCTGAGAATGGCCACAATTCCACTGCAGCTCTCCATCCCGGAAACAATCATGGCGAGGTTGCAAGTGATGAGTGTGTTAACGAGAACAATCGAGTAAAAGGCTGCTCCTATAGAAGATAGCAGCACTGAACTACCAGGAGAAGAGAGATCGATTATATCCAAAGCATTGAAGGCAAGGAAAATGAAAGAGAAGGTGATAGCATTTGCTGCGAATATTAAAGCAATGGAAGTGAGATAGGTGATAAACAGTCTCTTCCATACCGTCGATAGGGAATCTAATAGCCGGCCGGAAAATGGCTGTTTTCTGGTTGGATCGGTGCGAATGACATGGATGATAACACAGGCCTTAGCGAGTAGAAGGAAGGATAAGGTGAAGGGAAGGGAGATGAGAAAGGAAGCAGTTGCCTGGGAGATTTTAACATTAAGGAGGGTGGTGAATCTGGACGAAGGTAATCCGCCCGCATCGAAGAGGCCTCCTATCTGAGAGCTGAGTCTCGGGATCAACCTTGATGAAGGGATGCAAAGAGAGATGAGAGCAGACGCTGATGCAGGAAAGAAGAGTAGGGCAGGTACTGATGTATAGAACAGATAGTGCTTAAGAAGCAGATGTACTGATCTCCTGATGATGTTGGTGCTCTCCATGAGTGAGTGAGTGAGAGAGAGAGAGAGAGAGAGAGAGAGAGAGAGAGAGAGAGAGAGAGAGAGAGAGAGAGAGAGTTAATAGGCGATGAGTAGCTTGGCTCTTGATTAGTATCATTCAGTTTGTCTTGGTTGGGCGTCTTCTCTCATCGCTCACATCTTGGACTGAATACAGACAACGGGGAAGGTCATTATCCTTTCATTCATGAGGCAGTCTTGACAGAACAACCACCTCAATCAGTGAGAATCTATATATTTCTTTTTTATTTCATTCGTGAATGAAACCATGCGTTTTGTTTAGCTCTTTTATTCCCTTTTCCTTATTTTAATAATTTTTTCTTTTGTTTGGTGAACTAAACCAGGATATTAGTTAGATTAAACATAGAGGATGACTATCAAAGCAGGAGTGGTTGGTGCTCTGCCTTCAACCTTTTAGTTGGGTCACACATCATACTTGGTAGAGGAACAGAGCGCCCTGTATGTTAGGGAGTCAATTAGTTTGTTGGCACGTAAAGGAAATATAATATAATAATAGTTAGAAGCACCGGCTTTAATGACGACAACCAAAGTGGTGGTTCAGTCCTATTTGGATGGCTAAAGCACACACACACATCTGTGTGTGTGACTGCATGCTGGATTTGACTCCCCTTTCCTCCCATGATTGGAAGACTCACAAGTTGAATCCTTGGCCCACTTCGGGTCGAAACAAACGAGATCTGCAAAAATTCAATGTGGTTCGGCCGAGTTCGAGTCTGGTGGCTGATTGAGAAGCTATAAAAAGCTTGGTTTTGGATCCCAGATGCTGCAATATCTGTAAAAAATCATCAATCTGGATAAGTTGGTTGAAGCACCAACTCCATGTTATGTGGGTCGTTGCAATGTCGCATCCACTACCAAAAAGGCTACAAATGATCTGGATTTCTATTCTTGCTGGATCTTGGACCTAATGAGTTTGGTAAAGGTAGCGATTTGGATCAAACCGGACCCGTTAACACCCTCACTGGATCAAGGTATGTTTCTATAAAAAAAAAAAGGAGAGAGAGTCGACATTGCTACAATCAAAGAATGCACCATGTGATATATTCATACCTAGAACGGTGGATGATTGGAAATAACAGGAATAGAAGGAGAGAATGTTGCCTAAAGGAATTCAATCTACCAATTGATCTTTAACAAAACATTAGTTAGATATTGGTCATTGTCCTGTATGAAAAAACTAAGAAAATTGGGACAGTTAGACTCAAGTGCTCATACAACATAAGTCCTCCAGGTCGGGTTGTTGAAAGAAAAAAAAAGAAAAAGAAAGAAGCTGAATAATTCCCTTTGGTTTTTATGTTCTTGTTTTGCACTTGTATCACTCTTCTCGTTACCTTTGACCTCATTACAAATTTGCATAAAGTCCTCATGTATCTCAATCCTTTGTATGTGTTCATTGATTCAAGGGGAGAAGTAGAAAATAAGCAAGCTTTCTGGTAGTGCCCATTTTCCTAGGCCATACATTACAGTGCTTTATAATAGTCTACCTTTTAAACACTTGAGAGATCGATGTGTAAATGTTTACATTAATGGATCAAATCAGAGACTTAAAAACAACTCCTGGATGTAGGTTTGATGTGCACTTGCGCTTCATAAACCTATCTAGATGCTTGTTGACTTTACGAGAGATCGAGTCTTATTCATGTTTTTGGAAGATGTGTTATCCAAGGAGACAGATTTGAGAGACTTGAATGTGGTAATTGGATTATTCATTCTGAGATACTTGAAATTAGATTATAAAGTCAATTTCGAGGATATGTATAACTATGAGTCACTACTTTTCGCATTGCCCGATGTCGTGCAAGTCTATTGTTTTTAGTGTGTGGTGTGTTCTGGATAATTAATGATGTCCAGTTGTCGTATGTTTATTTCGTCATATAATAAATAAAATCTTAAGATCAAAGGATGAACCTTGCAATTTTAATATTCGTGTATTGTTCAAAATCTTGGGTTTTACATCCTTTTTAGAGTCAAACTTCTAATTTAGTTTTGTTCTTATGTTGTTCGCTTATGTTTCCGCTGTACTTATTTGAATTGTGTTCTTATGTCCGTTGACATTATGCTCGTTTCATAGTGACCATTGCACATGAACACTATGATTTGACCATCTAATGAGCAATTGCTTATTGACCAATTCAGATCAAGAGATCTCTTTCATCCCAAATCGATCTCGAAGCTCAGAGGTACCGAATCGAGCACGTCTTGGCTACAACATGCCAAACAAAGAATAAAAATAAATGAAGCTAGCCAAGCACTGGAAATCGATTAAAACTCGTTAACGTAATAGCAGCGTGACAAAAGTTTAAATAAGAAAGTTATGCCACACGTATTCCATGCTCGAGGACAGTCGTCTGAAGCGGCCTTGCTAAGAGTGCACTCAAATCCCTAAAGCAATTTAGAAAAGCACTAGGCTTGGAAGATTAAGACATTGTGGGCGCTTCTGTTTCCACTTATCTTATATGGCCATACCGGGGTCAAACTTTACCTAAGGATTATGAGAAATTCTGTGGTTCCATGTAACTAAACCTTGTTCATTGTGGTGATGAAGGATCGAAGTTATCAAGCAACGATGTAGGAATTCTTTACTGGTTTAATCGAGATAAGATAACTACCTGGGCATAATTTTCCTCAGTGAATCTCTAAGCTTAATGCTTTCTAAATCACCAATTTGGCGAGATTATTTGAAAAGAATATATGATTTGAAAATTTGCATTTAACTTAGAACTTGTAATAAGGAGGACCATAATCGGGCAAGTAATAAGAAGGAAAAGAGGTTGTAATAAAAGCTCAGATGGTCAAAGCTTCAAAGTCGCCTTGGTTCTTGATAATGTTTTTCTATTTGGGATAAAATTTAAGGAAAATAAGAAAAAATCCAAATAGAAAGAAGAGAAAGTAAATAAAAGTATAGTGATTGAAGATTAATTAAAATGAGGAATCAATTAAAAAATCATTGAAAAAAAATCTTTTTGATCAAGATGCAATATTTGAATATGCAGTTACTAAAGAATTCGACTTAGTTGCCCAGTGTCAACCTTAACACTTCGACTCATGGCCCATTGTCATTTAAATTTCGACTTTGATGCCCATTATCTTTTCTTACTTATATGGGACTGAGCTTGAATTTACAATAACTTGTCTTTTATTAGCTTCGACTCATAGTGTCTATCATTCATTTAATTGTGACTCAATTAATAACCTAATCAGTGGGACGAATTTCGACTCAAGGCCCACTTGTCTTTATAAAATTCGACGACCAAGCTTGCCCATTGCTCGACATAACAATTCATATCTCAGAAAGTACACTAGTAAAGAAGAAGTCAAGTGTGTTACTTCTAGACTTGCGTATAGATAATAGCTAAATTCATAATAACCATGTTGTTAGAAATGAGAAGAACCTCAAGTGGAAAAAGAGAAACTTTTTTTGAACATATAAGTGCTTATTCTTTTGTATTTACAAACTAAGTGGACAATGGGCATAAGCTACAATTGTCAAGAAAACTCTGCACAATCCATTTCACCACATTCAAAACAATTTTCTTCATTTCTTCCTCAGCGGATTAAATTCACGAATCAAAATAATCATAACTTTGTTATATAATAACTAGCATATAGGGCTTCCATCAACGGAATCGTAAAACTAATTGGTTTTAAGAAATGCTTTTGTCTCCTATCCCCAAGACATTTAGGACTATCTAAATATGACATAAATTTTGAACAAAGAAAATAAAAGTTATGAATTTCTAGTGAATTACGTGTTAAGAATATTGGTTTGATTTAATTTTCCATGATTGTGCTTTTTAACATATGCTTAAAGTTTTATTTTCTTATTCAGTAAAAGTTTAATCAAAACTTAGTCAAATTTCACGTTTGCATTCGAGTTTATTTTAATGAGTATCGGTGAACACTCAATTTTGAAAGAAAAAAAAGACTAACAATAAAAATAAAAAAAAAAAAAAAAAAAATAAAAATAAAAAAATAAAAATAAAAAATAGGTACAAAATATTGTTAATAATTTGCACAATTAACCTAAAGGTACTAGTCTTAGGGCCAGATGCGTTAGTGTATAGTGGGATTAAGTTTCCACCGCTACTTCCCTATTCGCATAACAGACTCGAATCAACTGGTTTCAAAGACCATTTCAAAGAGAGGTTTTTCCAATTTTTTCCAAATTCAAATAAAATTGAGTGGCGACTCCATTTTCCATTTCCATGTTTTAAAATCTTTCGATTCAAGTATTTTCCGTGCCGATCCCGATGTGACAGATGGGGACTCCAGGGACATTTAGAGAGTCAAGCCGGTTGTGGTTAGTTGTGCAGAGTGTTAATATTTAAAATTTATTTATTTTACCCCTTTTGATCCTGTATTTGTTTTCGTTTTGTTTGTAAATAGATTTTATTCATTTTTTTCTTTTTCTTTTTTTTTTGTAAATATCATTAGCATTAATTTATGTATATTGTTACTTGTAAATATGTTGTGCATAATAGTTGAAACCACTAGGATAGATGATTGCCTTCCTTTGCTTTTATATATGTATGCTTTAAATATATGTGCATAATAGTTGAAACCTAGGATCTGATTCTTTTGGCTTTTATATGTATGCTTTCGGGTTTGGGTATTTTGTTTTTAAATTTTTGCACTGTGCAGGTTTTCTGCGCTCCCGCAGACCTGTTACAACTTTACATATAAAGCACACACATTCAGTGGGGACCTATACTAGGATGCAGTGAAGCCTAAGTTAAGTAGAGGGTTGTGTAGTGGTAGCCATTTTGGATGTACTTCCTATTTGGTTATCGCGGAAACCTCATCTAGAGTGTGCCTTTTTCATGAATGTCCACACTTAAGTGGTTTACCTTATTATCTAGCGGGTCAACTGATTCCAGGAAATAGGACTTAAACTCTAGTAGACCTTTAAAATAGAAGAGGTCTGTACCTCCAATGAAAGTTCTCACATGATTAGAAAGACTCTTAGATTCTTAAGATAAATTCTCAAGCTTAAGGTCATCCTATTAGTACACAAAGGGACTAGCTTTTTCTCATGCCATTCATTCTTGCATTAAATGCGAATCATCTTATATTCTCATGCGTCGGCAAAAATAAATCATCTAAAATCTTTTTACATTTCTCATGCTGTTCATTCTTGCATTAAAAAAAAATCCATCTTATATTCTCATTCCTGGCAAAAAATAAAAAAATAAAATCTTTTTATCTATACTCATCATGTCATTCATTTTTTGCATAAAAAATACATTATCTTGCATTTTCATAGCATTCCTAACATTCTTAAAAAAAAATAGACATCTTGCATTTTCATAGCACTTAAAAAAAAACATAATGCATCTTATACATAGCATCCCTAGCAAAAAAAAAAAGAGAAAAAAATATCTTGCATTTTCATGACATTGCATTTCAAAGAAAAAATCATCATGCATTTCATGACATCCTTGACTTAAAAAAAATCACGCATCTTGTAGCATCCACAAGCATTCAAAAAAAAAAAAAAAAAAGGAAAAAATTTTTGCATTTACATGGACTTGACTTTAAAAAAAATCATGCATCTTCATAGCATCCACAAAAAAAAAAAAAAAAGAAAAAAAAATATTTTTGCATTTTCATGACATTGCATTTCAAAAGAAAAAATCATCATGCCATTTCCATGACATCCTTGACTAAAAAATCATCATACATAGCATCCCTAGCGTTTCAAAAAAAAAAAACTTGCATTTTAAAAAAATTGACATTGCATTTCAAAAAAAATCATCATGACATTGCATTTCAAAAAAAATCATCATGCATTTCCATGACATCCTTGACTAAAAAAAATCATCGCATTAGCATCACTAGCATTCAAAAAAAAAAAAACTTGCATTTTCATGGCGCATTCTTGACTTAAAAAAAAATCATGCATCTTCATAGCATCCATAGCATTAAAAAAAAAAAAAGGAAAAATATCTTGCATTTTCATGACATAGCATAAAAAAAAGAGAAAGGAAAGAAAAATGGAAAAAGTGTTTTCAAAGTTCAGTCATTTTGTGCATCTCATTACATTTCATCCGGATTCTTTGTTAAATGTTATTTTGTTTTAATAAATCAATTTGGTTTGAACCGCAGGAGAAGCCTTTAGGAAGGAGAGACCAATCAAATCCACATTCCACCAAGCCTGGAAATCTCGGACTAGAATGTACGGGGCCGATAACCCACGAGGATGAAGGAAAGAAATTTGAGCACGCAAGTGAAGTCTGAGATGAAAGAGATGATGATTGAAATGGCAAAATCTCAGTAGAAGAAATCTGAGGAAATGTCATTGTGAGGGAGTAGTCATCAACAGTTTGAGCATGCAATGGAAGTACGTAGATTAATGGCCCGGGGCACATTTGCACCGCCGCAACCATCAACTTTCCATAAGGAAAAACCTGGGATCACCACTTGAGATTCCATTGAGGAGAAGAACCTCGAACACTTTGCGTCGCTGCTTCCTGGAAATTCTGTATCAGAGGAAGATTGTCGCTTCGTAGGATACTCGAACTTTCCATAAGGAAAAACCACAGGTATCCTGTGTCGGATTCATGGGGGAGCAACTCGAATTCCTTGTGTACAAACTTCCTAACGAGGAGAAGGTGTTTTCAATTTCACCTACTCCTATATTTCCTTTTACCCTCCCCACCCAATTTGTTCCCGACCACAACAGGCAGGGTAACTACCATACACTAACCTTCAAACCTTGCAATGGCCCCATCTGCCATCACCATACGCGTAACTCGCCCATCTGCATATTCGATATCCACTGTGCCTTCCACAAAGTCCTCAAACTCCACAATCTCCAAACCGACAGCTATGACCCAATCAGTCGGCTTCCATCCTGCCAAACCGCATCTCATATTCGATATGGTGCACACAAAGTCACTCAAAAACCTATGTGACCTCGACAAGCTGCTCCAAGGAGTCCCTTACATCCTGATGCTCAGATTACCCGTAATGACATGAGACTTATTCCAAAAGGGTACATTCGATGCTCACCTCATGTCTAGAAATCCATGCGTCCTTTAGAACCACCATTCCCAATATGGTATAACCCAAGTTTAACTTGCAAATATCTGAGGACATCCAGGTGGCACTCGATTGAAGATTGTGAATCTTTCAAGATTGCGTAAGCGAAGCTAATAGCTTATGAAAAGTTTGACATTCAAGAAATAACTAGGCCTAGTATTGTCCACAACCCCATTCTTGATGAGGTAAATGCATGGGAGATGGAAAGATCACCCAATAGGAAAGGTCGAGCTTCGTACATGCACCAATGGGTGGAAGTAGTCGAAGAGTGAAGAAGAGGTTGTAGTATCACTACATCCAAATTTACAACTATGAAAAGAAAAGGAGAAAGCGAATGAAGAATCAAGTTGTGTTGAGGGTTGTTAGATTTTAAGGTGCGAAGCCAAGAATTACTACTGCCTAAGGTGCAATCAAGCCGGGCAAGATGTAGATTCTACGAAGAGGTCAATGTAGGGTTGGAGGAAATGGCAAGTGGGAAGAGGTAGATTCCTGTGGTCAATGGAAAATGGCAAGGAACATAACTCGGGAAAAGAAAATGATGCAGACACATTCCTCATGGAGAAATACTCCCCACCGATCAAGATAATCGTCCTGAAGAAGTCACTCATCCTACTAGTAATTTGAAACCCTCGAACAATGGGAATCCGAGGCGTTAATTGATGGGATTATTCATCTTAGACTTTTGTGGTGTTGAACTTATGTTAACTTTCTTGAAGCATTGATGTAATAAATTTATGAATATCTTGTTTCCTTTCATTTTCGTGTCTTTCTTGACATTTATTTCTCTTTTCACTTCTTCAAAGTGCCTTCGCTCGTATTTGGGGGCCCATCGGACTCTAGTTCTTAGTAATTCTCAGTTTGGTAGATGTCAATAAAGTTCACGTGTGTAAGTATCCTTTAGCCTAAGAAGAAAAATAAAAAAATGGAGAAATGGAGAAAGTTTCTACATCACTTCATCAAATTCATTATCGTTGTCCTTTTGCGTATCATCCTTTTGAACTTCGAATTAAAGCTTTGAAAATGAGCAATCAAGATTTGAAATGAGATTGGCCGTGTTTCTCTATCCTTGGTCATCGACCATTCTCTCGTTGTCCTTTTGAACTTGAAAATTTCTTCAATAAACCCTAGACAAGGAGGTCACCCTTTACTAGTGGGGTAACCACAAAGTAAAGTTGATTGTCATGGTGGCTATTTTGAGCGTAATGAAAAAAAGATAAAAAACCAAAAAAGTGAAAAAAAATATGACATGAAATAAGTCATGACAAAGGCGAATGAAAGAAAGTGAAAAGAAAAAGGAAGAAATGAGTGGCCCGGTAAGAGAAAAGCGTCGCTTGAGAGAGTACAAAGGCAATTGACAAAGTTTAACGTTAAACAAGGATCCCTTAGTCCCATTCAAACCCTTAAACACTTGTTTGAGCCTTATATCTTTCCTTTTATAACCCCTAGCCTTGGCCACGTTACAAGCCTTAAAAAAGTCCATTCCGATCAATGAAGGATTGTTGTCATTTTCACTTGCTTTTAATTTTTTGAGACAAAATGTTTAACTAACTTTTAATTTCGAGACAAAAATGTTATGCGTCTATCTAAGAACCTAATTCATTGCTCACGAAAAAAAATAAAAAATAAAAAAAGAAGAGAAAAAGATGGGCAGGCGGAAAATCCTAGATCTGAGGAAAGAAGGGGAGAGAGAGAGAGAGGGAAGGGAACCAGGTCTGCAGATCTGCAAGAGGTTAAGGCAACTAATGCAAACCTTTGTTAAGAAAAGCCAGATCCCCCGATGCATGACCGTTTTTCAGCCAAAAAGTTGAAAAGGTTTCTGTTTTGAGGATATTTACCACAAAATAGATCACGAAATTCCCTTCATCTCCAACACTATAAGGAGCATACAGCTTTATGAACTAACAGAAGAGTATGACTAGAATTCAGAAGGAACCATCAGATACAAGATCAACGAAAAAAAAAAGGACACCAGCACAGACTAACCAATCCTGCAAATTTCAAAAGTCTCGAAACCTTGGGGATTTGAGTTGACTACCACCAGAAGAAATAGAAGACAGAGAAGGAAGACAAACAACAACTAAGCCTTTTCCCATACTAAATGGGATCGGCTACACGGATTCTTTGTTTCCACAGAGCCCTATCAAAGACAAAGAAAGAAGAGAAGGATAAAAAGAGATGTGAAGAAGCAGTGTTCACGAAAGATCTATTCATTAGGATCATGTTCATAAACAGTTTTAGAGCTGACCATTTGTGACATGTTCTTTTTGATGATTGGCAAGATTGGCATTGGCAAGCTCGTGCTGATTTCAAACCCTGTCTATCAAGCTCATCACCAACCCAAACCAAAGGGTTTTCGAGCTGACCCCTAGCCAGGAAAGTCGTGGTTCACTTCTCAGTTCCTTTAAGACAAAATATTATGGAAATATAGAAAAAGGTGAAAGCATGTATATTATTTACAAAGAAGACAGACTATTTAAGACTCCAAGTACAAAAAGATATAGATGATTCATAACCTACAGATGCTTTCTTTTGGTGATAAGTTTTCTATTTCCACTTCTTGCATAAGCAAGTTTGTGAAAATCATATTGCATCTTATGATAGGAGATGAATATGCAGTGCATTGAATCATTATGATATACGATGTGTATCATGGAAATCACAATATCTGTCATGGCATTCAAAGGAATGAAATCAGGAAGGCCTTCATACAAAATTTAGGTCGATGATAGTCCTATAAAAGTATGGAAACTGTTGGAAGAGACAGGCAACACTCGCTCAAAACAGCTGGCCCACCTAGGTTTTCCAACATGATTGTACATAGAGTAGGCCCTGGAGACAACATATCATAACACTAGTTATATGAACTTATGTCATGCATTATCAAATAAATCACTTGGACTGAATTACAAGCCCACAAGATAAGAAACCTGTAGAAGCAACAAATTCAGTTCACTTAGTAGCAACTATAAAAGGCATATCAACAAGAAGGTACCTGATTGCGGTAGACAATATACCCAAGACAACAGTAGATCAAAAGAAAGGGTAAAATTAGTGGAGCCAAGAAGAAGTAGGTAACTCCAAGAAGACCAAAGAATAGAGTCTTCGGGATCTCTTTGTGATAAGGGAGGGAAGGCACGCTGAAGTCATTGTGCAGACATTTGCAACAGTACGTTTTCAGAAAATCAGAAAGAAGAGGAACAATGCGTGTAAGCTCCATTGACACACCCGTCCATCCAGATGTGACAACGTAGGATATAAAGAAGGATGCCTGGAAGCATGATTAATACAATCAAACAATAGAGTAAGGTAGAAATCCTTATGGCAAAACCCAACTTGGTTAATAATGAGAAGAATTCACATGAATAAATGCTTTATTTGTCATGTAGAAATTACTATATGAAAAACAGCAGTATTACGTCAAGAGAAATGAAAGCATGTTGTAAATACTATCACAGGTTTCAGCACAGAGATAATATTTCCAAAAAAGAAAAGAACAGAAAGGGCACTGACATGATCAAACAAGTCAACTGAACATTGATTAGTATACACTGCAAAAGTGAACTAATTAATTTTAAACTTTTACAAAAATACTTATAGATTAGCAGACAATTTAAAACCTGCATAGTGGAAAGATCAAAGATGTCCTTCAGGACACTAAAGCAGCCACTTTATTACGTCAAATGAGTGGCACAATTTCCTGTTGAGGAAAGGAGGAGATGGTTAGTTGTTTTTTTCATTTGAATATGCAAGGATGTGTATTATTCTTAAAAACATTATTGCAGAGATAACTCTAAAGAAAAGAGCTTCATTATTAAACATGAATAACAAGAGATGGTCTGGCGAACTTTATGCACATGCATGTTGCAATGTCACCTCGCATGAACTGAAGCTAGGTCAATGCGAAGTCCCAAACCAACTACATGACAAAAGTAACCGTGTGTGCATAAAAATGCATTATATCATGTGATCATGTTTGAATGATCCTGTAACACTTTGAGAAGAACACTTTGCAGATTCTGTATTTAGTTAAGCTTGCATTCTGCAAACTAAAGCACATCATACAGGGAAATTTTAGGCAAATTCCTTATGAGACAGGCTTGGTAGGATCCTTTCATTTTCACTTCATTTGGTCAACGTAATTCATCAAAAAGCCAGTTAGCATCAGCCACAACGTCCATATTTATACTGATGAAATAAGATAACTGTGAGCATGAAAAAAAGGAAGTTCTGTTCATGATTCACAATCAATTGTAGTGCTGAGGTTACCACAGTGCTGTCCCCACCTGTGCTGGAACTGCAATTGCAAGCCTCATGGGAATATATTTTGGATCAATAAAAACATTAAGTTGGCTAGCAACAGATCCAGATAGCACATTTGCGAAGAAAATATTCCATATGGTGAACCACAGTACTTTGCTGCAGGCACTTTTTTCTATCTGACCGTAAGATATATATCCTTGCATAGTGGAGAATAGCTTCATGATGGGTGGTATAATTAACAAAAACATCTGAAGTATAAGGCTAGGAAGATACCCTGTAATCACCTGACTCACAACAGCTCTGCAAAAGGTAGCCAATACTCAACTCATTCATTCCAGTTTCTGAGAGACTTGTGCATAAACATGAGAAATATACGTTAACTATTGAAGCAACGAGAGAACAATCAGATCCAGAAGAAAGCATGCTAGTGAATTTTCATCAAGAGATCCAACAACAACACGTAATTATCAGGTACCCAGACCAAAAATGCAGTGTAAAAACATATCACAGGCTCTCATTTACCATAGAGGCAAAGAGAGCGCCAGGAAGTATCCTCTCTGCTGATGTGGCATGAATTTGTATTGACATGAAAATGACCTGAAACGAAAAGCTCATAGTGACACACGAATTGGACACAACACGGGCTATTGGGGAACTTTCTTTTATAGGTGCCTCTTGCCTTTATTTTGGGAGAGGGACTATAAAGAGACGTTGCATGGGAGTTAGGGTTATGAGTTCTCGCGACATTGTGAGAGTATTTATTGTAGACCACTCTTCTTTCATCATAAGTGGAAATATTCTTCCTGGTCTTGGTCTTGCCCGTGGAGTAGGCATCTCTTGCTGAACCATGTAAATCCTTGCATCTTTCTTTCTTCTCTTATTTTACATTCTTTGTGAATCCATTGTGATTGTGTAAAAGCATCGAACTGTGTGGTTGTCCAACACTCTCGATCATTGTCTTCATGGCCTATGGCTGTTTTTACAGGAAAGGAAGTTGTTAAGGCAAAGTTCCTTGAGTATCATGTTCACATAGAAGTAGTGCAATTATACATCGCTGTTTTCCCCTTTTGTATGTGTGCAACATATTGAGTATCGAGTAGTATCTATATTGTGTAAAGGAATTTGGGCATCTGTCAAAACATTAATAAAGGCAAACCACTTAGCTACTATAAGGAACTTCTTTCCAATTCAAGCCACAGGAAATGGTCAATCCATTACTTTCAGAGTTATGTGAGCAAGGAGTATCATCAAATATCCCATATAAACAAAAGGAGAACAAAAAATGCCCTGGTCGATTGATAATCTAAAGTTTGAAAGACTGAGAGAAAATACTCACATAGTTAACACACTTTTCAGGAAGGGCAACAGCAGTTCTAGTTGGTCAAGATTGGCAAGTCCTTGTACAAATACAACAGGAACTAGAAAGAGAATTGTCAGAATAATGGAAGCTAATACGACAACCAGCTTTGATAACCACCTTCGCAAGAATGATGTTGAAAGGAATGGCCAGTGAACATCATCAGGCTCCGGAGCTTGCTCAGTTATCCACTCTGTAGGATTGATTGATTGTTGGATATGGTTTGCAATAGCCGCACCATAATGCGATCTAAAGTAAACAAAGGCAGCAGGAATTTCCTGTGAAATCAAGGAGAGGTACTTTTATCAGGACAATGTACCAACCAAAGATCTAGGGCCTGTAGTTTTAAAATACTTAACAGTAAATCTGTGACATCGCAGATGGTCAAAGCAATGTACCGTACAATCTTCTAATATTTTGACTAATGTAAGTCAATGACATTAAACCATTTTGATCTGTAACAGTCTACAAACACACTAAGGCCCGTTATGTATTGCCTTCACCTAGTTCCCTGCCAACAAGTGGAGACCACAAAAGAACATGGAAGTTTCATCATACATTGTTTTGGAAATTTTACTTCCAGCTCTGGATTTCCAGCTGTGTTCCTTATTATGTGCCTACAGTAGGAAGGAGCAATGTAAAACTCAGGCATTCAATAACTAGCAAATCTGGCAAATAAACAAGCTGATCCAAGTTACAAAAGCACATAATGTGAACCAAGACAGAATAAGTATAATTCAGGAGCTAAATAATGAAAGATTAGACAGGTGGGTCGCAAGCTTCTTTTCACATCCACCCAAAATAAAAGGAGAAATAATGTTAGTGATATAAGTTAGTATGATGGCGTTTAGCCACAGAAGTTTGTGATGGAATCTGCTGCAACAGCCTCATAAAAGTGATACTTTACCTCTTCTGTCGATGGAACCCCCGACTGTTCAATTCTAACATTTTCTTCCAATTCTTCCAATTCCTTTTTGTATTTGTCGACAAGATTTCCCCTGACATGTGTAGTGTTCTGTTCAGTAGGATTTTTCGGCTCGAGTTGGACAATCCTTTTGTATAACTTCTTTGCATCTTTCTACAAATACAAAACGTCAAAATGATGATGTGCAATGTACATAAAAGCAGCATAACAACCAGAGATAGAATTTAAGATTGTCAATCATAATAACATAGAAATCCTTGTGCGTGATTAAAAATAAAGCAGTTAGACTAATATTTTCCTCCACATTACATGCATGCATACATAGAAGCACACATTATATACTCATATGTGGATGGGCATGTTATGCTCATGTTGCATGAAACAGAATAGGTACAGATTACACTTCAGGCATTCTTCAGCAGTTACTTCTCTGTCAATGCTTCAAACAGGCAAATCAGTCATGATATGTATGTATGTATATGTGTGTGTGGCATGCACTGTGTCTATGTCTGTGTATATATATTTAGTTTAGGGCGAAAGGTTGAAACATCATTAAAACAAACATGAGTGATATACCCTAGCATCAGAGCTCCCAAATCCTCTGAAGGAAGACACGATGACTCCTTTTATCTTTAATTTTTTTGTTTAAATTCCAAATCTGGTTTGGACATGTAGAAAGGTGACTAAAGAAAACTCCTGTAAGAAGGTATAAAAAACTAAATTGTGAAAATATTAAAAAAGGAAGAAGAAGACCACAAAAGTGTTGGAAAGAAATAATAAAGAATGATCTAGATCATGTTGAGTTAACTGTGATCATAGTGCATGATAGGGCTCTGTGGAAGACCACAACTAGTATGAGAGAAGGCTTAGTTGTTGTTGTTGTTGAATTCTAAATCGTTGATAAGATCCAGCCAAATTGTGGCAGATAACTGCATATCAATTCCTTAACGCTGAGGTTCTGAAATGAAGCTTCAGTGACCCAAAATTGAGGTGGATATCAGGTTTTTGGCATACTTGTATGTAAAAGTATAATTTTATACAATAGAAAGTGACAGAAAGAAGAGGCAAGTTCAAGGGGCCAAAAAAATCTTTGATCTTTCTGATAATCCAAACATCATAAAGACGGCAAAACTATGTTAAACATCCATTCACTAAAGGTGTCTTCAGATTATGAGAATTACAAGACCAAGTATAATGGAATATATACAAATAAACTATCAATTATTTATAACATTCAAGGCATTGAAAGAGAATGTATGATGCTCCTGTGCTTACATGGTACCCTTTTGCAATTTACACATCAAATAAATTTAAGAAAAAACATGAGATTGTGAAAATGAATAATGCAGAGTTTGTTAGAGAGACCTTATTTGGATCCTGCTCCTATTGGATCATGTATTGATCCAATAGGAGCTATAAGGCAGACTTTCTTTAGTATAGAGACAGATTAGTCATTTTGTTTATTTTCGGATCTTTTTAACCGGCCCTAGACTTATCGTGTAATTAAAAAAGAGGAAGGCAACAGCCAAGCCAACCCCCTTTCTTCCATCTTCTTATTAATTAATGAAGATTTGAGTGAAAAAATCAACATGGTATCAGAGTCTAATCAATTTGATTAGGAAAGATTCATGGTCCAATACAGTTGTTAAAAGCGGAGCAAACCACTTCCAACATCAAGTGGCGTAGCGGAAGCGTGGCTGCTTGGTGAATCCTACGTGAAGACTCTTGGGCACCAAAGTGGTGTGGCAATATCACAGTGGTGCGGTGAACGTGGAGATTTCTAGCATTAAGAAAAAAAAGAGAGTCACAGCCTATGGTAAGTGGCAATCATGACAGAAAAAGGGAAGTTGGTGGATTATGTAGAAAATTACAGCACATAAAAGAAAAGGTTTTCAGATAACAAATATAAAGTTAGGCAAAAATTATTTGTAATAAGCAAGATCGATAGATTTTGCGATTATGGCTAGGGGGCGATAGGAATATCTAACAAGAGAAGTCCCTAAGCCTTGCATCGAAAAAATGCTTTGGTAAGTGCATGGCAAATCCAATCCATGCGATTAGCAACAAGTTTATGTTTTTGTAATTAACCTATAAAATATGGATAACATTTCATGATGCATATGCCCAAAGGAAAAATATTGCAAAGAAGTACTAACTTATAGAAAAGATTCTAAAATGCAGGCAAGGAGAAAGATTTATTAGTGAATATTATGCAAAACTTAGAGGCTTTTGGTAGGAGCTTCAATTCTTCTCCAAGACAAAATATCAAACATGCACTAAAAAAAATGATGAGTTTGAAGAAAGGAAGGTCTTCGATTTATTATGGAGCATTTCATCCGAGTATGAAGTTATAAAGAACAATATTTTGAGTAGGAAAGAACTTCTTTTATTAAGTACTATCTACTTTGTACTGCTAAGGGAGGAAGACAGGAAGAATTTGGAAAAAGAATGGAAACTCAGTTAAGAAAATAAAGCATTTGTAGGGAGAAATCATAGACTAGGATATAGAGGTAGAGATATATATCAGCCTAGATCCAATAAGAAGAATAACTGAAATATATACATTATGACAAATCATGACATATCATAGAAACTTGCTAGGATCTAGTGGGTCGACCCAAGTTCAACCAAAATAAGTCCTACTGTAGTAATCATAATGAAAAGATCTCACTAGAAGCAGGATTAGGCTCACTACGAGGGATGAAAAAGAAGCTGGAGGAACTTGAAACTCAACTAGCAGATTCACGGGCCACCTCCTCCTCTACAACTGCAGAGTCTCAAGCAACTATGGCACCCATTCTCTTTTATAGTGCAGGGTAATGTGTCTTCCTCTAGCTCAAGGGTCTAGGTAATTAACTCAGACGCTAGAAATTGTATGGTGGGAGTCAAAGAATATTTTCATGATTATCAAATAATCCCAAAAACATAGAATCAAATGAGCTAATGGATCACATACTCCCATAGTGGGAAAAGGGAGTATTATTACGACTTTTGGAAAACTCCATAATGTATTACATGTTCCTAATCTTTCAATTAATTTATTATCTATACAGGCTCTAGCCGAAGATTTGAATTATAGAGTGACTTTTGATTCTACACATTGTGTATTTCAGGAACCTGAAGACGGGGAGGATCTTTGGTCAGGGTAGCATGAAGAGAGTGCTCTACTTCTACGAGGAGACCAAATGGACAGAGAAGCAATAAACTTTTATGGCACAAAATCAAAAGGAGGAAGTGATTCTTTGGCATCATAGTCCGGGGCATTTTCCACTTTCAAAAATTAGAATTGTGTTAACAGAGTTAGCTATTAATTGTAATTTTGTTTTGTGTTGTGATACTTGTCAAAAAGCTAAGCACTATCGTGTGCCTTTTTCTATGAATGAAATCAGAACTTCTAAGCCTTTTAAAATTACTCATTGCTTGCATGACCGGTCCCAAGCCCGGATATAGGAGGAGGGTTGTGTTAGGCTTCTGAAAGCTAGCGTAAAACTTTGTCGGATTTTTACACCATGGATTACACAAATTATGAGCATTGCTTTGGGGCGTCCCCGCCTAGCGACGCACTGCAGAGCCCGAATGAAATAAAAATAAATAAGGGCCACTATATTTTCTCCTGGATGTAGTGAATCAATTACAGATAGGGTTCCCACATCATGGATGGATGTGTGTAAAGAAGTTAGTTCCACTACACTGCCACCCGAATGTAGTGAATAAATTACAGAGAGGATCTCCGCAATTTCAATATGGACGGATGCGGGGGGTAAAAAAGCTAGTTCTAGATAATAAGATTCGTATTGGTTCTTGGAATATCTTAACATTGTCCGGTAAGCTAATGGAGGTGGTAGATACTATGATTCGGAGAAAGATTCATATTTTATGTTTAAAATAGACAAAGTAGGTTGGAGAAAAAGCAAAAGAGATTGAGGATACAAGTTTTAAATTATGATACTCAGGTAAGGAAAAGACTCGAAACGAGTTGGTATTGTATTATCATAAATAAAGATTTAAAGGATAGTGTAGTAGACATACAACGATATGGTGGCCGAATCATGACGTTGAAATTAGTGTTAGGAGCAAAGGTTTTGGATATAGTTTGTACTTACGCACCCCAAGTAGGACTAGAAGATAGTATAAAGACGACTTTTTTAGAAGAGTTAGATAAGGTGATTCAAAGAATTTCACAAAGGGAGATTATTTGTTTAGGAGGAGATT
Organism: Brasenia schreberi; assembly: GCA_036023115.1. Taxonomy (NCBI): domain Eukaryota; kingdom Viridiplantae; phylum Streptophyta; class Magnoliopsida; order Nymphaeales; family Cabombaceae; genus Brasenia; species Brasenia schreberi. Next base: position 13,160,701 of record JAYKKT010000062.1, read on the forward strand.
TAAATGGACATGTCGGTAAAGAGGCATTAGGATATCAAGGTATTCATGGAAACTTTGGCTTTGGAGATATAAATGAGGAAGGTAGGAAGATTTTAAATTTTGCTATGGCATTTGATTTCTTTATAGTCAATATAATCTTCAAAAAATGAGATGAACATTTAATTACTTATAAGAGTGGCTTATCACAAACACAAATTGATTACTTTATTTATAGAAAAAATAGAGTGTGATGTAAAGATTGCAAGGTAATTCCAGGAGAACCTTTAACCACCCAACATCGACTTTTAGTTATGGATTTACAAATAAAAAATGGACAAAGAAGAAAAGAGTGCATCGAGTTATTCTGACTAAATGGTGGAACCTCAAAAGCGAGAAAGAAGATATATTTAAATAGAAAGTCATTCAAGGAGATGCTTGGAATTATGTTGGTACACCTTGTGATATGTGGAACAATATGGCCATACATATTAGGAAAGCGGCGAAAGAGGTGTTAGGTGAATCTAAGGGAGGTGTACTGGCACAAAAAAAAGCTTGGTGGTGGAGTGAAGTAGTGCAAAATAAAATAAGGCAAAGAGAGTACGTTACAAATTACATTATGCTAAAAAAACTAGTGAAACTTTAGATGCTTATAAGAAAGCAAAGAAGAAAGTGAAAAAGGCTGTCAGTGAAGCAAAAGCTAAAATTTGAGAGGATTTATATAAAAAACTCAACTCAAAAGAGGGTGAAAGAGATATTTTTAGTATACCTAGGGCTAGAGATAAGAAAACTAAAGATCTTGATTTTGTTAGATGCATCAAAGACGAGGATGAAAAAATTCTAGTGGCAAATGATGATATAAGAAATAGATGGAAAAACTATTTTTATAAACTTTTTAATAAAAATAAAGATGTTAGTATTATCTTAGGAGAGTTAGTCAAACCATAAAAGTATATAAACCATAATTTCTATCGATGTATTCAAAAGAATAAAGTCAAAGAGACTCTTAAACATATGAAGGATGATAAATCGGTAAGACTAGACAATATTCCTATAAAAGTTTGAAAAATCCTAGGAGAAACAGGAATCACTTGGCTCACAAGACTATTTAATGAAATATGAAGAAACCAAAAGATGCCTAAGGAATGGAGAGCGAGTACACTTATACCCATATATAAGAACAAGGGAGACATTTAGAATTATGTGAATTATCGGGGTATAAAGTTAATGAGCCATACTATGAAATTATGGGAAAGAATTATCGAATGTAGGTTAAGACAAGTATCGAGTACAACAAAGAACCAATTTGGATTCATGCCAGGGAGATCTGCTGTTGAAGCAATTCACCTTTTTGAGACGTCTTATGAAACATTTCAGAGCAAAAAAAAATACCTTCACATGATATTTATTGATTTAGAAAACTTACGATAGGGTAACGAGGGAGGTTCTTTGGAGAACCTTGGAAAAAAGGTATCCCATTGACATACATGAACCTTATAAGAGACATGTACGATGGTGTAAAAACATGTATGAGGACTCATGAAGGAATGACAGATTTCTTTGAAGTTAATATTGGGTTACATCAAGGATCAACTTTAAGTCCATACTTATTTATAATGGTGATTGATGAGTTAACAAAACATATTCCGAATGAAGTACCTTAGTGTATGTTATTTGCATATGACATTGTGTTAGTGGAGGAGTCTAAGAAAAAAGTTGATAGAAAATTGGAACTATGGAGAGAAACATTAGAAAGTAAAGGCTTCTGCCTTAGTAGAACAAAGACAGAACATATGGAATGTAAGTTTGATCATTTGGTTACTTCAGAGGGCATAGAAATTAAAATTGGCACACATTGCATCGCCCAAAAGGAAAGTTTTAAATACCTAGGGTCAATTTTTCAAAGTGATAGGAAGAATTGATGGAAATGTTACGCATAGAATTAATGTTGGTTGGTTAAAATCGAGAGGAGCATCAAGTATTCTTTGTGATAAGAAAATACCATTAAAGTTAAAAGGTAAATATTATAGAGTAGCAATTAGACCTGCTATGTTTTATGGTTCCGAGTGTTGGGTAATTAATCATGAACATGTACAAAAGATGTTTGTGACATAAATGAAGATGTTTAGATGGATGAGCGGTCATACAAGAAAAGACTGTATACATAATGAGGTTATTAGAAATAAATTATGTGTGGCACCAATAGAGGATAAAATTAGTCAACCCCGTCTAGTATGGGAAAAGGCTTAGTTGTCGTTGTTGTACCAATAGAGGATAAAATGAGAGAGTATCGTTTAAGGTGGTTTGGACATATAGAAATAAGATCAAAAGAAGAACCTATAAGAAGGTACGAAAAACTAGATTTTAAAAATATTAAAAGAGGCAGAGGACAATCACAAAAGTGTTGGAAAGAAACAATAAAGAATGATCTAGCTTATTGTGAGTTAACTCCTAACTAACATGGCACATGATACGGCTTTGTGGAAACAAAGAATCCATGTAGTAGTTGTTGTTGTTGATATATGGGGTCCATGCTCTGTTTAAGAATATGAATATCTTTGTTTTTAGTGTTAGTTTTGTAATTTCTGATATTTGGGTATTATTGTAATTATCTATAGTATTAAGGGTATTTTGGTCATTTTGTATCTAACAACCCATGATATAAGGGTTGAACATGTTGTATTAGGATTAAGAGACTAAGATTAAGAAAGAGAGACTACAAGACAGTTATTACAAGTAAGTTTTGTTTGTATAACTTCTCGTTTTGTGAAATTTGATCTTCTATTGCGCTACCCACGTTTTAAAACATGGTGTCAGAGCCTTCGATCGATGGAAGTAGTGACTATAATTAAGTTTTACAAGAGAAGAAGAAAAAAGGAGGCCGACAAGTGAATGTTTTGATTATGTGCATCATGGTTTCAAGGCTTAACTTTGCAACCACTCGTTTGAACCCATGTGTGAGATTGGCAAGCTCATATGAAGAGTGACCAGGGATAGAAGATGAAGACACAGAATCATCAGTTGTTCGTAACCCATCACGACGACAAAGAGGTGCCCATACTCCCCGTTCAGATTCTACACCAGAAATAGACGATGTGACATGATCTTTTGAGACCAAATGATTAAGACAAGGTGAGCATTTGTCTTTCTCCATCTACGATCCCATTAATTGTTCAGGTGGTTGATTTTGACATGGTTCCTTATTTGAAAGTATGCTTTCCCAGTGGACTAGTATTGCAGTCCTTGCACATAACGTGAATGACCATGTTGGTGAGTTTTTTTGGAAGCTAGAAACATTATGTGAAGTGTCCATACTGGACATGTTGAGTTGGACAACCATGGTTTTTGGCTTTGTGCAAAAAGGTAGGCTTGCAGATGCTCAAAAAGTGTTTGATAAAATGCCAAAGAGAGATGTTTACCTACACGTTAAGTATTTGATGAAATGCCTAAGAGGAATGTTAAATTTGCATGTCATGTGTTTGATTGAATGTTTAAAAGAAGCAGAATTTGCTCCATCTTATCCTTATAGCTCGTGAAGTGGAGAAACTACATGCTAAGGTTGCTAGTGTGGAGAAAGGATTAAAAAGAGTATTTCAAGGAGAAAAGATAACACTTAACAACATAATTGAGTTAAGAAGGAAAAAAATAGAGTGTAGAAAAACAATTTCTCACCACTTATGCTTGAAAAAAATTAAGTCATAGAAGAGGCAAGATGAAGTTGTTGGTATGAAATGTGACAGTATCACCAACAAGTGTGAAAATTGAGATCTTGAGTTGCTGAAGTGCACAACCAAGAGGGTTGAAAAAGCGACCGCAGTCACCATGTGAAGGAGCACAAAACTGACTAGTATGAGCATATGCGTGTATTATGTTATTTGAGTGGTAGAGAGAGGACACCCAACCAACACACCGACAGCAACCACTATGTGAAGGGGAGCAGAAAAAGTTGTTTGAAGTATATATGGTGGAAATAGTACCTCCTACCATAAAAATCAATTTTCTTAGAGAAGGAAAAAACATGACTTTTGAAGTGTTGTTGCCTAGTCACTTTTTTAAGAAGAAAGAAGAAGAGCGATCGACACCTATAGAAGGGTCGTGCGCTATCATTGGTGCACGTGTGGTAAGAAAGATTTATGCAAGTTTGGAGTTCGAAGTATCTCACTCTCAACTTGAGAGAGGTGTTTAAGAATATGAATATATGTTGTTTTTAGTGTTAGTTTGTAATTTTTGATATTTGGGTATTATTGTAATTATCCGTAGTACTAAGGGCATTTTAATCAGTGTTGTCCGACGCGTATCGTATCGCGTATCGCTGGGCTCCACGATACGGGCGTATCGTATCGTATCGTATCGTATCGTATCGTACTTTAATATTAAAAAACTATAAAAATTATTTAAAAAATCAATAAAATTAGTAAAAATCCGAAAAAAATCAAGAAAATTCTGGAAAATTTTGAAAAAATCTGGTAATTGCTTTAAATTCATATAATGCAAAGTTTAGCACAAATTGAACATTTAATATTGAACAATTGCATCCAAAATTATATATTTTGAATCAAAAAATGAAATACATTTATATTTTACATATTATAAATTTGTATCAGGATCATTAACTAAATAATCTTCATCTTCTCCTTGATGATGTTGTTGTACTTCAAATTAATTCATGCAATGTCTTCTTCAGTTATGACTTAGGAGTGCATTTTCTTCGTTATCTTCCATAATTCACTCATGTAATATATCAAAATTAACAAACTGCTATCTTTGTACATGTAGTTGTCATATTTGCTAATTTTCATATGTGAGCAAAACAAAGAGCTCCATTTCTTTGATTATTGAGTCTATGACACCTTAATGATGTTATATTATTACTTGATAATGTCCCCTTTTTCTCTTATTGGAGACTAGCTTTTTAACTAATGCATGAGCTTCATTTCTCACTTCACAGACTGCGTTAAGCCTCACACACATTGATCATGTTCAACTCAATGGAAGTCATGTAACGTGAACCTTAAAATAGTGAAGTTGTGAAATCCCTACTCAATGAACCGAGAGAACTAAATGTTTTTAATTGTTTACGATCTTATGAAATTAGAAACTGTTAGCAAAAATATACCTAAAAGTTGTAACAGAAAGGGAAATGATTTTGTCATAATTTTTTTTTATACATTATTTTTATTAAATAAATGAAATTATAAACCCAAATTATAAGCATATTGGAGGATGCCTTTAAGGGAAGTGAAGAGAGAGAAAGAGAGGGCAGAAACATGCAAAAAAAATTTGAAAAAAAAAAAAAATTTTGAAAAAAAAAATTTTGAAAAAAAAAAATTTTGAAAAAAAAAAAATTGGGCGTATCGCCCGTATCGTACGATACGGGCGATACGGGCCGTATCGTACGATACAGTATCGTATCGTGGCCGTATCGCACCGTATCGTACGATACGGTGCGATACGGATAACACTGATTTTAATCATTTTGTGTCTAACAACATGGTATATAAGGGTTGAATATGTTGTATTAGGGTTAAGAGACTAAGATTAAGAAAGATAGAGAGGGGGCGACCTCCATTGGAGGGTCTGTCCCCTCTTTCGATCTCAACATTTTCTCTTTACTTTTTTCGTTTTGTGATATTCGATCTTCCGTTGCGTTACCCACATTTTTTAACATGCTCTACTACTTATTTTCATGGTTATAAATACTTTATCTTATTTATTGATGATTGCACCAGGTTCACCATGATTTACCTTATGAAATCCAAAGATGAGGTAAAAGATATTCTACTCGCGTATTGCTCATTTATCCATACTCAATTTCAACTGCCTATTAAGATTATTCGTACTTATAATGAAGGGAAATTTATGTGTCACTCCTTAGATACATTCTTCTTAAAACTTGGTATCATACACCAAACATCATGCTAAAACATCGCTCACCAAAATGGTGTTTAAGAGAGAAAAAATCATCAAATATTGGAAGTTGCTAGGACCTTGTTAATATGATATAATGTTCCCAAGCGTTTTTAGGGGAAGTGGTCCTAACTGCAGTCTACTTATAAACCATATGCCTAATGTTGTACTCAACCAAGACTCACCTTTCCATTCCTTATGTACAAATGAAAAACAATTTCATGTTCCTTTACGAGTATTCGAGTGTACGGGTTTTGTGCATATATACAATAATGCAAGAGTAGTAAGTATATTTTTTTGGGATACTTTTCTACCCATAAGGGCTATAAGTGTTATGATCCAATGAAGAAGAGTAGTTCCAATGAAGAAGAGTAGTTATGTCACAATGGAAGTAACCTTTCATGAAGAGATTTCATTCTATGATGAGAACAACAATAACTTATCAAATATTCCTTCTTCTACGGTACTATCCATCTTACATGCAGGAGATTATCAAGTAATTGAAAGTAAAGAGCATAAATCTACACTTTAAGAGGACAATAATTAAAAGACATATTTTAGAGGAGACACGAGGGTTGTCATGCCTGATCTAAGTGCTACCCTTATTACAATCTTCACCTTGAATCAGTTCCACAAACTCCCCAGGTAAATCATATAATTCCTCCCTATAGTATTTGAGATGATTTACTCATCGTCTTACGAAAAGGAAAACATGGAGCAACAAAGTATCCTATTAATCAAATGATCTCCTATACTAACCTTCCAAAAGAATATCAGTTATTTGTGATGAATGTAGAGAACGTCTTCATTCCAAAACACTTTGAAGAAGCTAAACATGTCACATAATGGAAAGGTGTAACAAAAGATAAAATTACAGCATTAGAGAAGAACCAAACTTGGATACTCACAGACCTTCCACCAAGTAGGAAGACAATGGGTTGTAAATGGGTTAGAACAATCGAGAAGTATAAAGCAAAATTGGTGGCAAAGGGATACAACAAATCCTATGGTATTAACTGTACGAAAACATTTGCTCCTGTAGTTGAAGATGAATACCATTAAGGTGCTCCTAAGTGTAGCTGTGAATAAGAAATGAGAATTATGGCAATTTGATGTGAATAATGTTTTTTTTTTCAAGGGGATCTCTCAGAAGACATTTCCATGGACCTATCTTATGAATATAATGAGAATATGGGTTCACAAAAGGTATGTAAATTGAAGAAATTTATCTATGGACTGAAACAATCACCAAGAGAATGGTTCAAAAAATTCAATGATGGGATTCTTAGCTTGGGATTCAAAAAAAGTGTTAGTGATCATACTTTATTCATAAAACAAGGTGAGAAAACTATCGTCTTAGCAGTTTATGTTGATGACATTATTATTACAAGAGATGATAGGGGAATATGTTCACTAAAGGAGCAACTACTTCAATTGTTTGATCTAAAAGATTTGGAGAAGTTACATTATTTCCTTGGCATTGAAGTAATTAGAAGTAATTACACTATGCTTCTGTGTCAAAGGAAATACATCTTGGACTTGTTGGAAGAAACAAAGATGCTAGATTGTCGTGTTTGTACTATTCTGATTAAAGCTTAAAAAAGGACAATTGGGATAACCGAATAACCATATGAGGATGCTGAGAGATATCATAGACTTATGGGTAAACTCATATATCTTACTATCACAAGACCAGATATTAGCTTCGCTGTGAGTTATGTTAAGTTATGTTAGTAGATGGATGCATTCTCTCACTCGACACCACATGTACGCCGTGTTCCATATAATCCGATATCTGAAATCTACTATTCCATATAATCCGATATCTGAAATCTACTATCACACATGGACTTTTATACTCACCGCATAATTCATTGGACATTAAAGTATTTTCAGAAGCAGATTGGGCAAATTCAGTGGATGATAGAAAGTCTAAAAAGCTATATTGTATGTGTAGGAGGTAATGTAGTATCTTGAAAAAGTAAGAAATAATTTGTTGTTGGAAGATCAAGTGTAGAGGCTAAGTATTGTGTTATTGCCTTTGGTATGTGTGAGGGCTTATGGGTGTTATCACTTACGGAAGAAATTGATATTAAAAGAAATATCTCAGTTAACTTCTTTACCGATAGCAAGGCAACTCTACTAATTGCTTCAAACCCTATCTACCATGAGAGAACCAAGCATATTGAAGTATATAGTCACTTTATTTGAGAAAAGATAACTTAAAGAAATATTCAAACTCATTCATGTGCGCTCAGAAGATCATCTGACAAATATCTTGACCAAACCAGTGATAGCAGGTAGCTTTAAGAGAGCTCTCAGCAAGTTGGGAATAACTAGTTTCCTAACCTCAACTTGAGGGGTCGTGTTAGAGAGACCTTATTTGGATACTGCTCCTATTGGATCATGTTGATCCAATAGGAGCCATAAGACAGACTTTCTTTAGTATAGGGATAGATTTATCATTTTGTTTATTTTCCATTTTTTTAACCAGCCCTAGACTTATTGGGTAATCAAAAGAGAAAAAGGAGAGAGGAAGGCAGCAGCCAAGCCAGCCCCCCTTTCTTCCATCTTCTTCTTCTTCTATGTATCTTCTTATTAATTAATGAAGATTTGAGTGGAAAAATCAACATCTAAGATGGCTGCAGCTATTCATTGAGCATGACTTGCCCGCTAGGAGCTTTCTCCTGCAAATCACATTCAAGTGATTACATGCAAATATAGATGATTGCCCCAATACCATTAGAAGATTGTAACTCTTTCAGAGTTATAGTTTAAAGGGTGGAACAAACAGACGGTCCAAAAGCAATCAAAATGATGTGGGCTGTAAACAGCATCAGTCAAACAAATAGTGAAAAGTATGTTGTAAGCACTAAAATAAACCATATAAGCTGAATTAAACCATATAATCCACCCATGTAAAAGAAAGTCAAATGGTGTCCCAATTAATGAATCACTAAAATAAATAATGCCCAATAACGATAGCTAACAAAAGCTGAGAAAGAATTTATAGAAGCTGGAGATCAAATTCTCACAATAAGAGCTTGAAGTCTGTTTGTTCGGCGAACCAGTAAATGTGAGAGGTAGGTTGAAGGATGGTACTCCTTAAAGAACTTCTCAATAGTATTATCTAACGTACTGCCTTCCACAACAGGGATTTCACGAACAACAATGGTGAACTCATGGGGCTGAGGTTTTGAAGAATAGAAGTACTCAAGCCTTTTAGAAGCAATATAACAGTATTCCTGCATGAAGCATTTCCATACACTAACAGTTATTCAACTCTTTTATTCTGTAGCAAAAAGTCATGAATGAGAACCAGATAATAAATTACATACACTATTCAGATATCACTACATGAACAGCTTGCAGAAATATAATTCATATCTCAATATGGATTGGCACAGAAAAGCCGTTAACTTTATTATCACCAAGTTCATTCTGGTTTCTTTAGAACTTCTACTGCAAATTGTTATGCATGTGAAATTGGTAGGCAGAATCTACTATTAGCATCAATTTACTTTTTGGAGGGAATCGACATCATTAACTTTCACTACCATGACAAGAAAAATCAGAAAACTTGATCCGTTCATTTCTCAGATTCATAAATAACACAGATCATGATGATGTAGCATCATCTCCACAATCATAAAGCTGCAAGAAAGTGTATCTTTTGAGTGATAAGGAACATGGAACGTTCCTCAAGGTCACAAGGCAAAAGAAAAAAATATGCTTCAGCAGAATTAGCTCATAGAAAACCAGACAATGATAGAAGGAGAGTTTCATCAGATTTAATCATCAAAAGGTCACTCTATGCAGAGTGGAATATGATTGTTTGATTACAGCCATGTGATTACATCCCACATGCCTGCATTGCTTTAATCAATAATCATGCTTCAGAAACATTTTAACAATAGTAGCAAGATGAAAGGAGCAAAAGGAACCTAGAAGAAAATGCAAAACCAAAGTCACTTCCTTTCTAGACAAAAGAAGAGAAATTTGATGTCCAAGAATAAGCATAATAAAAACACCTTCAGGGAGAAACTTACCATATAAAGAAGATAGCAAGCAGTTCCTGTGATAACATAAACGGCAGAAAAGTGAACCCATAACCTGCACAAAGGTTCCTTGTTTGGTCAGAAAGAGAAAAGCACACCATTACAATTAATGAGAAAAGGGGATCTACTTTCATATACTGAAAAAGGAAATTAGCTAAAAGGTTCAACTTTTAGGTAAGGGAGTTTGATATTTCGGGTGTGCATCTGGTAGGAGCCTAACTAAACCCATCTTGGCCAATAAAAATCAACAAAACAAGGTTCTTAGTTGAAAACAAGGTTCAATGAAAGTTAGCTTACTAACCAACAAGGAATTATCCCATCTAGCACTAATTGAATGAAACCGTTGACATCCAGTCATCAAACTAATCAGTTTGTATCTCTCTAAGGAGAAAAATAAATTGTACCACTAGGAGCCACCAGCTTTATTCATCTTTGTCTTGTATAGACTGTGGAGAGAGCCATGTCCAAGTCATGCCTGGTACTTGGTCTTTGGTACCATGTACATGATGCGTAGGCCAATGGCATGAGAGTATGTAGATAGGCATGCATATTATGACAAATCAATAGGTTCCAACTCAGATAAAACAAATCGTATTATAATCACTAAAAAAACACGAGTATTACCAGTTGGAGCCATTCTTCACATTTGAAATGGCAAACACGTCGACCGATTGATTGGGAATGTCTGCAAAATCTATCTCGCTTAGTTGCCCTCCAAAATAATTTATTGGCATAAGAATGAATACCCCTATAGCTCCAGCAACAGAAAATAGTTTCAAGCTGCCACATGAATATCCATAAAGAAATTAGACAACCAAACATGAACACACACACATGCCTTAAAGCTCGAACAGAAACATCACCTGAAGACAAATATGCGCATAAAAACAACAGAATCCAGCCCTGCAATTTCAAGTAGCTCCTGCTCTGATGTACGCAATGCCTTTCTGATCCAACCAGTTGAAGGCAGGAGCTGTTCTAACTGGAAACGAATTCCTTCCTGGATCTTCTTCTCCGCGACCAAGCGAGGAATATAGACGTGGGCATTCCATGGCTGCTTCCTTAGTATGGAGTACAATATATAGAGCACAATACAAAGGCCCAAGTTGATGCCAACAGAGGTTAAAAGAGCTGACACGATCATTGTTTAAATGGCGTGAACTGCTTATTTTTTGTCTTCCCCAAACTAAAACTGCAAATTTCTACAACTCCAGAGAACTTGTTGAAGATGCTAAGAAAGAGAGAAGGCAATTATTAGCGTGAAGCACCAAGAAGATCACTTGCAGTACAAACCCACTGAATGGTTATGTCAAAAGCTACCAAACTTTAAGCTTGAAATATTAAGACGTCTGCAGGAAAAGATAGCAAGCATCACTATGGATATGGATTGGGATCATTTGCCACTTGAATAAGATTACAGAAAACCCCACATCTAAGACGAAGACGCTTTCTCAAATTCAAGGTCATATCATCATAATGCAACATTATAAAGAGCTGCAAAGATTTATACATGTGAGTGTTTGAACGTTAGATGGCGCTTCCCTGTTTGTGACAACTGCCACCAACAATCATTCGGGCCGGTCCCAGCCGAATTATGGAACACCAACAAACAAAAGAGGAAATAGATCAAGAAAAATGAACCGGGAACAGCCATACCGATGGTTTTGAGCTGATATATGAGGAACGCATGAACGTCCGTTGCTCGGAAAAATCATGATTCACGACGACTGGCTCGTACTCAACAACGGTAGACGATTCGCCGTTATAGTCGCTTGCTTTCCTCGTCTCTTTCGCGAGTCGAGAGGGTCGATTGCCGAAGGCCAAGAATGTCAATTCGCCGACCACTCTTCTCCTTGTCTTGTTCATTTAATGCATTTTAAGCTGAAATCCTTGTGTAACCCTTTTCAAGACTCGCGTTTACTGGGAGGCACTTCATTACAGTCGGCGACTTTGAAGAGCAGTAGGGAGCAAACAGCTCGAGTTCGAAATATTTGGGGAGCTGTTCTTGCTAAGTGTGGTTAGCTGGATGATTCTTTGAAGTTATAAAGCTCGATCTTGCGTCATGTCTAAACAATTTCTTTCTAATACTTTTATGATCTTTTCTTCTGTCCAAATCTTGATTGTCTAACCATCTTAAACGTGCCTTGTCTCATTATCTTCTATCAATCCTATCTTAACTTTTCTCTAATAATCGCCCTAAATTCTTAAAGCAAATGCTTTTGTTTAGCCTCGAGACAGTACGTCTTGTAAAGATGGCAGTCGCCATGATTGACTGCCAAATAGACGACCTTTTTGCTGTTTCCATGGATTCCACAAGCTCAAAACAACTACACTCAGGGAGATGGCGAGGTAAAGCATCCGTCTTCAAGAAACAAGTTATGCAGATGCGCAAGAGGGGATACGTTTTACTTATAATGGACCGAGAGGATACGCAGAATACATGCAAAGAATTTGTTGTAACAGAGATGTTCGTTGTAAGAAGATATACTTACACCGTTACACGAGATCTTTGGATGGGTGCACATTGCTTACACAATTTGACTTTAACACCGCACTCAGCGCGATAGCTCACGTCGCTAAGGGACTCATCTCACAAGATGAAGTATGCGAGATTGATACCTGGTGCATGCATACCTGGTCTTGGTCTCCTCATTATGGCTGTAATGGAGATATATGTAAGTATTTTCATCTTTTCTTTACACACAAATTATTAAAACTAGTCGCCGTAGGTATGGAACTGACAACCTAGCCAGGTGAGCTATTGCTCTTGCTGGTCATTCAGACTCTATCATTGGGTGTATTAACAGTAATCAACTTTAGTTTTGGGTAAGTTGAACTTTTGATTTCTAAACGCCATGATTTCCTATAGTGGCGCAGTTTTCTTACTGTGATGGACATCTTTGTTTATGGCTTCATTTTGAATCTAATCCATTGCTTTTCTTTGAATCATCGACTGTTTTCTTCTTTTTTTCTGGACCGGTACTATGGCGAGACCAAAGCAAGATGCACGGCCCGGGGATCGAACTAAATACCTCCAGACTTTGAGTCCAATCCTTAGTCAGGTGTGCTATTGCTCTTTGTGCTTGTAACAATTATGTTATTGATTGTATTAAATCCAAATTCAATCACTCTGATGCAATTGCCTCTGTTATGAGATCTCTTGCTTTCATAACTTCGTAATTATACTCTAGCAAGGGAATAAACATATTTTTGTCTGTTGTACTCCAGTTATTGCAGCAAACCTGAACCACATTCTTGGAAGCACCTTTGGTAGTCAATGGTGGATATAGATCGAGCCGAGGTGCGCGATTGTCCACCTGAAATTCAGAATATTAATAGAAAAACACGGAACTTATCATGCATGTGTACCTAAAACCAAACTAATCTAAGCCATTTCCCACATTAAAATGGATTCTTAGTTGCCATAATGCTTGATCTCGTATTATATTAGCATTTAACTCCATAAAAGTAAGATTATGCTTTATTCTTTTCTTCCAACACTTCGAGGTATCCTACAACTCATGTTTGCCTTGCGCTGAAAGATTTGGTGGCCGAATGGCCGTCTAGATCCGCCACTGCTGGTTGATATGGTACATTGAAACGGAATTGTGAGAGTTGAGGTTCCTTTAGAAGGTGGAATCCAAGTATATATTGCCGAAAAATGTTTAGCTGTTTTTTCTTTCAGTATGATCACAAATGAATTTTTTTATACTAATGAGGCCGAGGCCTATGATCTCCGCGAGTTTTACAAACTTCAACCCTATTAACGTGCATGACCATTCTAACAACAAACAATCAAGTCCCGCTTCTTCATTATTTTCAATCTCTTAAGGAGAGTTGATCTACATCGTTGTGACAGATTGCTCTTTCCAAAACCATCGGACTAGTTCTGGAGAATCCATGGCAAATATTTGGTGGGAAAAAAGAAAACTATCAAAAGTTTGCTATTTATGGTAGAAAACTGTTCTTTTCCAATTGTCTCTTTCGGTTTATTGAAATTATTTTGAATCTGGCATAATTCCGTAGCTAATAGTTATCATACTCATTTGCTTTGCTGCCCATACCTAGTGGCTGGTTTACATCAAAGAGCAAAATTTATAGAGAAAAAAGTATAGCACACGGTTGAATTCCTAGGCTTTGGACATAGCCCACGGTATAACCTTGTCTATTCCTTGTTCATGGGCTATTCGTGTCACACTCCAGATCCGCGAGCTCCAGTTACTGTAAATTTTGCATTAACCCGTTCTCGTCTCATGGATCATATCCAGTTTTCATCTCCAGGATCCAGAATCAGATCAGTTTGAAAATTTTAAGAAAATCGTTTCTCCTCCCCCCCCCCCACCCGTGTCCATATTGCGTGTCCTGATCGAGTTTCTATCGTGCCAGTGTGACATGTTCTTTTCAAATATATAGAGCGCCTTCGGCATGCCCTGCTCAGTGGGTTGTAGATTTGGATCGGTTAGTTGCGTATGAGTAAGATCCGTGATTAAATAGTGTTAAGAAAATAAGTTGTACCAAAATGATGTAAAATGTAAGCATGTCGTGAAGCTTTGATTGTGTAACTAATATGCAATTTATATGAAATATAATGAGATAATTATAAATCTACCATTACTCACACATACATGACCTGTTTCCAATCAGCTCGACAGTTTCATTCAAAACCCAACGAAACTAGGAACTGATTGAACACGAAATCAGTGAAACTAAAATTGGAACCGGAAAACACTGAGTTTAATTCTGGTTTCAACTTTTATAAAACTGGAACTGTTGGTCTTCTTTTAAAATTCTCTTATAATTTTAAACCGATGGTTTTGAAACCGTAACCATCTTCAAGTCGTTCATTTAAGGTTCTAAGTTTGAGGTTAACCAGAAACGGACATGTCTACCCACGCATATCACATCATACAAGTTATAATAACTCTCTTCTCAATTGAAAAATTATATGATTTATGTGTTTTGGGGGTAATGGGTTAACGAGGGCCATGTGCATGAACATGCATTTAGTAAACAGGTTGGACGTCCTTAATTTTGAGTATAGATCACTCAGAAAGTCAAATTTATATTTATCTTTGCTTTGCTTGATTAGGATGAACAATACTAGTTGTTTATTAAAAAAGTATTAAAAATAAGATTTTTGACTTAATTTCTAGCCAAAAAAAGCCGCTTTTCTTACTTAAAATATGGAGAATCACATGGCATGTTTGATACCAAGATCTGCTCTCTCTCTCATCATTAAAATCCACCCACTACCCATCACTCCTCCTTCACTCCATCTCCTTGCCGTCTCTTTCTCCCTTCGAAAAATCTTATTCTTAGGGTTCAATCATGGCTCTATCTGCCGTCGTGCTTGCTGCCATCTGCCTCCTCTCGGCCGTCGCCATTGCCCATTCTTCTGAGAACAACTTCATCGTTCAGGGCCGCGTCTACTGCGACACCTGCCGCATCGGATTCGAGACCCCCGCCACCACTTACATTTCAGGTCAGAATCTGTCTTGCGTTTTGTAGATCTAGACGTGCTCGCTGATAAGCCCACCAAGGCGATCGCGTTAGGCCTCAGAATTTTAAACTTGTATTGCAGACTTCAGAATTTTAAGATTTAGGCCCAAAATTTTTATCTAAATTAATTTCGCTTTAGGCCTCATGTGTTGAACCACCCTGGGTAGATCTATTGGAATTGAAATCGATCTCAATAATCACAGCTGAGAAACTACACTTGAAGAAAAGATGTAGTTTTGGTTTTAATGCGGTTTCATAATGGATTGACGGGTGGGCGATGACAGGTGCTAAGGTGAAGGTTGAGTGCAAGGACAGAGCAACTGGGTTCGTGACGTACAGCACGCAAGGAGTGACGGACAGCACCGGGGCTTACCACATTCCGGTGGCGAACGACCACCAGAAGGAGATGTGCGAGTCCGTCTTGGTCAGCAGCCCTCAACGAGGCTGCACCACCATCGAGATGGGCCGCGAGCGCGCCGGCATCGTCATCACCCACAACGATGGCATTCCCTCTAACATTAGATTCGCCAACGCCCTCGGCTTCGTCGCCGACCGACCCCTCGCCGTCTGCGCGCAGGTGCTCAAGCAGTACGAGTTCGACGACATCAATGCTTAGTGAATAAGAATGAATTTCTTGCTTTACTTCATCACATCCTTTCTGTTTGGTTACTTAGTTGCATAAAATAAGATGGAGAATTTTCACGCTTGATGGATTAAATTGGTAGCGCCGATGTACGTTCATTAGTGTTGTGAGTATGAAGCTGCTCTTTTCTGTTAAAACTCTACTTGCATTGATTGTGATAATGGAATTCATCATCATCTTGTGATTTAATTGAGTTGCTTCTGGTTATTTAAGCATTGGATCCGCGATTCTGTCGTTGACTGGGGCCAGTATCAATCAGAAAGGGATTCCAAAGAAGTTAGCATTGAAGCTTCCTGCGCCTAGATTTTAGCTGTTGGTTGAGATTTCATCCAATACGAAGCAATCAATACGATCTGTTCCCATAGTTTACATGAATTCTACTGAAAAGTACTATATATATATATATATATATATATATATATATATATATATATATATATATATATATATATATATATACATATAGTACTTCGGATTGTGGCATAGCAAAGTGTTATATTGTGTATATTTGGAGGGAGAACAAAGAAGTTGGCAGTTCTGATTGTGTTTTCAGTGATCGTAAAATTTTAACTTTGCCTAATGGAGTTTGCCGTTTGGGAGATCAATTATGTAAGCAAAGACAATAAGCCAAGTACTGAAGTGCTAATTGAGTTGCTAGATATCATGTATCGGTTTAGCGCTTGAATCGATGGAAGCATTTAGGCGTGCAGATCGTTCTGTGTGCAGATATGCAGTTAGCTTGAAAAGTTGGCATCAGAATGCAAACGATCAGGCTGAGCGACTCATGTTGAGTGATCAAGTCGGTCCTTATAAAATCCGTTCGAGTTTCAGCCGAAGAACAATCCAGTATAGTATCTATAATCGAATTAGATCTCTTGAATATGGAGATATTTTCAAAATAACGTATTTTCATGTGAACATTAGAATGCCTAAGTTGGCATAGTAAAGAAGTGTAGTACTTATTCATCTTGGTATGCCAATACTACTAAGGAATATCTTACGAGTGATCGTTGGGATCTTTTGCATTCATACAGGTGATCGTCGGGATCATTTACAGTTAGAATAGATGATCGTCTGGATCCTTTGTATTCAGACGGTTAGAATCCAAAAGCGATGAAAAAACCTAAAGAATAGGGGAAAAGAGTCATGTCCTAACTTTTGTTGCAGGCGCATTCGGGTGTTCCCTAGTAGAGTTTCTTAATTCACGGACATTCTGAAGCAAACTGTATTCCTCAACATTCTAAAGAAAAACACCAATTGTGCTTTCCCGATTCAAAAGAAAACAGCCATTCAGAGTGAGATTCTGAAAATGGCTATTTCAACGGGACAGTGTGGGTTTCCAGCTTGCCGCTTTCCTCAAGTGAAAAGGCCGATTTCTTGTAGGTTTAAAGTCTGCCGGTATTTACAAAAAGTTTTGTTAATTTCTCTTAAAAAAACTGATCTCTTCAAAAAGAGTTGATCTTCATCAAAACCCCCAAAACACCACCATCACATGCGTGTTGCTTTTCACTTTTCAAGACCGGCAACAAGAAAAGAGAACTTTGGGAAAACAAGCCAACTAATTCAAAGCGACACTCATCTGTCTTCGCAAAATTGTCAACGTCTCCACCTCAAGGTTAGTATGAATTTATGCCACTCCCTTCATATCTATTTTGTAAGTCGATCATGGAAAGAGTTCTTAAATGGGGAACTCTGCCTTCCTCACAAGCAAGCCAAGACTACAAAAATTGCATGTACGTGCATGCCCGTGGCATGTGCATGCACACACACACAGAGCAATCTTATGTGAATATTTATCAAGATAACTCTGTATAAGTAACGAGTATAATTGTTTGAATGGGTTTGTAAGACTGCATGTGTTGGTGGTGGATCGTACAAGAATGGAAGCAGACAATAACAACTAAGTTGATTGGTTTCTAGATATACATTATAACCTCACTGGACACGACAACTCAATTGTTCGGACCTCATATATATCAGTGCACGGGATATCCTCTGCATGGGAAAAAAACAGGGTTATGAGTTTCAAACAATATTGCTACAAATGTTCATAATGACTGTTTTACACAGGGTTGTTACTAATCTTTCTTGGTTCTAGATAAGAATTGCAACAAAGAAAACAAATCTTTTGTAAACAAAAACATACCTCACGGGTATCTCTTAGGCGAAGAAGTTCCAATCTTTCTGTGGTCCTCAAGCTCAAGAGATTAACAAGCTGCCGGCAATGTGAAGAGAAATGATCAATACAGAATGACCTGGATGAACATATTAAGGAGCAAAGATGTAACTACCTACCCAGAAACTAAATCGTTCAGGGTCCTCTTGCTGAGGTATTGCTTCAGCTTGGAATCGTGAACCTCTCATAACCCGATGATCTGCAAAGCAGCATGCAACTTCGTTAACTGGACGGGACAGTTAGAAGTAAAGTGGGTTATTTGATGATGACACTCTCAAAAGTTCAAGAAAAGGAAATTCCACCTGTAAAATCCATATTATCTATTAATAAGGCATCTTGTACCAGTGTCCAAGTATCGTTCATCACCATGACCCAAGATGGTGGCTGTCCCATGTGACACGGGCAAACACGTGATTGAAATGTGACACATATGCATGTCTATAGAATTTTTGAGGACCATTCTCATTTTGACCACACTTTTGCATTATTCTAGTTTGCTATAAACTTAAAGTCAAAATTATTTCATCTCGTGCAAAATATTTCCTTTCTATTTCAGTTACAAGGAAATGATATCAAGGTTAATACATCTGGACACAACCATGTAAAGATAGAACATTACGATCAAGAGAAAAATGTAACAGATATGCATAGCAGAAGAATCCATAGAAGAGGAAGAAAACAGCATGAGTAGACACTCATGCAGAAGAGAAATAACATCTCTCAGAAGCTAAAGAAGACCAAAATTTGTAAACGCAGGACATTAATGAAGAATTGAAGTATACTGGTCAGTCAATTTCACCTGTATGTGCAGCTTGCCTTGCCTCAGAAATCCAATTGTGAACTAACTCTGATGCTTTATTAACAAGTTGATCTAGCTGAGAATTAAGGAAAAAGATAACCAAGGTTGAATATCTCAAGTGCGGGATTCACAGCAATTCGTTAATATAAACCAAATAGAGTCCTCCGCTTGTCTGAAAGAAAATCTTTGGAGACATGACTATTATGCAGAGGTAACCAAAACTCTAAATCCACAATGACAGCACCCTCCCGTATTCAGATACATCATAGCATACAAGACATGTAGGCACCATAGATTTACCACCAAGAAGATAAAAACATGAACTCTAGCAGACATTCATGGACACTTATAAGTTATAACTACACAATTTAGGGTAATATCTCTGTGTAGGTATTTAACTATAAAAATCACCTATTTTGTGCATTTTTTCAACGGCTTTTTTTAGAGCAAAGACATGCAATGTATAGGTGTTATTTGGTAGGAGTGCGTTTTGAATCATGTCAAACACATCCATTTGGTCAGGATGAGTTCAGATCACATGCACCCACAAAGTCCACCTCGATATATTTTCATTAATACCAAATATTTACCACCGAATATGTTGAACTACGTAGCTTTGACTGCTAAAAGCTCTTTTGTCAAATCATATGTTCCATCCAAAAGTATCTGATATACTTACACAGATAGGAACAGGTGACAGCCAACCTAAGCAAACATAGAAAGGATACTTTTATAACCAACAGAAGTCTGCCTCTTGCCTTTCAAGTTTAAGGCAGTTCATACAAAGAAGATACACACGCAGAGATGAAGTTTGAGACTGATAAAATGCACACTCAAAGCAGAAAATACTGAGAAAATGCACACCCAAACCAGCAAATAAATTTGGAATTGCCTACAATAGTTAAGATTCTTATAATTCGTAAAAGACCTTCAAAATATAATATTTCTTTTCTTGCATTTTATTTTACACTTACATCTTCTCTCTCTTTTGTCATTGCTGATGGATAGATATCCTGAATCCATTCAACTTCTGCAACTCGATATCTACACAGAAGGCAAACACCATCTTCAAGTCCATTTGAAATAAATAAAAATGTTGACAAGTTTTTGGAAAGAAGAATTTAGTGAGGTTCTTTACAAATATAAAAATAAAAGATAACCAAAGTAACACCAAGAAAGTCCGGCATAGAGCACTGACAACCTGTCAATTAAGATGTTTTTGGTATATATTAAGCCAGAAACAAGTAGAGCACATTACTTTTTAAAATCTTACCCATCTTGATCCCAATATCTAAGTATTTGAAATCTTCTTCGACCCTCAATCTGCATCTCAAAATCAACACCAATTAGACACTGATCTAGAGAAAGGTGTCTTATTAAGGAGGGAGGAAATAAGAAGACAAAGAAGAAGATAAAGCAGTGCTTTTCATAATAATTTATTTTTCATGTGACAAAAGTTATCCGACTTTTATCATCCCAGAAAAGACATTCCGGATATTCTATGTTGGATTATGTGCCAAATAAATCAAAACTATATGAGCATTCTTCACCTCTAAATAAAATCGGCCATCTGGAAGTGGCTCGCATCTGGCACAAGTAAAACAGGAACTAGTAAATATGACAATGTTCCACAGAAACTTTAGATAGCAAAAAATAGAAGGCAAAAGAGAACCAACACCCACTCGCATATTTCCACCTCACAAGCAACGTCTGATATCAAACCTGTAGAAGGATCAACAACAACCTGCAATCAAGTGAAGCAAACACAGGATATTTGAATTTTGAGAGACCATTCAAAGAAAATAAATCTGAAACAAGCTTATATAGTTCTGTACCATTCCCATCCGTCTATTTCCTTCCATTATCCTTCTAACCTGTTCAAAATATAAGATGCACGACATAAGATAAATATTTCCAACTATATCCACGATTTGAAAGGAATTATAAGAAATGTCAAATCTAAAATCATGGCAGCAGGCACATTCTTAACCATTATATACTCCACTAAGATTTCAGCACATACTCACTATTCATTACATTGTGTACCGTATCCTTTGAACAATTGGCACTTGTTTTCTGCAGTGAAAGTTATTCAAATTCCAGAACCATATCATATCGCGAAGTGAACTAGGATTCATGTTGGTACATGTATCCCAGGGGACCTTTTATGCTGAGTTAAGATAATTTCAATGACATGTTACACATGCTCATGAATAGACAGTGTGCCTAGAGAAACAATCAGCTGTGAAAATGAAAAACTAAGATCTAAAAATGCCAAGCATGGAAATTTGAACCATCCCGTCACACATTTAAACTACACAAAGGCAGACATACACATTAAGACACTCATACGGATACATATCTATGAGTCTATAAATTTGTTCACATGCAGTGGTCTCAAAGAAAATTATCTAAGGATCGCTGAGTTGAAAATCTTGCCAAATACAACATAAAAATGAACTTTGAGTACTCTTGATATCCCTAGTTCAAGACCACCACAGTTTGTAGTTTGTACATATAGGTTAAAGATGAAATCCAAATAGGTCTCGTCAACAACTATACAGTAGATGGTTTTAAAGATGAAAGCACGTATTTCACAAGGTAGTACATTATGTCTATTTTTCTTCAGCTTATGGTTGTAACCATAAGTAGGATTACAATGTTTCGTGGTCATACCATCAATTCTTGACTAACTGACAGGGTTCATTCTTATTCCCTAATAGGTAAACTGCCACAAAATCTCATATTTTATGGATTAGTAATTTAGTGTCCCTCCATGATTTCATTAGGAATATGAAGAGCCTACTTCTATTTCCAGATGTGTCAAATTTACAAGTTCGAACTCTTTGGAACAATCTAAGAAAGACAGACATTACATCTGCCACAATATATGTATCACATGAAAGATTCCCTTCTTTCCCATGAGTATAACATAAGTTTCCCTTCTTTCCTATCTAATTGTCAAAAGCGAAAATGAGGACCTATACAAGGTTGTTTTCTTCACTTGCCAGATTAACAAAATTCAGTTGAACGCCATAACTTCATCAATGTTATAAGAACCATTGAAACAATATGACAAACTGCATACATAGATTTTGGGAGAGAAATATGCACATATATTACCATCAGTCTGTAACGGGGTTCAAATATGTTAAGTGACATCTTTTGAGCAGGAAGCATCACATCCATGACAAACAGAGGCATCAGATCACTGCCCATGTTTGTCAAACTGTCAAGCTCAGATTTCCTCTCAACATACTCATCCCCAAAGTTCTTCTGTATTATGTTTTTCAGCATCACACTGCATGAAGGAAATCAACAAAACAATATGAAAATAAAGTCTGGGAAGAAAGAGTAGCATGACATTCGAGAATAAAGTCACAAATTGCCAGCCTGCACTCAGAATGCAGTTCTCTGGCTTACCTGACAGGATACGCTTTAGGACTAATAAATAGAACAGTGCGGCACATAGGGCACTTATTGCCTGCGATAAGTGACATAAAGATGAGCAACTGTTTATTTAGATTTATGTGGGGCGAACAGTGACCAAAAGCTTACCATGATCCATTGACTGAAGAAGGCAAGGGCGGCAAAATGAATGTCCACACGGAGTAGTCACAGGATCATATAACAACTTGAAGCACAACGTGCAATCATAATCATCAGTTCGCTGCAATTTGGCAGCTCTTGTCCTCCCATTAGAACCAGCTGTAATCCTTTCCAAATTCTGAATTGACCTCTGAAGAGGAATGCTAGATGCCCAGATGACCAAAAATTTAAGACAAATTATCTGGTAATAACTAATCATCAAGATACGCCCAAGACAAACCACATCTACTACTTATAAAATACTGCAAACAGTTACCAGAGAGGGTCAACTTGCAGTCCGAGAACAAGGGTTTCCCTTGCTTCATCATATCTCTCAAGCTGTGAACATAACCAAAATCGTAATTCATTAATCTCACCCTGGATTGTAATAAGAGACACCAAGCATGCATGAAATAGTGATCATTTAAGATGACAGGATGGAATGGAACAACACACTCTTCGATATAAAACACAGACGGATAAAATTATAAATAATTGAGAGATGTATTATATGAAAAATAGACTACATTGAACTAAAGACTGTCATACTGACTAGGCATTAGGTCTATTGGCAATGTCAGAACCATTATTAAATCTAGTTTTTATAACTTAGATAATATACGTGGAGACAAACAGCATCAGGAACTTGAGCGTTGCAGGGATTATGACTTCAAAATCAGCAGATCGCACAAAATGTGTTTTCCCATCCTCTTTTGCATTCCATCAATGTTAATGCGGCAGTGTTGGACCTGAACCCACTCTTATTGAACTCGTCATCATGCAAAACTTGAGCGTCAGGGTCTTATGCTCCCAACTGCAGGTAAAATAACCAGTTGTAGCTACTTTCCTTCACATTATGTGTTCAGGTTTCTTGGAAAGAGTTTTGTAGTTTAAGTCACAAGCTTCAAAATAAAAGGATGTTACTTAAGGGATCACTCAACGGCCTTTGAATGCCATTCACTTTCTATATTTCTTTCTTGCTCTTGTGTATTCACCTTTTCTAATTGGCAAGCTGGAATCGAGGCCTTCAACTTCAAGGTTCTTGTGAGTTGGCCTCTTCCAGCAGAGCGTGGAAGCAGATTCTTTTCCTCCTACCAAGGTTATTTAATCGAATACTGTCCACTAATGCTATATCTACAAACCAACATCCAGATATATAACTAAAACAGTGGTAAAAGTAAGCAAGCTCACCAAAATTAGAGCCTTGGCTTTCAGATAGTGCAGTTTGGTTGAGTTTGGCCAAACAGTCAACACTTTCTCCGCGTCCTTCAGTGCTAACTGAAACAGTGAAGCAAACAGTCGAAGAGAAAAAGATTTTAACATGGATCAATCTAAACTATGCCAGCAAAAAAGGAAGAAATAACGAGAGAAAACAGAACATACTTCAGCATAAGTTGTGGGGTCCAATCCATCCAACGGTTGGTACTCCGACAATGAAGAAGATCGGTTTCTTAAGTGCTCACTAAACCTATGGCATAGTGCTCCGATTATAAAGCAAAATCAACAACTAATGAACTCAAACTGCCACCTAACGGCCTCAGGTACCACTTAACGCGATACAATGGAAATATACACTGAAAAAATCCACCCTTGCTTTAAAAAAAAGGCTGCTGAGAAATTCTCACCTGGAAAACGCAGCACTTCGATTGCTGAGGACGATTGGCTCGCATTCTTTTGATAGTCGAGCTTTCGAGTAAAGCGTGATAGCCTGCAAAAGGAGGGGAACAAACACGAAAACATCATCCCCATCATGTTCATCTCAAAGGAAACCATGATATGAAAAAAGAACGATAAAAAATCGAGAACTGTGTGAAGATTTAGATGGTTACGTGCCTCAATCCCATCTTCAGAATCCAAAATCAGATAACAAACAGACAGGAAGGCGTCCAATTCCTACCTCTCGAAGCCTGCTCTCCCGGAATGCTCGGTTTCCCTGATTAACGAGATCGGACACTTGTTTCAGCTGCTCCCTCGACACGTTGAGTTCCGACTCATCGCCCTGCATTCAGGTTCCATGGAAAAAATGGAAAGTTCTGTTTGAAACAATCAGGAAAAAACGAAAATGACAACTGAGATTTGGAATACCAGTATGAATTCTTCCACGACATCGAATTCTTCCGGATTTTCCAAGGCAGAGTTCGCGTTCGCCATCAATCCAATCTCCCTCTATCTCTCTAGAAGATCAAAGCAAACGGACGAATTCGAGTGTGATCGTCTAGTTCGTCTTGCCCGCGACGACAAACTCGCGGCTGTGGTGAGAATACGTGGCGTGCTGTGCACAACCAGGTGATCAATCTGGGGAACCTCACGGATTCGGTCCTTCCGCGTAGGGTCAGAGTCATCCTATGTAAATCATAGCCGCACAAGATACGTTAACGATGATTCAACCAAACCGATTGCATCCGACACACGCGGTTGGACGGCTGCAATTTGCAGAGGATGGGTGTCTTCCGTCAGAGATAACCGAATGGCTGTACTGTAGGACCAAAAGCGTGGATAAATAAATAAATAAATAAATTGTTCGGACGTGGGCAGCGACGGTTTCTGGTAGAAGTAGAGACTCTTGGGAGAGGATAAAACCACGAAGACAACGGCAGTGCTGTGATCGTTTGGTTCTGACCTTTTATTTTTACAATTCGCAAGTTGGGCTACGCAGACCTAGGGACGGCAATAGTAACCCGACCCATAAGAACCAATCCAACCCGACTTGAATCGGGTGGGGATCACCTGGTTTGACTGGGTTCCAGTTCAGGCACAGAGAATTACCGAACATCTTTGAGTGAGTATGAGGGTTGCTGTGGGATAAGAATTAGACATGTTCCCAATCAAACACTTGTATATTTATGCAATGTGGGTATATATATTAGAAAGAAGTAAAGAACACACTGTTCAAATCAATCTGAACGATTTGATTAAAGGTTCATGATTGAGATTGGAAATAAAAAAAGTGGCATGTAGATACAATTATCTTATAAAAATGTGTATTTTTTTCTTTTTGATTTTCATTATCAAATATTTATGTTTTTAACGTCATTGTTGAAACTCGTTTAAATGAAGTTTGTATACGAGTGATTTGTATTTTTAATAATAAATATTAAGAACCCCAGGGGTTTTCTGATGGATACTCTTAAATCTTAAGAGTTCCATTAAGAGCAATTAGTGGTTGAAATTGATGGAAAATAATAACTAGTGCTTTTGTATTACTATGATAGTAAAATAGTACTTTTTGTTTTTGTTATTAATCCCATTCACTGGTCGCCTTTAATCAAATGATCATGAGGATTCTATAATTCATGTGTGCATGCGCGCACACACATATATAATATAAAGAGAGAGACTATAATCTATGCATACAATGCTCAAATTTACTTTCATTCTATAATTCATATGTCTGCATGAGTGCACACACACACACACACACACATATATATATATATATATATATATATATAAAGAGAGAGACTATAATCCATGCATATACTCATCTATGCTCAAATTTACTTAAAGATCTCAATCAATTCTTTGTCTTTTTAATTCAAATAATGATTGATCTTAATGGTCAAACTGTTGAGATCTTTGTCATTTACTGCATTTCAATATATATATATATATATATATATATATATATATATATATATATATATATATATATATATCCCACAGGCATTATACTTATCACCTTCAACTGCAAGGTTCTTTTGAGGGAGAGTCGTCGTCCATCGTATAATTACATTTCTTCTTCTGATATACGTTTCTATGTCAATCTCCTCTAAGAATTTAGTGGGGACGTCAATGGATCAGATCTTATCCACATCCAGCATGATTCCAATGAGAATTATGGGATCCAACAAAGACCAAAATTTGACGAATATCGATCCAATTGCAGTGTAATTTCGATCAACTTTTATTCTTTCCTTCTGATTTCGTGTCCACTTTATATAATTATACCCCCAATCACCAATACTTAGCAGTAGACTTGGAGCAATCTTATCGCTTAAGTCTAAATTTGTCAAAGCGGCCATGCGTACGCACTCAGGCCAGGCTCAACTGGGTTCAGAGTCCTAGCACCGTCCAACTCCATTAGTAATTGATATATCTTTGACATTAATCTTATTACCAATACTCGTCATGGTAAGAATCCTAAGGAACTTGACAAATCTCTTAAGATCTTTGGGAATATGAGTTAAAAGATGTTAAGTTCTTATTAGATTTTAAGAATGCTATCTTTACAAATAATGATGAGGAAATCTATGATCTTATTGATTTAGAAGAATCAATGTTGAATGCGGGTATTTAGGTCTTAAAATTGTGGTTTCTATGGTAAGAATCCTAAGAAACTTGACAAATCTCTTTAGATCTTTGAAGTCTTAAAAGTTTTTGCGTCATTGTGTGCGTGTATTTCTGGGCGTGCAAGATTATTTGAGGAACGACTTATTTTTCTTAACTATCATCCTTCACATCTATGAAGTCAATTACAGCTGCATCATTTCGTTTCTGTTGCTCCCTTGCTGCTTATCTAGCTTTGTTTAAATTGAGAGACGATGATAACCTTGATCCATCTCATGGCACTTTCAATTTCTACTCTTAATGCTTTTGTAGGATGAAGTCAGCGGATCTGCGCATACGACTATGACTTGTATAGCAGAAGTTTCAGAAATCAAACAAACTGCTACAGAAAGAAAATCACTGCAGAACCATTTTTTTAAGAAATCAAGCCATTCATTGGTAAATAGAATGTGCTGAAAAAGTCCCAAAAAAATGGGTCTAGTTCTGCTCACAGTTACAGGGTGCCAATTTGTTGCATGATTCAAATCCAAAGCCACGATTCTTCCAATGAAACAAACTCAACCATAATTCCTCTAATGGCTTAGCATATGTGGGATTAGGCCTACAGTTGTGGTGCGATGGGCCCGATACTGAGAATCAAACACGCCCTAAAGGAACTCCCAAATAGTGTGGCCCAAACTTGGTCGTTAACGTGAAGTCTGACCCTTCTTTGGTGGGATTTTCATCGGTTATCGACGATAGAGTTGTCTTCAGCTCGCCATCAAAATTAACAAACATGGATGTGATAGAAGCCACAAACTTCGGCATCGTCTTCGTCCACTGAACTATGGACGACGCCAACGGGCTCGGTGATTGGGAAGACGCCTCGCTCTTCTCTTCGACTCCTACTCATCATCCCCAAGCACCAAAATACGACGATGAGCGCGCAATTTTTCCTCCTAGCGATCACGAGGGACTCCCCATAATTCCTTTGCACTCAAACCATCGTCGTCAGAACCGTCACCAACCACAGAATGGTGGCAGAGACGCCGGCGATGGCCCCGGCGACGGATCAATCGTCGGAAGATCTAGGGCGGGATTCCGGTGGTCGAGCAAGGTGCTACGACTAGTTCTACGTTTGTTCTGGTGTAAGATTCAGAAGTTCTGTCACTCAATTTTTCATGGACGAAATCATTCTATTCGATTCCCGTCGACCATCAATGTATCGACGTTGACGGTGATGAGTTTGCTGCTTATAGTGGGCGGATTTTATCAATGGCGGAAAGGAAGGCAACAAAACTCGCTCCTCCTACTCCGGATTCGGCAAATGGACCAGGTTAGTATTCGCTTATCGATTTCATTGTCAATGAAGCTGCAAGATCCTCAGGGAATGAGTTATGTAGCTATTTGTACATGCTTTGGCTGCTATATTTCTATTCATTTTTTTCATTTTCAGACTGGGTGTTTATATAAATGCAGAATTCGCTGATTCGCTCTCAAATTTTGCATCAAGAAGTATACTTAAAAATCATCTTCATCCTATTCGGATAATTCGTTAAGCCAGTTTATTGTCTTGATCACAACTTTCGATTCCTCAGACGCCAGAAAAATATGCGGACATCTTCATAGCAAAATACGCACCATTATCCAGAATCTAAACATTCGCCTGAAGAAAAGGAAGAGAAAGTGTAATCATGATCGAAAACTACGAAAGAAATAAACTGATTTGAGTTGAAATTGTACCATGCACCGCAAAATATTTGTGCTTTCTGCGTGGAGAGGTTCATTAGGAGCTTCATGGTTGGATCTCTGTTACAAGGCTTTCGTTTCCTCATAACTGGTGCTAATGAGCCGGATGAGTGGTAGGTTGTGGTTCAGGTCCTCAGGGTGTCTACTCTCCAGCTTTGGCTTTGATAGTCTTCTTGCAGTAGAATTTGACCTGTTTGAGCCTTATCTTTTCGTTTGGTGAAAATTTGATTGCCAATTCAGACCGAATCAGCTGTTTTTCTGACTCTTTTGAGAAATGATCTGATTCAGAAACTAATTCTTAAGAACACCATGTATGGGAATATTTTGAGCAAACACAGATTGTTACCGATCCTCAAATTCCTTTTCATTTGCTTTTGACTTGAAACTAAAAGAAAAGAACATGTGTTAAAATTGATAGTTTTTGAATGTGCGAGATTACACTGATGGTTAAAATGATTTAAAGGTGTTTTGATATTTGAAGTAGCTTTACTGATAGATAATACCGACAGTGTGGGAGAATGCTTATATTTGGTCTTGATTAGGTAGCTTTAGCTCTGTACCAAGACATCATCATGAATACAAGTTGTTATATATTTTTGTGTACCGAATCATGTACCATAATATATGCTTATGGGAAATATGGTTATGTCCTAATCTTAGTGGTTTAAGAGCTTAGCCTTACACACATTAATCATCCTAGGGTCTGACCATTTATTGGATAGGCATCTAACATTTGGTATCAGAGCAATCACAAGTTCAATTCTCCAAAAGCAACTTGAGGAGAAGGTTGTGTGGATGAATGAGAGGGATAGTGAGAGGCTGAGAGCTTTCCACTATGGAAAGGCTATTTGGAGTTGAGAATAAATGGAAAGCCATCTCAACACCAGTAGGAGAGAACATTGGCTGTTGAACATGGTGGCCTGTTAGGATCTTTGTAATTTAAGGACCACCTTAAGGTACTCTGCTATATTGGTTACTTGTATAATGCATTGCGAGGTGTGTATTACCTAGTAGACAACCACATAAGCACGCATATATAAAGGCAGCATGTTTCTATAGTGGATCATCCCAGTAAACTACTATTCTACCTCTACTAGTCAGATTTGACCTCTACCACAGTCTCTATGTTTTATCATGTGTCAACTTCCTACCAAATTCTTGTTATCTGGCCCATTTACCAACTCCCATGCGGCACACTCATACAGTGCTTTCATCCCCAATTCGTTGTCTCCATCCAATGAAGTCTAGTTTTTGCTCAAGCGAAACAGCATGAGATGTCTGGAAATCCAAAATGAGTGGACCATAGATTCTCCATCCCTCAGTACGGTGAGATCAGGATCAACCAATGATCTGGTTGAAGGGTTGTGGGTGCATGGTTGTCACCTCTGAACTCTAAACATCCTATGGGTGATCGCTCGCTTCTCTTATATCTGCAAGCAAGGATAAGTGGTACCTAGGGAAGTTGAATTCAATTGCCGATACAGTAGGTATATTGGCTGGCGAGATGCCCCACTTGAAAGCCAATAAGATTGATGCTACAGATTTGCCTACGAAGCCATCTATTATAGTGAACGCTAAGCCAAAAACTTGAAATTTTAAATATAAGGTTGGTCAATGCAAGCCCTTAGATATCAATTCCCTTCTTTCTGCCTTAGGGCTAGGGTCAGCCTGCCTTCATCCCTTTATGGAATAGCCTATCGAGCCAAGCCAGACCTGCTGCCAGTGACGTAAGTACTTACCACTCTGATGACTACGCATTACCCCATGTTTTGGTGAGGTAGGTCCGTGGGAACGTGCCGCTCTGTGTTGACATGAACTTGACTTTGTGAAAGCATCAGGTCCAGTTATCAAGATAAGAATGACAGTCTTTAAACATTGAACATGCACTAATTGATTTTGAAAATGTCTCCTGATCTGGATGTCTCAGAAGTATGCATGGAGCGGATTCTGGAGAATTTTCAAGATTGCAACTGACTAGTCATTTTGTGTTAGAATCCAGATTATGGTTTCGGAAAAGTCTAATTGGTTATATATTCAGCTGGCAAATGAAGGTTTGTGCCTTCTTTTTGGAATCAAGACCTTTTATTTCACCAGTTGATTCTTCAAGGACTCATTTTACTGTTTTATTTAATGACATTGTCAAAACAGATCGTGATACAGAGTATAACAATATTTCTTCAATGATATTTGTGAACTTCAAACAGTTTCTAATGGCTCTCATTGTTCTCCAATGATTCATTGAGAAGAGAGATTTCGTTGATCAGAAGACTATTAATATGTGTATCGCTCATTATTCCAAGATACTTGTGATGATTGATGATGCCTTTTCTCAAAAGCACCTAGTTTGGTGCATGACCATCTCAATAAGCATTGAGCATATTCCCGTTCTGTCTTACCCTCCATTAGCCAACTCACTAAAGGTGATTTTTTCCCTGTTTCCCTATAGATTTGAGTCTAAATATTTATCACTTTCCAGGAAATACGGCATCTCCAGCTTCAGATTTCCAAAATAAAAGCGGAACTGCCCATTCATCACTTATCTGTACTAAGGAATTCTTGATGTCCATTATGGCGTTTCAGCATGATCTATCTTGTCCGCTGCGCCTATCTGATGGAGAAGAAACATCTGATGTACTTAGCAAAGCATGCGCACTCACAAAACTTGTGCTGTGCACCAGCGCTTCTCAGATCAATGTAATACTTTGGGGTTGGATACAAGAGCTAGACTGTTGTCTCTATAGTTAAGGTGTGAATCTTGCTAAAGATGGAGCTCGCAAGAATTCAGGATACTCGCCCTGCAAATGAGAACGTGTAAGGTTCAATTGGTGTTGGCAGGTAAACATGTTAGTTAACCTGCTTGTATTCAACTTGCCTTAAGCCTTTTGTACATACAGATGCCAGTCAGAATAATGATCAGAATCAATGAAGGTGGAACCTTGATTAGTTAACCAACGGCTTTGTGAATGTGAATGTCTACTAAGCCTTTGTCTTTGGAGTTGTGGTAGTAGCTTGATTTATGCAGAAATTTCTCTGTGACTGGAACCTCATTGACTTCTGTTGGTACCTGATAACACGTGAAATTTTGTGCTCTTGGTACCAAAATTCTCTCTCTCTCTCTCTCTCTCTCTCTCTGTGTGTGTGTGTGTGTGTGTGTGTGTGTGTGTGTGTGATCGGCATGGAGATTAGGATTCAAGGGTATTCTGAACTCGTCGAGCTACTATGGATTGCATGCTGAAGATGGTTCGACGTTTTGATAGGAGCTTAAAGATTTTACCCAGAGCCTCCAGGGTGATTGTACTAGATATATAAAAGCTAAATGAATGGCTATTCCTTTTCATTTAGAGTATTTAAGATCTTTCTTTCAATAGGCTCAGCTCGTAAAAAGGATGACAAGCAGTTCATGAACATGTTCGAACAAAGGCTATTTGGCTCAGTTAACTGGAGCAACAAACAAGGTTTGCTCCGTTAATTCGGCTTGAGTACTACCACAACTCATGGGCAAATATCCTATTGAAATATTCTGTTCCTTTTGAGTTCTCATGCAGTTGCATTTCGAAGGCATTTCTATACGTCATTTAAACCCAAAATACTATCGAAAAAGATTGTTAGCATTAACAGTTCAACTTAGGGTGTCACTGTTCATACACTCCTCTTTTTACTAAACTCATACCCTTTTCATTTTTTTTTCTACAATTACACTTGTTTACATTTCTCTCTTTTCCATCCTCCCACTCTGCACACTTTTTTTTTAAGCATTCGCCACGCATCACTCTTCAAATAACGTTGCACCCATAACGCATCTATTCTTTGAATAAGTCACACCTTATGTGTGTCTCATTGTTGGTCATAAAAGATGGTGCGATTTGGTCGTCATCTTCTAGATAAAGACGTGCCTACTGCACATTTGTCTTCAATTAATGGCACATCGTGAATGGGTTTGTCCATTAACTAAAATGCACCTTAGGTGCTTATGATCATCGATTACCTCTCTCTGCATAAGGATTACTTGTAGTCAACTCTCAATTCAACTCAACATACCTTCAAATGCAATCTTGCATCTATAGGACACGAAATGATTGTGCATTAATATCGCCATGCAGGGCCTCAAAGGAAACATATAGCAAAGAGATGGACCTCAATAGGAACCAAGGCTTGACTAGATAGTCAAAACCATTTAATCTATGACTTGCTTGGCAAAAAAGTCTGAAACATAGATCTATCAAGAAACTTGCAGAAAAATTAAAATCTACAGACCCTTTTGGTCTATGCGTTGAAAGATTCTGTAATTTTCTGAGAATGCAAGAGACACAAGTATTGGAGTTCAGTTCACCTTCGTAAAAACATCACCACTGATCATTTTTGTGCCATAGTAACTAGTAATTGGGCGCAAATAGGTTGATAATCAACAGGTGAACACGTAAATGCACCCACATATTTGCACGAAAACGTGTATACAGATGAGCGTGCTCGAACTAACTTACAAGCACTGTAAATATTCGAACGCGAGAAAAGTGAACAACTCAAGATTCAAGAATGAAACATTAAACAAGCTGCAGGAGAGAAGTAACACAATTTCAGCAGTACAACAGTTTCACCGTACTAACAGCAGAAAGCCAAGACTGTCGAAATGGCAATCATGGCGATAAATCAAAGAGGTACCAACTCAAACATCAAGCAAGCTGTATCAGGCTCATATAACCATGGTATTCATGTATAACATCACTGCCACAAAACCTGGATCAGGTTGAACAAAGAGAGCTTTCAGGCTGAAACACAGGTGATGAACTTCTCAAGCCAAAATATATTTTGCACGAACTAGAGAAAGCATAGAGAAAGAACCTAAATGATTTTGGTGTAATAGAATGAGTCAGATCTGTGAAAGCCCGCCAATCCATCCCCATGCCACCCAGGTGAAAGACGAAATAAGGCCATTAAGGACTAAAGTTCATAGTAGATTCAGTCTCATAAGTATGTGAATCATGGTCACCACGCCCTAAACATGGAATTCCATAAGGAAATGGTTCAAAAATGTACATCTAAACAGAAAGTTACCATATATAAAAATGCGACAAACAAAAGAAACACAAACCGGTGAAGATTCTGAAAAGCCGAAAGGTAGCCAGAAAGAGGTGACTGACATAAAAAACTGTCCCAATGCTAATAATATCTGGGTTATCAAAAATTTGTGAAGCTCCTGAAAAATGAGGATTTTTCCACAAAAGCAAGAAGGAATAGAACATAACATCACAACAGTTCTGCTTGGTTGACAAACCATACTATAAGAGAAGGGCTTTTAGATGCATTGCAGTGCCACCACCATAAATACTAAGAACCGGCTCTCTTACTTTCTCCAGCATGTTTCCTTATAAAATAAAACAATTCATTGAGTATCAAAGATTGGATATAAATGGATTTATCATTGAAGTTCTTCATGATTCTAAATCCTTTATATACAAATACTTCTCAGTTCTCCCATTCCAATGGGACGCATGTTTTCCAGCTTGTCTTGTATCGGAGAGACACTTTCTAAGTGCATGTAGCATTCATAGTAAGCCTGGCCCTCACTGACTATTAAGTTGAAGCAAGAACATTCATCTGCTGCATAAGCAGATTCATAAGTATATTCTCTATCCAGTTCGAGCCATTATAGACGAACCAATTTCAAACAAATGGTCTTACCTGCAATCTTCTTAGCACCTCATACATTTATTGCTATCTCACCTTTCACTGAAAAGAAAGAAATGAAATAAACAAGAATAGGTCTACGTAACTGTGGAATAAGAATGAAGAACTTGAGTAGGTAATCATATGAACATTCTGAAGGAGGAGAGAAGCTACAATCAAGGATAGTTCTCACTTCTTACTCAACAACACTTATAAAATAGAAGAACTCAATGAATGATCCAGAACACGGTTAGACGTAATCAGACCATAAAACCACAATCACCCATAGAAGTACCTTGATTCGCAAAAGTCAGAAGATTTCATTGAGGAGGGACGAACAGAGAATGAAATTCTTCTTTCACATTCTGAATGAAGAGAAACAACGTGTAGTAGTACAACATAATTTAGCAACCAATCATTGTTAAAATGAATGGTGATGCGAAAACCAGCTCCGCAAAGTGTACGTGATATGCAAGTAATTAATTGGCCATCGAATTCTGAAATATAACAAAACCTGGTAACAAAATACTAAAAGGGAGAAAAGGAAAAAGAGAGAAAAAGGCTCTGAGGATGGGAGAATTTCTCCTATAGCCGCAACAAGAAGCACAAAAGCATTGTTTAACTCATTGGCTCTTAGATAATGATGGCAATGATGAAAAAAATGCGGGGTGTCGAAGTTTAAGCTTGTCTTCCTCTTCTAAAGGCGTGGCTGTTTCGTTCTTTATCCTCTTGATCTTGGGAGTTCTGAGACTCTTATGGGTGAAGCCGTAAATCTGAAGAATCTGATTGTCGGCAAAGTTGAATGCTCTCTCCATGCTACTCAAACACCTCTCCACCGGATAATCACCATAGCTACCGCATGGTTTGCATCCCACAAAGTGAGTAACGAAAGGCCACCGTTCGTCCCCCAAGCCAGGATGGTACTTCGCTTGCATCTCTTCGTACTTATCGACTAATCCTTCCCAGAATCCATGAAGGTAGTAAGAATTCTCAACGAACACTTTGTCCATCCATTGATCCTTGTAAGTAACAATAAGATAGATGAGAGCAGATTGATCGTCCGCCTCGAATGCGGGCCTCCCCTTCAGATTAGCGGTCAGGATCTTCCCTGCTTCCTCACGAATTGGACCCTTCGGACCCATTGGCGCCCACGCATCGAGAAGATCGAGCGACCATTGACAATTTCTAAAGAGGAAACTCCCCGTGTTGAGGGCGATCCACGATTTCTGGTCGAAGAGAAGATCTTGGTAACCATGAATAACTAAATTATAGTCCTTGTACTTGTCCAGCGGGATCTCGAACACCATGTCGGTGAAAAGCGCATCGCTATCCATCCACCAAATCCATTCAATCTCTGGATGAGAAAGCATCAATCTTCGGATCAACGGAAGCTTCGCCCAATAGCCTGCGAGCTCCTTGTCGAGATGCGCCATGTTATAGACAATCTCGATCCGGTGCAGACGGCAATAATCGATCTTGTTCTTGATGGCCTTCAGGAGATAGTGATCTCCTATGGCATTATCGCAAGGATTCGGCTGAGATCCGGTGACGAGTAGAATCCGGGGTTTTCCGGCAATGTAGTTGGGGAATTCCGGGTTCTGTTCGAGCCATAGTCTTCTCTGTTGATCCCAATCCGAGATCTTGGGCCCCAGAGTGTAAGTAACGTTAGGCTTTACTGCCGGCGGCGCCGTTTCTCCCGGCTGGCCACCTCCGCCATCCCCCTGAACGACGATCGAAACTTCGTCGTCATCCGGATCCCTATCTGATCGGATCTCCTCGATGACACGATTGGCTTCCTCTATCAACTGCTGGTTGTTATCGTCGCCGCCGCCACCTCCCAGATTGCCGACGCCGATCGTGCCTCTTAGAACGAGGATCGTGACGAATCCGCAGAGGATCGTGATTTTGATGTTGTTGAAGGTCTTCTGGATCTGCCTACCCCTCGGCATCCCCGATGCCCTCCTCATGACGGTCGGAGCTCGTCCCTCCTTCGCTCCGCCCCCTTCACCAACAACTCTCTCTCTCCCCGGATCGAACAGAACAAAGAACTGAAACGTCAGGCTGGACGCGCTGCTACAATTGGAAACCCCAAAAGTTCAGCAAAGGAAGAGGAGTGTCGAAGAGTGGAGAGAGGTGAAACTAGAGGTACCCAGATTTTTACAGGCGTAAAGGAAGAGCACGAAGCGGCGGGATTTTCACCTTCGCGTCAATTCTCTGTGTGTGTGTGTGCAGTGAAATGGGAGAAGGGATGCGGCGGAGCACCGCGTGCTTCGGTTAAAATTTTCTGCCCGAAATTTGCAAAATAGCGTCCCACTTTTATATATTGTCGAAAGAAGCCTTCAGAATATGGGAAACAATAAAAATAAAGACAGGCAAAATGAGACGTTAAGACAGGATTTGTACTATTTTGGAAATACAATTCGGCTAACAAGTAAGATAACAATTATGAAAATACTTTCAATTTGAGAAAACATGGGAAGGAAGGCAAATGAAGGCGAGTACCTGGAGAACTGATAAATTATCAAATAATAACACAAAAATCTTCACCTTGTTCTTCAACACAGTGGTGGATTTACATTGAATAGCCGATGGTGTGATAAATGGGCTATAATATATAGTTCGCCCCATCCCAAAAAAAGAGTTTCTAGATCCACCACTGCTTCAGCATCTTCTTTGTGTGCACAAGTTGTGGTGACCCTCTTTGTTAGGGAGTGATGA
The DNA here is from genome assembly GCA_036023115.1 of Brasenia schreberi. Lineage (NCBI taxonomy): Eukaryota > Viridiplantae > Streptophyta > Magnoliopsida > Nymphaeales > Cabombaceae > Brasenia > Brasenia schreberi. The sequence continues at coordinate 13,197,744 of JAYKKT010000062.1, forward strand.
GTAAAAGAAACTTCTAACTCGAAGTGTTTGAGTTTGGTACTTAATTTATATAAACTGATACTAGCTAGCTCTAATCGCGAGCTAATCAGAGTCATTAATTTCACTACCATTAGACCTGGTAAAATTAGATTTAATGCAACAAGCATGTTTGATATTATCAAATCTAATAGCTTGGAAGGAGCTAGCTCATAGAGCATTTTTGGGGAGGGTACAAAGATGAGAGGTAGCGCGAAACGCCTGTTAAAGAAGAGGTCAGTCGATCATGGGGTTGGCACCAAGTGATCGACCATGAAGATCAAGGGAGAAGCTAGGCAAGGAGAACTCTTCCGAAAGGAAAAAAATGCCGTCGGAATGATGTATTATGGTCATCGATTGAAATACGATTTAATAGGATCGAAACATGGTCGCCCGGTTCATCAAGATAAAGGCCCTACTTGATATAAAACATTGTGTGCGTGTGTGTGTGTGAAAGTTTTGCCTAAACGATACATGCCAATAAAAATAGTTACTCTGTGTGGTTATAGTTCATCTGGTTAAAGATGGCCAGGATGATTTGAGCTGCCCAATTATCCTTTAAAAGTAAAAAGCCTCACGGTTGAGTTATGCTGTCAACATATGGAAATCAGATTCCAATCACTCTGTTGAGATCCATGAAGCAATATAAGAACTATTCAAATCCAGTTTCAGATTTCAAAACAATTTATAATTCGAAAACATGCGCTCTCTTTGCCCCAAACATCTGATCCACGGATCATGGAATCGAACAGTAGCATAAATCTTTCGCAACTCGAAATCTTTGTCATGAATCCATTCTTTTTAAGATCATACCCGTTTTTTTTTTGGGTACAACAGGGAGGAGACAAGGCCAATTCGCGCCCCAGGCATCAAACTCATGGCCTTTCAACTTGTGACCAGACTGCCTAACCAGGTGAGCCATTACTCTTTGCGCAGCATCACAGCGATTTGATGCATGAATCGACACAAGGGTCGTCGAGAGGTTAATTAACAAGGGAAAAGGAGATTGCCCATTCACGAAAGCATACTCAAACGTTTGAGATGATACAAATTAACTGCAACCTTTTATTCAAATCACTAAAAGTTCCTGGACAGTTCTTGTTCTTTACCTTAAAAAAAACAACACCCATTTTGCGTCTAACTGTCTTTAATTAGATAAAGAGCAATTCGATCTTCTCTGTCTCTCTTAAAGGGTACGCCAACGAACTCGCTTTTAGAGCACTTCTGACCAGGATAGCTCAAGAGCATGCACAAAGAGAAGAAAAAAGACTTGGACAATGAGCTATGCATCTCCTGGCCAGGGGTCGACTCACAAAACCTTCAAGTTGAAGGTTCCTAGATCGATACCAGGAGGCTTGCATATCTGGCAGCGGTGTATCTAAGCCCAGCTCATCTATATAAAAGTAGAGAGAAATAAAAGCTTGCATCATGAAACTTGTCAACGAAAAAATAATTATCCTCAAAGATGGTCGATAATTGATAAAAATTTAATTAGAATATGGAAGCTAACAGTGTATGTAGATCTACCATCCAAAGACAACAAAACTTTACAAGAGAAGCTACCCTGATATGAGAGAGAGAAAGAGAGAAGGCAACTCAACATTCTTGAAACCAGCCCTGACTGAGTTATCACCTGGCAAGAGCTTCCTTCTGTATGGTTCAAGAGAAGCTAAGAGTCTCATGACATTTCTCTGAACCTGGCAAGAGCTTTCTTCTGTACTATGGTTCTGTAGTTATCACCCGACTGAGTTTCCAGCCACTGATCAGATCTCCTCTGACTACCCAAACCAGCCCTCTCTTCAGTCGTGCGTGCCTGAACCGGTTCGACAATGCCACTTCCATCTTTGCCAAGACCCTGCACCTCAAAACGAAGATAGGATTCGTAATTTGTAACTGAAATCAAGCTCAGAGCATCAATAACCAACTATCATGAGACGGCAGGAATGCCAACGCTACATCTTGAAATCTCTGTGAAAACAAAAGTCAAACGCATGACACACGCACATAGGGTGTAGATTCAAAGCTTAATATATACATAGATGCTGTAAAAGATTGAAAGAGAATAGACATTGAGATGATTATGAATACCGAGCCTTCCTGCCAGCCCATGTTTTTCAGCATCCGGTTTCCAACATTGTTGTCGTCGATGGCTCTATCTGCCGTAATAACCTCATAACTTTGAACGTCTTCTTCGCTTGCAGCAGTACCGCGCCCAACCCCGACCCCAGGAGGGAAAGGCATCTTCATGTCCGACATCACCTTTCCCCTGTTAACGCCTCCTATACCATGAGATAACCGCATGCAGCTTGACATTGTCAATAACAATAAAGTCAACATGAACCTTTAAGTACAGGACCAAATGCAGGATGATTTCATCTATCCAATTCGGAAGGTGCGCTTGAGATGGAAATGGGTCATAGGACCGAATAGGCACAATATCACTTGCATCCGTGGTCAGAGAAGAAAAAAATTATTATAACCTTCAGCAGTTGAAGTTTCAATGAGCTGATTACGGCTGACTTTGCAATTTGCCATTGTCTGAAGGTATTTGAGATGTTTTACCAACTAATGTTGAAGTACGTACCTCCTTCCTCAAGCTCATGCTCTGATAAACTGTTCCCAGCAGATGATCCGTAAAGGCTTCTTCTCTCTGCAGCTCGATCCCTGTACACCGTCTGAGATTGATCCTTGGGACGCTGTGCCGGTGCCTCCGAGAATCGCCGCCTGCCTCCTCCAGTAGCAGGTGTATATGAACCTAAAGCTGAGGCGTCAGTTTTAAACGGTGTCACTGAAAGGGGTGGCTCTGGAGACACAGTTGTGGTTGGTGGCAAACCAATGGCTGCTGAATCCCGAGTCTCACTGCCAAGCCCTGAAGATGAACTTGAATAGACGGTGTCGGACTTTACAACTCCTCTCCCAGAACCTCTGATCACTCCCATTATGGTTCCTCCTGAGGTATTACTCAGGGGACGTGGCTTAGCGGCAGAATCCACAGTTGTTTGATTAGCTACTGATCCAATACTGCTGCTGGCCGTATGGGCTGGAGGTGCTATAACGGGACCTGAGCCGAAACTATGTTTATTATGTTTGAATTTATTCACAGCGGAAGGCCTATCATCTGAAGCCACCAAAGAGTGCTCATCATCCAGAATAATACGAGATGCCTGACCCTCATGATTTCGTTGTTTCCACATGGTCAAGACGTTACTAATCTTCTTCTTACTAGCTAAAATGCTGCTTTTTGAAGCAAGCTTAATCTCCTTCTGTCTCTCTTTCTCTCTTTTTTCTGCGGCCAATGCAGCACTAGCAGCAGCTTGCACGGCATCAGGTAAGGAGGCTTTTTTATCCGAGGATTGACATGTCATCGTAGCCGCAGGGGCAGATATTACTATCTTTTTGCTGCTAGAACCATCCACTTTTGAAGATTCAGTGCCTGATTTTTCAGATGCCTTTTCACCTTGACTAGGGCAAGGCACATATTGTTGACTTTGTTGATCATAAGAGTACCAAACTCCATTCTTACTGTCGTAATAAAGTCCTATCGACAGGCAAACAGAGTAGAAAAAAATTTGGCACTTCAATTCGAGTCAATATAAATGGCACTCATACAAAAGATGGTTGTGAATTCCAAACTCAAGGAGATCATGATCTTTAATTGACAACAAAAGAGTTGTTTTCTCCAGCTTTTGTTTCACCGGCAAGATGAGCAAGTTAAATGCAAACAAAGTATAAGAACAAACGGGTCCATACCGCTTTACCATTGCATTCTTTTCAAAAAGCTACACCGTCCAAACAAGTCCAGACCTTTTAAAGAACTAGCACACTTATTCAGTTTAAGCAATCAAGTACTAACCAGTATTGCCATCATAGTAAAATCCAGAGGATGCATCATAATAATAACCAGAAGCTTCATCCCACACAAAGCCTGCTGATATGCCTGATTTTTTAGATTCGGAATATTTCCCAGAGTCTTGTTCAGCCCCACCAGCAGATTGTTTCTCATCTGGGTTGTATTCTTTTGGTGCCCAACCAGCAGCATCATACTATCAAGAAAAACATCAGTGAGTAAAGGTGGTTCTGATACTCAAATTCAAAAATGGCATGTTCAACAAAAGCAGCGGAAAAACACACTAAGAACACAATTAACAGCTGCAACAGCCTAAAGCTGATCAATTCATCTCAACTGACCATGTGACTCGGGGAAAAACAAAGGTACTGAAGGCAGCATAGAACTCCTTCCCTATCAATCTTCAGATACCACTGCCCCTTCCATATCAAGATACACATTCATCACGGGCAGTAGTTTCTGAGAACCAGCTTCATATCAAAGAATATCAACGTATCACCTGCTAATTGAACAAATCTTTCTAAATTTCATATCAGACCTGGCATCTTACATTATTTGATGTCAGCTCTTATGTAGTTTGTGCGCTAGGACAGTTTCCCTCACTTGTGCAGCAAATGATCGCTTGACCACCAACCAAAAATCTACCCGTATCCAAAGACCCGGAGAGTGATGCCAGAGCCATACACAAACTTCGTCCAATCTAAACGTCTATCCGTATATCACCTTTTTTTTAGAAAAATACTTGTGTTTGGTATCTGGATAGGAAATGCCATTAGGTTTGTTACACAAAAACATTTTGCATTTTTGTAGGAAGAATACCATTTGAAACCTAAACCACTTCTTTGCATACCATCTGCCCCAACCATGTACACAAGATGCTTGTAAGTTAAACGGCCATCTTTATCTGACACTGTTCCATAGTCACAGAAACGCAGTGTTGTCCGTACGATACGGTGCGATACGTATCGTATCGTGGGCCACCACGATACGATACGGAGCCCCCTATCGCAGATGCGGGCGTATCGCACCGTATCGTGCGATACAGCCCGTATCGCACGATACGGTGCGTATCGCCCGTATCGTACGATACGAGCGATACGCCCTGGGACCCTTATAAAGGGTCCCGGCTCGAGAGAAACCCACGATTTTTCGCGGGTTTCCTCTCTCCTTTTGGGTTCTTCAAGCTCCCTAAGAGTCGGTTTTCGCCTCCTTGGTGTTCCAAGCTCTAAAATCGTGCCCTACAGTGTCCGTCCAAGCCTCCAAACTCGGATTTAGGTATATTTTTAATGTTTTTTTCCTTTTTTCTTTTATATTTATTGTTTGTTGTGTTATTTCAGGTTTTTTTTTTGAATGACAAAATATGACGTTATTAAGTGTGTGTATACGATTTTTATTGCATTCATGAAGTGGGAGACACTCGATTTGAGTGTTATTTGAAGATTGGGGGATTTACGAAGTGCTTTTATTTTCAGGTTTTTGTTTGAATTAAAGTACTCCATTGAGATGGCAGGAAGGGGTGGTAGAGACTCTCATTCAAAGTCTGATGATCCGGCATGGCAGTTGGGTATACCAGTTGAGGGTTCAAGATTAAAAATCAGATGTTTATTTTATGAAAAGGTGGTTAGTGGTGGAATTTCAAGATTGAAACACCACCTAGCAGGAACCAGGAAAGAAGTTGCTCCATGCACAGGCAGAGTTAGAAGTGTGCCAGAAGGTATTAAATGGCAATGCTTGCAGATGATTGAGAGCATACAAGAAAGGAGACAACAAAAGGATGATTTCCAGATGTGTGAAGAAGCTGATGATGCTACTGCCACTGGAGTTGGATTCACTGATAGTTTGCCTTTAGATACTAGAACAGATATTGGTAGTAGCAGTTCGCGAGCACCTAGCAGAGGAAAAAGGGTTGCAGCTGAAGACTTTGGAGGTGGCAGAAGAAGAAGTTCAGGAAGGAGTAGAGGAAGAGGTTCTTCTTCTAGCATACATTCGTTCTTTCCTCCTTCCACTACACCTGGTGCTCAGCCAGGAATTCGTGCTGCTATGGCTTCAGAACAACTGCACGATCAAACAGACCTTGCAGTGGGCAGATGGTTTTATGATGCATGCATTCCATTTAATGCAGCAAATGGTTTTCATTTTCAAGCAATGGCAGATGCAATTGCTAACATTGGTCCAGGATACAGGATGCCCTTTTATCAAAAGTTGAGAGGGAAGATATTAGATCAGACCGTGATTGAAGTGCAGTAATACTGTTCGACTTTGAGACAATCGTGGAAGGAAACAGGATGCACTATCATGGCAGATGGATGGACCGATAGGCGAGGAAGGACATTGCTAAACTTTCTTGTATATTGTCCTAAAGGACTCATGTTTTTGAGATCTCTAGATATGTCAGAAGAGAAGCACACTGCAGAGATCCTACGAGAAGAATTTGATAAGGTTATACAAGAGGTTGGGCTAGAAAATGTAGTCCAATTGATTACAGATAATGCAGCTAACTACAAAGCAGCTGGGAAGGAGTTAGCTGATATTTATGGGACTTTCTACTGGACACCATGTGCAGCCCATTGTTTAGATCTCATCCTCGAGGACATTGGTGAGATGGATGAAATAAAGGCAGCAACTGAGTGTTGCCAAGATATTACAAAATTCATTTACAACCATGCATTTGTTTTGTGTATGATGAGGAGATACACAGAAGGTGCAGAGCTTCTTCGCACAGCTGCAACTCGGTTCGCAACAAACTTCTTATCTGTACAAAGTATTGTAAGACAGAAGCAAGCTTTAAAGAGAATGTTCTCCTCAGATGAGTGGCAACAATTTGCAGAGTTGCCACAAAACAGAAGGAACAGAAAGTTAAATGAGATTGCAGAAACGGTTTTTAGAAGTTCATTTTGGAATGCATGCATCAGATTATTGAAAATTACTTGTCCTTTAGTGAAAGTTTTGAGATTGGCTGACAGCGAGGAGAAACCATCTATGGGCTACCTTTATGAAGCCATGGACAGGGCAAAAGAAGGGATCAGAAATAACTTTAATGGAAAAAAAAGAGATTATGTGCCCGTGTGGAAAATAATTGATAGTAGATGGAATAAACAATTGCATCAACCTATTCATGCAGCAACCTACTATCTAAACCCATCATTGAGGTACTCAGCAACCTTCAAAAGAGACGGTGAGGTTAATCGAGGAATCATTGAATGCATCGACAGATTAGTCCCTGATGAGAGCATAGTAGATGCGATACATCGAGAGATGGAGATATATGATAATGCTCTTCACTTGATGGGTTTGCCTGTTGCAATTCGCAACCGCTCTACGATGCGTCCAGGTACATTGTTTATTTTCATATTTAAGTTGCATCTTACATTACTGTGGATTATTATGTCTCTAATGTTTATATTTTTTTTACAGATGTTTGGTAGAACAGGTTTAGAAGTGATTGTCCAAACCTTAGAGATTTTGCAGTTAGAGTCTTAAGCCAAACCTGTAGTGCAACAGGTTGTGGGAAAACCAAAAGATGCCCGAGGAATGGAGAGCAAGTACACTTATACCCATATATAAGAACAAGGAATACATTCAAAATTGTGCGAATTATCGAGGTATCAAGTTAATGAGTCATACTATGAAATTATGGGAAAGAATTATGGAACGTAGGTTAAGACAAGTATCAAGTACAACAGAGAACCAATTTGGATTTATGCAAGGCAGATCTACTATTGAAGCGATTCACCTTTTGAGACGTCTTATGGAACATTTTAGAGCAAAAAAGGACATTCATATGATATTTATTGATATAGAAAAAGCTTATGATAGGGTACCGAGCGAGGTTCTTTGGAGAACTTTAGAAAAAAGAGGTATCCCATTGACATATATTAACCTTATAAGAGACATGTATGATGGTGCAATGTGTGAGGACTCATAAAGGAACGACAGACTTCTTTGAAGTTAATATTGGGTTACATCAAGGATCTAACTTTAAGTCCATACTTATTTATAATGGTGATTGATGAGTTAACAAAACATATTCAAGATGAAGTACCTTGGTGTATGTTATTTGCATATGACATTGTATTAGTGGAGGAGTCTAAGGAAAAAGTTAATAGAAAATTGGAACTATGGAGAGAAACATTAGAAAGCAAAGGCCTCCGACTTAGTAGAACAAAGACAGAATATATGAAATGTAAGTTTGATCAATTGGCATTCTCCAAAAGAAAAGTTTTAAATACCTAGGGTCAATTTTTCAAAGTGACGGAAGAATTGATGGAGATGTTACACATAGAATTATTGCTGGTTGGTTAAAATGGAGAGGAGCATCAGGTATTCTTTGTGATAAGAAGATACCATTAAAATTAAAAGGTAAATATTATAGGGCAGCAATTAGGCCTGTCATGTTTTATGGTTACGAGTGTTGGGCAGTTAATTATCAACATGTACAAAAGATGTCTGTGATAGAAATGAAGATGTTGAGATGGATGAGTGGTCATACAAGAAAAGACCCTATACATAATGAGGTTATTAGAAACAAATTAGGAGTGGCACCAATAGAGGATAAAATGAGAGACCATCGTTTAAGATGGTTTGGACATATAGAAAGAAGATCAAAAGAAGAACCTATAAGAAGGTTAGAAAAACTAAATTTGGAAAGTATTAAAAGAGGTAGAGGACGACCACAAAAGTGTTGGAAAGAAACAATAAAGAATGATCTAGCTTATTGGGAGTTAAATGCTAACATGGTACACGATAGGGATTTGTGGAAACAAAGAATCCATGTAGCCGACCCCGTCTAGTATGGGAAAAGGCTTAGTTGTTGTTGTTGTTGTTGTTGGTTGTTGTTGTTGATCACACGACGGGTTTGCATTTTATGTAGTAACATAGCTATGTCACACAGACACCTCTAGGAGGTGAAGTGTCTGGCTCGACACGGGTATGACACCGACACTGTGTCGGTGCTGTGACACGGTCAACGTGTCGAGGCTAAGAATGGGTGCGGTCAACATGTCGGAGTTCATTTTCGTCCGATTTTTTTAGGTCATACGTATAAAACGCAGAGACACTCGTTCATGTTCCTCCTTCCCGCAAGCAGGCGCAGAGACTCCTGTTCCTACCGCCGGCACCTTCCTTTGTCTTCCTACGGCCATCTCCCTCTCCCCTTTAGAGTGTCCGTGATTCAAGCCTCTTGTCGCAGCCCACAAAGACTCCCTTTGTGTTCCTGCTGGCGATTCCTTCCTTCGTGTTCCTACCTTTTCCTTGACCACGAACGGGTGGACAGTGCAGGAGACTCCCTTCATAAACTTAGGTGCGCTCCTTGACCACGAACCTTTTCCTTGCAAGGGCTCATTGTTCCTCATGCACTTACAAGTAAAAAAATTCATTATAGAACGCGAGTTTCAAAGGCAGCTGCAGTTCTGAGGAGGAAACTAATTGTTTCTAGAACTTTCAACGTGCTAAAACATTCTAGATTCAAAAAGTTGTTGGCAATCAACAATTCCCAACTCTGCAAAAAATTTGATACCCCAAGTTTCTTGAATGTGTTACTAGCTTTGAATCTGCAAAAACTGCCACTACAATTTAATCCTCTTGCCAATGTTTTACTCAAAGGCAGCTGCAGTTCTTCGCTGTTCAAATGTTAAATGCTCATTCAGTATAACAAAACAACTCTTTTAACGGTGACCAATGAAGTCCAAATCCCCCCTCAACATATCCCTGTAGTTGAAGTCCTTTCTAGATGCCCTTCTAGTTCGACGTGAATTGCCATCATCAACCTTCTTGTGAGCCACACAAATTGGATCTTGAAAGAGGGCAACTATAGTCTCTGGCGGTTTCTGTTTCCCAGCAGACTGAACACCTTCAGAAGAAAAAGATTCTATCATTTCTCTTTCGAGATGCTCCGTGCCATTACTAGGTAGCCCACTAACCGGCCTTGGTGCATGAGGAATATTAAGTCTTAGTCTTCTGCTGGTATAGGAATGTTAATTTTATGACTAACTCCATCTCTTATTTGTTGTTTTTGATATTTTGTTTTTCGAATCAGATTGTGAAATTGTGAATTGAGTTTATCTTAAAAATGGCCAACAATAGAAAAGGAAAAGGAGTATCCATTGGTATTGGCCATAATGAGAGTTCTGGTGAAAGTGTTCCATCAAGTTCAGGATCAACAACAAAAGTTTCAAAACCTTCAATACCTCGTGATGATGCACAATTGTAGATGTACGTACAAAAGGGAGAATTATACAAAGGTGGTGGAGGTAATACACATTTTATGTGTAAATTTTGCAACATAAATTTTACAAGATCATATACCAGAGTGAAGGCACATCTTTTAAAATTATCAAAACATTGTATAAGAGCATGTCCGAATGTGGATCAGGATTTACGAAGACAATTAATGAAAAAGCAAGATGAGTATGAAAAGAAGAATGAAAAGAGTGAAAAAGAAACAAATATTCCATTATTTGGTGGATACCAAGAAGATGCAAAAAAGAAAAGAAAGTTAGTGCAAAGTGAATTTAAAGGTTTTAGAGGAGGAGAAATAGAAAAATCATTTAATGTAGTTGGAAGGGAGGGGATGGATAGAAAGGTTGGAAGATTTTTCTTTTCAAGTTCACTTCCTTTTAATGTAGCAAGAAATCTATATTGGAAAGATCTTGTCACTTCATTGGCTAATTATAATTTACATGGTTATGTTCCTCCAAGTTCTGAAAAATTACGAACCGTTATTCTTAAAGAAGAAAAAGCCAATATTGGAAGACTTTTAGAACATAAAAAGTTTTCATGGGAAACTAATGGTGTTTCTATTGTTTCTCATGGATGGAGTGATATTCAAAGGCGTCCACTCATTAATTTCATTGCTTATTCAATTAGTGGGCCAATATTTTTGAAATATTTTTAAAGTCTGTTGATGCATTTGGAGAAATTAAAACTTATTTATAGAGTTAGATAATGTTGTACAAATAATCACTGATAATGCAGCTAATTATAAAAGTGCAGGGTTAAGTTTGGAAGGTGATTATCCACACATTTTTTGAACACCTTGTGTAGCTCACAGTTTAAATTTGGCTCTTTCTCGTATATGTAAGCCATCAGAAGATAAAGATAATCTTCGTGCATATGAATTATGTTCATGGATTAAAGATATAGCAGCAGATTGTACGAAGATAAGGAATTTTGTAATGAATCACCATTTAATTTCAGTCATATTCAATAGACATTCTCATTTAAAGTTGTTGAAGGTTGCAGAAACACATTTTGCTTCTTTGATTGTGATGGTAAAAAGATTCAACACAATCAAAACATCATTGGTTCGACTATTATTCTTAATGATTTATGGTGGGATAAGGGATCATATTTTCTTAAATTCAAAAGAACCTATTTGGGAGATGTTGAGAGAAGTTGATAAAGATGAACCAATGCTTCATAAAGTTTATGAAATGTGGGATTCCATGATTGAAAAAGTTGAGTCAATAATTTTGAAACACGAGGGAAAAGAAGCAGATGAGACATCACTGTTTTATTAGTTTTAATATGGGACAAAAGTAACACTCCCTTGCATTATTTAGCACATTCTTTAAATCCAAGATATTATGGGAAGAAATGGTGGTATTAGAGCATTGGGCGTAGTCCTCGTAATCAAGATCCTGAAATAGAATAGAAGCACTAGAAGCAAGGGATTATCAAGATCCACTAGATTGGTGGGCATGTTATGGATTTGAGATGCCTCTTCTTCAAAAGCTTGCATCAAAATTATTATCTCAACCTGCTACTTCATCTTGTTGTGAAAGAAATTGGGGTACATATTCTCAATTTCACAATATCAAAAGGAACAATCTATCAAGTAGTCGTGCTGAAGACTTGGTTTATGTCCATTCAAATCTAAGATTGGTTTCAAGATCTAATGCTGAGTACAGGTAAAAATTACTAATCTTTTAAAATTGTTTTCTTTGCTTACATCATGATGATTATTGTTGATCTTTTCTTGTTATTTATTTGAATATATTGCAATGAAGGAGCATCAAAATATTGGGATGCAAACCCGAAAGAATATCACTTAAATGACAGCCAAGATTTGCATACTCTTAATATGGAACTCATTGATCCAATAGTCCCTTCAGTTGATGATATTGTTGATAGTGAAGATCTATAATTTATCAGGTACATGTTCATTACTTCATTTCATTTATCAAACATTAATATTGTTCTTAGTTGATAAATGATATTATGATAATATTGTTGATATGACATAGGTAGCTCTTTACTTGTTCTGCTTTAATATAAAGTTGTGTACTTATTGTTGTCGTCATATTCTTATGTTAATTGATGTCTCACTTGTTCTAGGCTTCTAGCTTGAATTAGTTGAATATATAATATATATAATATTATATACCCTAGCCGTGTTGCCGTACCCAAATTTTTTGAAATTTGCCGTATCTCGCACCCGCACCCGTGTGACATAGTAACATAGCCATTAGAACCCTACAACCACTTCTTCGTGCACCATCCACCCCATGAATGATATGAACAAGAAATAAGATAAAAGGAAAACGGAAAGGAAGGGAAGGCACAAAAAGGTAGAGAACCTGCTGTGCAAACGCAGCTGCTTCAATTGCAGCAGCTGCCAGGCTGCTTGACTGAGAACCACCAGATGACCCAGGTCCTGGTCCATGAATACTTTTTGCATATGCCACACGTAAAATCTGACCATTCTTCTCAAGTGCTGTGCCATTTGTTGCCTCCAGTGCTTTAGTAGCATCTTCTACCTATATGTTTTTGATAATGTAAGAGGGCGTGAATCCTATCTCAAAAGATCATTCAAGAAATTCCCTACTCGAGGCCTACCTTATGAAAATGCACAAAAGCGAACCCCCTAGAAACATGTGTGAATTTGTCGCGAACAAGCCTCAGGTCCTGCATATACAGCTCATAGGATTTACAAAGCAAATACGCCCAAAGGCTTCTAACAATGCCTCAGGCAATGCAAGTACACATCAAACTCACCTTTAGAGGGGCATGCTTGGAGAACTCATAACGAAGCATATCTTCATCAGCATTCTCATCCAAGCCACGAACAACCAGAACATGAGTAGGACCTTAAAATATAATTGCTCCCAATGAGACATACATGCACTTTTAAGATATACACAAAAGCAATGACAAGTACGCACCAGTCTCTCCCCCTCTCCTTCCTGAATTTATTGGATTTGATGTACCTATGTCAGCTGCAGGTGCATCATCACTCCTCGCCTCATTGCACTGCACAAAGGAGAGAGAGAGAGAGAGAGTCACCGAAGTGGAACAAATGGTCATAACCATTACAAGAATAAACCAGCTACTCATATTCCTGTTCAATCTACTAAATATATGTGAACTCCTTTTAAATGAACTCAAATTTGAAAGTTTGAGCACCATAAGTTGTTAATGACCATCATGTAGTTTACATACAAAATCTTCTATAAAATCAAAGCCTTTTCATTTAAGAAAGTCAGGAAAAGCGGTGATTGAATAAAACATTAGAGATGTGGATAAATTATAAAAAAAAGTTCAAATTACCATACAGAAAAGAAACATTTGAAGAAATCAAGATTCACAACAAGCTTTCATAATACTCTATGAGATCTGAGAGATAGATAGTAGAAATCAGCTTGAGGATAGTCATCATCAAGTAGACAATTCAGGTCATAGCATTTTATAACCATTGGAATGTCAAGCTATAATAAGATTGCTAAATATAAATAAGCTGCTATAACTAAAAGGTTTAACAGCGAGTTGGGAACCCACGGATTCCTTATGTTTTTCGTTTGCCTGCTCTCTGATCTCCTTTGTGAAGCATCACGTGTGAAAAATTCGGTGATTCCTCCACCATCACATACCATGAGCATTATGGAAAATGCCATTTGGCGCATATAGATACAAAAACCATAGGATCATGACACAACAGAACAAGAAAGCCCATGGTGAAAAGGAGAACCTGGAAACAGGAAGTCCGGCGTGCAAAATTAACACAACCACAGATAGTGCACATCCAATCAGAAGGTGGACCAAGGTTTCTGCTTCCATGACCAACTGTCCACGCAGCATTCTCTTGAACAGTGGCACCGGAACTCACACCGCCACCAGTTGGTTTGCTACTGCAATAGACATCAGAATCAGAAATCATGTTAAGATATTTCACTGTAGAAAATAAACTTCTACTCTAAGAGTCGAAATCAATTAAGAACAAAGAAAGCAATGCACCAAAATGTTGCAGTCTCCTACTACATATTATTATAAATAACTAGAATGACATAGAGTTCTAATACTAAGACATGATTTAGCACTGAAGCCAGAAGCAATTTTGGTGCAGTCTCCAACTATATAATATTATAAATAACTAAAATGACATAAAGATTTAATATTAAGACATGATGAACACTGAAGCCAGTATCAAGAGCATAACCACAGACCATCTAGGCAGCGCCAATAATAACATACAGAAGCAGAGAAACAGGCAAACAAAAGATATCTCCTAAACCTTTACAAGGTTCAAAAAGTCTGCACTGATGAAGCATGTAAGCCATACATAGGCAAAAGAACAAAGAGAGATAGAAAGAGAAGATCGAGTGCTAAAATTTAGCAGCAAAGGTAATAACATGGAGCTAAATGGACAAACACAAATTTGCAAACAAGAAAAGGAACAAGACAAACAAGAATGTCCAGAGCAAGCAACGAAAATGGGCAGCACTATTATGCATGTAGAGCAGTTCCCAGAAACAAGCAATGCAGTGAGCCACACATGCGTGCACACCTAGAAACAATCCATACACATCCATATGCTCGAAAATAGAACTCATGAATCAAAAGAGAGAACATTAAACACAAAGCAATGCCAATGAAACCATGGCATGAGTGCAAATACTAAAAGACAAAAACACAGGCACACCCCACCCATGCAAGTACACATGCACTATCAAACATACCTATACTCGAAGAAAAGCTTCCTTCCATCAACGACCAGGCCTTCATCCCCAATCCCATCCATCATGCCACGTGCAGCTTCCTGTGAAACATCACTTGCCTTCTAGCACTCAAATTTCAACAACAAAGAACAAAGGCCAATTGAATCATACCACAGAAGGGAAATCAATGAAAGCAAATCCACGTGAGATGCCTGAAGCTCGTTCTCTTATCACGCGGACATGACGAAGAGGTCCCCACTCAGCCTGTAGTGATTAGCACTTCATAAGATGATGCATCAGATTGGATATAATATATGTATGTCTGACATGCATTAGTCGGTATAACAGCCTATATATCAGCAGGACAAAAGCTACGAAGAGTAAAGGTTTCCCAAAATCATCCTTTTGGAATTTCACCATTTAAAAATAAAATAGAAAAAAAGAAAGGGTGCAGGAAATAAAAATGAGAAAGACTTTAAAATATAAGTGATATATCGCCCACATTAATTACAGCCCATGTAATAGTGATTGATAATATGGAAGGAAGGAAACATTAATTACAAGAATCTGATATAGGTCTTCCTCGGTGGTCTTTTGTGACAAACCCTTCACCACAAGTGTTGCTGAAGGAGCCTGCAACAATATCGCCCACATAAGAATTTCCAGCAAATGAATAAGATCTAAAGATAAGAAATTTCCATACCACCACTCCATTTTCATGGTAACGCCTATCATCCCGATCTCTCCTTTTCTCATTCCTATTGTAACGGTTGTCCTCATAGCTGCCCTCTTTGTAGCTTCGACCATGGACGTAACCACGAGGAGATCTAGACCTAGATTTCTGTCGATCATCATACCCACGAGACCGCGAACGTTCATATTGCCGCCTTTGTGGACTCTGTTCTCTTTCCCGACTAGAGCACCCCTTATCCCTTTCACGCCTGCGCCAGCCACTATCTCTTCTACTCCTTTCGTGGTCTGAGTCGTAATAATGCCGGGACAAGTCATAATCCCTCTCATGACTATCCTCCCTATTCTGATGAGACGCATGATGGCGATAATCATAATCATCACTTGCAAAACCATCTCGGTCCCGATTTCCTATCCTGGCAGGTCGATCGAACCCATATTCGCGATAGCTTTCAGCCTCCCTGTATTCTCCCACCTCATGATAATTATCCCTAAAATTATCTTCATGGTACTTGTCCATATTGTGGATATTATCACCTTCACAGAAAGCGTCAAGGTAGGTTTCTTTCTCATGCCTTTTACTTTCTCTGACAAGAGGCATTTCTTCATCAAAATTGTGTCTTCTCTGTTGAGACCAATTACCAGGAACTGGTGAAGTAGAGGCATAATTTTCTCTCTCAAGCATATCCCGGTGATAGCCATCTCTTCTATAGGCACTCTCCCTGGATATACCCCCATCCAGACACCGTCTTTCACCATATGAACTGTCAACCCTGCAGAGATGGATAAAGAAATAATAAAAAGAGAATAAAAGGTGTAATAATCAGAAGAACAGAGCAGCAAGTGATGCAGCATTTATTCTTATTACATTTTCTAACCAAATTATTTTTCCACATAAAATTCATATCCACTAAAATCACTATAGAAATACATTAAACACAATAAGGATTAGAGGAGTGACCAGTAATCACGAGGGACAATGTATAAACACTGCAGACAACTGCATGAAATAAAAAAAATAAGAATATCCATACAAGAAATTTGTGGCATGAGGTTTAGTGGGAAACAACCGCAAGCCAGAACCACCCGCCAAAACATAAAACCCTTATATACATACCAAACCTTCATATAGAGCAGCATGTGCAAGTTCTCACCTAAATTCTGGCTCAAATACTGAACCATACCCTCCCAATGCCTGTGGATTCACAGAACAACTCAAGTCAGCAACAAAAAATCATAGTTCGGTACAAATCCACTCCACATCCTTAATGGACAAGGGTTTCTTGATTGTTCTTTATTGGTGATGCCACTAAATATTGAGAACAATCACATGATCCATAACGGTGAATATCATCCTGGACAGGTTATTAAGGAAGAAACCACGATTACACTGTTAGAATCCCATCCTTGCTGAGGAACATAGCGACCAGGATCCATTATTTCCAACTGATTTTCTTCAATTATCCCTTCCGAGATTTATCGTTTAGAAGTTTCAGCTACAGGCTGTATGAAACCTATCCTGTAATGGATGCACAAACAGATATTGTTACACCACTGACAATAAGGAAATCAATTTCATGATTTCGCCACCTTCCAGTGCATTATCTTCCCGCAATTATCTCACCTTAAGATCTCGTATAATAAGAATTATACAGACCAATGTAAATAAATATGGGTTCATGTATACCAATAACGACAACTGGTGCAATTTTCCTGAGAACAGAGTCATGACGGCTGGTGTTTATCAAATTCCAGTGCCTATCCCATGCATTTATGTCAATGTGTATGGTTAAGCCAAATTTTACAGAAGGAGCTTAGCCCAAATTTTCCAGAACAGGGGAGAACAACATCAAGCATGAACAAGGAACAAAGCCATGTTCTAGGAAGTAATTATGCCTGCAACACGCTGACTAATGCACTATGAAAGCACACATGTATCAAATGAAACACGATATATGAGATGCTTACTTTATGAAGATGAAGTGATGAATTATGAAGAAGAGATAAGGGAGTTACTTCAACTTTTAAATGACTCCCTTATCCAGCCAACTAGTAATACACATTGATAACTCAATTCACGTCAAAATTACTTTTCCTATGAGTTCTAATATACTCGCCGTACCCTGTTCATATCAGAACATAATATGATTCAGCGGAACCTACTTCCATCCACAGCACTTCTCATCAGTTGAGAACTCTAATACTCGTAATACTCCACCACTCACCAACCAGCAATGCATATTGATAAACTTAACTCCAAATAAAATTACTTTTCAGGTAATAGTTTACCAAATCAAAATATTATTTATTATTTCATTTCCAGGTCAGATTCTATTTCTGATCCCATGCAAGCTTAGGCTCAACATACAAGACAAGAACCTCTAGAAATATGTGACAACTGCTGGATATGACTCTTCTGATCGAGTGTCAGCTCTATTTCTATATTATGTCACTGCCGACAAATTGGGTATAGGGATTGCTAACCAAACTTTGACAAAGTTTGTCTCTACTGCTTGATTCCATGACATTACCACATTGTGCACAACACTGAAGCAAATACAAGGATATTCTCCATAATGATCGACCCAAAGATAAAATTATTTACAATTGGCAATATCACTCATGGTTGCAGCAATAGCTTGTAGGCATCAAGAGTGCATTCTCTGCGCACCATATAGACCTACTTTCCCTGCATAGGATACAAAAAGATCTCAAACCATTTAGTCTTTTTTCCTTTCAATGACACCAAACCACTTCGCAGTAGTATGTTTTACTAAGAAGCAACACCAATGACCAGTCAGCCTTGCCATGCTCTTTTTTAAAATACACATGTGAATTAAGTATTCCTAAATATTTTTCTACGTATAAAATAAACCCAATCAAGATGCATAATCATTTGCTCTCAGAAATCAAAGGATCTAATAGAAACCATACAAGATCCGCTTCTTCATTTTTCTCCAACAAAAAGGGCAGAAACTTCATCTAGTCCTGCATGCTACTGGGAGTTCTGTAAAGCTCCATGTCCTTGCAGGGGAGTTCTGTAAAGCTCCATTCCGTTGCAGGATAAAAATATTGGGATGGAACAATACTCTCGTAGCATGAGAACCCAACAATTCTACCAGCGCAAGGGACACATGAGATGAAAACGTGGATGTGAGAGAATTCAACTTTTTCCCTTACACAAAATGTACTAACTATGAAACAAGTCATAAAATATTGAATAGTGACTCCAGCAAGTAGCAATTGGAGTGATGTGATTCATCTACTTAGAAACCCATTAGCTCTTTATAATCTTCTATTTTTTCCCCTAATTTTATCATTGCATATCATAAAAGTAGTTTGAATGCAGCAACTTCTCTGATGGTTTTCTTGTTTCCACTCCTACACTACTTTAGCCAAATTTTATCCACTTAACCAATGAAATAGGCCAACATTTTATCTTTAACTATTCTAAAATGAGTTTCTTCACAAAATAACAATAAAAATCTGTTTATAAAATCATACTTAAGATAGATAGTATGATGAATCTGATCCAGAGTTGGTAACAGTTTTAAGCTATGTGAACACTGAACACTTGTACTCACATTGAAAAGATCAATGAAACGATTTCCACATCTTACTTTCATACCCTTGTCTGCCACTAGCACCTTTTTCTCCTCATCTACAATACATTTAACTGGAGCAAAGTCCTTATTCACTGTCTCAGACTTTAAATATCTTGAAAATATCACCTTTAGCCTTTGTATTAAGCTTCTTACAAAAATCTTCTCAGGCTTTGGCTTTTACTTCAATAGTCGTTTTTCTAGTTCTTTCTTTTATCCTCTTTAACCCTCCAAAACTTTTAATGTTTTTTTTACAATGAATTCTATAACATGTTCTTTTTGCCCTCATTTTCTCTGGGATTGCTTCATTCCAGCACAAAACACTTTTCCCCTTCAGTGTGCCTCCTTTAGATTCACCTAGCACCTCCTGTTCCACTTATCCAATATTGTCTCAAAACATTCATAAAGCAAGGGCATCAACAAACATTGCTTATGATTTGTCGAAACCTTTAACAATTCACAAGTGGTTCTTAAAGATTGCAAGAATCTTCACATGTATTCCCTCCCTAAAACAGCACCCTTGCTACATTCTGAATTCCATGGCTTAGTTCGAGTAGCTCTATTTGTCATCTTCTTTTCTAAACCTATTTCTTTATATGTAAATTATATGTTGTCACAGTCTTCCACAATTCACAAGTGGTTCTTAATTCCTACAGATTCCACACATCTAGACATGCACTTCCTCCCTAAATCAACCTTCTTGCTCGTACTACAAATTCCATCATTTAGTTCAAGCAGCTCTATGTTTCATTTCCTTTTTCATTATACATAAACTATAGTTGGCGTTTGATTAAATCATGGTTGCTGTTGGATAGTTAAACTCTGTTAAGTGACCTCAATCTAAAATCTAAATGTTTGTTAGCGAAGAAGAAACTTCCCCTGGAAGAAGTTTGGGATGGTTCCCCACAGGGGAGAAGGAAACTACCTATAATGATTTGATCCAAGACGTGTTTTTTACTAAGCAAACCAAGAAGGGCAAACAAAAACAAAAACGCCAAACATCTAGTCTGAGGTACAAGATGCATGTTCCTACCATTTATGCCTGCTTGGCACTTGAACATATCACCACCGGTGCTGAAAATAAAGATGCAACAAACTAGAATAAACCAACGAAAACGAGATGCCCTACATGTTGTGCACCCAGAAACACCCGCAATCATCGATTCCCCGGCCACAGACAGTTAAAGAAATCCTCAGTAGCATAATCAAAAGCCCCAACCACGCTGCGTCGTGGTTAGTGGATCATCAACACCTCTTAGCATCCGGGACACAATCACAAACACGCAAAATGCATCCGTACATGAAGTTAAAAATATACCCTACCAAACACAATAAGTGACAAGAAGAATATCACAAATTGTAGCTTAAGTAACAGGAACAAGGAGAAGATGAAGGTTGAAAAGAAAAATAACCTGCTTCCTATTCGCTTCGTCCACCTATTTCAAGCTCTTCACTAATGCGTTTCTTTAACGTTTCCCTCCGCTATATTCATCTGCATAAGACGAAAAGAAAGACCAATCTGATAAGGACTTCAATGGACGTTCGATACACGAGAATTCAAATGATTCACGTTCTATTAAGGTTCACAACAATCTTAGAAACGAAAGAGAACGAGAGCAAAAGATATCGATCAGCTACTGGGTGAGAAAAAAGAAGTACCAAATCGGAATCGAGAGCGAAGAGAGACACAGAGAGCTAGGGCAACCACGGAGGACCTACAGTGCGCAAGAGACGGCAAGACCCGGTTTGAAGAATTCAATACTTCATTAGGCAGGAAGGGTTTTCCAATAGCCACTAAATATCTTCGATTTTACGTTTAACCTCCGAAAGCCGAAAGTGATGTCAACGGTGTGGGTGGATCGGGGACGGGTAGATATATCCAACTCCGAGATCTGAACCTTGGTAGAAAGGACGTTTCATCGTGACGCATTGGAGTAATAGAAGACGATGAAAAGCGGTGACAACAATTTTAAAGGGTAAAATTATGTATAATCGAGTATTTATATATATAGAGAGAGAGAAAAAGAACGAGAGTTGTTAGACTCGATTTTACTACCATCCGTGCAATAAATAGGATGGTGGTAATCAAAATATCTATTTTGAGTCGCATGACTTGGAACTTTATATAGATGTTGATGGAGAAGTTGATCGATCATTCATACAATCGTACAAACAATACATATCATCTTGTAGAATCTAACACGAAAAAGTGTCTAGCATCTCTAAATTTCTTTTTTTTCTCTTTTCTTTCTTTCTTTATAGAGAGAAAGAGAAAGTTGTTAGACTTGATGTTATTATCATCCGTGTAATCAATCAAGCGGTGATAATCAAAATATTCATTTGAGTCGTATGATCTCAAACCTTATATAGATATTGATGGACAAGTCAATCTGTATTGTTCCTGTGATCACACAAACAACATGGATAATCTAGTATAATCTAACGTGAATAAGTGTTTAGCATATCTAAATTTCTCTTTTTTTCTTTTTCTTCTTCCCTCTTTCTTTATAGAAATAGAGAGAAAGAGAGAGTTGTTAGACTTAATGTTACTATCATCCGTGTAATCAATCCGATTGATAATCAAAACATCCATTTCAATTCGCATGATCTCGAACCTTATATAGATGTTGATTGACAAGTCGATTTGTATCGTTTGTATGATCACACAAATAATATGAATAATCTAGTATAATCTAACATAAAGAAGTGTCTAATATCTCTAAGTTTCTCTTTCTCTCTTTTTTTCTTTTTATATCTTTGTCTCTCTTTATATATATATATATATATATATATATATATATATATATATATATATATATATATATATATATATGTATGTGTGTGTGTATGAATGTATGTATAGATAGAAGAGTTGAAGCACCTTGTCTCAATAACGAGATAAGAGGAATGGGAACCTGAGAGATAGTGTTACCTCACTTGGTCGGACTCTCTCGCTCTCATAGCCATTCTAGGGCTCGTGACTGTTTTGTTTCTACTGATCTAATGAAATGATGATTGGATTCAAAAGCCAGTATAGTTGAAATGATATGTCCATCATGAAATCACAAACTTACATAATTTACCTTTAGATATGATTGGCTCATAACTGGTCTGTCTGATTAAACTGGAATTGAACCGGTCTTAAAACCGTTGGCTTGTTATTGGTTGAAATTGGTGGTTGAACCGTTCTATACCAGAAGGCCCAGAACTGTGAGGAACCAGACTGTTTGGAATTGAAACCCAGGAACCTGGATTCTGAGAATTATTTGTTTTACTTTTTAAATTCAAATTTAATGAACAATGCACCGATTGGCACCCACTGTTGTCATTAATATATAATATATATACAATTTATTATATATAATAACAGATAACTTGTTTCTCAATTCAAGTTTGCGAACTATCAGTCTGCAATCTACTCGCATGCTGACAGTTTGCAGGGGCTATCATTCACTATAATATAATATAATATATATTATAAATGATTGTAAAATAAGATCATTTGAACTGTCATCATTAAGACAAAGGACCAAACTTTTTTATATATAAAACAAAAATGTAATGAGAACCCAAACCGATATGAGAACTTGAATCTAAATCCGGTCGTGTTTAATTTCATTTACCCTTTGCTGGCTTAAGTTGTAGATTCCATCGATGCAGCTTGAATTATTAAGAGAAACACCATCCCATGAAAGAACTTTTTTTTAGTAAAGTGTATGAATTAGGGTTTGGGGCATTAAGTTTGAGAGGTTGTTTTATTGCACACCGCTTTTCATCACAGAGAAAAATCTTTTTGTGGCAATTGTGGAGTAAACATTTCTATCTTACCCTTGTTAATTTTGAGAGGTTATTCATATTATTTTTTAGTCACTATTGACTTCGACCTTTTACAAGATTTTAGTATAAATCCAAAAATTCATTATTATGTTGTAATTTTTCCTTAGAAGCACATTAATGGTCTTCCTTTGTCTCTCTTAACACATTGTGAGTGGAGTTTCTCATGGTCACCTCTTCAAATGGTTCTACTTCCTTTTTAACTGCTATGTTGCACCTCTCTCTCTCTCTCTCTCTCTCAAGAGGAGACATTTATAATCATCTAATTCGAAACAATGTCGCATAACAAGCCATAGCTCACGTGACTAGAGATCGAGTCACAAGTCGAAGGTTGCGAGTTCGATTTATTGAGTATGCGTCGAGGTCTCGCTCCAAACTTGAACCTTCATTTTCTACCACAAACTCATCTAACCATCGGATTGGGTATAGGTACAGGTTGAGAAATTGTCATATAAGTAATATATCCCAATTTCAACATGATCTTACATTACATATATAATATACATGTATGTGCATAGTTCGGGTCAAATGCAAGTTGGGTAAAGTGTACCTGCCCCTTACTCTAAAACATATTTGGGTTTTCCACTAACCTAAACTCAAACCCAACAAATAAACTAATAGCTCTCCCTAGAGATGTTATAAGGGGCCTGGGCCGGAAGAGGGTGTACAAATCGTGCCCTACAAAAATGTGCATAGCCAGGCCAAATATTTCTGGCTCGTTTTCGGAATTGGTCCGAATGGTCCTGTTCATCTGGCCATGGGGCCAACAAGGGTCAGGTCAGCCCAGCCGTAGGACCAAATTATATATGTATATATATAAAGAGAGAGAAAGAAACTGGGAACTACAACACTAAGTTTCATCTTAAACTTTGTTAAAAGATTTCAACAGTCCTTGCAATCACACGTACAACACGGTTCACATTGTTCGTTGCGTAATTAACATTTAATACACGTAGTATGCATTTAATGCAAATGATGTGTGATGTAAATGAATGACTTGATCTCATACGATGACACAAACCGTATAAATATTCTCTAGTAGCTTTCAGTTTCCCTCTCTATACAAAGAGAAATTAGCACACGTGAACATGATTATATATGCTTAAAAACATTCACGATCTCAACTGTTAAATTGATGAGATTAGCAGTTGAAATTTAATTTAAAAAAAAACAAAAGTGTGTTTGATACTTTTTCAAGGTACATTTACTGTATAGGTACTTTTTGTATTTTTAACTTAAAGATTTATGACCGATCTCCTTAATCAAAATCTTTAAGTAGATTAAAATAGATGAGTGTGTGCGTGAACTACTCTCTCTCTCTCTCTCTCTCTCTCTCTATATATATATATATATATATATATATATATATATATATATAACCCGAGGGACTGATCAGGCCTAACCTGTGAAGCCCGTCCCAGTACGACCCACATTTTCTACGCTCACAAGGGCTAGGGCCTGTTAGGTCCGACCCATATTAACATCTCTAATTCTCTGATCGAGGCAGATCGGGACGGGTCCTCGTGGAAAACAAAGGGGACATTCAGGTGAACACGAGTGTCATCTCTCTCTATCAAGGCTCAATCCCATTTCATGGTTGCAGTACTACCTGCTGCCTTCTGCTCTCTCTCATCTTGGTTCAATTTTACCATTGAAACGCTCGCAGGAAGATCCCATTCATAAGAATGCATTGCTATCATTCTTTCGGTTGTTAATGAGTTAGACTTCCTTTCTTGTAATCGAAGCAGACTAAGTGTCGGCTATCATTCCCAACTGCTTCTTTTCACTCCGTAGAGACAGAAAGAAGAACAAACAAAGAGAAAGAGATTTCATATGTACCATGTCTCATTTCGACAACCATTTCTTCTTTGTAGGTATCACCATCTTCCGTCATTTTGTTGTTGCAACGAGCGAGGGAAAGGGAATGATAGCAATTGGTAAATTTCATCTATGCTAATTTAGTTTTGCATTGTATTTGTTTAAATGATTAAATCTTGTTAGTAGAGGCAAAAGTGTAACGCAGTTGGGTTGGGCCATTTTCGGTAATAAATTCATTAAAACGGAAGATAAGCTATCTTCTCGTTTTTATAGATATGTTACAAATAAACGTATATAAATAACAACTTGTAACAAAAAGCTCAGCCAAAGAAATACTGAAAAACATATATGGAATCCCTCTATAAATATTAAAGTGATTATACAAAAGATGCTAAACATTTTTTGTCAAAAGGATCATAGGCAAAAAAAATGAGAAATGAGAAGAACGATCATAAGGTCATAAACTGGCAAGAACAACCGAAAGGTCATAAACTGAAAAGCAAGATTAGAGAGGCCAAGAGGTTAAGACATCGAGACAGGCTAAGGCGGAGTAGCATAGCAGAGGCCAAGCATAGCACAACCTCCCTCTCTCTTTCCCCTCTTTCTCCATATCTCTCTTCTCTCTGTCTTCCTCTTTCTCCCTCTCGCAATTTTTACAAAAAATGAAAATCGAGAGCTGTTTCTGACAAAATCAAAGCATGAAAACATGATTTCTAGGAAACTGCATCGGGCAACGAACTGAAAAATCTATTTTGCCCTTAGCTATTTTTTATATTTATAAAACTTCCACTAGTAAAAATTACTAAAAACTCATATATTTTAAAGTAAAAAAATGGTTTTGCCTTTAACTGACGAAAGAACAAAATTATTCTCTACCAGTTTATGGAAATTACAAAATACTAGCCTATTGAATTATGCAATTGCACTTAAACATGCGAGAATTCACAGGTCTGTCACTGAGCAAAAAAATTATGGCCACAAACTTTAGTCAGAATTACAGTTTCGAACTCAAGGTCAAAATTACTATCTTGTCTCCAATTAGTTTTGAAAATTACTAAAAATATCAAGCATAATTTTATTATTTTGTCTTTGCTCTTTTCTAATAATTACCAAACTAGACATACAGATGAAATTATTGGTTTACTCCTAAAATTTTAGGAAAATTACAAAGGCTACAAATAAGATAAATTTACACAATCAAGTTGAGGGTATTTTTCAAACAGGTACCTAAGTATCATTTGAAACTATTTTTAAGTACATGGAGATATTTCTAGTTCAATACTTAGGTATTTTGTAAATTGTATTTTAGTGATGTTACCTTAGTATAGATGTGAATGTGTAGCATAAACGCCTAGGGTATAAGTATAAAAAAGTTGAGTAAGTATCTAACTTTGACTTATTACCTAGTTTTCAGGAAAACACTAATAAGTTTGAAGTCTATATACAAGGAAAAATGACAAAAAAATATTTTTGAAAAACATAATCGGGTAACAACCCTATTAGAAATCATTGACACTGATTTATGTGGACCTTTAGAGTAAGATCTCGTCGTGAGAAGGTATATTTCATAACCTTTATCGATGATTATTCGATATATATATATATCTTAGCACATAAATCTGAGGTACTTGAAATATTCAAAGAATATAAGTAGGAAGAACCAACTAGGATATATAATTAAAGTCTTAAGATATGATAAAGGTAGGGAGTATACCTTTAAAAAAAAATTGAATTTTATACAGACTTTGGTATTTTAAAATAAAATGCAATGCCCAAAACACCTCAACAAAATGATGTAACAAAAAGATATAACATGATTTTATTGAATATGATAAGGTCTATGTTATTAGACGTCTCTCTACCAAAGGTATTTTGAGAAGAAGTGCTAAATACAATCTTATATATACTAAACAGAGTTGCATGTAAGGTTACATTCTCTACACCATGTGAGATGTAGTTTGAGAGAAAATAAAACTAGGTCATCTTAGGAGGTGGTGATCTGCCACACATGTGAAGATCCTTAATTAGTCTAGAAATAAGATATACAACATATCCTTGAGATATGTATTTATTGGATATCCTAAAGGTCCCAAATGATATTAGTTTTATCATAAGGACCATGGATTAATAGAAAACAAGGATATTAAATTCTTAGAGGGTACTAAGAATGACGTATTTGAGAATATTGATGATCTAGTAGATATCGATCCATCATCATTTGAACCCATAAATAAAGATGATCTTCCTCAATAAACGAAAACTTTAAGTGCACATAAAAGACTTAGAGTCACACTGTCCTACTTAAAGAATTATCACACTTACCTTTTAGAGGAAGTGTACAATTCAGTAGATTTAGATGAACTAACTCATAACTTAATATATCATCAGACTATTGACTTATATGATTAGATTGAGAAAAGCTATGAATGAGGAAATTGAATCCAATGAGAAAAGTAAAGTTTGAGAATTGCCTTATTTTCTAAAAGGAAGGAAAACCATAGGTTGTAAATGGGTTCTGAAAAAAAAATATAAAGTTGATAGGCCTATTGACAAGTTTAAGGCGAGGTTGATTATAAAGTGATTTTTGTAAAAGGAGTTGATAAATTATGTTGAGACATATTCCTCTGTTATGAAATTTGCATTCATAAGGATAATCTTGATAATTGTAGCATATTATGATTTGGATTTACAGGTAAAAACTATTTTCTAAATGAAGATTTAGATGAAATCATATATATCCAACAACCCGAAAGATACATAGTTAAAGGCCAAGAAGATAAAGTATACAGGTTGAAAAAATCTCTATATGTCCTTAAAGAGTCACTTCGTAAATGGTATTTGACCTTTCAAAACGTCATAGTTGAACTTAAGTTTGTACCTAATATTTTTTCTGCATAAGTTGTTGGTAGCTTGATATATGTTATATTGTATATAAGAGCATATATCAGCTTTGCTTTTGGTCTTATAAGTAGATATCAAAGTAATCCTAGTTGACAATATTGGATAGTTATGAAAATTATTGTAAGATATCTTAAAGGAACAAAAGACTAGAATTTGTGTTTCCAAGAAAATAAACTGACATGATAGGATACTCAAATGATGACTTTGTTGGGAGCAAAGATGATAGTAAATTAATCTCTGGATAAATATTCTTATTTGGAAATAGAGTTAGTTTTTATGGCTTATAAGAAACAAGGTTGTATATACAAAAGGCTTAGTATATTGCTTGCAATATGGCTGCAACAAGGTCGTTTGGATAGGTCGCTTCATACATGATTTGAAGTTGGAGATAACCCAAGTCTGTCAATAATGGAGCAATTACTCTTATTAAGAATAGAGGTGATAGTTTTAAAAGCAACCTATGGTTAATAGAAATGAAATATGAAATGAAATATTCATATGGCGTAGACCCTGCACAAAAGCATAATACAATTACACATGACTACGTTACCTATAACATATAACGAAAAGCACAAACAAGAAAATACACGAATACGTAGCTGGAATCTCTCCATAAATACTAAGGGAACAAAAAAGACGGTCTTCATACGAAAATCAAAATGTGGTTAATGGTTAACCCATTCAAAACGGAGGGATTGTAGTTGGTGAATTTCTCGCACCATCTATCATTTATGGTTCTGCATTGAGTTTATTTGATTTATTTCATTGTTGGTAGCGAACAAATAAGAGGAATTGAAGAGAGAAACTTTGGATGTGTGAATTGTTCGCCCCTTTGTTCCGTATTAGTTTGATGGCGGTGAATCTGCGGATGGCGGGGTCGGAGAAGACGCCTAAACTGAAGATCTGTGATAAAGGTCGAGAATGCAAGAATTCAATCTATTGGTGCAACGAAACCATCACCGATTTCTTCCAGGTTTACCAATTTGAAAATCTACTCGCGAAAAGGAACAGTCGGATGGCACAACCGTCGGGTTCTGGGACTACCAGCCGTTCAATCACGGCCGCCGTTGTCTACGAGCCGCTGGGTTTTGACACGACGGGCGGAACGGAGCTGCAAATGAAGGAGGTCGTCTGCCTTCCTCGGCCATGTCGGCAGCAAAACTTCAAGTGGGTGATTCCCCCACCCCATCCCTCTCTCTCTCTCTCACACACACACACACATGTATAAAGCGTCAAAATCAACTCAGTTACAATTAGTGCTTCAGTAGTTGGCGTGTGCTACATGCTACAGCAAAGAACAGACTTTCCTGATTTTTGTCAAATCTGTTTGGGTGTCTTCTTGTTCCTTCTTTTATTCTTTTAATTAATTCCTATTCGAGTTTTGTTGTCTAAATTCTAGTCATTTCCACTTGTTTTCAGGCGGATATGGTGTTCCTACCACTGGTCCTTTTGCCTAGGGATTATGCTATAACGTGAACTAAGCCCAAGCCAAACATATTGTCAGCCAAACCATTACATCTGCCCCTGCACTCCAGGAGTCGAGTACTATGGCCGTGGTGCGATTCCTATATACTGGTATGCTTTTGTTTATTCAAACTCTTGCTTGTCTCCTGAATGAACTTCCTGTTAAGATACTTGTTATCATTAATTTCGTGATTATTTTCTGAGCAATTGAAAACAAATTCTCATCTTAATACTGCGGCGATCGTAGGAACTACAACTATGGAAGGATTGGTGAGTGTTTGAAGGTTGATTTGTTAACCACCCTGGATACATAGAACAGAACGCTGCTCTTGCTTTCCAAGCTGCCATGTATACGTGGATGACCCCATTGAAGAAGAAGCAGCCTCCCCATGATGTGTTTGTGGGAACTGGAAGTCTACCAAGAATGACAGAGACGCTAAGATATTGCCTGGTTTTGGAGCGACTCTGAATCTCCTTTACAGCAATCTTGTCCGTGGCAAGGGCTACATCAATTCGATGAACGGCATTATCTCGCATTGTTACTTCTATCTTGACCTCATGGAGGTTGGTGGTCATTTCTCCAGCGACAATCTGGACTGTGCTCAGCAGATCCCTTTCCATCCTTCATCCCCGTTTTCACCCTCACAAGTTCAGCACACACTTCTACTCTGTCATGGTGATCCTTAGCCTAGGGAAGAAGAATAAAGGGCCTGCTTCAGCTCCAGTTATTTGGATGAATTAGTATGTACATGAAGATAATCGTACATGGACCTACCCGATGTTGGTGAATCAACTTCTTCGAGGTATCAGTTATATCACAGACCAGCGTTTATAACGATAACTTTACCGGCCAATATCGGGATCGCTGCATGACTGTGGACGATTTTGTGATTGATCTATGAGGAACTGATAAAAAGACATTTTTATGCGATTATATTCTTAGATCGTATTGTTGTTATATAGTCATGCTCTTAATCTTCGCTTCTTGATGGGTTTAATTGTTTCTTGATTATCTGGAAACATATCATTGTTCTCACTACAAATAGTGTTTGATTTTTCCGGTTATCGTTTTGGAATGCTTGTCTACAATGACGGGTGTCAAGTCGAATGAGTCTTTAATCATGAAATGCAAAACGATGGATGCAATGTCGTGGTTATCAAACACATTTTGGTGATGGGCAAGCGAGAGTCGCAAAGCATGAGTGGCAAAAGTATGATAATCAAGACTTTGCATATTCATCGGTAAGTCTAGGAAAAGCTCAAATCTGAAATACAATAAGAAAGAAAGCTGTTCTTACACATCAAAAGCTTACATCTTTCTATCTTTACTACTTGAAAGAGAGAGAGAGAGATCCATATATCTCCATCTAGTCTTTAGTTTAGGGGGATGGCATTGGCAAGCTCTGATCGAGTAATGGTGGCTTGATGATCTTCCGTAAAACAACAGTCCTCGCTTTCTCAACGTCTCTCCTACACCGATTCACATGGTCTCCTAATTCTCCCATGCTACTCATCAGAGCCTCTAATTTGTTCACCATGTCCGGTATTCCCACCAACAACTCGCCGTCACCACCATCGTCTCCCGCCGCCACCAACGAGAATTTCGCAGTCTGAGCAACGGAAGAGATATCGGATTCCGCCTTCTCGACGAGCGCCTGGATGCCATCCAAGTCTCCGATGACAATGTAAGTGCCTGCCCGCATTGCAGAAGCCACTTCCTTCTGCTCCTTAACCGCGTCCTCATATCCCTTCCACAACCGCCCGAACCACCCTCCTGCCACTGGAACCGACCCGGCCGCGCTTGCTGCTGCAGAGGTAATGGCCGCAATTACAGGTGGTGCCGAAAGCGCCGCCGCCACCACTGAGCATATGATCACTGCAGCGAATGCCGTAGCGAAGATCATATTGGCGACTTTCCTCCAAGTCTTCACCTGCTTGATCTTCTTGTCGAGAAGTAGCCTCTGCTCCTCGAGCTTGAACAACATTTGCAGCTGCCTCGTGCGGACCGATCGGAGGAGAACGAAGAACTCGTCGGAGAACGGGCTCTCCGCCGCTGTGAATGCCCGGAGCTCCCTCCGTGCCGTCTCCGCTGACTCGATGTCGCTGGGGGAAAAGCGTTTGACGGCGATTTGGAGGACAAAGAGGCTGTCTCTCGCCTTCCGCAGACATTTCTCTAACGACCCGCAGAAATCGAGTGTCTCGACGCTGCTATCCAGATAGTCCGTGACGAGAGAGAACAGTTGGGGGTTCTTCCAAACGTCCATTTTGCAAGCGAGGACGACGCTGACGACTCGCTGGTCGATGTCTAAGAGACACGTAGTCACCTGTTTGAGAGTATCGAAGGAAAGGGTCGCCGGCGGGGGATCGCTCTGGTGATCGCCGTTAAGTTCACATTCCCTCGAGGAATAGGAGGCGGCGAGTGCTTGGAGAACGAGACTGACTCTGGATTGCAATTCCTTGTCAAAGCTGAGAAGTTCGGGATCGAACTCGCAGGATTTCTGATACGAGGTCAAGAGATCCGGCGATAATTCCTCCATTTTCGGGTTGCGACGGGAAGACGATGATGACGACGAACCATTTGCTTCTCCTCTTCCGTTACCTTTGCCGAATCGATTCCCCATTTAGCGAAATGGGTGTTGTTGCTGATTGAGAAATCAGTTAGAGTGGGAGCGAGTAATTTTGGTGTGATTCTTTCTCTGCGAAGCGAGGAATTGGGATTGTGGGGAGCCGTTTTCGCTGTTGAAAAGACGAAGAAAGGGGATTTGCAAAGTCAAAAGGGACACGAAAAGCGTCTTCCTCTTCCTATCCACGTCAATGGGAAGCAGGCAGGTGGCTTCCTTGAGCTACGAAGAAGAAGAACAAGGTATTAATAATAAATAAATAATCTGGATCTAATTCAAGTTCTCTACTTTATACTGGGAACAGCTTAAAATCTTCCATTTTGCGTTTGGGGGACTTATTGTAGTGTGGATTTTCCTTTGTCGCTCTTAGAAATGTGAGAATACATTGCATTGTTATTCATCTATTTGCCTAAGACAGGACGCTGTATATGATTTTCTGGTTTAAGAGCTCCCATTCCCATCCGCACAACGAGCAATAGCTCACCTGGTTGGGAGTTGGAGGTCATGAGTTCGATACGTAGAGTGTGCATCTGGCTTCGGCTTCCCAGTTCTACCAAAGGGAAAACAAGAAAGAGGTCCCATCTTTCACGAGAAGCTACCAAGAAAATTACAGAGATACAGAGACGGGTTACTTGGAATCTGATATTAGCTGTGAGAATAATTGACTATGCTGTGCATGGGGGACATTATTGGCATGGGGAGGGTCCTGCCAAGAACAAGTTTGGGCTTCTAAAGACGTGACAAAATGCTTCTTGCAGAAAGTATGAAACTCTGGCTTCTTGTAAGGTTGCTTTTCTCTTGAGCGGCCGGTCCTTTCCCGGATCTTCAATTTCAATCCCTATGTTTTCTTTCTCGAGGAGAAAACCAGGAACTGATCGGACTCTACTTTAACATGAACCAAGCGGGAATACAACACGAAACCTATGGAGTCGAACACACAAAGTTTGGCTGGTTTGGGTTGTATATGTTTGCTTTGGTTGAGTGTACATAGAGTATTATGTATTTATAAAAAATCATGCAGCCCCTACTTGTTTGGTTCGCAGGGATGTGTGTTTCCCATAATCATTCACAATAGAACCTCTTTGGGATGGCGCGATATAACTTTTATGAAGAGATTGAGCTCTATGATGATAAAGAATCCATCTAGCAGACCCTACTAAATGTAGTATAAGACTCATGTTGTTGTGGTCGAACCATTTTAAAAAAACTTTTGGAGTTTGGGTGACCCAGCTGCCTCACCTGGGTCATGAATATGTCCATCGCCGATCATTGAACAAGCACAAAGCATGTCTTAGTTTAGTAAGAGGGTTTAGTGTGAGATTTAGATCCAATGCGTTGAGTAAATAAGAACACGGTGATAAAGATTGAAGCTCTGCTTGGAATTAAAGTAGGACATACCTGTTTGAGCCTCAAATGACTTTTCTTTAGGAGAGATTTCTGCTATTGGTAGTGCAGCATCACTCTTTGAGATAAATGGGGCTGTCAGCATATGTGAGAGGACAGACAACTATGTGCGAGGTCGTTGAGCAGTTTCATAAAGAAAGGGGGCCGTCAAAGTAGAACAGTTCAGTTCGTTTGCTGTGCTGTGCTGCCCTCTTGATTCCGTTTGATCATTTGTTTTCCGTTTCACACTGTTACTAACTCGGATTCAGCCGTTCGTTTCAGGCAGATATGTCCACGATCTACCAAAAATTTGTACTCAGTGAATGACGACTTGTGGAAGGTATTTAGTCTATCGATCCCTTATCTTTCTTCCCACAATCATGCATGCCCTTCTTACCACCATTGCACTCTTCGCTACCACCCCCACACCTTAAGTTCACCAATGACTCAATTGTTGTCATGGCCTCCAAAACGGTGGTCGGATTCCTCCTTCTGAGCTTTGTTTGAACCCTAGTCTGGAGTCCATTCTCGAAGTAAAATAGTTTGGCGTCTTCACTCATTTTATACTTCTAACAAGAGAAGACTGAATCTCTTTACATACTCATGTAAAGATTTGGTGTGTTTGTTTCAACATTTCTCTTGCCTTGCGATTATTGTTCGTAGGAGTGAATTGTTTGCATAACTCGTTTTAATTGAGTCCATGTTGTAGGTGGTTCTGATCCATGTTCAACAGCAGTAGCCTCTAACGTTTGCAACTAAAATTTGGTTTTGTTGACAAGAAAAAGCATTGCAATTGTTATTTTCTGTCCACCCGGAATCTGTAGCACCTCGAAGTATTGCTCGAGATCCCAAAGAAAGTTCTCAAGCAACTTGCGGTCTTCTGGCACCTCACTCTTCGCTACCACCCCCACACCTTAAGTCCACCAATGACTCAATTGTTGTCATGGCCTCCAAAACGGTGGTCGGATTCCTCCTTCTGAGCTTTGTTTGAACCCAAGTCTGGAGTCCATTCTCGAAGTAAAATAGTTTGGCGTCTTCACTCATTTTATACTTCTAACAAGAGAAGACTGAATCTCTTTACATACTCATGTAAAGAGTTGGTGTGTTTGTTTCAACATTTCTCTTGCCTTACGATTATTGTTCGTAGGAGTGAATTGTTTGCATAACTCGTTTTAATTGAGTCCATGTTGTAGGTGGTTCTGATCCATGTTCAACAGCAGTAGCCTCTAACGTTTGCAACTAAAATTTGGTTTTGTTGACAAGAAAAAGCATTGCAATTGTTATTTTCTGTCCACCCGGAATCTGTAGCACCTTGAAGTATTGCTCGAGATCCCAAAGAAAGTTCTCAAGCAACTTGCGGTCTTCTGGCACCTCGATCTTTCGTGTAGAAATTACAGTAGCAGCAACATGTTCTTACGGATTGACTGCGTCAGAATGTCTTGATTCTCACATTCTTCTCAATTCAATTTCGAGTTGATCGACTTTCTGTTATTGTTCTTGAAACGCAAGCAGTTGTAAGTTGATCCTTTCCTGACTCTCTTGATAATGATCTTGGCTAGCTTGCAGACACTCCTTATTAGTTTGCATAGTAGTCGATTGCTGAGCAATTTGCGACAAGAGAGTTGACTATGTTTCGATAAGCTGATCCTTCATCTTCTTCTACGTCTCTCTTTCTCTTTTTCATCACGTCTACTGAGTGACAATTCATCGACTACATGACGTACAAGACTCTATATCAACTTTTATACTCACTCTTTTATAGAAACGTAAGACAACAATTTACAACTCGTCAACACACAACTAGGTGAGCGCGTGAGTGAAGGGTGATCCCAGGCTAGTGGACTATAATGCCACTACGCAAGGAAAGGAAGGGTGCTAGGTGAAGCATAATGTGATCCGAAGACACATTGTTGCAAAAGACGTTGATCGGTTGCTTGGGGAAGCAATTGATTGGTAACGAGGTGTATTGGGATTTGATCTTACAATGAGTCATTGACCCATTACAAACTGGTATCATAGCTTTATTGACCTATCAATTGGCATCATTGACTGCTGGTGGTGGAACAGACTCATTGACGAAGAAATCGTTATTGTTGGAGCGAAGAACAGAATGGTTGAAGCGATTCTGCAAAAACAAATCTCATTTTTGTATATGAGTTTTGATATGAAAACACATTGAATAGATAACAAATCTATGTGAATTCGAGTGAAGGATTAGTAAATCTGTCATTGATTTATTAAGAAGAGAGATCGGTACGAGAGAAACACGATCGAGAAATAGATCGTACAAATCTGCAGTGGGATTGCAAGAATTTGCAAAAGAAATCGTTGACGAAAGACGATATGTTCCATTAGTCATATCTATCGGAATTCTATAGGAGTTTTAACTCAATTGAGGGTCATGGTCATGCGGCACCACGTCCACCAGTGCACAAATGTAGGGTGCTAGGGATGCGTAGGGGTTAGCAAGAAGCTGATGCATGTGGAGATAGAAATGGTCGAGGCTTCATGCAATGATAGACATGGTCGAGGCTTAGCCAGGGGAGTGTCGCGTGGAGCTCGAACACACTCAAGATCTTGAGAGTGAGGTCCAGTTCAGTAGGGGGAAATTCTCGTGGATCTTCTTTTAGGAGCGCTCACACCGCATGGGGGTAGAGTTGATGCCCTGCCATACCTGTACCATTGAGCAGTGCACACAACTGGAATGCATGTGCCAGCCGGCACACACTTGGGGTCTTCTAAGAACATAAGCGCCTTAGATGTGTATATTGAGTCTTGTATGCCCTAGTCTGAGCATGTGAGTCTGTAATTTGAAATGAAAAGCTAGTAACCTTCTTCTTCTTCAAGCTTATCCTTTTTGGTGAGTGAGAGTGGACAGAATTGAGCGTGAGTGAAGGGCGATCCTAGGGGAGTGGATTGTCGTCTGCTACACAAGGAATGGAAGGAGGCTAGGTAAAGCACAACATAATCTGAAGACGCGTTGTTGCAAAAGATGCTGATCAGTTGCTTGGAAAAGCGATTGAGCGGTAATGAGATGCATTGGGCTCTGATCTTGCAGCGAGTCATCGGCTCCGTTACAAAATGAAGGTGTCTAGTAACTTCAAGTTCTCACATATATATAAATACTGTAATTGACATGGAATAGTTTATGAATGAAATCATGAACATGGTGGTAAGTTGGCTGAAGAACCACCTTACTTTTTACGATATATTTTAATTGTTTGTTATGCAACAATTTTATTATCGTAAACATATAACAAGGTGGCTCGAGAAGGATGATAGTTCTAGGTAGGTGCTCGAGCAAGGTAATGTTGATGAAGAAATTACATAAAAGTTTTCGCAATGTTGTGATTTATTAGGGAACTTCGGCTCTTCCTTCTCCTGTGGATAGGGACATTTTATTGTGTTTGATAAAAATAGGAAAAAATAACAAAAGTACCATGTGGATTTCAAATTTTGATACTTTAGAACATAAACTTTTATACAGTAAAATCGAGACGTGAGATTTCCATCATTAATAAAAAAAAGACCCCCTAATATAGTAGTGTTAATTGTTGTTGACAAATTATGTGGCACCTTAGTCGTTGCTAAATCATCTTTATATTAGATATTAAGTTGCCACACCACCTTATATTAAAACATTTACTAACACTAAATAATAAACATAATATTATATAAAATTAGTTACATAATGTAAATATATATTAATTAATTATCTTATTAATATATATTAGTTATCAATATAAATATTAAATAATATCTATTATATACTAATCAATGTGAGATATTATGATATAAATATATAAATAATTATGTAACTAATACTAAAAACTAATACAATATTAATAATTTTAAGTAATATTTATTAACTAGTATAATATTATATAGTAATTACTATTGTAGTTAATTGATTTATAATGCTTAGATATTAATTAAAAAATCTTATATACTACTAATAAATATATACAAATATTTATATAATTAATACAAACATTAGTATATCTATCAAATATAAGTAATATTAGTTAAATTATAATTATTATGATATCAATATAATATATAAATGATTACATAATTAATAGTAAAACATTAGCATAATATCTAATATAAAATGATGTGATAGGTGGTGTGGCTTAGGTGCCACCTCAACATGTATACGTAGGTGCTACATTAGCAAATACTGACACAGTTATGCTAAAAGTATATTTTTGGTTAATGGTGTAAACCTCATTTTTCGATTTTGAGAAGTTTACGACCCAAAAGTATTAAAAAAAAATCATAGGATACTTTTGTAAAAAAATTCGAAAAAAATAATTGGCATTTCTTCAATGTCAACAACTAGTAAACGATGCTTGGAAGAGTCTAGTTCAAGCTATCATCATTTAGTTGACTTTTTACATGATTTTCTTATTTAAATTATGCTGTTGCACCATAAGATACAGTGTGTTATTCACATCTTATTTAAATTATTGTTATCGTTAGTGTGTGTTAGAGTACGAATATAATCAAATTTGATATATGTGATCTTTCTCTCAATCTTTTGTCATGGAGTTGTGTGATTTGGATGCATCGAGACCAAGGCATCAATTGATGTGAAGAACGACCAACAAACGTGAAGCAAGATGCTCTCTAATCCTAAAGTTGCTATACATGTGACAATTTTTTTCAAGCCAAAAGAAAGGTTCAACAATCTAGCTCTAGTCGTTTAAATTTTAAAAGAACTTGAAAAGATAACATGTAATTCAACATTTGAATTGATGTAACTTTCGTGTAGCCTTTATTAGTTATAATTTTGTGAATTTTGACTAACTCAAGATTTACCTCTAAAATAGATTGTGTGTGTGTTTGTGTGTGTGCATTAGTTATAATTTTGAGAATTTTGTCAAACTCAAAATTTACCTCTCTAAAATAGATTGTGTGTATATTTATATATATATATATATATATATATATATATATATATATATATATATATATATATATATATATATATATATATAAGAAAATTGAATCCGTGTGACATGCTCAGCCATGACTACTTATTGTTTTTTAGTGATTATGTGAAAATGTAAGAGATAGGTGTGATCTATTTTTATATATAAATATAAAACTCGTTCCGAGAGCACTAGTTGATTGAAAGATGTTGGAAAACGTCCTCTTATCATAAGATTTCAAATATTATAAAATAGTCCTTAAATCACAATTCACTTCAAAGTAAATGCATAAAAACTATTGACTTTTCAATTTATTACTTATAAAACATACTCGGAGGATAATACTTCGCCTCTTTGTGTGTTTTATTTAGGGTACTGATGGAACTCTTTTACGAAACAAAGATCGACGTTCTTAAAAAGTTTGTGTTATAAAACTTCCCTAAGTGTTAAATGGGTATAGAAAAGGATATCGAGACTCTTTTCTTTTATGTGAAAATTCAAATACCATTAAAACACGTATTTTTGTACTGAAGATCGTATTTTGCATCAATCATGAAACAACTTACGTACTTTCCAATCAAAACCTAATCTTATTTTTTAATTTGTAATTTAGTTGATAATTTTTATTTGACTTGAATTCATAATTGTTCAAACTGTGTAATTGACGTAAAGCGATTTGATTATAATTTAGCTCGCGATGATCATAAGTAGAAAGTTCATAACCTTCCAGTCATTGATAAAATATTTGTGGGGATAATGTCCACACAACTACCACAAATATACATATCTCGAAATCAATACTATAATTAAGCAGTCATTTCTTTCAAATATAAGTTTCTAATCGCCAATCAATAAGAGGTAGAACTATTGGACATACATAAACACATAATTCACAAGCAATGCACTTATTATCAAATCAAGTTTTATATTTTTAGTATATTTCATGGCATGTCACATATTCGCGTAGTATCACGGTTTAGTTTAATTTTTCATTAATAAAAGGGAAAATTTATTTTTTAATAGTTGACCTAATTGGGGACGTGCAACCTACTACCACATTTAATAGGTTTCTAAGTTTTCATAAAATACATTAAATGACATAATTGAATGGGCAGTCTTCTTCATCTCCAAGCCAAACCTAGATCCATATCTTCTTGGGCTCATTTTTTAAATGACTTGATCTTGATGAAGCTCCACGTCTCTGCACCTCCGCCCACGAGAGAACCAGTACGAGGTGATTGTTTGCGAAAGGTTCACACACACTTATGTGTGTGTAGTGTGTGTTTGTGTATATTCATCGACATCAAAGGACACCAAATGACAATCACAAAGTCAAATTCCAGGCACTACCAGCGCATGGGTCGGATCTGGATCCGATCCGTCAACATCAGGGTGTAGTACAATCTTTTTCAACTCCAAATGCCGCGAGCTCCACCCAGGTTCACCGGGTCAACTGGGTCCTTTTTCATGTACACGCCTTCTCCATTTGAGCCCCAATGCTTGGTTCAACTTGTTTCTAACCCATCTTGATTCCATATGGCGAGCAGGATTCGTGACTTGTTTCTAACACACATGCACCTTCTGGGAGTCGAACTCCCGACCAGCAGCAACCGCACTAGAGCGCCCTGCAGTTGAGCTAAGGCTCTGGGTGCGAGGACCTGAAATGAATTTGAACCTACAGTTTCAAATCAAGTTGGTGATCAGTTTCAAGTTATCTGAACCCACAGTTTCAAATCAAGTTGGTGATCAGTTTGCTTTTGCTTACTTGTTCTAAAACAAGATGTTGACGGGTACGGTTTGGGTCACAGATTACGGCCTTGTGGTGCGTTCCAGGTAAGTGTACAATTAGCCCAAGAAATTAGACCAATATGAATATGTTGACTTGCTTATTTTTATTATCTAATTCACAAGGTAAATGCATCAAAACACACACACAAGCACCCATATGTGTGTACATATAATCTAGATTTAGAAAACCCATCAAAATAGAAAATCATAAGAAACCCATTACAACTTTTTGATCTTTGAGATAATGATCGAGGTAAAGCATTTGCACCCATAGCATTATTAGCTCAATGACAAGACACTCTAGTGTCACTACTATTGATGAGGAGTTCAACTCCCAAAAGGTGCACATACGGTGTGTGTGTGTGTGTGTTAGGGTTCATTTGTAAAAAAAGAAAAAAAAACATTTAATGCATTCAATAAAATCTCTAAAAAATATTTACTTTTTTAATTAAAATCTTCAACGTTGATTTTGTCTATCAAATAATGAAGATGATGAGCTCTTTGTGATTTTCTATTTTTGTGCACTGTATATATATAAATAAAAATGTTAAAACATCAAGGATGATTAATGGTAGAGATTGATGGAAGAAAGCAAAAAAAAACTAAGAAGTTGAGTCCCAAGCAGCTTCGACCCACTCCTATTTCTGGATAAAACCAGTGAAGAGTAAACTCGTTTGGTTTTACCACAACATTAACGCATTAATGTAAAGTAGCAAGATTTTACACTAGCATCAAAATTATTCAGCATCAAATTGGTAGAATTTCTAAGCAGTGACTGATTTTATCACAATTCAACTATTCAGCATCCTTGGAATCGCGAACTCGCATGATTTTACATTCAAAGATTGCGATTTTAACTACTTTGCATGTGTATAAAGCATGGTTTATAGTTTATACCGCCCCAATATTTGTATCTTATAAGTTGTCAATATTAGGTTTTCAAAATTCAATGGCCAACAATGTGCTCAAAATTGACTTCTTGAGAAATCCTAGTTTTTGACGGAACCACACAATTAAAAGTGTTATTCTTAGTACCAAACCCTATATCCTAAGCACACTATGAAGTCACGTTCATAAGATGAAAGTATGCCTGTCCATTTTGATGAGAGGGCTTAAGCATAATAGTTCAATTGCATGTGCGTGTGAGTGCATGCAGTACATGTGCATCCGCACGAGTGGGACCTAGGAATCCTTTTTAGGTGGGGTGAATAACTAGAGAGAATGTTAGGTGGATAAAAAAAAAATTATGAAAAAAACCATAATTTCTAACCCCTCACATCTTTTTGGTGTCGAAGGCTTCGACTTAAATTGAGCCTATAAAACCATAATTTCACATTATTCATGCTATAATCAAATAGAATTGATGTTCATAACAGTAGCTCACCTAGTAGGAAATTCTTCTAATAAGTTATAGGTCGTGAGTTTGATTCTTAAGGGTGGCTGGTCTACCCTCTCAATTGTAACAAACGAAAAAAAAAAATTAGGCTCAATCAACTATAGCTCACGTGGCTAGGGGCCAGACTCACAAGCTAAAGGTATAGAATCGGTTAGAATCGAATCGGAAAGTGAGTCATACGAAGAAGGAAACACCAAAGACGCGAGACGTGCATTGCTTAACTCGAAGGTGAGTCGCTCGGAAAATCATACCGTCCCTTTCCTGACTTTCTTCTTTGTTACAAAGGGAGGCTCAACCTTAGCTCTCTCTCTGTCACACACACTGTCACACACAAATGCATCCTGTTGGGAATCGAACTCCCCCCCTGCCGCAAGGGAATCAGACCTTCCTGCCAATTAGAGCCAAGACCCTGGGTGCATCCCTTTTCTTTAGTTTTCTCCCCCTTTTTCTTTTGTGTGTGAATTATTCCTTTAACCTGATCGGAAGCTTCGACCACGTTTCCAGTCCCCCCACTCTCTCTGTTATTGAAATTGCTGTTGGCAAATAGGAAAAGGAGGGAAAGAGAAGGAAGATTGTGATGTGTTTCTTATGTGTCAGATGATTCGTTATAGAGGCGTCCTTTTTAATACCCGCAAAACGCGATTTATTGTAGTCCCCTCTTGCTCTTAAAAGCTCATCTCAACGACCAAAGATTTCGTAACGGAAGAGAGAAGGATAGAAGACGAGGGAGAGTCGTCGTTCTTGATTTCCCCTCTCTTCTCTAGCTTTGGGAATACCAACAACGAGGTGGATTTTTTATTCGTCGAGAAGAGATATCAAGCAAAGTGAGAAAAAGGGGAGAAAGTGGAAAGCGGGTATATGTTTGCTCCGTCCTACTTTACGCTTGCCGTTGGATCTTTTGAGAGTTCTCTATATAATTCTCTTTCTTCTTGCTCTTCGCCAGTTACCATCTTTCGATTTGGCCGGGATTTTGTAGTTGGTGATCGTCGGCTAGATGGAAACCAATGAGAAGAAGACGCCGGCGGTCTCCGATGTGGGGGCGTGGGCGATGAACGTAGTGAGTTCCGTTGGAATCATCATGGCCAACAAGCAATTGATGTCTCCGAACGGATACGCCTTCTCTTTTGGTACATTTCTTGCTTTTTGCAACGTCTTTTTTGAGTTCTTCGGATCTGAGTTATTGTTTAGGACTTCTGAATTCATCGTCTTTTGCAGCCACGTGTCTCACCGGATTCCACTTCACTGTGACGGCGTTGGTCGGATTAGTCTCTAACATGACCGGATTGTCTACCTCGAAGCACGTCCCTTTCTGGGAACTTCTTTGGTTCTCGATCGTCGCTAACACGTCCATCACCGGCATGAATCTCAGCCTTATGCTCAATTCAGTCGGATTCTACCAGGTATTCCTGCTCTATACTCAAATAAGGTGGCGAGTTTCATCCTTGGTAGGCCGGATCTGATCAGTTTTTCCGATCTCCCGTTCTTGGTGTTACAGATTTCAAAGTTGAGCATGATTCCGGTGGTTTGCGTAATGGAATGGATCTTGCATAATAAAGGATACACGAAGGAGGTCAAGCTGGCCGTCTTCGTGGTGGTGTTGGGCGTCAGTGTTTGTACGGTTACCGACGTCAACGTGAATTTTAAAGGGTTTTTATGTGCCTGCATTGCCGTCTTATCCACCTCTCTACAGCAAATCGTGCGTATTTTCTGTCATCAATTTCCTGAATCCCTTTTATTTCATCCTAATCTGATGCTAAGATTGTGTGGGGTTCCTTCTCAGTTTTCTTTTCTTATTGATTGCCAATCTTTAATTGCTTTCTATGTGTATATAGTTTTGCTTAGATATCGTGGTATATGGACTTGAAATTCAGCAAGCGGATCTTTCTATTTGTTGTCTGCAGAGCTTATGTCTAATGAAATTTGCTAAATGCTGTTTTGTGGCGTCAAGATCGGGTTTACTGTTTTATCAGGTCATGTGTCTTGTTCTTCTAGTGGCGTTTGCAAGAAATCTTGCCCTTTGTATTAATCTGCTGGGCTTGTGTCTAGTAAAGTTCGCTGATTGTTGTGTGTCAACAATATAGGATTTGGTGTTTTATTCGGTCAAGTCTCTTGTTCATCTACCGGTAGACCAAGGAAACTTCCTATCGTTGTCTGATCTGCTAAATTTGTTTCTTGTGAATTTCACTTAATGCGCTGGTAAATATGTTTCTAATCAGATCTTCCCAAAAGCTAAAATTTGGGAGGATTTATATAAAAAACTCAACTCAAAAGAGAGAAAGAGATATTTTTAGGATATCTAGAGCTAGAGATAAGAAAACTAAAGATCTTAATTATGTTAGATGCATCAAGGACGAGGATGAAAAAATTCTAGTGGCAAATGATGATATAAGAAATAGATGGAAAACTATTTTTATAATATTTTTAATGAAAATAAAGATGTTAGTATTAGCTTATGAGAGTTAGCCAAATCAAAAAAGTATATAAACCACAATTTCTACCGACGTATTCAAAAGAATGAAGTCAAAGAGGCTCTTAAACATATGAAGGATGGTAAATCGGTAGGACCACATAATATTACTATAGAAGTTTGGAAAATACTAGGAGAAATAGGAATCACTTGGCTCACAAGACTATTTAATGAAATATGGAAAAACCAAAAGATGCCCGAGGAATGAAGAGCAAGTACACTTATACCCATATATAAGAACAAGGGAGACATTCAAAATTGTGGGTTTTATTTAGATATCAAGTTAATGAGCCATACTATGAAATTATGGAAAAGAATTATCTAACGTAGGTTAAGACAAGTATCAAGTACAACAGAGAACCAATTTGGATTCATGCCAGGCAGATTTACTATTGAAGCGATTCACCTTTTGAGAAGTCTTATGAAACATTTTAGAGCAAAAAAGAAAAACCTTCACATGATAGTTATTGATCTAGAAAAAACTTATGATAGGGTACCGAGGGAGGTTCTTCGAAGAACTTTGGAAAAAAGAGGTATCCCATTGACATACATTAACCTTATAAGAGACATGTACGATGGTGCAAAAACATGTGTGAGGACTCATGAAGAAATGACAGACTTCTTTGAAGTTAATATTGGGTTACATCAAGGATCAACTTTAAGTCCATACTTATTTATAATGGTGATTGATGAGTTAACAAAACATATTCAAGATGAAGTACCTTGGTGTATGTTATTTGCAGATGACATTGTGTTAGTGGAGGAGTCTAAGGAAAAAGTTAATAGAAAATTGGAACTATGGAGAGAAACATTAGAAAGCAAAGACATCCGACTTAGTAGAACAAAGACAGAATATATGGAATGTAAGTTTGATCATTTGGTTACTTCATAGTACATAGAAATTAAAATTGGCAC
The DNA here is from genome assembly GCA_036023115.1 of Brasenia schreberi. Taxonomy (NCBI): domain Eukaryota; kingdom Viridiplantae; phylum Streptophyta; class Magnoliopsida; order Nymphaeales; family Cabombaceae; genus Brasenia; species Brasenia schreberi. The sequence goes on from JAYKKT010000062.1 coordinate 13,242,350, forward strand.
ACATTGAATCCCTCAAAAGGAAAGTTTTAAATACCTAGGGTCAATTTTTCATAGTGATGGAAGAATTGATGGAGACGTTACACATAGATAGAATTAATGTTGGTTGGTTAAAATAGAGAGGAGCATCAGGTATTCTTTATGATAAGAAGATACCATTAAAGTTAAAAGGTAAATATTATAGAGCAACAATTAGGCCTGCCATGTTTTATGGTTCTGAGTGTTGGGCAGTTAATCATCAACATGTACAAAAGATGTTTGTGACAAAAATGAAGATGTTGAGATGGATGAGTGGTCATACAAGAAAAGACCATATACATAATGAGGTTATTAGAAACAAATTAGGAGTGGCACCAATAGAGGATAAAATGAGAGAATATCGTTTAAGATGGTTTGAACATATAGAAAGAAGATCAAAAGAAGAACCTATAAGAAGGTATGAAAAACTAAATTTGAAAAGTATTAAAAGAGGTAGAGGACGACTACAAAAGTGTTGGAAAGAAACAATAAAGAATGATCTAGCTTATTGTGAGTTAACTGCTAACATGGCACACAATAGGGATCTGTGGAAACAAAGAATCCATGTAGCCAACCCCGTCTAGTATGGGAAAAGGCTTAGTTGTTGTTGTTCAGATTCACCGAGTGTCAATTGTACCCTCGAAATTGGGTTCGCTCTTCCTATCCAAATATACGTCTTCTTCTAGTATATATTGTACACAAAAGGAGTGTTCCTCTTCATGGCCTGTTTCCCCGAAATTTTTTCTAGCGTAACTTTCTGAATGTTGATTCAGTCACCAAAGTTGGTGTTGCTGTTCATGTTCGCACTGTGGTGTGGGTTGTCAACTCTCTCTCTCTCTCTCTAAATGCTTTGCGCTTTAGAAACACACTGTTCACCTCACAAGGATTCTTCCTTCAACTATGTTTGAAGACCAAAAAACTGAGGATGTTTGTCGTCGTTAAAGACGTCTCACATTTTGGTGACAGTATGCAACCTTTGTTAGTTTATGGCATCAGGGTTTGCCACAAAAAGTATGCATATATCAGTGTTCTGGAGAAATGTTTATGGGCAAAACAGATCATGTTATTTACTGCCTTGGGCTCCCTCTTTTAGTTTGGTGACACATGCCACAAGGAACTAATAATGTAGTGCATCTATGGCTAGTTCGATCCATTTAGTATCTGAATCTCTTCTAGTCGTTAAACAGGTTTCGATAGGAATTACAATGTTGTGTGTTTCTTTTTTCTTTTTAAGTAAGCAGGCTATGTTATTTTAAACAAAATGGGAGGCTCAGAACCTACAAAAAGGATCTGAGAGTAACATACAATTGTAAGTCGAAGCAATTTCCTGAAAGGGTTTACATGCACGGGCCTAGGCTTTGTGAATTTATAGCATTTTAAAAATTTGGAAGTTCATAAGAAACGAAATCCATAACTTTTACATCATGAAAAGATTTTCTCACTGATTTCTTTTACCAGTATTAAGTATTTTGGTGCCTAAACTACTGTTCATGAATTTGTTTTGTTTCTGCATGCTAAACTTGCTTGCATAACATCTTCTATTTTCCTTGCTTTGAAGTATTATTGGGTCTGAGGTTCACTGTTTTTCCATTTGCATATGCGTAGCACTTATCTGGAAAGCTTTTTCCATTTCACATAACAATTCTTTGCAACATCTTGTTTGATTCATGTGCATAGAAATTGTAGTAAGTTAATGACCAAAAGATGCCAAAATTTTGCCTATCAGAACAGGATAGATACACATTTTCACATGAACTAGGATAAACGGTATCAAGTAATCAACCAGAATTTGTCTGACCTGGATCCTGTACTCGGGCTGACTATTTTTTTGCACCTATAATCCTCATGTTTATCTTCTTGTCGCATAGTTATTCCTTCTTTTAGTAGGCTCCAATCTAGTTTAAATCAGGCCAGTGCATTTGCTCAGGCTTGTATTGTTTATCCACTGTTTCTAGAAAACCAATATTTGGATTGTTGTGGATTTCTTGACCTGCCTATATGCATTCTCTCAGGCATGGATTGTTACTGGTGCCTACTATTTTTAGATGCTTGACGATTAGTCTAGTCCGTTGTTTACTGGTATTAACACAACCTTGTTTGGCAGACAATTGGTTCTTTACAGAAGAAGTACGCGATCGGTTCCTTTGAACTATTAAGCAAGACTGCTCCCTTTCAGGCTGTCTCACTTCTCCTGCTTGGTCCTCTCGTTGACTACATCCTTAATGGGAAATCTCTCTTCAAGTATCACTTGTCATACGGTGCCACTGTAAGATGTCTCTCTCTCTCTCTCTCTCTCTCTCTCTCTCTCTCTCTCTCTCTCTCTCTCTCTCTCTCTCTCTCTCTCTCTATATATATATATATATATATATATATATATATATATATATATATATATATATATATATACATATTTATACACACACGTGCACCATGATTTACAGGAATTTATGTTCTTTGCTTGTTTTGTTTTCAAATCCTTTTCTAACTGCTTCTCTTATACATGAGAAACAAGGCTTATTTCATGCTTTCTATTTTTAGAATTTCGTACTGTTTAAGAATTTCAAAACAAAATCATTTGGAAAAGAAGATTCTAAGCACCTTATGTTTTAGACCTAATGACCTGTAAACAGTATACTTTCATGTGTGCGAGTGTGTATGTGCACATGCATCTAACATTGTTCAATGACTGTCCTAGTAATATTTTCATAAATCTTGCTGTGCAGTTATTTATAGCCCTTTCCTGTGCTCTTGCGGTTTTCTGCAACGTTAGCCAGTATCTCTGCATTGGCCGTTTCTCTGCCGTCTCCTTCCAGGTGCTGGGTCACATGAAAACAGTGTGTGTACTCACACTCGGTTGGCTGCTGTTTGATTCGGAGATGACCTTCAAAAACATAATGGGCATGATCCTTGCCGTTGTTGGTATGGTTGTTTACAGCTGGGCTGTCGAAAAAGAGAAGAAAGCAAATGCCAGGGCTGCAGAATACAAAGAAAGCCTGACAGAGGAAGACATGAGCCTGTTAAAGGATGGAATCGAGAAAACCCCTTTGAAGGACATGGAACTTGGTGCAACCAAAGGGTAGACCGATCAAATCGGTCGGTGATGCATCGCAGTCTCCTTTTAGGCACGCTTACCAAATCAATGGAGGATTAAGATTTATAGCCTAGAAAGTTACGTGGAATAGGGTCCAACCTGTGAACCCTCCCTGGATGCCGATTGTTCTATTTCAAAAATCGGAGCTTTATTGAGGTCCTTGGGATGTTGTATAATTCCATATGTCGTCAAATATATAGCAGCAGTTCAATTGTTTTTTGGTAATTCATTCTTCTGTCGACAATACCTATGATGATGTTTCATTATTTATTTTGTAGCAAACAGTGTCAAAGATGAATCTTCTACATATTTTTATGTTTGTTCACGTGTTCTGCTTATGTTTTTCTCCTTTCTTTTTCTTGATGAAGCACACCAGCGGTTTACTGAAGCCCAAAGTACCCCGACTAATCTCGTACAAGCTTGGCCCCCATTTCGATAAGAATCATAAGATTGGTGATTATGGTGGGAACCATGGTGATGCTCTGGTGTTTTTGTAATGAAATACAGCTGACGGATTCGGTATGGTTTGTATCACTCTCTTTTAAGTGTTAACTGTAGGCCCCCATGTCAAAGAAATATGCTGTAACTCAGACTTACAGACTTCCATCTTTGAAGTTAACAGGTCTACTGGATCGAACATGGGCTGCTTGTGTTGGGCTCGTTTCTTATACTAGCTAACTGAAGTTTCTATATGAGCTAATCTGAAAGCGGCGCATTGCACTCGGCTTGGCTTAGCTTTCTGTCACTGTCAGAAGTTCGATTCCCGGTCTGCATCCATGGCGGTTTTGGCTAACCCCAGCTTGCCGTTCAAACTGAAACTTTAACTTGGTTGTTCGGATACAGTATATCGCTGCCGAAAGCTGCATTTGCTTTGGCCTTGAGTGATAAAATTTGAGTTAATCATGGTTTCTCAAATTAAAACAAACTTATGATACATTCAGCATGGGGCATGGGCTGACTGAGGCTGAGCCACGAACTGGCCAGAGCCAAACCATGAGTACCTTAAACCAATCCTAGTGCTCGGTGCATTGATCTTTTATGGGAGTTTGGGTGAGTCGTGTATTTCAAGAATAGGTGCAACTTTCCCCTTCCAAGCGGGGGTCACCTAGAGCATGCACCAGCGGGATTTCTCGTTGAAGCACGCATAACTCCGGAGTCTCGATACCACTGTCTCGGCATTTGAAAGATTGTACCTCATGGTAAAATATACAAGAAGTTTTGTTGGCTGTGCGCAACCTCAATAAACCCTTCCTTTTCCAGCATGAGAACAGCTATGTAAGGGCCTCACTATGGGCAGAGTTTCACCCTCCTCATGAGTGATCGACAATGTATACTATCATATCTTATCTTTTATTGTCTCATATTCGATCATTGTTTTTCAATGGAATGAGTGTAATAAGATTGTTCTTCATTATTTTTCAAATAACCTTGTAACTTTCAAAATTGCATTCATGTCTCTAAAAAATAATGATTAAATATAAGTAGGTAGTGGCAGTCATAAGCATGGTCCAGTTTTTCAATATATTATTATACATATGCACATAATAATATAAATATGCGTGTAGTATCAGCTCTTTCAAAAAGAAAATGTCCCTAGTATGAAAATTTGGCATCATAATTTTCCACGAATTTGGGTTTTCTGTTTGTGTTTAGGATGGAGCTGACATGAATCTCTTTTCTTTGAGTAAATTTATATTTACACAGGTAAGAAATGAGAATCCACCGCAGAAACGCAATACTTTTCTTAGAGTATTTGAATTTCCATGCTCTTGACACAAAATGGCTAAGGGCCTATGGTTCAAGTTGGGTTTGTGTACTAAATGCTCTAAAAGTTCACTCATCTCAATAAAAAAATTTGACAAAGTTTTATGTTGGTTATCGACTACCTAATTCTCTTTCTTCTGTTTGGACTTGAAATTTGACTTGGACCATACAAAAGTATAGTTGGTTCCTCTAAACTAAGTGTGTTAGTCTGCCCAAAAGGGCTTTTGACTCTCAAGATGAAGGTGGTGAGTTCGACTCCTCGGGCGTGCATACGTAGCTTCGGCCTCCCACTGTTAAAAAAAAAAGAAAAAGAAGAAAGAAGAAAGAAAAACTGTTGCAGTATGTCATGAAATTCCATTACATCGAAGAGACAAGCACGAACAGATTCTACTACAGATTTCACATTCGTAGCTGCTCGTATTTCCGGCTATTGCACCCAAAAGTATAGTTGGTTCCTGTAGAACCAAGAAAGGGGAAAAATACCAAGGGATTTAGTCAATCTGGCAGGGTTCTCCACTCACAAGATGGAAGTGGTGAGTTTGATTCCCGGAGCATCCATACCTAGCTTCCGCTTCCCGTTGTAACAAAACAAAAACTATGAAACTCTATTGCACACAAGAGACGAGCATTAAAGAGATTCAAGCTACCAAAATTGCATTGGTGAAGGTGATGATTGTGACTCGATTCTAGTCCAGAATCTGATCAATTTCTTCAGGTAAGATCAGCCAAATCCATCAGAATCGAACCCATTATAGCTGCATCGAATGGTCCTAAGATTCTTGAAATGAACCCGACGTGAATCGAACACGCAACCTTCTGATCTGGAGTCAGACGCGCTACCATTGCGCCACGGCTTTATGTTCGTTAAGGACGGCTCTTTTCCTGATATGTACGGATACAACGAGTCCTATATATATATATCGGATCTGCGCCTCACAAGACAAGTCTATATTGCCATCCCTACTTGCTGGAGACATGGGAAAAGGATGAACAAGGTAGATTTTATTTATATGTGTCAATTAAAATCGTGTAATGTTTGAGGCTACCATTGCGGATTGTTGCCCCACCAATGAACTATTGCAGTCGTTAGTTTTGATTAGGAATTAATTCTTCGGATTCCATCAAAACCCCAAACTCGAGCATCCTTGGCGATAGTAGTACTTCGATGGGTGATCTTATGAAAGGTTCTTTTCTTGTTCCATCGTCTAATGGACCCCAGCTAACGCAGGAGACGAAAGTCCAATTTAATTTTGTGGGCAGGATGAAGCAGGCAGACACAAACTCCCCATTTTTCTGTATGAGATGAAAAACAATAGCACCAATGGCTCTATTGTATCACAGCTGCTGCCTCATCTCGGCAACCCTATTTGGGTTTGGTTGATGGCGTAAACGGGTTGGATCTTGTCATGATTCAGGAGTTTGAGCCCACGACTCACGTTGAGATCCTAATACCAAGTTTGGATCTGGATTCTATTGAATTCACCATGAGATAAATCACATTAAGAATCCTGTGGAAAAAAACATGGCAGTGAAAATTCAACTACTAATATTTTGATAAACTTTTTTAACCAAAACTCAGGTCACATACCGGTCTAACCTTTTGATGTTTGGAGCGGTTGGAGCGTGAGAAGACGTAAAAAATTAGATAATGAATACTTTAAAAAGAGAGAGAAAGTTCACCACTCAAGTGTCGGAAAGAAACAATAATAGGTGAATTTTTTTTACGGAGTACAATGCTAGCTAGCATGATGTACAAGCTCTATAACAGTTAAGAATCCATTTAGCCGATCCCATCTAGTGTTGTCGAGTTCAGCCTCAATTCAATCATCGACAAGGGTAGTTCCGACTACTTAGAACCCACTCAACTCCCATGTGATGCAACCTTGGCACCTACTGCATCCACAATTTTGGTCTGTCTCCCTTGAATAAATCTGCAAAGTTCACATTCTTGACTTACCCAAGTGGGTCAGATCCCTAGGATGTTAGGGTACTAACTTGTCTGATGCATACAGGTCACTAACAAAACTGAACTCTACCTGATCGGATTGTGTATAATTCGGGTTTGGGTACTGATGATTTTGGACCTAATTCTTCTATATGTAAACGATGCAATTTGGTTTTAACTCGGTTTGATATGAGACAATGAATACCTGTAAATTTACGAACATGAGCTAGCTCATATTTGACACGAACCGAACACGAGCAGACGGTGTTGTGTTTGCTCTCATCGTTTGGAAGGGCTATTTTACACATGAAGTGAGTTAGTTGCATAGCAAGTGTGTGATAGTCAGTCAAAACATTCCAGAACACGTCAACAGCACGTGCAACGACACAAATTGCATAGCTTATAAAATAATACTTTCGTAAAATTTCTTTATTCTATATTAACAAAATATCAAAAATTAAAGAAAACTCTCTCTCTCTCTCTCTCTCTCTCTCTCTCTATATATATATATATATATATATATATATATATATATATATATATATATATATATGTATGTTCATGCTAAACTAAGCACAGTGCTTAATCTACTGTTCCTAATGATTATGCCGCTTCAACCATTCATGGTCGCTCTCCAACACCAAAACCACCATATATCAATCAAAACTACTTTTACCACTCTTAAAACTACCTAAAAAACTATATATATATAATATACATTCGTTTAGGTGATTTTGCTAGTAACAACAATGGTTTTAAATAGTTTTGATGATGAAGAAATAGCGAAAGGTGAGGAAAGATGACAGTCAATGATCGAAATGTGGAGCCATATGAAATGTTGGATTGAGCAGCACGGGCCATTACCCTTCTCCTTCTCCTTCTCTCTCTTATTCTCTCTCACACACATATAACAACTACTAAATCCTGCTACGTAGATTCATTATTTTCATATAATTCGAACATGTGTCATGTTAATAGTTAATTCAATGTAAGCCAAATCATTCTTTATTTTGTTTCTTTCCAATGCTTTTATGGTTTTCTTATTTCTCTTTTAATATTTTTATAATCTATATATATATATATATATATATATATATATATATATATATATTAGAAAGAGAGAGAATCACATGCGTATATAAGTCGTAGAGAGGAAGGTTTTAAAGCTTCGTACAAGATGGGCATGCAGATATGAGGAAATTGTATTAACTGTGTTTCTTTTTGTAGAGAAAGAGGAAATGTATTCACCACCTGAGCGGAAATAAATAGGGACGATGGGCCAGCTGTGTCCGCCGTGGACCGAAGCATGTTAGTTCCAGTTCACACCCTTTAATTTTGTTAGTCTTCTAATGGCAATTCGTGAACTAAAAGAGTATTTAATTTTTGGAAAGTTGAATTATTGAAAGAAAATGTTTATCGTGATGCCAAGGCTTTAAAAAGAAATCATCTTTCTGTTGCTTTTATTTCATAATTGCTCAAATTTTGAAGTGAAGTCAATTTAATATGCATATATATACACACATACATACACATATATGCATGTATGTATAGACAGAGGGGTTATTTAATCTCATACTGGATACTGTGATATGGTCAAAACATCGGTGCTTTAAGACGTGCAAATCCTTCTCTCTTTTCCACTGGCCATCTAGCTGTTCATATTGCATTATTAAAGCAAGCAGCATGTGCTCTCTCTCTCTCTCTATCTATACATATATATATCACCTCTGTTGCACGTTCTAGAAACAAGATCAATCATCTAAAGAAACTTATTTTATTCGGCAGAACAGTCAAGATCAATGGAGTTGGTTCTTTTCTTTATTTGAAAAGATAGAGAGAAATCTTCCATGCTGAACGCAAGCAAAGAACTTGCTAGTTGCCCCAACTTGACGAGCATAAATTATTTTCTGCAAAACAGATCTGGCATTAGCTTGTGAATCAATTCAAAAGCCACCTCTGCTGTCAGACTCTATTTCAACATGCTTTGATGGCATCATGGGTTTTTATTACCAGAAAGTTCTGTTTTATCAAAGTTGCTTGCACACCTGTGGCTATTTTTGGCAGCATGCCTGAATTAGAAGGCTAAGCATGAACTCCTGATGCCCCATTACACGGCTATGCGACTGAAATTTCTCAAACGTTGATGTCAAAAACAGCTTAAGCTTGTAAAAAAAGCATTGCCAGGATATCAAAGAACAAAGCAACCAGATATTGAAAAATTATAAACAGCTTAACTTTGGTTCTGCTTTCACAGCAGTCGACAGTGCATCGCCAAAGCAATCAAAAAACAATGCAACCAGATATTGAACGTGAAAATATTTGTGGGTTTCATATATTATTTGTGCCCTTACATAGTTTATGACAATAGGAAGAATAACAGCTTATTACCGACTAACTACACTTTGAGGGAGATCCACCACAAAGCAAATACAACCACAACTCCGCAGATTTCTCCCTGGTAAAACACAAAACTTTTCCTGATTTTGCCTTTCCTGCATTGCCTTCTTGAGCTAAATCACCATGAACAATGAGGGAACAACCAACAGAACTAAAAAGCAAAAAGGGCTCTAGTCGTATCGTGTTCCAACTAGGATAGGCTTTGCCCTTATTCCCAAGAAACCAATAAAAAGACCAACAGTGATAATACATGAACAAGTTTGACACTTCCTCTGCCATCACCAAATAATAAAGAATCAAGGAGCTGCACACAGTGAACTTACATGCTTCTTATCGGCCCCTCTCAAGAAAGCTACCATCAGTTACTGAATTGAACGATCGGTACTACTTGAGGTGGAACCATAAGAACGCAAATATAGTCTGCCCGTCTATCTACATGTCGTGGATTCTGACCACATTCTGTGTAAAATGATCACAATGGGCTCTGAATGACAAGGAACTGCACATAATATCCTTTGTGATAAGCTCCCACTTGCTGATCAGTTGCAATCTAGTCCACACTCTTCCAGCATGGGCCCATCTGATTTTGCAAGGAAGGGGTCGATTCGCACCCACAAGAGAGAGAATATTGAAGCAAGAAGAATGGACCACACAATAATGATAGTGGGGGTTCTGTTCTGTCGGCCAAGCAAACCTTTGAGGAAAGGGTAGAGATGCACGATCACCCAGAAGGAAAAGAACAGCTTGCCAAACAAAGGTCCCCAAGACTCATATCCATTATTGATCGCATTTGAGACGCCGGCAACAACACCAATAATGTTTATTATGAGCAGTGTAGTTGGAGGAATGAGGAGCGTGGTCCATTTGAATTCATACAGCTCTGAGAACTCTGCATCGTCACCAGCCTTTGATGTAACAGTAAAGTTTGTGTCGATACCTGCAAGGACTTTCAGCAGACCTTGAAAAACAGCGAACAGGTGAGCAGAGACGCCTCCAATGACCCAGAACTGCGAACTTCCCAGTGAGAAGACAGACAGCCGGCAAGGTGCAGTAGGCGATTAAGGGAACTGATGTCAAAGGATAAACGACCGAGTTTATGTAAGAAAATCGCTCCAGCCATTTCAAGCCACAACCATATCCATACCATATAGGGCAATGCCTACTCAAAGGATCTCAACAGATCCAAGAGCCCAGCGGAGAACTTGATGCAAACGGTCTGAGAGATTTATAGGAGCTGAACCCTTAAAAGCAGGCCTTTTAGGCATGCAGTACACAGATCGCCAACCATGACAGTGCATCTTGAAACCTGTTAAAATGTCTTCAGTAACAGAGCCATATATCCACCCAACCTGAAAGATAATTGGAATTTAGCACAGGTATAAATACATATAAACTCCAGCTTAAAGAGCTTAAAAGCCATATTTTGTTAAATCTGAAAAAGATGATGTTGCATACCTCTTTTCCCCACTCTGTCTTGTCTTCATAACCACAACTGATGACATGGATGGCTTCTTTCAAGAGTGATGCAGAAGTTGCTGCTTTCAGAATGCCCCCATCTTCCATAAGCGTTGAAGCTATGAAAACAGATGATTGCCCAAATTTTTTCTCAAATTTTAGTTGTGAAATAAGTGATGACTTCTCGTTGTCAATTCCTGTGATTGAGATTTCAAGAGGAACACAGTGCCATTAAAAAGTTGGTAAGTTTCATCAGCATGCAAAGAAAATAAGCATATATTATAATAGTAGTGCAAACTGCAAAGTGCAATTTGTTGCACCTCAAAGGACTATTTAGTGTTTTAGAATATTTCGAAAGTTTCCAAATGAAAGGCATTTCCAAAAAGATATTTCCTACCTTCGATTCCCTCTTCAATATTTTCTAGTGCATGTATTTGCTTTGTAGCATCCTTATTCTTTATCTTCTTTTTCGCACTTAACTTCACTTTCCTATTCTTCTTCCTTGATCCACAACACAGGCAGCACCATTTGGGCCAACAGTTACAGGTCTTCCTTGGTGGTTTCTTCTTAGCAGGGCATCATATCCATAGAGTGCCTGCCTCCTGAAGACACACCCAGTTCCCACATATATTGGTCCTTGGATGCCATCTAAACCTTTCATGTTGATCTATATTATATATTGAAATAGAGATTAGCTTTTCCTCCAAAGCACAATACAAGCATATGTATGCACAAATCAACAAGAACAAATTCTTACTTACATCAAAGAATACAACATTGCGATTTGAGTATCTATCATGACGATCAATCCCATCAAATCTTTGAGGAAACTGGACATAGCATACTTTGTGCCCAGATGTAGGATCCATCATGAAACACATGGCTTTACGAAGTGCTTTGCTGTTGTTTATGTAGTGATCACAATCGACATTCAGTAGATAAGGAGCATTTGATATGACTGCTGAGACTCGCACCTTGATAATCAACCAACACATTTAAAAATTGGTTAGGAAAATGGAAAGACACATGAAATTTGAATAGTTTATGAGAGAGAGAGAGAGAGAGGGAAGGGACTCTACCAAGGCATTCATAGCACCAGCCTTCTTGTGGTGTTGGAAGCCTGGTCTTTTCTCACGAGACACATATACTAGACGTGGAAGCTCATTTCCTTCAATATCACGAACACCATTTTGACCGAGGAAAACCTATAGAAGAATGTGGAGACAGCATTTTCACAGTCTAGACTGAAGACCAAGTTTTGTATCAGAAAATACTATTCACCTGAATCATTCCTGGATGATCTCTGGTATTATTTCCAGGCCATGGAGTGCCATCTTGCATGATCCACCCTTCATCAGGAACCTTCTGTGCCATTGCAACCAATGCATTAATCCGCACTTTGAACTCTTCATACTCCCTCTGTGCCAACCAAATTAAAAACACCAAATGCAATTTATCATTGGTTTAGAGATGATAGCAATAAAGTAAAACAAAAGCATAATTGAAGAGGAGCTACTGCAATGAGATAACTTTTCTCCTGCACAAATGTGGCTTCTCTGCTACTCTATATTTTATGCCTATGTCATGTGGAAGTTTCAAAATACAAAGGGACACAGTAAGGACAATTTCAAACCTTAATAGCACGACGCTCCCTGATAAATGCTGCATCACTTTGTCCTTCAGATAGTCTATCTTCTGAGCAAAATACCATTCAGGAGCCCTTGGTTCAATGCTGAACTTCTTGCAGAATGGAACCCACTTCCTTGCAAACTCAGATGTCTCCGAAAGGGCTTCAAATGTAAGCATAGCTGCACCATCATCTGAGACATAGCATGCAACTTTGTCCACTGGATAATCGACAGCAAGGATGGACAGAACTGTGTTTGCAGTGATAAGTGGAGGTTCTTTCGTAGGATCTACTGTACTAACAAATACGTCTATATCAGCTAATTCAGATGCCTTTCCTTCTTTCTCATACCTGTTGAAGTTGTATAGAATTAGCTATGGAATAATTATTATTAAACAAAAAATATCTCTCGCACACAGAGAGAAGGACACAGAAAGATAAATATTAAATACCTCAGTGATAAACGATCAAGGTATGTTTCTCGCTCAATTGGGCACCATTTTGGAAACTGATCCAAAATCCATGATACAGCAAACCAGATTTCACATATCACTGATGTCAGCCATAATGCATTAGGAGATAGGCAAAATGGTTGGACATTACTGATTGAAGCAGTTAATTCTGGTCTGAATAGTGAAATAACTTGACATTCAAGCAGACAAGAAAAAAGCATACAGATAAAACGTGTGATATCAGGATCAAAATTTCGTTATATAATTCTAAGAATTAAATATGCCGCCTACGCGGCAAATCAGGGTCATCAAGCTCCTCATCATTTTTTCCCACCATCATTCTCATGTACTTCACTTCAACTTTTTCATTCTGCTTTTCTTCCTCCTCCATCCTTTCCTTCCTTACAACACTTCCATATCAATAAACTGCTATATCTTTTTAGGATCCATGGGTCTGGGTTGAACTGCATCGCCATTCTACCATAGCATTAATTGCCATAAAAATAGGGACATGGGAAACTAGTTTGAACTTTGAACATAAAACGAGTTAATGAAGACACAGAATGTGAAGCATTATTTTGCACATGCAAACAAAACAAAATGAAACAACTTACCTAGGTATAGATGAATCGGAGGCAAGGCATAGGATGGAACACGGATTTCCCACAGAGGCATGAATGGAGGAATAATAGAAACATGCTTATCCTAGCCAGAAATCCCCATACCAAATTGACAAAAAACATAATTAGACAACTAGACCCAGAAACGCCATAGCAAGGCAAGAACAACAATGAGATGAGACTTGGAAATCAATTAACTTCATGGTCATATATCAGAAGAGGGATATCAGAACAGCCACAGAAGCTACATGAGACTTGGAAATCAATTAACTTGATGGTCATATATCAGAAGAGGGATATCAGCTGCCACAGAAGCTACATCTAACTCTGATGGTGTGAAGAATCCCTGACATTCCATGGGGCTTCAACCAATCATTAAAGACGAGCAGCAGAGCATGGCCTCAGCAATGTGATGAGGTCGCACCTGATATTGCTTCCAGTGTCAAACTCATTCTCCAAATCATCAATATCGTCTTCTTCTTCATCACCCTCAAACTCTAAGACTACCTGATATTGGTTTCGGCTGTTAAGCCAAATCTATATGTCACTAATGTTATATAACAAAGAGATCAAAGTAAAATTTGATTTGATGCCTTCTCTTGCCAGACACGTTTGTATCTGGTTTTGCACTGAGGAGCGAAGCTTGATTCCCCTCTCTTCTTTCATATTCATAGCAGGTTCTACAGACCGGGAAGGCACACTCGTTGCAGGCAACAAACAGCTCTCCGTCAACAGTCAGACCAACGTCATCTCCACAGATCTGACAGATTTGCCCGCTCAACTGCTGTAGCGGCTTGGGCTGCACTCCACGCACAAATTCCCCACAAAGAATTAGCACTCATTTCTTCCCCATCCGCCAGAATGCTAACTACCAACACACCAAAAACTCATAAAACCCAAACCAAATGGGAAGAAAGAGAGAGAGTAGTCCACATAAGTTATTCACAGAGTTCTTCGGAATCCCTCAAAATGTTGAACACCAAAAATCTCACAAGATCAGCAAAAAAGATCCACACACACAAACGGAGAGAGAGAGAGCACAGACGAACAATCCACAAAGGATGCACACTCGTGTCTTCACAATCCCGCAAAATGGCGAAGACGAACAACTCAAAAACTCACAAAACGACCAAACAAGATCAAGAAAAAGAGAAGAGTGAACGGTAATCAAACACCAACAACGCAAACACCCCAAAAAATCAAAAAGAGAGAAGAGTGAAAAGATACCCCAGATTCTCCATCGCTGCGGATGACAACGAGCTCATTCCGATTATGAGATCCCGCGACCAACCCAGCACTGGCCTCCATCGACTCCTTCTCCCCTTATTTCCCTCTCTCAAACCACGCAACGGAAGAACGGAAAACCAGGGGGGGAGGAGTCGTCCCTTTCACTCTCACTAGATCTGAGCCTCACTCCCCAAAAAACATCTCACAAACAACACTCAAAAACTCAATCTTTCCACATTCCACAAGCTTCTTCTGATCTGAACGATGCCTGGACCTTTCCTTTCTTACTCTCTTCTTAATAATGGAACCTCCCCATTTGGGTGTTTCACCTTCTAGGGGATGTCGTTCGAAGCACCCCCCCCCCCCCCCCCCCCCCCAACAAGGCCAATCTTATTCCTTGCTTCTCATCTCAGTCCTCAAAGAAAGGCGCAAAAAATAAACAATCATTTTCACCAACGCCTATCTTCTAATAAGCACCCACCACCACCATTATTAACCCAGATTGAAAGATCCCCCTCTCAGTAAAAAATCAAAAAGACAGCAATTAATGAGGCAAAACAACCCAACAACTAAGCCCTTTGCTTCATTCTCCTCCTGCTTGTTGTCCCTACCCTCTAAATTAGTAATAACGGGGAGTAAACACGAGATTTTTTTTCTTCCTTTTGGTTGATTTTCACCGTGCTCTTGCATTTCCAATATTGTCCCCCGCCGACACTTCTCGTTCGTTAAGGCCCCGCTTGATAATTGATGATGTATGAGAGAGAGAAGGGAGGAGGAGGACCACCCTCGCTATTTCTTTCTGTCTTTGCCTTTATTTTCACTCTTCATCACGCCACCAGTTCTTAAATCTCCCCAACTTCCCCACCCCCTGGTTTAACTCCATAGTCACTTGGTCGCAGTAAAAACATTTCTAAAAAAAACATATTTTATTTTTGAAAGTAGGAAGTACACAATAAACCAACACCTTGTTGGTCCAAGTGGTTCGCCACTTGTTCCTCTTAAACCAGGTCTGGAGTTCGAATCTTGTGAATGGAGCAAATCAGTGTTGGAAAACTTTACTCCATACGTAATTGGCCGGTGCCTTTTGGGATTCCAGATATCAGTGGTGTACTTCACACACAAAAAAAGTAGTAATAATAATAATAATATGTGGGGGGTGCTGAAAGTAAATGACAAAAAGATATCTTGCTCTTCTTGATGAATCGAATATAATAACAATTAAAAATCCATAGTATGAGATAAGACTTGATTCCAATTTTGGTTTTGTTCTGTTTAAAGCCCTTGATCCAAACCCTTTTTGCATGAGGATACATAGTTAATAAAACAGCAATAGACCCATTAATACTTGGATCTGCTTATCAAGTATAAGGTAGAAGGGTCTTGTACTCTAAAATCTCATTAGGCTTTACATTAGGTAACCAGAACTGCACACTCCGGGGTATCGAACCCGGGACCTTCAACTTGATGGCTCTTTAGCAGAACCCAGGAAAGATATAGCTCCTTGTGCGTGATATACTCCATATTTAGCAAAAAATAATGAGGAAAAAGAGGAAGTGCCCATTTTGGTGCTTGTTTCCATGTTTCATTTTTCCCCTTGAATATTACCTATCAAGATATTATCCAGTCATTCCTTTTGTGAAAGATCCAAGGCATTGCTCTTCCCATAGCATAGAATCCAAGCCCTAGCCTAGTGGTAGCTCTCCCTTAGCCTGAGCTGGATCGGACCTACTGGATCCGAGGCAGGTCTGACCCATTGACACTTTTAAGAATCAAAAAAGGAAAGAGAACAAATAAAACTCATGTCATGGTGGGTAATAATTTGGCAACGAAGAGGTAACAAGACAATTAACCCAACATTGGTTGAATAGATTACATTTTAATTTTAATAAATAAGTGAAGAGCTCTGATGACAGGAACATTAAAGTAGTAAAAGTGGTTTGTGGTGGATCGATGCATTCATTATTAAATTAGGTTGGTGAATCATAGCAGAGGAGAGCGGTTAAAACTCGCAGGCCACTGCCGTTTTAGTCCAGTAATTGAGTGAAGAAGAAGAATCAAAAGACAATGTTCGCCCACATGTGGGTGAGTTTCAGCAAGTCACATCGGTCGCCGAGCCAAAGACCTCCCGGGCAGGCAGCTGCTGTCCGTTTCTCTGTCTTCTCCTGCCTCCACCGACCCACCACCCACTCTCTCCCTATCCTTGGCTTTTGCCACCACCTTTTATCTCCCATCCTTAACTTTTGCCACCACCTTTCTGCGGTTTTCTTTGATGCCTTCGTGTCATTCCGACTGACCAACAAGCGTAGGGTCATTTAGAGTATCAGACTTGGATTTGATCAGATCATAACTGAATCCAATCATAAACCGATCAAAACCAGAACCTATCGAACGGAACTCAGAACCTAAATCGAGAATTGGGGACTCTCCAATTCGGTACCAGAAGTTCCAAACTACTCGTTCAGCATGTCTTTAAATTCTGTCCCGTTTTAGATGGACTGTGACTGAAACTTGGAACTGACTGAATCGATCTCGATGTGCTTTCAGCTTTTGGTTTTATCGATGTTTGGAACTGCGGTTATTATGTTAAATCATATTCAAATATTTATGTGGCAAATGATGATATAAGAAATAGATGGAAAATTTATTTTTATAAGCTTTTTAATGAAAATAAATATGTTAGTATTAGCTTAGGAGAGTTAGTCAAATCAGAAAAGTATATAAACCACAATTTCTACCGACGTATTCAAAAGAATGAAGTCAAAGAGGCTCTTAAACATATGAAGGATGGTAAATCGGTAGGACCAAATAATATTCGTATAGAAGTTTAGAAAATATAAGAGAAATAGGAATCACGCTGCTCACAAGACTATTTAATGAAATATGAAGAAACCAAAAGATGCCCAAGGAATGGAGAGCAAGTACACTTATACCTATATATATGAACAAGGGAAACATTCAAAATTGTGCGAATTATCAAGGTATTAAGTTAATGAGTCATACTATGAAATTGTGGGAAAGAATTATTGAACGTAGGTTAAGATAAGTATAAGTACAACAGAAAACCAATTTGGATTCATACCAGGTAGATCTACTATTGAAGCGATTCACCTTTTGAGACGTTTTATGGAACATTTTAGAGTAAAAAAGAAAGACCTTCACATCTTATGATAGGATATCGAGAGAGATTCTTTGGAGAACTTTGGAAAAAATATGTATCAAATTGACATACATTAACCTTATAAGAGACATGTATGATGTGCAAAAACATGTGTGAAGACTCGCGAAGGAATGACAGACTTCTTTAAAGTTAATATTGGGTTACATCAAGGATCAACTTTAAGTTTATACTTATTTATAATGGTGATTGATGAGTTAACAAAACATATTCAAGATGAAGTACCTTGGTGTATGTTATTTACATATGGCATTGTATTAATGGAGGAGTCTATGAAAAAAGTTAATATAAAATTGGAACTATGGAGAGAAACATTAGAAAGCAAAGGCCTCCGACTTAGTGGAACAAAGACATAATATATGGAATGTAAGTTTCATCATTTGATTACTTCAAAGGACATAGAAATTAAAATTTGTACACATTGCATCCCCCAAAATGAAAGTTTTAAATACCTGGGGTCAAATTTTCAGAGTGATGGAAGAATTGATGGAGATGTTATGCATAGATAGAATTAATGTTGGTTGGTCAAAATGGAGAGGAGCATTAGGTATTCTTTATGATAAGAATATACCATTAAAGTTAAAAGGTAAATATTATAGAGCAGTAATTAGGCCTGCTATGTTTTATGGTTTTGAGTGTTGGGCAGTTAATCATCAACATGTACAAAAGATCTTTGTGACAAAAATGAAGATGTTGAGATGGGGAGTGGTCATACAAGAAAAGACCATATACATAATGAGGTTATTAGAAACAAATTAGGAGTGGTACCAGGATAAAATGAGAGAATATCGTTTAAGATGGTTTGGACTTATAGAAAGAAGATCAAAAAAAGAACCTTTAATAAGCTATGAAAAACTAAATTTGAAAAATATTAAAAAAGTAGAGGACAACTACAAAAGTGTTTGAAAGAAACAATAAAAAATGATCTAGGTTATTGTGAGTTAACCGTACGATAGGAATCCGAGATGGGCAAGAAGCTAGCCGTCTGGAAACAAAAGTCATACACATCCGTATACTCTCTTTCTACTGCAATACTCTCTTTTATACTGTGCTTTTTTCTCTCTCTCTACACGTCGGAATTTTGAGAGATGAGACGGACACATCCAGGTCATGTTTGTGTACTGTAAATTGACCTGATCTAAAAGTAGATTGTTTTCGGGTTGGGCTGTTTTACGGTCGATGCATGTCGGTCGCCTGCAAAGCCGGCAGCGTTTTGGGGTTTTGTCAATGTCAAAAGCCCTCATAGACAACCGCATAGTATATATTATCCCTTTGGACAAAAAAAGAATATCAGGAATATTATCCTTCATTTGCCTAAACACCATATTTAGAACCAAGATAAATATTTTATTTTCATATTAACGTGGCTGGACGGTTATTTTTTCCAGCAAAAAATAAGAAATTTATTATTATTGAAAGAAAAATGTGCAGAACAGCTCTGCTATGGAGCAACATATAATTAAACGAAAATAAAATATCAATAAAACTGATTACCTTATGAAGGCATCACTAAGAAAACTATTTGTTTTATAATTTTTAATTTTTTTTTGTTACAATTCAAACTTTTCTGCTTTTGAATGGTTTAAAACTTAATTCGGATCCGAAACCAATCCGATATTAATTTGCTTCTGTTCTTGGTTTCAGGCAAACTGAAACTGACCATGTCTAGAGGTATGTATCAAGTCATCCTCTTAGAAAAGTAACTTATATTTAAAAACCTAAACGAAATTAGTTTTATTGTTGGTGCAACACCTTCTCTGAGCTCAGATATTATTCGTAAGACTATAACTATCATGTTATTTGAAATTGGTATGGTTAGACCTGCCAATATAAGGTACACAAAGTTGAACAAAGCCGACACGAAAGTCTGTTTGTATCCACTAACATATTAGAGAAAATGACACGTCCATGTCAACGTGTTGTTAAAACAAAGAAGAAACGACACGAAATCAAGCTGGCCCAACACAAACAATGCCCAAAAGTGCGTATATATGTCCGCGCAAAGAAACATAAAAAGAAAGTAGTGTTGCGTCCAACTCTTTTAAGGCATGATAAGTTTTTTCACACACACACACACACACACACATATATATATGTATATCATAAATTAAGTTCCTGATTTGCCCTTAGTGTGATCGCTTGATACATGGAAGCACGTGATCATGGAAGAGCGAAAGGAAATTATGAATCGCAGCTTTTCCTTTTCCTAATTCGCGTCACCAATCATTTGCTTTAGAAAATCTCACCCTCTCGTTTTGTTAATATGCCCTTTCTGCCATCCTAATCTTTACCCAAAACACCCGCCATATATTCGTTTATTTTCTTTGGGGTGTTCCGTCCATTGTTGGAAATGACAGACCCATTTCAGGAATACAATCTCAGGTCCACCGCGGGCCCCGCCGTGAGCCAAATCAATTGGTCTTATTTTAGTCCTTTAGTCGATATTTTATTTTTAATTTTTTACTGCTTGGGTGCATTATTTTAGTCCTTTAGTCGATATTTTATTTTTAATCTTTTACTGATTGGGTGCAGAATAATAAACAATTGGAGTCCGGCCAAAGAGCACGGTACTGTGGGTCCCACCAGATTAAAGATAACCAGCTAAGCGTGACCTGGTGTGGGCCGTCCGATGGGAAGATCGTGGGGTTGAGATGGCGAGTACAGCCTAGAGGTGGTCTACGGCTCCTGCCTGCCGACAAGAACGGCTAGTAGAAAAAGAGCAAGCGGGAAAACAAAAGGAGGGAAAGCGAAAAATTAAAATGGAAAAGGCTACGGTATGGGAAAACAAAAGAAGGCAAATTTATTCTCTCTCTAGTTATATGTATATATATATAGAGAGAGAGGTTTGTTTTGATAAAGAATGTACGACAAGAGACATTACATTTATATATACACATATATGAAAGCTAAAATTGGGTATCTGTACAATGCCATACTTCTTAACTTGTATTTTTATACATGTATCTATATAATTTCGCTCATGTAAGGGATCCCTCTTGCATGAATGGTCACAAGGCCCGGATAAAGGAGAAGGGTTGCGTTAGGGGGGTTTGAGGGTTTCTTCTTAACGATGCATTGAAGAGCTTGAATGCAATAAAAAGTAATAAAGGGTTTTTACATTTTTGCTTGGATGTAGTGAATCAATTGAGGAGAGTGTTCCCATGTCATTAACAGTTGTGAGTAAAGAAGTTAGTCCCGCTACATTATTGCCTAAATGTAGTGAAAAAATTGCATAGAGGGTATCAACATTTTCAACATAAACGAATGTGGGGTTTAAGGAAACTAGTCATAGATAATAAGATTCATATTGGTTCTTGAAATATCAAAACATTGTCTAATAAACTAATGTAAGTAATAGATATTATGATTCGGAGAAAGATTTATATCATATGTTTACAAAAGATAAAGTGGGTTGGAAAAAAATCAAAGGAGATTGAGGATACATGTTTTAAATTCTGGTACCCATGAAAGGAAAATGCTTGAAATAGAGTTGGTATTATCATAAATAAAGATTTAAACGATAGTGTAGTAGACATACAATGATATGATTACCGAATCGTGGCATTGAAATTAGTGCCAGGAGTATAGATTTTGAATATAGTTTGTCCTTATACACCTTAAGTAGGATTAGAAAATAATATAAAGACAATTTTTTGGGAGGAGTTAGATAAGGTGATTCAAAGAATTCCACAAAAGAAGATGATTGTTTAGGAGGATACTTAAATAGACATGTTGGTAAAGAGGCATTACGATATCAAGGTATTCATAGAAACTTTGGTTTTGGGGATATAAATGAGAAATGTAGGAAGATTTTAAATTTTGCTATGACATTTGATCTCTTTACAGTCAATACAAACTTCAAAAAATGAGATGAACATTTAATTACTTATAAGAGTGACTTATCATAAACATAAATTGATTATTTTATTTGTAGGAAAAAAGATAGATCGTGTTGTAAAGATTGCAAGATAATTTCAAGAAAAAGCTTAATCACCCAACATTGACTTTTAGTTATAGATTTACAAGTAAAAAAGTGGACAAAGAAGAAAAAAGTGCATTGAGTTATTTGAACTAAATGATGGAACCTCAAAAGTGAGAAATAAATATATTTAAACAAAAATTCCTTCAAGGAGATGCTTGAAATTATGTTGGTAAACCTTGTGATATGCGAAACAATATGGTTATATATTAGGAAAGTGATGAAAGATGTGTTAGGTGAATCTAAGGGAGGTGTAATGGTACAAAAAGAAGTTTGGTGGTGAAGCGAAGTGATTTAAGATAAAATAAAAGCAAAGAAGGTATTTTACAAATTACATTATACTAAGAGGACTTAAACTTTAGAGGCTTATAAGAAAGCAAAAAAAGAAGCGAAAAATGTTGTTAGTGGAGCAAAAACTAAAATTTGGGAGGATTTATATAAAAACACAACTCAAAAGAGGGTGAAAGAGATATTTCTAGAATACCTAGGGCTACAGATAAGAAAATTAAGGATCTTAATTTTGTTAGATGCATCAAAGACGATAGTGAGAAAATTCTAGTAGCAAATGATGATATAAATAAGAGTTATCTAAATTAGAAAAGTATATAAACTACAATTTCTACCGACGTATTCAAAAGAATCAAGTCAAAGAGAGTCTCAAACATATGAAGAGTGGTAAATCGGTAGGACCAGATAATATTCTTATAGAAGTTTGAAAATCCTAGGAGAAACAAAAATCACTTGGCTTGCAAGACTATTTAATGAAATATGGAGAAACCAAAAGATACTCGAGAAATGGAGAGCAAGTACACTGATACCCATATATAAGAACAAGGGAGATATTCAAAATTGTGTGAAATATCGAGGTATTAAGTTAATGAGCCATACTATTAAATTATGGGAAAGAATTATCGAATGTAGGTTAAGATAAGTATCAAGTACAACAGAGAACCAATTTGGATTTATGTTAGGAAGGTTGAGACATCTTATGGAACATTTTAGAGAAAAAAAGAAAGACCTTCACATGATATTTATTGATGTAGAAAAAACTTACGATAGGGTACCGAGGGAGGTTCTTTGAAAACACTTGGAAAAAAGAGGAGCATCAGGTATTCTTTGTGACAAGAAGATACCATTAAAGTTAAAAAGAAAATATTATAGAGCAACAATTGGACCTGTCATGTTTTATGGTTATGAGTAATGTGCAATTAATGATCAACATGTACAAAAGATGTCTGTGGCAAGAGATGTATGAGTGGTCATACAAGGAAAGACCGTATATATAATGAGGTTATTATAAACAAATTGAGAGTGACACCAATAGAGGATAAAATGAGAGAATATTATTTAAAATGGTTTGTTGTTGTTGTATATATGTGTTTGTATGTGTATGAGCATAGTTCATGCATATGTTAATGCCTCCTAAATTTTACTTAAACATTTTTATCGGTCAATCAATAAGATCAATGATGAAGATTTTAATTTAAAAAGCCTTAAATGTGAAGATAAAAGTATTTTCACCGGTTAAATTCAAATATCCTCGGTTGATCGTGATAATTGAACAGTAAACAAATTTAAGTGAATTTAAATGGGTGTGTACATTTATCACGTTCTCTCTTTGTCTATATGTGTGTGAAGATGCTGATGGATGTGTCTATTTTGTGGTGTTAGGCGTGTGAGAGAGAACAGTAACTTTTTATGCTCAAGTGTATCACCATCTTAGATTCTCAAAGCAGCTGCAAGTATGATGACAATGCTCGTAAAATTTGGAATTGTTTCTTCCATTTATACAAATGGATATCGTAAAGATTTATAATATAGACTTGTGGTTTTCAACTAATAACCCAAACTATAATATATATATGAAGTACAAGTATGCATTTTGGAAGAGATGCATAAACCAAATTTAGTGTTCCAGGACATTGCGCATGAGTGCACATTGTCAATATTAGACACAAACAAAACACACACATGCATAAACTAAATTTTTAGAGCTCAAGGACAACCATTGTTCTCTCTCTCTGGAGAAGCGTAATATTTATCACAAAGATAGATCTTCAAAAGCAGCTGACTGGCGCACCCAAAGCGTTAGCTCAATGGCTGGTGGGGAGTTCGATTCCCAAGGGGTGCATGGGTGGATGTGGGTGTTAGGCTTCAGCATCTTTTTGTAAACGAAAAAAAACAGCTGACTAATCAGTTCAAGCCGGGTCAGCCCACTATGGGCGTAAAGCACTTCCAGTACTGGTTTTCTTCATTCACGTCTCTAACTCGAGACCTTCGCTTATAGGACCAAACGTTGGTTTATTAACTCTCATTTTGTTCAACATATTGCCTTGCCGTGTCACCGCCACCAAAATGTCGTGTCCCTGCATCATATGACTTCTCTCTCTCTTTCATCATCTTCAATCATCCATCATTGTTTGCTTGGTTCTCAAGAAGCAAAGACCATAATAAAAAGGAACAACTTTGCTTGCTTCTCCAGTTGGGAGAATTGGACCAGTTAGACCGGGTTACCAAACCACTAGGATCCAATGACACTCTGTTACAATTGGCAGACACATTCGGGTCTGAATCCGATGACTGGGTTTACATGGTTCGAATGAACTATATCCAACTCATATTCATATATAACCGGATCAGGTTTTGCTCATTCCCGTTGATCCCCATTCCAAATCGGGTAGGAAATCAGATCCAAAACCTGACTCAACACGAATCCCTACCAGGTTCGTGGTAACTCTGTGCCAGGTTATTGCGTTGCACCAACATACGTCAGACCCAATTTAAACTTAGGCATGTGGGGATCCAAGTAACGGCCCCTCACAGTTGGCGCCAGACCCGATAAGCAGTCAATATAGGTGCGGCCTCACTGAATTGAAGAACCATCATAGGACACAGTAGTAACTCTTCTGTCTTTTTTCTTTCTCATTTTTTGTTCTGCTGTTATTATTATTATTATTATTATTGAAAACCAGAAACATATTTACTGGCATTGTTTATAAGGGATCTCAGTGTTTTGCCAGTCCATTAAAAGGCCATGTGATGAATCTCTCTCTCACACACACACACTCTCTCTCTCTCTCTATATATATATATATTTAGAAGACCATATCCAATTCGAATTGGATTTATTTAGAAGATTAATTCTCAACAAACATGGAGAGATGCACTGAGGGCGTTAGCCCACCGGCAGGGTTTTCGACTTGCATGTAGTAGACCACAGGTTCGATCTCTTGTATGCTTCATGAATGCGCTTGAGCTGTCACAATTTATAATCTTCACCAACTCATGAGTAATGGATACTGTCACAATTTATATATATATATATATATATATATATATATATATACATGTATGTGTATATATAATTATAAATAAATAGATAGATATAAATATAAACATATAAAAGTAAAATGGTGGCATTTTTCTACAGTTTTGAATATTGAAAGTAACAAACAGACTTCATTTAGTTGAACTTATTCTTTTGGTATAATGGTGAGGCCAAAGCGATGCACACTACAGGCATCAAACTCATGACTTTTAACTTGTGAGTCTAACCCCTAGCCAGGTGAGCTATTGCTCCTGGTGCTTATTTGGTTGAATGTTAATATATTCATCAAGTATATCATTATTTTTCCCTCACCCATTTCTCCTAGCTTCGTGGTGAGCCTGGTATGTGTTGCTTAGATTACCAAGATAAATATATATAATAAGTTTTAACCATCGTGTCCATGTTTTATTATTTTTTTAGTTTTATTGAAATTGATTTTAGTTTATAATGCAATTCGATAACTTGATTTTTTTCCTTTTCAGCTGATTGCATAATATTATTTTGGGGACCTTTTATCATGTTTATGCTGGTTGGGGTTGGGTATGTTCTGACTCATTTTTAATTGGGTCCAAAATTCAGCCCCAGTCACAACCATCTTTATTCGAATCTGAGTTTGGTTTAAGGTCATCACTATATCGAAAGACCCAAACGGGTTAATGGGTTCAGATGCAGATGAATTTGGGTCTAAACAGGTTGGGTCCTTACTAAAATCGAAACCAGAACGGACCCATTGTTTCCAATTGTGTACACGGATAGGTTAACTGCTATGACACAAGATTAAACACTACAACAAATTCACTGAACAGTGACGGCAATCAGTTCGACCGTCAGGAAAGGTCGACAATGCGTCGCCAATGAATGGCATGCATCAAGGAAGAGTTCTCCACCAACTTCATAGTTGGAGAACTCTTGGTGTTTTTGTTGCAGCAGAGCGACGTTATAGGACTTGAGTAGCCTGACATGGCTTCTTCAAGGTGATTTTACATGAATCACTTGACACCACTTCTTCAAAATGATTTTACAAAAGAGAGAATAATAGAGAGAAGACTTCCAAAAATAGTTATCCTGAAACAGTTATTATTTCTCTTTTTATTTTTATACAGTTTTTTCTATCTTGATATCTTGATGAGTCCATGTTACAATGTCTCTTTTAAATATTTTATAAGCAGTAACTATTACATTTATTTGAAAAAACATATTTTTTTAATAAGTAACAAAGAAGACCCTTCTTCCGTACTCCATGACCGTTGTTGAAGTAGACTTATGGCGATCAAGAACCAGTTTCTCATGCCATTTTTCTTTCAACTGTGTGTGTGTTACATTAGATTTTTACTGACGTCAACCGACCGAAAGAACCTATTTTCTTGCAGTGATTCCAAAGTCGCTTCAATCTTTGATGATGCCTTTTTGTGGGTTTCCAATTGAAAAAAGCTATCAAATTTGTTCGTGGATTGGTTCACGCCAAAGCATCTTGGTTCTCTCCACTGAAATAGACAAAGAGGTGAAGGGAAGACGCTTCCATTTGATTTTGAGACATTGAACAAAGAAACAATTTATGAAGTAGGCAATTACCAAAAGAAGTTTGCACTACATAGTACAAAAATTACCATACCCAGTTAAGTTGAATGTTCGGTAATTACGAGATGGTCTTCAAGATGTTTACCGCAGCACAAATTCATATCGTCAATGACAAGTGTGAGAATCATTATGCAAGAATCTGTTTGAAACTATATGTATATACCTGTATTTGTGTGTTATTACAGAAAAAAATCATTTAATGAGGTGATTACAAACAAATTAATAATGATACCAATAGATGATAAAAGGAGAGAATTTATTTTAATTTGATTTGAATAAGTAGAAAGATGATTAAATAAAACTTAGTTAAGAAGGTATGAAAAGCTAGACGGTAAAATGTTAAAAGAGGAAGAAAAATACTATAAAAGTGTTTGAAAGAAAATAAAAATAGAATTTATATATGCATATTCTTTTTACTATCCACATACTCTTTTTTTATGGTGATTCTGATTTTGTTCTTGTTAAACTTTAAAATTATTATGATACCCCTTGACCATATGAACATACTCTCTCTCTTTTATTTTCATCTTGTTGTTGATAATCTCAAACCATTTCTCTAATGATCTATGCTCGATCCAGTGCACAATATTAAACCATCTACCATCTCATAGTGTTTCAAATCCAAGCAATATGAAGAAGAGAAAAAAAGATAGAATGAGACTGATTTGAAGCAGATTTGGGTGATTTTAGAGATATATCATTGATTTGGTTTTCAATAAAAATCAAAACAAAAAATGATGTCAAGTTTTTAGCTTGAAACATATTTTAGTCCCGTCTCTCTATTGCTAAGGGACGTGGTTGAGTTGCGGGTCTACTACTTGAGAAACAAGGCCGAACCATATCTCTATCCATTTCGCATGATGTTCATAAAAATATACTCATGTTTCTTTGTTCTTCTTTCTCTTTCTTCTTTCTCTTTCTTTTGTTATTGACTTTATTGTTCTTTTCCTTTTTTTATTATTGATTTTATTTTCTTTCTATTTTATTATTCTATATTTTTTTCATTTTTTCTTCTACGAGGTTCATAAGAGTATGTATTGCCCAACTCCGAGGTTAATGATCATCGGCGTCACAGATTGGATTGCATGATAGGTCCCACCGACCCCAGCCGGTTTGAAGACGAAAGGCTCACACTAAGCACGAGATCGGCAGCTGAAAAGATGGACGGTGGAGATGTCAGGTAACAATTCCTTAAATTTCACGTTTCGAACCGAGATGCAAACGGTGCTACAACCTAAAATCTCAAGTTATTTTTTCGCCGATAAACAAAGTCGTGGCTTGTCTTTAAAAACAAGCCTTTAGAAATTCTTGATTCCTAAAACACTTCACGGGACGAGCCCCACTAAGGGCGAAAATCGACAAGAGAGCGAGTAAAAGAGGGGTTTCTTCTTCCTTATCTTTGTTGTCACGCGCCGCCCCTCTCTCCCTCTCTCTCCCTGCTGTGATCCTTCAGGTGCGTCCGCTGCTAGTCGATCTATCCTCTGATTGGCCCCCAAATCAGTCTTCGCTTCTTTTATTTTTTTCTCTCGCGCCCATTCTCAGGCGGATCTCTTGTTTATCCACGTGCTTTCCTTAGGGAAAGGGATGCCGTACGCCTACACCGTTCCGAATTCCCGCGACGGCGCGCCGATATCCCCAGGCGTCGGTTGCACGGTAATGTTTTTTCTCATTTTTGATTGATCCACCTTTCTTTCATCGCTCGACGTTTTCCTCCAGGTGCTTTGTTGTGTCTGATGATGATATGATCCGTGTTTTGGAAGGTGTTTCTTGATGAATTTATTTCTTTGTTGGTTACTTATCATTGATAAACATACCAATTTGGTGAATAGTTAAATAATTCGTGAATTCATCACAAACAAGTAGCATGAGCTTTATTTGTATTTTGTGCAAATTTGTCCTTGTTCTCATCGTTACACCTGATGCTTTGGATCTTCAAGCTTCATGCATGTGATGATTTCTTCAGAACAGGCTTCGTCATGCATCTATGCAGTTTAAGCCTTTGCTTCATGCTTGAAACTTCACGCTCCATGTATCGCTTGTCACACAAACTCCTTATCTGGTATAAGATTTTGTTCCCTTTTGTGGTGGATGAGAATAGCCCCAACATAATTTCCTTACCTTCTACTAACGTTGGTTTTCTGATGCAATGTGTTTTATGAGTTTCTTGTCATGCTTCTGTATTAATCGTGTATGATGCTAATTAAGTTTCTTATTTTTCCATTTCAGAACTCTTATGATGAGATATTCATAGATGTGGTTTCATGTTATGAAACTGATTTTAATGATGCTGGTAGCTGTTCACACAAGGCCAATAATTTTCTTGGCTTGAAAAAGAGACATGCCTTGTCGGATGATGAAGAATCAAATTCGGAAACATTTATGTGCGTAGGTGACATCAATGATGCTGCTTCATCAGTGCAGAGGAATGAAGATGGATGCTCTCCCCATGGGTATGAATTCCTGCACATCTACGTTGAACTGTTGAAGCACACTGAACAAATGGGTCTTCGTTTTGCTGCTTCTTTAACTGTTCTAGAAGTTCTTTTTCTTTCTGCGAAGTTCTTATTACATCTCTATATTGCTCAATTTCTTTCCTCAATGCAATATGTTATGGGATTTGTGACGTTTAGTGTGGGTTTTCTGTCTATTTTACTAATCACATGGTCCTGCAATTTCAGGGATCCAGCAGATATCCACGGTCCTTCATCTGGTTGTGTTCCGCTTCCAACTGTTGATGCCTCTGCCCTGGCTGACAGTAATTGCAGGTCTACTACTGATAGCAGCAGGAACTCTCAAATTTCTTATACATGGGGAAATAATAATCAGGGAAAGAGCTTTCTTGGACATTCTTCCGCACTCTCCATAAGTGGGTGGATGTATGTAAATAATCAGGGACAGATGTGCGGTCCGTATAGTCATGAACAACTCTATGAAGGCTTGTCAACTGGCTTTTTGCCTGGAGAGCTTCCTATTTATCCTGTTCTAGGTGGATCTCTTGCTTCCCCAACACTATTGAAGTCAATTATGCAAACCACAACTAGGACGGATCTTGGCATTCACTATTGGGATACAAATGTGTCAACCACAATTTCCACTGGAGGGGCTAATTTATATGAAGTCTCTCCCTCTTCTGGGCAAGCTCCTGGATCTTGTATGCAGGGAAAGTCTTCTGTTACTGCTTCTCCTTTATCTGACTCAATTCAATATTCTGTTTGTCAATCACATGCCATCAGTAATACATCTGGCGATTTGAGGCAATCAATACCAAATTCAGAATGTCAAGTGCATGCTGTCCAAGCCCATTCTTCTTCAGTAAAACAAATTGACGAGGTGGAACATCTGTCATATCTCGGACATGGTACTCCTTCCAAAGAAAATGAAGCCCTGGAAACACCAGTCAACGATCGATCAGTGGTAAGAATTTGATTTTGTTTTTTCATGATAACGTATCCTGATTTATAGTTGGACGTTTCTGTTGTAAAATTGGGGAACCATTATTGCTTCAAATCTCCAGTCACGTGTATCTTATACTGCTACTTAGAGTCTGCATTTCTTATAAATAATTTTTCTCATGCATATTACTTCAGGCTGTTGATGAGGCATGTTGGATGCTGCATGATGGCAAGGGTAGAAGTCACGGACCTTATTCCTTGAGTGATCTTCATTATTGGCATTCTACTGGTTTTCTTCAGGATTCATTGATGGTGAGTCCCTAATGTAGTAACGAGTACCACAAATCTTTCAGTTTGTTTGCCCCATAATGAGTTATTTAAGTAGGCGTTGTTGTGTCTATTCTGATGTTGAGAATTTATCTACACATCTGGTTGGGTGCTGTTCTGGGTATTCTGATGTTCTTCTGAAGTTTGAGAATTTATGTGAACATTCGGTGCCTTGGATTTTCTGTATTTGCAAGCACCTGTAATTTTGCTGCTTTCATGAATATCAATCTTAGGCGTCAGATATGGTCGTCTGAGGTTCTCTTATACTTGTGGGTTTTTGTCCAATGTATTCAAGACACTAAAAGAAAAGCTGCATAGTATTCTTGGAGATGCTGATTTCCAATGTTTAACCTCTTGGTTGATGCACATGCTGCAGTACATCATACTCATGGAGATTATGTGATGTTTGTTTCTCAACGGGTATCACACATGCACTATTCAATTCATTGAGCAAGTCAACTTTAGAGGGGAAATAGTTGATTCTATTCATATATGGTATTTGGCTATTGGACAGAAGTTGCTTTTCATTATTACAAACATGTATGAATTTCAGATTGGATATAGTCACTTTTGCCTTTCTATTATTGGAAACAAGTATGTCCTGTTGAAGATACACATGTTGAAAGTTATGATAAATGCAGAATGACAATATTTCATAGAAAGATCTCGAATCTCCAATCTGATCTCTTTTATGTAATGCACACCTATGTTATCAATAGCAGTTAGCGGGTTGTTAGCGGTCGACCTTGATATAGCGGTAGCGGGGATATAGCGGATTTAGCGGTACACTTTTATTTACGATTAATTTATATATATATATATATAATAGATTCTCTAATTTCTAAGAAATATCAAGAAACACAACCACTTCTTTAATAAATATGAATCAAACTAAATAAACAAATTATACTTCTAACTTCTAAGGAAATAAACAATAAATTTCATGTGGCACATGCATGTTGAATTAACCTTAAATTAGAAAACAAAAACATAAATGTAACAAAGTTATTCTAAGCATTAAGCAAAGAAATTAAAAGAAAAATATATAATTACTTATATGCTCAAATATAATTACTTATTTGCATAGATGGTTTGAAAATAACAGGAAACTGACCTGCATAATATACAACCACCAACAATGTCAACTTCTGGCTTTTGGACAACACGGGTGCATCGGTTGTGCATTGTCTCCAAAGCCTCCATCTTTGGTGCTCTTCCATCACAACAGCTAATGCATTCTGGCTATGAGTTGTAGCCCGCTCATCTTCAAAATTATGGTGGCAATATGAAATATACCAATTACCACATGGAATGCATGCTAGATCCACACATTATGCAGCATACACCAAAACAATGATAAAGCTTGGGTCAACATGCAGGTACATAAAACATCTCAAATGTTCATCAATTTAAAAAAGGAGATTGGTGACCAACATCAAGTATTCACTATATATGAGAAGTAACAGAGATGTGTCTACTACATAACACAAAGACTTCATTGGTTAAATCTATCAGATAAAAGGTTGATTGGTAAAAAGACAAAGTCAATGTCATGACCATCTTGATTATAAAGATCCCCTCCTTACCCACACTAAAGCTCTTGGTGGTGAACAGTGCATTCAAATGCCACAATTGGCAACATATCATGTCATGTTATGTGATACATATCATTCTATTGTTCAAGCTGTGACAACCATTTGAATTGTGAATGTACTAAGACCTAGTCAGAAGACCCTTAACAATGTCATATCACAATCTTTGGAACCCCAAATGATTGGAGGAATCAAACTGATATGTGAAATATAAGTTAAGAAATAAGTTATAATCATTTTTATTTGGTTTATATTAGGAACTCCGTAATTGAAATAACATTATAGAGCAAAAAAGGGAAGTAAAACAAATGACAAGTAGTAACAACAATACACAGGTCGTCATTCTTGTTAGCAGATATTCTCCGACCTTTTGTTAATGAAATTGCCAACTCATGAAGAGAAACCCCATCTGATATGTAGATGTGTAGGTATTTGTAATATAAATCACCTTAAATGCATAAGAATAACATATGATATAATACAAACTAAAATAAGTTGTCTATATAATAGGAACTCACGGTTTACGACGAGATGCCCAACCAGCATGAGCTTCAAACTCCGAGGGGCTGACCTGAAAATGAACTCTTGAAGCTTAGCCAATATGAGATTTTGCTACACATTCAATGTACAAGTGTGAATGCATCACGTTACAAAGATAAAGCATAGAGAATATATCAAGTACCTCAGTGTTACAGCAATAACAAAATATGCTAAACCCTTGTTTATATCCTTTACGTAATATTTTCATAAAAGAAAAGAATGAAAAGTCAAAAAAATATCGATATATAGATAGCATGCAAAAGAACCCATAACCCTAGAAGTACATCAACTAGTTATGCCCACATGACCATGGGTAGCCCCTTTGACATAAAGATCAATTTGATCACATATATATTTTATGGGGAAGCTACCCTCCAGCCTCATGGCTGAGGATTATGGGGAAAATGGGAGTCTGTCCCTGCATTACATAAAACAGAAAATTGTAAATTTGCAGTACTTGATCGCACGGGCACACACAACTCCGTTATATATATATATATATATATATATATAGAGAGAGAGAGAGAGAGAGAGAGAGAGAGAGAGAGAGAGAGAGAGAGAGAGAGAGAGACCTTACTTTGGTGAAACCAGATGACTGGCGGGACTTCCAGGGTAAAGTTGGTAAGTTGCTTGAAAATCGCCAGCAGAAACTTAACCCATTGTTTCATATGAAATATTCTGGTCGTCTTCCTTGTTTGTGCCTTTTAGATCAAGAGAAGACGACAACAACCAGGCGAAAGGCACATCTGCCATGTTTTATGGTTCTAAGTGTTGGGCAGTTAATCATCAACATGTATAAAAGATGTCTGTTATAGAAATGAAGATCTTGAAATGGATGAGTGGTCATCCAAGAAAAGACTGTATACATAATGAGGTTTTTAGAAACAAATTGGGAGCAGCACCAATAGAGGATAAAATGAGAGAACATTGTTTAAGATAGTGTGAACATATAGAAAGAAGATCAAAAGAACCTTTTAAGAAGGTATAAAAAACTAGATTTTGAAAGTATTAAAAGAGGTAGAGAATGACCACAAAAGTGTTGGAAAGAAACAATAAAGATAGGGCTCTGTGGAAACAAAGAATCCATGTAGCCAACCCCGTCTAGTATGGGAAAGGCTTAGTTGTTGTTGTTGTAAGATGATAGATTGATATATTTAATTGTCTGAATAGTCATGTTTGAAAGTAGCTGTTGGGGTTAAAAGTGCAGACATCCTATTCCTTTACACTAAATGCAAAAAAATAAGGAAAGGAGCTAAGCTCCTAAATGCATTTCATTAATGGTACATAGCCATAATAGAATGAAATGTGAGAAAAACATTCATATACTTCTCTTGAATTGCTTTTCATATGTCAGTGGTTTCATATTTGAAAAATGCATCACATTCTATGTACATACCCTGCAGGCTACAATTTTTTATTTGAATTTTGCCTTGTTGTGCCAATTGGTAAAACTGGGCAAAGGGCATGAACTCCTCAACCTTAGGAGTTGTGCTTACTTCCTACATAGGCAACTTCAGGGTTCAATCTAAATTGCAGAACCATGTAGACTTTTAAGGTGGGGTTGGTGCCCATATATTTCTGGTTGCCCTTTGGCTACTTGTGCACTTGTGCACGCCAGAAATCATCCGTATGTGAAGTCTTGGTTCATTTGGTGTTAAGCCTTTAAAGTCAGGCAGAAGAGGAACTTGTATTGGTTAAACTAATGTTGCATCTGCATTTTAAGGTTCATCATACACACTGCAAGTTTGGACCGATGACTCTTGCTTCAGTTATCAGCAGATGGAGTACCAATGGAGCAGCCATTGATATTGAGCCGGATGACTTTTCTCAAGGGACAAGTTCATCTCTGCCTTTGTTGTCTACTGTCTCTGAAGGCATATCTGTTCAGCTTCATGCAATAATTATGAAGGCTTCTCGTCGAGTGGTGCTAGATGAGATTATCAATGCTGTAGTCCAAGAATTTATTGCTACTGCAAAGAATTTGACTCCAAAAAGGCCAGAACTTTCAAATGAGGAGAACCATAAAATGTCTAACTCCAGCAACAAAAAGGTGGAATGTGATGTAGAGCGTCTCATTGACTGTTTGTGTTCTGTACTTCTCATAGCATCTGTTGCCTGCCACTCTTTTGGTAATAATGTGCTTTATTCCTGCAGCCTATGTTTGTCCGTAAAGTCAGTGCTGGTGCTGATGTAATTTCAGAGAGAACTTCTAATTCTCTTCAGTCTCACGCATCTGATGTGCCTGTTAAACCTACTATGAGTATGAATAGTTTACATGGAATACTACTGATAGCTCGAGAAGTGTTTGTTGAAGCCTGCAAGCTGGTTCTCTGGGAATCTTTTTTCTCTGAGCCCATTAACGATTATATTTGTGGGTGGAGGAAAAGAAAACGTTGGGCAAGGCGCAGGCGATCATTTGTGTCAACCGCTGAGGCCTCTCCTGAATCCATGCAGTTATGTAGCAGGTCACAGCATATAGATGTGAACATTACACCTTCACCAGTATGTTATGTTGTGTCTTCTGCAAGCTATAGTTTTGTTGCTTGATGTAACTGCAAACCTCAAGGTTATTCTTTTGTCACGCTTTGCAGGTTGTCCGGAAAACTCCTACCAATGGGTTGGATCATGTACCAGGCTTTCAACTGATTGCAGGTGCTGCCAAGTCCTCAACACACTCTAGTGTTGCTCCGCAAACTGGGTCTGCACATAACATGGTAGTGGCAACTGACCAGAAACATGTACAGGAGTCTTTCTCGAATCAAATCACATACCAAAAGAGCATGAAAAGAGTTCAAGAAGGAGTGGAAGTTGAATTGCATTCATCTATTATGGAATCTTTTTATAATGTGTGTCTTGATTTTGTGAAGACTGAAGCAGCTAAAACATCCGATATACAAATTACCCCGCATGAGGTGCGTTTTGCAGTTAACACCTACTGTGCTAGTGCCATGTAGTTTGGCTCATGTACTTGTTTCTGTAAGATTGATTTTCTTACTCTCTTACTAATATGTAGGGATATTTTTCTTTTTTCAGGTTTCGGTTGTTGGTAAGTCTTCCACATTGTGCCCTTCTCTGGACTATTCTGTCATACAAGCCATCTCTGATGGAGATCGTCTGGCCTTAGCTAATGAGCCAAAAAGGTTATCGGCATTGAGTGATAAATTAAATTCGGTCAGTCCTCATCAACGGAACATCTGTTCACATTTTGTTGCTGCCTTCGAGAAAATGAGTGCGCCTGCAAAGGATGACTTGGAAGAGGTGGAGTCCGATGAGCCTCCTCCCCCTGGAGTTGAGGTGGCCTTGAAACCTACGAAACAACTTCGGAAGATAAGGATCTCTCCTTTAGGACCATATGAGAACTTTTCCAAGATGGACACGTATGTTGCATTAGCACTCTGCCGTCAGAAATTGCATGATGAAACAGTGAAGGAGCTAAAACTTGCTATACTTGATGATGAAACTCTTAAGAATTGCTTGAAGTCACAGGGTATTTTTGGGGAAGACATTGAGGTACAGTTTTATTGGGAAAGACCATGAATGTGTCTGTGTTGATTTTGCTTTTTCATGGAAATGAATGTATATATCATGCCATTGATTATGTATCTTCAGTTAGTGTCTCATCCAACTAATTTTTTATGCATCCAACACATTTATTCTTCTACCGTCCATCTATTACTAATGGAAAAGAAGAAATTGTTCATCCTTTCACTTCTCTGAAATGCAGAAACCACACCTTCAAAAAGTGGGTAGCTTATCTCGTATCACTGCAATTACCAGTACAAATACATATTTTCGGAAGAAAAGGCTAGGAAAGAAAAGATCGCATTCATTGTTGCTGGACATGGACGGAAATGAAAAGGAACTACCAGCACAAGCAGTAGATGGAGCTGGAGATTATAGTAAAGCCGGTCCAAGTGTCAAGCTAAATGAAGTGGATGACATGAGTTTGGGCCTTCAAAGGAGGAAACAGAAAAAACCTAAAATCGAATCTTCAATATCTTCTCTGAAAAGGAAGAAGAGTGATATGAACTCAAGGAAAAATGCTACTCCTCCTTCAAGGAAGACTGTTTCTAATCGAAAGTCTTCTTCAACATTACCTACTGATACTTCAGAAGTTACTGCTGCTTCCAGATCTGGTGGTTCCTTATGGGACGAGGATGAGGGCCATGCCATTATTGAAAAGGTTGTGAAACGTTCCAGATTATCTAGCTTAAGTGTAGATGGTGATTCAGGACGGGGAAGTACTGAAAGTAAAATGGATCATGGCAACCATTGCACAAGACTACCAAAAGGACTTTCTCAACAAGACACTTGCGGTAATTTGTCTTTAGTCAACATGTATTTGAATTGTCAGCAGATTGAATTTCACTAATTCACTGCTTCAAAAATTGCTCTTGGGACCAATATATTCTTCTATAATATTTATTTTTTCTGCCTTTCATTCAGCAAAAAGAAGATCATCATCAAAAGAGGACTTGGTCAAAGACATGCCATCTTTTCTTGCATCAGATCAAACTGTACCTGCATTGGCAGATCCAAAGAAAAGAAAATTATTGGGAAAGAAGGCCAAATCACATAAAGGAAGAAAGTCAGTTTCATGTCCAAAGTCTGATGGATGTGCAAGGTCTTCCATTGATGGCTGGGAATGGCATAGATGGTCAAGAAACGCCCCCCCTTCTGAAAGAGCCCTTGTGAGAGGGGCAAAGCACTTTGTTCCTGTTAAGAAGTTGGGATCTGAAAGTAATGTAATCGAGCGTGCTAATGGCAAGGGCTTATCTGCAAGAACTAACAGGGTTAAGCTTAGAAGCTTGGTGGCTGCGGTTGAGGGTGCAGAACTTCTCCGAGTTACACAATTGAAGGTACAACTGTCCAAAGTCCTTGTTTGCTTCTTCAACACTGGATTGAATTTTTTTGTAATTTCGGTGTTCAGGCTAGGAAAAAGCGGCTTCGCTTTCAAAGAAGCAAGATTCATGACTGGGGGTTGCTTGCCCTTGAGCCAATTGAACCTGAGGATTTTGTAATTGAGTATGTAGGGGAGTTGATCCGTCCTCGGGTACCTTCAGTGACTCACTTTCTCCTTGTTATGATTTGGTGTTCTGCATTCTTCTCCTGCTTGTGTGGATTCATATGGTCTCTCAAATTGTTCTCATGCATTTTTATTATTTTTGTTCAGGTGTCAGATATTCGTGAGCGACTCTATGAGAAAATGGGAATTGGTAGCAGTTATCTTTTCAGGTTGGATGATGGCTATGTGGTGAGTAAACATATCCACTTTTGTTTGAAGAGCAAATTTTCCAAACTGCTTCTACTTAGCTGATGGGATCCCCATGAGTTTATCTAGTGCAATATATCCATTTATATTTGGCTTCCAAATTCTGTGCTCTTCTACTTTTAAGTAACGGCAATATGGATGTTTACATTCAGGTTGGATCTTTTATGAACTTTGGCATTTCCTAATTAATAGCTTTAGATCTTGCATAGAAAAGCGATCTATTAAAACTCTAGTCGTTGAAAATGGAAACAATCTAAAGCTAAGATGGTTCTGATAATAGTATTTTACCAAAGATCTTGAAAGAACTATTCTTTTACTCTTCTGCAATTTATCGAGTCACTTCTGAGACTGATATTTGATGCATATACCCCTTTTGTTACTTTCTTTTAGGGTAGATCGTGCTCCACTGTTCAGTTTTCCATTTCGCAGAATTTTTGCTTATCTATGTGAAAACATTTCCATATAGATGTATTTAGTTCATTGCATTGTGCCTGCATGAATCTGTTATCACACACAGCATGTATCTTAAAATATAGACAATTTTGAAGCAAACCAGATAATTATTATGGCTAAACTCATGAAATGTGAGT
This sequence comes from Brasenia schreberi, assembly GCA_036023115.1. Classification (NCBI taxonomy): domain Eukaryota; kingdom Viridiplantae; phylum Streptophyta; class Magnoliopsida; order Nymphaeales; family Cabombaceae; genus Brasenia; species Brasenia schreberi. The sequence continues at coordinate 13,280,716 of JAYKKT010000062.1, forward strand.
TACCTTATATTTTATGGAGGTTGTGTTTTATTCTTTCTTCGAGGCTGTCCCTGGCTGGCTTTTGTTGAATCTGTCGGTAGATACTGAAAGTTGTGGTTAATGATGGCCATGTAATGAAGAAAGGGGGAAGCACCTTGTCTGTGGCCATTTCTATGATGAGGATTATGCACATGGGAACACATACGGAAGTAATATTCCTTTGTGGTTTTCCAATAACCACACACAGACACACACACACACACACACACACACACACACATATATATATATATATATATGTATATATACCGTGTTGCCTGAGACTCGTATAAATGGATATTTTGATATACCTGTTACAGTCAATTTTCTTGAAATTTGTGCTTGTGGGGGTCTTCATAACTTCGTTATCTATTTGTTTTAGTGGCTTTATGATCCAGCTTCTCATTTATTCTTTTGATAGCTGTGGCTGTTGCTTACATAAAATGCACTGACATATTGTAACTGATCATTTGGTCACCTATTCTGTTTCAAACTTGCATAAGCTACAAAGTGCTTCCTGACCTTCCTTAGTTGGATTTAAATTATTTTTATGTGTCTGCTTCCTTCTTTAGGTGGATGCTACTAAGTGCGGTGGAGTAGCTAGGTTCATAAACCACTCTTGTGAGGTGACTAGATGAATTGACAACTTCAGATAATTCAATTGTTCTTAATACTATCTTCGGTCGCTGCTTAACTTTTGGCTTTATTGGTCAGCCTAATTGCTATACAAAAGTTATAACTGTGGAGGGGCAAAAGAAGATATTTATTTATGCAAAGAGGTTAATAGCTGCTGGCGAGGAGATCACCTATAACTACAAATTTCCCCTTGAAGAGAAAAAGATTCCTTGCAATTGTGGTTCTAAGAGGTAGGCCGTCATAATTCTTATAAATTTCCAATCCTTCTTGGTGTTTGAAGGCGTTTATCTTGTTTTCAAACCATGAAACTGCTTGTGCCTTATGATTTTAAATTGCATTGACTGTCTTGAATCTCTTGATTACTTATATCATTAAAGCCGATGATGTAAATCAAATAAATTGGATTCCGCACTTTGTTGTAAATCATTTGTATATTTTCTTTGAAGAAATATTTAAAAGATAAAAAGTTTAACGAACGATGCAAGAAATTGAGAGAAGTCTGTCAAAGTTATTAGAATTCAATTTAAAATTTCAAATTAAGCATTAATATGACCTATATATATAGAATAAACAACCAAACTTGCCATTGTCATTTTATCTGTTGAATTTATGCTAGCAGAGAGGGTGAAGCTGCTCTTTTTGCATGTTGTTCTTGTTCTGAATGTTGTACTGCTGATCTATCACTTACGTTTTTCTATTGCCAGTGCTGTCTTTGCATGCTGGTATTTCTTATCAATGATCTAATTTGGTATTTTCCATACGTCGTGGGTCACTGAATTGACAAATAAAATCTAATTATTTATTTTCTATTTTCCAGATGCCGTGGGTCACTGAATTAACATGAATCAATCATAAGGTATGAGCAACTTGTTGTTTCGGATTTTATTTCTTGCACTGGATCAGTCAATCATTTGATTCTGGTACCATTTTCAGGTGTTGCTGGACATTGCCTTCTCTGTCTTACTGTCATGACGCACTGATAATTGCAGTGGTAAGCTTATTTTTCTACATATTTGCCTCTGTTGTTGCAAGTGCTGGACTGGGCAATCTGTGTACATTATGACATTATTTTGCGAGGTCTCTGCATAAGGAGTTATGTTTTTTAACCCATATGAGGAGCTTGAAGTCGTTGTTTGCTCTTTGATCATAATATGATATTGATGGAATACTGTTCTGCTGATTCAAAGTTCACATATCGTGGGAAGAAAATGGGAAGTGCAAAAACTTTTGTATGTTTTTATATTAGAACAGGTATATGGTGGTAGTCTACCGCCGTAGCATTCACACTTATTTACATCATGCAGATGTCCATTGAAAATAGTACAGTATGGTGTTATTTCCTGTTACTTTTTTGTCCATGTGTTAAATTTGGTTGTAACCTAATTTTGAGCCACTTAATTTCCACATTTGTGAAAAACAGATCATAGAATATGATAAACTTTGTGAAACCTTCAAACACTGCCAATAAACTATGTAAAGCACCTTCATATGGTTGCGTCAAACATTTGGTGGCTAGAATCATGCAAACAATAGACTAGACCATTGTATGCTGTGATGGTTAGGGCAGCATTATTATATTTCCCCTTTATATTTGGAAAGTCCAACATTTTGTGTTATCGTGCTTTTATCTGGTGACTCGAGCAGGGAAAGTGCAGTCTCAATTGTAGCCCGTCACATATTTCTTTTGACATGGTTCTTTCAGTGCGTTGTCACAACATCTGGACAATTGTTGTTCGAGAGGAAGACGGCCACCACCAGATCTGTGCCTTCATCATAGCTGTCTCTAGCTCTTTGTATGTAACTTCACTGCTTATACTATTTCAATGTACAGTAAATTAAGAAAGTCCCAGTTTTGGTGCTTTTCCCCCCAACAAAGTGGTGTTTTCTGGGTGTGATTGATTTGCATCGCCTGATAATAATGAGTTCATAATGCGATAGGTTTTTCATTTTGTATAAAGACCCACTTGCACATGAATCTCGGACTAAACTGGAAGGTTAGATGATACCAGATGGTTATGTTGAATATCATGTCTTGCAACTTTGAGTACTCGCTCTATCTTTTTATAATCGGGTATGAACTATTCACGACTCACAAAATATAATGCAGACAGATAGTTTGGCATGTGATGTTCTTAACCTTGTCTTCTCCTTCCTTTTTTTTTTCCTGTTATAACTAGACCACGTCCTGAAGCCTAGTTGCTCCTATGTGGATGCTACCGAACTGTCTTAACTGCCATGTGTGTCTGTAAGTGGCCTGAGGAAAGAAAAGGGGAGGGGGGACCTTCTGGTTATGGTGAATGCTGGATATATTAAACCGTTTGAGTCAGCCTCAATATAAATTACATGGTTAGTTCCATAGGTTCAAAAAGGAGACTTTTTATTTAAAAAATTAACTTGGAATATACGTATATAAATGCATTTGACTTGTTTCTTGCAAGACCTCTTGACCTAGAAAGGAATAGTAAGTAGTCTTACGACTGCCATGAGTTCAAGAGGTGCTTGTAATAGTTTAATGTTGGATAAATGCTATACATATCTATAAGTATATAAAGGTCTCATAAATATATTATTTTGATCAAAAAACATTTCTACATGATGTGAGTAAATTATGATATGAAATTACATTCTAATAATTCTTTTAGCTGTCACTAACATCTGATATGAGACATACTGTGTGAACTATAATTCTTCAGTTAACCGTGATGGAAAACTTAGCTGTGGACTATGATGCTGATGAACCTATTGACTGTTTTCGATGTCAAAATAAATTAAAGTATTCAAATACTAAGCAAAAGAAATTGATTATCTGAAGTGTCTAGTACATTTTGACTACCAAGGAATATGTTCCTCAAATAATCAGACGTGCTAGATACCATTTTTATTGTCATGATTTTCATGTAGCATGCCCACCATTATTAATCAGAATCTAAAATTATTAAAACATCAAATGCAGATGGAGTCAAGCAACGGAGTTGCTCCAAGACAAGGGTCATCGTGGACAAGTCACTGGCTGAAGCCTGATAGTGGATCAGGTTTTAAAGCAATTGATTTGACCCAATACAGGGCCCCAAACCTGATAGTGGGTAAGGTTTTAAAACAATAATCGGGACAATTTTGCCTTGTGAGGTTTGGTTATCACCTTACTGAAGCTGGACATTCTAGCTTTTGTCAACATTGTTATTTCATTTTTGGACTCTGTTGAGTGCTCCGTCACTCTTATCAGTCTGCATCACAAGTGAGAGGTTAACATGTATATACATATTTTTTCCAGGATGAGGTTCGGGGTTGGAGACTTGCAGAGATTGTCGAATCCCTATGTCACTCAAGTGACGTTCATCTCGTACCATAGAGAGATAACTTATGGTAATACGAGTGTTCTTTTACGGTGAATGAGAAGTTTGGAATCATTCGCATGTAACGCTATGTTCTTTGAGCAACTTTGCCCCATTAGAGTTGAGTTGTACTTGTAATTCTAACTGACAAGAAAATCGTTAGCTATGTATCTAAGATGTTCAACATTTTGAACGTTATCTTCAATCATTTTATTGCTTGTGGGCTCTCCTTTCTTGTTCAAAGAATCTACAAGTGCAAGCACGAAGTTTCAAATATAACGTGTTAATCTCCCATCTTAGAGTTACTTTTTATCATGATCCCTAACGTTATATACCGTTCAAATTTTGGTGGCTGTGAATGTTGGTTATTATGCGAAGAGACTTGAGATTCAGTATTGCAATTCATAAGCAGCTTAAGTTTTATATGACGATACATGATTTATCCCTATTTCTAACCGAGCACCACCCAATGGAACCTACCAAATAGGTGATGACAATATTCGTACCTCCATCATTGACCACAATAGTGAAAAGAAGCGTTTTCTGGCTCTAGATTTTGTTGGACGCATTGACGTCCAGTGCTGGTCGTTAAGCAGTCTATTAGCTAAGTTGAAAGGAAGTGGGGTCGAATATTGGCTGCTTAGATTTAGTAACATGAGTTCTTGGTTATTGGAGCATGTAACACTAGCTTCTTATTGTCCTGTTTGTCGTGAATGTGGTGCCCAAAAATTATTTTCCAAGAGATTCCAGATTTTTTATTTATGTAGGATTTTCCTTTTGATGAAATTTATGGTAGATTTCTTGTTTGCAGGAACTATCACAAGCCCAGTTTTCACGAGATGAATGTTCTCAAAACGTAGTTTTCACGAGGTAAATTGGTGCATGGGTATGTGGTTTATTGCTTCTCTTATAATTCTTGCTTTCTTTCTATCAGAAGAAAATTATCCTGTGCCATGATTGAGTAGATCCCATGCATACATCTGCATTGATGACATAGTCTTTCATCTAGAATCCAAGAACAAAAGTCCCCCCTTATGACTATAAATGAGTTGAAACTGAGGTAAGGGAGTTCGTTGTCTTTCTCAAGGCCGAATGTTGTTTGTTGGCTAGTTTTCTTCTGTGTGTTCATTATACACGAGCTCCTTCTGAGGCGAATCCTGAGTTCGATGAGCCGAGCACATTAAACTTGGAAATCCTAATTACTTTTATCTAATTTTCACTGAGAAAATGAATCTCTTGCCTTTATTTTTTTTGGGGGATTAGTCTTTTTATGCATCCTCTAATTGTAAAAATAAAATTCACGACTCACTAAGAACACAAATATCCATTCAATTCATCGGGCTTTACATGTCGTATATGTCAATGCAAATATGATGTGTGCCCGCCAGCCCATATGAATCGGGATGTTGAGCGCCTCCGCTATTCAAGTTTGTCCCGCCATAACTTGCCCAATCGTGCTCAACAGATGAGCCTGGCCAACTTGCCATGAGCCAAGATGAATCAAACGTTGATGAGTTCATCCCTCTTTTGCAGTCCTAGCAACTGAGCGTGCTAGTAAGAGTGAGTTTTGACATGCAAATAAACGCGACCACCCTTTGACAGTAACGTGCTATTTATACTTGTATTCTTGGTTAAACTAAATTGGCAGAAGTTGATTATAAGTGCTAAAGGCTGCCAAGTCCCAACTAAAGTAGTTACCAAGATATGTATTGACGTATAAAAAGTACTCTTCGTTTGGATCTCATCTGCTTAACCATGATTATGCCCCTTTTAACTCGGTGGTAGAGTGACGCCTTCATAAGGTGGTAGTCATCGGTTCAAATCCGATAAGGGGCAGTTCTTGATTTATAATTGTTTTCTTTTTCGGTGTGTTGGAGATGGATGTGAAAAGGGGATTTAACTAGCACAAAGAGTAATAGATAGCTCACTTGACTAGGGTTCAACTCACAAGTTAAAGGAGGCCATGAGTTCAATACCAAAGACATGCATCTGACATTGGGCTCCCCGTTGTAACGATAAAAATGGGAAATTGACTAAACAAGCTTGTTTGTCATGAAAGTGTTACTGGGTTTGAGCATTTGTTGATTAATTATGATAACCGGATGTTCTGGATAGGGATACAAAGACATAATAATAGTATAAAAATAACCCGAGCGATTCAAAAGCATGTCCATTGTTTATAAGACATACCGTATGTATGGTCAACCTCTTGTGGGCAAGTGACTTTTGAAGGGTTAGACTGAAGCCTCCCTCTTTATTTATTTTATTTGTTACTATTACATATCTGCTTCTTGCTTTCTGGTAGTATTTTTCCTTTTCCTGCTACATGTGACTAAATGAGAAGATATCTTGAGTGATGTTTTTGTTGGGTGCGAGAGACTTGATGGTTCTGGTAATCGGGGTAGCGGCAAGTAGAAAAGTTTTTGAAGGTTGAAGGACTTCCATCTAAATTCTTAGTTTTGTTTCTCCTTTGTGTGTGTGTGTGTGGCTTAGCCTCTTATGTTGTAATATATGAGCATATTGCCTTTCACTAATTCGTGACTTTGTACAATCGGTTTTATCTTTCAATGCAATTTGCAATTTTTGGGTGATGGTGTGGTAGGAGCGAGCCTTGTGCACAAGTCGAAGCCCCGTGTAGGCCCTGACGAAGTGGTCCCATTCCGGAGTTCTATTTTGGATGGTTTCAACAATTCATCGGGGAGCCACTGTTTATAGCTCTTATAAATAGGAAAATTATTTCTTTTCTATCTTATGTTTTAGATTTGACATGTGAATTTTCTGTGATGTGTGCGTGTGTGGGAGAGAGAGAGGGAGGAATGTAAGAGCTTTCGGCCTCCTGCTGCCTTGTTATGTCGAGATCTTTCAGTAGTTCTATGCACTTCCTGTTCTTCCAAGTCTAGCAACTTTTAACCCCCCTTCTCTCTAGCTCAACGGAAGCAGCAAAGAACTCCGTACTTGTATAGAAGCATCCCTATTGTCGAAACCGAGCGAGATGACTCGTTGTTTTTACTGCCTCAATAAGCCTCCTCACAAATAGCGAAGCCACTGGCTTGATGATAATGATCTTTGATCAATCCTAACTTTTGTAGAATACCAACCAGTCCATCTGCAAGTTCAAAACTGTTCCTCAGACTGCACATAAGACATTCGAAAACAAACAAACAGAGCATGTCTAGCAATAACTCAAGGTCACGAGTTTGATTCTTAGAGTGTGCATCTGGCTTCAGCCTTCCCATCAGGTGAAGCTGGAAGACTAGAAACTGAAAATAGTAACAGTAGAACAAACTCAAATCAGCTCATGGCGGATTGGATCATCTATCCGTTTATGAAACATGTAAATGTGCTCTTTTCTGGGTCACAATGGGAGGTCGAAACCGACACAAACGCACACAACCGTCCAGGAGTCGAACTTTCAACCCGTGACGCTCAGGTGAATCTGTGTTTTTTTCCAAACCAAACATCGCTACCCTAACTGTTACCTTGCCTTAAGGTGGTAGCTTACCCTTATCATAAACCCCACGGAGCATGATGTCGTTGTTGCGTCCATGCCGATGACATGGTTCTCGTGAGAAGTTCAATAGTAAGTTTTAAGGTAAAAAAGCATTAACCGGCTGCCGCCACTTAGTATAAATTAAGGCTGTTGTGCCAGCAAAATGAAAGCATTGTTAGGCTTCAAAGCACTAACTTTGCTATAGGTGTGGCCTTGGAAACTTATTATAGATATACTGCTACGGCTCCGTGGGTGCGAGGGTTTACTTAAATGGCAAAGCCCATTACATCCATGGGTCGAGGTGTCAGTTTCTAATGGCGGATGGCATTACGTAAAGAGGACTTGGCTTGTAATGATGCAGGGCAAAGACCAGAGGTAAGGAACTTGGTGTGTGCAAAGGGTAAAGCACACGAGGAAAGTTTAATCACAAAACTTGAGTTGCTTATTTGACGCAACGCCACTGTATATCAACTCAAAAGCCATGAAAGTGTAGATTGTCAAGAGTATGCTGATTGACCGTAACCGGAAAGACGACTTTCGAGTAGCAAATGCGACAGAAAGTGAGACGGTTGCCTTCTCGCCACTTGATAGATTTAGGGCTCACCGGCTTTCGGGATCGACTAAGAAGTAGCTTAATTTCTCAATATCTTCTGCACCTGTTTGAAATCTCCTCGTTGGGGTCAACTTGCTCTAATTTTATATATGCTATGTTATGTCAAGATTTTTAGTTTTTAATACATTGATGCTAAGTCGATCTATAAATTAATTTATTGTCTGCCTTTATATCTCCTTTATAATATGTACCTTTCATGCTATACCCACGTTGGTCAACTAGCTCTAATTTTATATATTATATCTTTATCAGAACTTAATTTTTTAATATATTGATTCTAAGTTTTTAAGTGATTTTATTAATGATACAATTGTCACCAATCTTCAAAATCGTCTTTCTATAAATAGCATACGTCTATTATTTTTATGTGATTTTAAGATGCATAACTCTTACTTGCATTTCTTTTTTTTTATTTACAAGAGGAGGCTGAAGCCTAACACACTCACACATGCACCTCTGGAAGTCGAACCCCCCACCAGCAGCAACGGCGCTAGAGCGCCCTGCCGGTGAGCTATCTGGGTGGTGGAATTTCTTTGTAAACAGTTAGGCCCGTTAGAACAGTAAGAGGTGTCAAGACGTGTCGCGCATTTCCCCTCATCTTCGCGGGACATTCAGCGTTGAATTACGAGTGGAAAATTCGGAGTTGTACTTTTCGAGATCCTTGAACTCATTGGAGGGCGCGCCTTCCGCGTCTTCTTTCAGGATCTGGTGCAACACTCGCCATAGATGCCACAAACCAAAAAAGAGGATTTTAAGCCAATCTTCTTTATTCTTTTCAAACCAATCGCCATAACTTTCCTCTTTTTCTTCCCGGAGGATCAAAAAGGATAATTTCACGACCAATCGAGCAAACCATGATCTCTTTCTTCTTGGAGGATTGAAATCTTTGTGTGTGTGGCTGTGTATGGTTTGCAACAAAAATCGAAACGATGAGAAAGAATCAGCGGTGGATTACCATCATGTTCTTCTTCTCCATTGTTCTCCTGGTCACTCCCCAATCTGTTCGATGTCAACCAACGGACACAAACACCACTGATTGCTTTTCCATCCTGCAAATCCCAGCAGCAGACAGGTGCGGCTTCTCTCTTACCCACTGCCCAACTTCTATTTTCAACGATTTCTCCCTACATTTTTGCTTTCTCCACCAATCCCCCCCCTATCGATTCCCATCTTCGCCCTCATCATCCTCTTCCAATTCTACGTCCTCGTCCAGACGGCCAATCTCCACTTCTCCGCCACCGTCACCGCCACCGACCTCGCTGCTGTCCTCCGCCTCTCCCCGTCCATGGCCGGCGTCACCCTCCTCGCCCTCTACGGCCCCCCATTCGCCGTCAGGCCGTCCCAACTCTTCCGGGATGGTTTCTTCTACTTGGTCGCCACATCAGGGGCGTTCTGCGGTACCTAACCGGCTCGGTTTTTCTCTGGCAAGCGATCGGGCTCGTCGGCTTCTACTTGCTGTTCGTTGGTGTTGTAATTTGGATGGATTTGGACGCGGAAGCAACAGCGAAAGATGTGGAGAGGGTCGTCAGTTTGGAAGCGAAAAATCGGATCCGGTACAATGAGTTATCGACTCGTGATCAGGAACTCGATGACGATTCCTTGGCCGGTGGCTGTGAAGATTCTGAGCTGCGCGGTGGGGGGTTGGTTGCAGACTACGGGAAAGAAGGATGCCTTAATTGGACTCACGCCCATTTAAAAAAGGTGGGTTATTCTTTTTTCACTTTTTATCTTTCAATACCAAGACTAATGTTCATTTGAAGTTGATAAATTGTGAGGACACATTTACTGCTCTTCGAACAATATCGGTGACGATGATGATGGTTTTTTTTTTTTGTGTTATCATGTGTTTTATATCGTTAGGCTACTGCGTATGTGTGTCCTGTTCTTCAAGTATGTTCCTTCAAAGACTGATACGGTTGGCATGGTTTTCTCAACTAAAAACGTTTCCTAGAGTGCTGATTATGTTGTCTAGGCAGTACAGCATGAAATTTGATGATAAACAAAGCATGAAATACACAGTTAGAGATGCCTATTTTAGCTCTATCAGAAGCTGAAGTAGTTGAAGGCATTATGGAAGACTAGTAAAGTTGGCTGACTCTTGAGAGCGTGTCATCTTATCTTATATTTGAATGCATGCATAATGTTCCGCTTTCCTCTCACACCTTCAGAATTAATTTTTGTTGGGACCCCTTAATTCAGTGCTTTTTGATAGATAATGGATTGTGCATATCCATCATGGTCGTTATCACCTTCTGAATAGGAACCTTTACTTCAGGCAATATTTTCCCATCTTCTTATGTTTACAGACAATTTTTGATCACATGTTGGTCATATGTGATGCGCTTTTCCGTTCATCATGTGTAATATTATACTCAGATGAGCTCCTTGATCATCTTTTCTTCATGTTGGTTCTTTTTGTTTGTGATGATGATTCATGTTCATTTAGCCTTTTTCTTAGATCATTCTATAGCATGAATATCAATCTAATGTCCCATTTCATGTAAGGATTCAGGATACGTCATGTCTGTGTGACTGCATAATAGCAGATCAAGCGAGTAATCCAAAAAGTGTGGGCTTAATATTCACATGGTGACTAAAGATAGAAAAGAACACGCAGCATGAAACAATATTGATCATTAGGTAAGAGGAATATAGTATACAATAAAAGTTTTTTATAGCCCAACAAGGAGTAACAAACATGACGTGGATGCACATTAGGGATCTATGTAAAATAATATTCAAAGTGGCTAGAAAAAATTCAACATGTATGTCCACTTATAAAAAGATAGAACTGATCAAACAATCATTGAGAGAAACTATGTTAAACATAAATCTTATCTTTCATCATGATGTATTTATTAATAAAGTACCATGTGTGTGGGAGAATCACGGGAAAAATGGATATGTTTGGGGACAATATTGAGATCGTCAATATAATGTCCACTAATAACTAGAATATGGAGGCAAACGCCAAGAGCATTAGGTAAACAATCTAGATCTACTGCATGGTTACCCGGCTACAGGGGGCATGCAGGTACAGGGCATGAGTGCAACAATATCGAAAAAATGTTGGCAGAGGGTTATTGGGGTGTATATATTAAATATATAGCTTGTACATAATTTATTCAAAGGTGTTATTGATGATATGCGTTGTTCAATAAGATGTTAAATAATATAATTTCAAAACAACTCATCAGTATATATATATTGTTTCAAAATAAGGTACCACAGTGGATTTAATATACATAACAAGAGGCATATCTAAAACCTACGGAGAAGTAAAAAGGTGGATAGAGGCAGGTTGAAGCCAGATCTGCATCAGATATGACTCATCTCCAGCCCCATTTCCCACACGAATACTTGTTACTGGGTGCCATAGGTGCTCAGGTAGGCATTGACTATTTGACTGTGCCATGGTAACACAAGTGTGCTTTAAAACTAGGTCAAGGGATCAAAACAACAAAGCCAAGTTGGAAATTGAAATATATAGTATATGGATGTAAATTACAACAAATTGGAGTAACATCGAAAATAATAGATGAATTTAAGAACAAATGAATTGATTGTATCTCTCACAAATTTTGTTGTCCCTGAAATACCATGGCGTTCATTGTTGACATGGGATATGCACGCCAGATGAAGTGCCTTTGTGACTTACCTGCAAGGCATGCCCGAGAAAGTGTGTTGCACCTATGCAAATGATTTTTTTTGCACGTCTCACAATGTTATTACTTGCAAGTAACTTCAGGAATCCTAGAGAAAGCAACCTCTGCAGGCCTTGCTACATCATGTCCAATATCCAAGTTGAGCTGACAAGTTTAACGTATTCTGCATAATATGAAAATTAGTTGTATAGCTGATGAATTTCATGGTAGTTGGATATCCAAGTTGAGATGAAAGCACAATGCATTTAGAGCTGCAGAGTGCAGAGAGATTTACTTAAAGATGCTCAGCATGTATATATCTGTTGCTTTGGTACATTTAGCTTTTTCATATTGCACCTTGCTCAATTGCATAATACAGGATGTTGTTAAATGCAAATAACATGGAATTGGTCATTAAGAATTCACTTTTAGGAATAGAATTATCCAGTCGACCTTTCATTACCGTATATTCAAGGAAGGATTGCCTGGTAACATCTTACCAGTAGATGGTTCCATCATTGCGGTGGCGCTTTCAGTTCAACTTCAACCAGGTCGACTGGAGATGTGTTATTCTCCAAGTGCTATTGAATTTGATCAACCAATGTTGAATCCCAGCTTCGTCTGTGTGTGTAATGGTTTTAGCAATAACTACTAAATGCACCTTTTGTTTTGTTATTGAATCAGCATTGTGACATCTACGGGCATTTGAGGGGCATGAATTTGTTATGTTACTGCATACATCAGTGTTCTGATGGTTGTCTTTACTTCGCTTTCTGAACAGGTCTCGATCTTCTGGGAGGTTCCAGTCTCCACTGTTCTGAGGCTCACAATTCCATCAACAGCACCTGAAGATTGGAGAAAATTCTATGCTTGTGCAAACGTAGTTCTCTGCCCAGTTGCACTTCTATATACGTTGAGCTCTTTCATCCCTTTTAACTACCCAATTGTATTTCTCCTTCCAGGTGTCCACTTTCCCCTTTGGTCAGTTGTTCTTTCCCAAAGCATCATCTTGAGTATAGTTTACTATGTTTCCGTCAAAGATCCACCAGACAGAAGAAAACTGGACACTGATATTGAGTTTCACGATGAGTATGTTTTGGATATCATCAGTGGCTGGGGAGCTCCTGAGTTGTTTGTCAGCTGTGGGTGTGATACTCGATCTTTCTCCAGCTCTATTAGGTCTGACAGTTTTGGCTCGGGGTAATTCAGTTGGAGACCTTGTTGCTGATGTTGCAGTGGCAAAAGCTGGCCAGCTAGCCATGGCCATTGCCGGCTGTTTTGCGGGACCTATGTTCAACATGCTTATTGGTTTTGGTTCAGCATTAGCGTTTCAGACAGTGCAAGCATTTCCTCATGGTTATGATTTGATATTTAATGCGAATATTGTAGTTGCATTTGTCTTCTTGCTGTTCAGTCTGATGGTATCGTTTTTTATGGTGACTTGGTTCAGGTTTAAGGTGCCAAGGTTTTTGGGCTTTTGCCTTGTAGGACTTTATGCATTGTTTATTATAATAAGCTTATTTGTTGCAAAATTTTCAGAATAATTGGTTTACTGGTAGGTACAATATTTTTATGAGTTTTGTAGGTCCTACTTGTACATTTCATCCCTTGGTCCTTGATTACATATCTTGCATTAAATTGTTCAACATGAGAAATTAAACAAGAGCTGATGTGGAATAACTCTTTCCCATAGCTATCTATGGTATGTTGGTACCTTTCATTAGTCCGTACGAAGCACAGCTTAGTGAATGCATGACAATAGTGTTGGTTGAGAGTTGAGATACTGTAATTCCATCTCCTCTGCATATTCCACAGAAATGCTTCGTTTCCAAAGATGCCTACTCTGTTAATTCGAGTTTCCTTGTGAGATCAAGTAGCTGCCGTGTAACAAAATTCCTTCATTTGATATAAAACAGCTTTCGATTAATGGAGAACTGCATGAGCACGAATATTTCCTCAGCTTTGAAACTTGCAAAGTATTCATGCCATGCCATTATGCATGACATTCTATTTCCTTCATGCTAAAAGGTGAATTTGTTTGAGAGCTCTAGCAGGATGCTATTGCAATTCTATCACTCAACAACCAAATCAAATCAGATATTAAACCCATCATAAGAGAACCAGTCAAGCGGTTTCTCCTTCTAGCAAAGGAATTGACTCTCATGGCACTACGCCCATGCTAGTTGATAAATAGCATAAGCCCTGGTGGTGAGGGTCCCGAATTTTGGAGAATTCTTCACTTACACAGCTAAACGGGTCCGTCTTCGTAACATCAAGAGCCATCCAAGGTTTCCGTGGGACGGATCAAAGGGTTTACCAAATGCGTTTCCAAGAGAAGAATATACAACGATAACCAAGTGGTGGAATCTTTGCTTTTAGCTGGCACGATTAACATCTCTAACACGAATCCCATTATATAAAGAAACAATTAATTGGACAGAAAAGGGTCAACTAGCGCATCAGGAAGAAGATGCATCAGCTTCATAAAATAATTCATACACAACCGAAGAAGAGTTGGTTTGAAGAGGACGGCATGCAAACGAAGAAACTGAAATTGAATACAGTTTGAAATTTTAAAGAAGTATGTAATTATACTAACTAAAATACACGAACGTCAATTCAAAGAAAAAGATCTCCGGAATCGAGGAGATTTTGCGTTCTAGGAGTTCTCTGCAATCGTTTTTCCGTGCCATATTCAATAAAACCATGCTAGGATGAAACCATATGCCACTAATTACACTCCTGCTTCATCTGCCTTAGAGAATACGAGTCTGATGTATAGAAACCATAAAAGAGACAATAGACTTGGATTAATGAATCGAATTGGACCAACAGATGATGAAACCACAACCAACACATGCACCATGTATGAATGTTCATCGTCCCTGCATGTCGATCTTTGGGAACAAGGCAGTTCGAGAGTTCTCGTTGCTGCTGTCCTCTAACACCTCGTCGGCAGAATCAGCAAGAAGATCCTCAGGCCGGAGAGGCGCCGGCCTTATGGGTGTGACGGCATCACCTTCATTTTTATCTTGAGAAGAAGCAGAAGCAGATGTCGCGTCATGCAGATGCAAAGCATGCTCAAGGTTCCACAGGACGTCTCCCATGGTTGGTCTGTCGACACCATACTCAGCAAGGCATTTCTCGGCGGCTTCCGCGAATTTATTGAGTGATCCAGGTGCAATCGAACCGACGAGATTTGGATCAATGATCTTCTCCAGCAGACCTTTTCTCTTCCACTGCAATGCCCACTCTGCGAGGTTCACTTGCTCTCTCGGCAACGCTGGATTGATCGCCGGCCGTGCACATAGAACCTCAAACAACACCACTCCGAATGAGTACACATCTGATTTGTCTGTGAGTTGTGTTGCCTTCTAAAGTACTCAGGATCAAGGTAACCAAAGCTGCCCTTAACTGCGGTACTCACATGAGTCTGCTCCATTGATGGTGCAGCTTTCGACAAGCCGAAATCTGCCATCTTCGCGATGAAATTCTCATCTAAGAGTATATTGGTAGTCTTGACATCTCTGTGTATGATTCCTTGAGCTGCACCTGTGTGTAAATAATGCAGCCCCCTCGCGGCCCCAATACACACTTCCAATCTTTGTTTCCATGACAGGGGAGGAAGATTTTTGCCATACACGTGATCTCTTAGCAGGCCATTAGACATGTATTCGTATACTAAGATCATCTCGTTGTTCTCGTCGCAATAGCCGATTAAAGAGACGAGATGCCTGTGTCGGAGCTTTGAGAGCATTTGTATCTCTGTCTGGAATTCATTCATCCCTTGTTCTGATTGTGGGTTGCCTCTCTTCACGGCCACCTTGGTGCCATCATCAAGCTCACCTAAGTACACGTTGCCGAAGCCGCCAACGCCGATGATGGCCTTCTCGTCGAAGTTCTTCGTGGCTGACTGCAACTCTGAGAAGGTGAAGTAGCGGCCGAGGCCCATCGCCGACGAGTAGAAGAAGCTAGTTTTCTGTGAACCAAATTGTGATCCACCGTGGCTGGTCATAAAGGTGGAGTGACCACCTGGGTGCAACGGCAGCAGCCATGAAGAGAAGCTATTCCTCTTCTCCCAGTCCCTTGGCCGCTGTTGCCACCGGCGCACTACCATAGCCAACCCCACAAATGCGCCAATTGCCATAATAAGGCCCACGGCGACGGCCACATTGCTTCGCCGTGCCTCTGAGCTTCCGGCAAGGACCCTTGATCCGTCGACCGAGAATTCTCCATCTAAACTCCCCAATGAATTGCTCATCTTGAATATCTCCACTCCATTTAGTATGGCATTGCCACTCTCCCCTCCATCCTTAACGGGACCGACTTGCACGACGATCCGGTCGCTGGCCACCGATGCATTGAGCACAAAATCACGGTAATACGGCGTCGCGAGGGCACCGGCGAGCGTGGAAAGATCGAGCTGGGCGACGGCCATGCGCCGATTGAGGTACACGTTGAAGTAAAGTTCGTTCAGGCTCTTGCTAACGATATCGCAGAAATGGAGCCGCACCATGTAACTGAAGGCTGGATCGACGTCAAACACCCATGTTATGTTAAAGTTCGAGTTCTTTACCTTCGCCATTTCCGTCGCCGTCGCGTAAACAAAGCTCGGGGCAATCACCGGCTCTACGCCGCCATTTTCAGGATCGAATTGCACTGCTCTTGGCTCGACGTCCACATTGTGAGCAGCTGCCTTGACCTGAAGGAAACTCCAGTTGTCCCCGGCCCAGAATCGACCAAGGGTGTCGTTCTGCATCGAGAGAGACGGGCCACCCACATTAAGCCGGTAGACGATCTGGAAGGCCGTACTCGGGTCGACGGCGAAATCGCTGACCGGACCTATCGCCGAGGCCGACGCAGGAACAAGCGAGTCCGGTGCCGATACGAACTCGACGGCATTCACGAAGGCTACCGAATTGCGAAGCGGGGAGAAGGTCAAGGAGAATGTCTCGTCGGTAACATTGACGAGATACTCGCGGAGCTCGCACAGAGAAGAATTCGCGCTATTGAAAGAATGGAGAAGGACGAAGTCCGTGGTGGTGACGGAGAAGACGGCGTCGGTGAGAGCGAATTCGGAGTTCCCGAAGGGGAAGAAATGGAGTCGCACCCAATGCCAACCTTTTCGAGCCACACTGAACGTGAACGTCGCTTGCTCCACGAAAATGCTCGCCGTTAGGTACACCGGCGAGGTCACGGCCGGCGAAGACTGTGTGGTGACTTGTATATTTCCTTTGGATGACAGAAAGGAAGAAGATTCAGGATCCGACTTGAACACTCGGCCGTCCGAGAGGGTCGTGGCCGTCGCAGAACCGCAGTCGATTAGATAATTGTCTTCGGGGACAAAGGTCGCCGTGGTCGTGGCTTGCGCTGACGAAGGAGTGACGCAAAAGAAGAGAAGAAGAAGAACGGATGCCGCCGCTAACGGCGGCACCGTAGAGATGGTACCCATTTGTTTTGGTTTTTCTTCTTCTTCTTCTTCGTAATGGTGGTGCTACTGATATGGAAGAAGGCCGGCATCCATTGAAGGAGAGAAAGAGGTGCTTGGCTTCTGGTATTTTTCTTCGTTTTGGGTTTGTGGCTGCATTCTTTCGAGGACAAGGTGGAGGATGCAAGGCGAAGGGAAATTGCTAATGCAATTGCCTGTTAGGATTTAGGAGGCACTATACTCAGCTATCACCAGGTGGATCGCTTACCGCGTTCTGCGTCTCTCTCTCTCTCTCTCTATATATATATATATATATATATATATATATATATATATATATATATATATATATATATATATATATATATAAAGTTCCTGTCTATATTGTCAACATTGTAGATCCTGTCTAAGATTGCATGAGGTCCTAAGATTGACCATTGCTTGATCGACTGGAAATATTGAGATCCTACCATACCTCATTATTCTTAAAAATTATTTAGTTAACATGAAATATGCTTTCCTATTCAATGAAATTAATAAAATCAATTGAAGAGAAAAACTAGTTTGTAGTTTTGCGTGTTCTTTGCTCTTAAGAGTGTTTATAAGTTGTATGCCAATTAAATGAAGTCGTATCTCAATCAAGTCAAATGAAGAAAGCTGAATGGTACTTAACCTTGATAGAGTGCTATTAAGGATTTAAGTAAGTTTCATTTAGGTGTTTGGATCTTTAGGATTGTCTCGATCATAAAACACAAATTGTGATGGGGGTGTTACTATTGATACGCTTTTTTTTACTAAACATACACTCCTTTAGTTTTCAAAAGTACTTATGTTCATATTTTCTCTTCCACTTCTATTATTTAAACATCACAAAATTAAGCATGTTTCATCATCCACCACGAAGAGTAATGTGATTCAATCGTGTCATCTTCCTGATAAAGATGCACTCATTGTGCGTTGCTCCTCAAATAGTGGCGTGTAGAGAACACGTTTGCTCTTTAAATAAAATATGCTTCAAGCACGTATCATTGCTGACCACCAATACAAATCTTATTTTCTTCATCTAATTTCTCGTATAATGAGATCACATGAAAATATCATATTCTATGCATAAAATAAACAATTTTTTTTAGATTTTTTTTTATATAGAGAGCCTTAAACAAGATTCAGTAACTAAAAGAACTGTGGTACTCGGTGAAGAGAATGTTCGAAATGAAGTTGATATTTATAAATAAGAATTAAAAACATTGTAGAAGAGATAATGTGACAAAGCAATTGAATTGTGATGAGAGCTTTAGGAGAGAAATGTATGACATTATAGTGTTCATGCACTCCAAGTAAAATTGGTGGAATAAGTCAGTAAGGTGATCCACGAAATCTCATAGTAGAAATAGTTTATTAAGGAAACGCATGTAGCAAAAACGCTTTAGAACTATGGAGGCATGGGGACAATGGTTTTGGTGAACAAAATTAAGATGGCTAACAAATTCTTAAATTGTTACATCATATGATCTTCTCATGATGATTTTTTTTGTGTTACAAGAGGAGGCCGAAGCCTAACACACCCACCCACACATGCACTCTCTGGGAGTCAAACTCCCCACCATCAGCAAGGGCACTAGAGCGCCGTGCTGTTAAGCTAACACTCTCGGTGCATGATGGTTTTTTATTAAAGGATAAACATTTGAATAGTTTTGTCTAAACACAAATTTAGATTTTGTTTGAAAGAAAATTAATGATGTTGTAAAGACAACAAGTACTCTAAGAATTTGCAGATGTTGTGGACAAATAGGCTGAAAGCCTTCAAATCAATTTCATTATGTTTCCAATCCTTGTCGAACGAAGCACAAAAATCATTTTCAGATCAAAAAGAGGTGGTGATAGAACCTACAGCATGCAAAACGTTCAAGAAGCTTATCCTACACTGGAAAATCTTTGAAGAAGAATGAAAATCTTCATACTCCAAACGCGTACATACATAAGCTACACAGCTGAGACAACATCAGCATATACATAAACTCCCATCTTCTCGAAATATGACGTCTGAACAGAACCATCCAGTGTTCTCTCACGTGCGCGCGTACGCGCACACACACACAGAGGATTGTACGTTGCTTTCACACAATTCAACCATTTCTGCAGGGACCTCATAGCATGAACTTTTGTGGAAGCATCATGCCACGAAGGTAGCAGTCTCGCTAATGCTCTAATGAAACTAGTAAATCTTAACTGAACCAAAATCAATTTTTCGTTGAACTGTAAGACACCCCACCAAATTTTCCTGAGTCAATAACCTTACGGGCTTGGTTGGGGACTCATGGGTAAAGCCATTTAGGCCTCCAATTTTTTTAGGCTTCAAATTTTTAGTTATAACAATACAATTTTGTAGACAAAAGTAATTATGGAATAGACTTAGGCCTCAAAGTTTTATACATTAGGCCTCAAAAAAATTCTACTGAATAAACTTGGGCTCGAAACTCATACACTTACTAATGTAGGCCCCGAATATTTAGACTATATACACTAAAAGATGTTTCTCAAAATTAAAATAAATAAAATCTTATTTGAGATCAACAACGTTTCAAGAAGCCATATTATCAATTTTAGAGGAACTTGATGTGAAGTGGAAAGGACTCGTTTGAGTGTTTCGCTTTAGGTCTCAACTTGCGGTGAGCCACCCCTGCTTGGTTCTCCTAACTGCAAAATTTCGATTAGTCTTTATCTTATGTAGGCCCAATGCACGAGAGGATTTCTTGTATCTAAATCCACGATTTTCTGTGACTTTTTAAAGTTAGGACAAAGTTGTATTTAGTTAGTTCGACGCATCCCATTTTTCTTTCAATCTGTTTTCTTCGATAGGATGAGTATATTCGCAATATCGTGATCTATTTTGTTTCCTTCGATCTTTAAGATGTATACATGCCGACTGTTCTTTTATTGGCTAGCCGAGGTCAGGTAGACTGCTTACCAGATTTGCACACCCTGGGTATTGAACTCTTGACCTTCAACTTGAAGGTGGCTTTAGTTGAAGCCGGCTCCTTTTTAACATGTGCCAAGAATTGCCTTTCTATGCAAGTATTTTCCTTCTTGCCCTATAAATCGATTACACTGTGAAAAGACACAGCAACATCCTCCCCAGTTTACTCGGCACCAATGTCTTCTGATTTAATTAATCTCAAATGGCCACTGTAATCTTATGATGCAAGACGCAATCATCAGTATGGAGTTATGCATGCAAGTCATAAAATACTAAAACAATTCCCAACAACACAAAGCTCATATTCCATAGTTTCAGTAATGATAAATCACGGATTATCTGCATAATCTATGAAATGGGGTTAGCAACAGAATGAATACCTCAAAGCTTTCAAGGCAATAGCTCACCTGGTTAGGGAGTTGGCTCACAAACTCGAAACACAGGGGCGTGTGCATTTGGCTTTGGCCTCCCCATTGTAGCCAAAGCAAAAATGCCTCCAAGAGCTCGTAACAGAAAAATTGTAGTTTTAGTTGGCTGATCACAGGTCAATGAAATAGAGATCTACTCATTAAATGACAATGAGTTAATGGACATAACAAATCATCAATTAGTAAACTACCGGCATTGTGCTAATGAATTCCATTTTCAAAATGCTTCCAAGTCATAAGATACCAGAGCTCAGGTCATTGTGATGTCAATAGGAGGGGCTCCATAAGGAAATGGAGCCATGCAGGTGGAGTGTGTCGTGCCCTAGTTCTGTGATTTCATTCTTCCTGTACTCTCAAGAACAGCAGCTCTCAACCATTTGCAACAACTCATCCAGGTGAGCACCTTCGTACCGTTCTTCTGAGTTATGTTGTTTCCTCCCAATCAAAAAGTAATATAATAGCGGGAGTCACTAATGATTAAACAACAACAACAACTAAGCCTTTTTCCATACTAGACGGGATTGGCTACATGGATTCTTTGTTTCCACAGAGATCTATCACATGTCATGTCAGCAGTTAACTCACAATTAGATCATTCTTTATTATTTCTTTCCAACACTTTTGTGGTTGTCATCTACCTCTTTTAATACTTTTCAAATTTAGTTTTTCATACCTTCTTAGAGGTTCTTCTTCTGATCTTCTTTCTATATGTCCAAACTATCTTAAACGATATTATCTCATTTTATCATCTATTGGTGTCACTCCTAATTTGTTTATAATAACCTCATTATGTATACGGTCTTTTCTTGTATGACCACTCATCCATCTCAACATCTTCATTTTTGTCACGGACATCTTTTGTACATGTTGGTGGTTAACTACCCAACACTCGAAACCATAAAACATGGCAGGTCTAATTGTTGCTCTATAATATTTACCTTTTAACTTTAATGATATCTTCTTATCACAAAGAATACCCGATGCTCCTCTCCATTTTAACCAACCAACATTAATTCTATGCGTAACATCTCCATCAATTCTTCCATCACTCTAAAAAATTGACCCTATGTATTTAAAACTTTCCTTTTGGAGGATGCAATGTGTGCCAATTTTAATTTCTACGAGTCCTCTGAAGTAACTAAATACTGAAACTTACATTCCATAAATTCTGTCTTTGTTCTAATAAGTCGGAGGCCTTTGCTTTCTAATGCTTCTCCCCATAGTTCCAATTTTCTATTAACTTTTTCCTTAGACTCTTCCACTAACACAATGTCATTTGCAAATAACATGCACCAAGGCACTTCATCTTGAATATGTTTTGTTAACTCATCAATCACCCAATATTAACTTCAAAGAAGTCTGTCATTCCTTCGTGAGTCCTCACACATGTCAATGAGATACCTCTTTTTTCCAAGATTCTCCAAAAAACCTCCCTCGGTACCCTATCGTAAGCTTTTTCTAGATCAATAAATATCATGTGAAAGTCTTTCTTTTTTGCTCTAAAATGTTCCATAAGACGTCTCAAAAGGTGAATTGCTTCAAGAGTAGATCTACATGGCATGAATCCAAATTGATTCTCTGTTGTACTTGATACTTGTCTTAACCTACGTTCGATAATTCTTTCACACAATTTCATAATATGGCTCATTAACTTGATACCTCAATAATTCATACAATTCTGAATGTCTTCCTTGTTCTTATATATGAGTATAAGTGTACTCGCTCTCTATTCCTCGGGCATCTTTTGATTTCTCCATATTTCATTAAATAGTCTTATAAGAAGTGATTCCTATTTCTCCTAGTATTTTCCAAACTTCTATAAGAATATTGTCTGGTCTTACCAATTTACTACCCTTCATATGTTTAAGAGCCTCTTTGACTTCATTCTTTTGAATACGTCGGTAGAAATTATGGTTTATATACTTTTCTAATTTGGCTAGCTCTCCTAAGCTAATACTAAATTCTTTATTTTCATTAAAAAGCTTATAAAAATAGTTTTTTCATCTATTTCTTATATCATCATTTGCCACTAGAATTTTTTTATCATCGTCTTTGATGCATCTAACATAATTAAGATCTTTAGTTTTCTTATCTCTAGCCCTATCTATCCTAAAAATATTTCTTTCACCCTCTTTTGAGTCGAGTTTTTTATATAAATCTTAATAAATTTTAGCTTTTGCTTCACTGAAAGCCTTTTTCACTTCCTTATTTGCTTTCTTATAAGCCTCTAAAGTTTCACTAATTTTCTTAGCATAACTTAATTTGTACTATTTTGTACTACTTCACTCCACCACCAAGCTTCTTTTTATGCTGGTACACCTCCCTTAGATTCACCTAACACATCTTTGGCCACTTTCCTAATATGTATAGCCATATTGTTCCACAAATCACATGGTGTACCAACATAATTCCAAGCATCTCCTTCAAGGACTTTGTGTTTAAATATATCTTCTTTCTCGTTTTTGAGGTTCCACCATTTAGTTCGAAGAGCTCGATGCACTCTTTTCTTCTTTGTCCATTTTTTTATTTGTAAATCCATAACTAAAAGTCGATATTGGGTGGTTAAACTTTCTCCTGGAATTACCTTGCAATCTTTATAACACGCTCTATATTTTTTTCTACAAATAAAGTAATCAATTTGTATTTGTGATAAGTCACTCTTATAAGTAATTAAATGTTCATCTCAGTTTTTGAAGATTGTATTGACTATAAAGAGATCAAATGCCATAGCAAAATTTAAAATCTCCCTAACTTCCTCATTTATATCCTAAAAACTAAAGTTTCCATGAATATCTTGATATCCTAATGCCTCTTTACCGACATGTACATTTAAGTCTCCTCCTAAACAAATCATCTCCCTTTGTGGAATGCTTTGAATCACCTTATCTAACTCTTCCCAAAAAGTTATCTTTATACTATCTTCTAGGCCTACTGAGGTGAGTAAGCACAAACTATATTCAAAACCTCTTTTCCTAATACTAATTTCAACGTCATGATTCGATCACCATATTGTTGTATGTCTACTACACTATCCTTTAAATCTTTATCTATGATAATACCAACTCCATTTCGAGCCTTTTTTTTAGCAGAGTACAATAATTTAAAACCTATATCCTCTATCTCCTTGGCTTTTTTTTCAACCCACTTTGTCTCTTGTAAACATATAATATGAATCTTTCTGTGAATCATAGGATTTACCATCTCCATTTGCTTATCGTATAATGTTTCGATATTCAAAGAACCAATACGAATCTTATTATCTAAGACCAGCTTCCTTACCCCCACATTTGTCAATATTGAAAATACGAAGACTCTCTCTCTAAATTATTTACTACATTCGGGTGACAATGTAATGGGACTAACTTCTTTACCCACACCCATTCATGATGTAGGAACCCTGTCTTAATTGATTCACTACATTCGGGGGAAAATATAGTGGCCCTTGCTTACTTATCACTGCATTCGAGCTCTGCAGCACGTTGCTAGACAGGAACACCCCAAAGCAATGCTCATAATTTGTATAATCCATGGTATAAAAATCATACAAAGTTTTATGCTAGCTGTCAAAAGCCTAACACAACCCCCCTCCTTTATCCGGACTTGGGACCGACAATGCAAGGGTGATTCCTTACATGAGCGGAGTTTAACTAATGATTAAACAATCTTTTTGACTAATGATTAAACAATCTTTAAAATTTACACCACCAATTACTTCACAATAATTCATGAATTAACGCTCTGGATGCATAATTCTTGCAAAATTTGCCGCCTAAAGAATTACGTGATACCAATGCTTACCGAAATCTTCCAAGATGTCAGCATTTTGTGCTTATACAAACCAATATTACCAACAAATCCTCACCGCCCAGGCTACAAGACTTGTAACTCTTTCAGATGCAAGGTAAGACAAGAAACTACTAAAAGGAGATTAATGAAACAAAACATTAAATAGGATAACTATCCAATAAAAAAGAAACCAAATCTTTTAGCTGCTAGATATGACAATAAAGTACTGCTATGACTTTGATTAAGATCAGATATCAACATTAAATCAACGCTTTCATTGAAAATGACTTGATTAAGAAGACAGTTGAAAGAGTTTGAAACAGGGAGAAGTCGGGAAATGACACAAGAAACGACGTTGATAATCCTCGAAGATATTGACTTGGTCAATGGGAGCTGCTGGTTTTTCCCCTTAAAAACAAGAAGCTGCTAAAACGAAAATAAAGTTGGACCATGGAGAATAGGCGAGAGAAATTTCATGGTCAGAAGGCATAATGTATGTGTCAACGAATAACTGATTCTCATTCAGATGCAGCTCAAGTCTGTCTGATATCACGTACTACAATTTCCTTTTAAGTAAAGTTAAAGGAAAGCAATAATGTGAAAAACAAAAACATGCAGTTGCACAGGAAATGCTGCTCGTCCAGAGCAGAATAACAATCTACAGAGCTTCCATAACATATGCATGACTATCTTAACCATGCAGTGTTCTGATCTGTAGATAGCCATTACATAGGCATCTTCTAAGTACTAAAGTCTTTCCCATCTACGGTGCAACTTCATGTTTCTATGCACACTTGTTGGAACACTATTTTTATCAGTAATTACCAACTACCATGTTGACGAGATATTCTACTTGTTAAAGACTTAAAGGTACTCAAACAGATGCAGACGCTAAATTCTGGACCTAATAACGTTTACATGTTAGTACTTCATACAGGAGGTTGAACTACAGCTTTTTTCACGCTCAAAGGCTGCTATGATTTTCATCTTCTAAAAACAGAATCACTGCATACGATCAAGAGCCTAATCAGATAATAAATCGTTCATTGCATTCACATCAAGTCATAGCGATTGCTCCATTGTTATTCTAGATGTAATTCCTCTCTAAACAAATCCATAAGTACAAGCTTATAGAAAGGAAAAGGCCTATGCTCAGAGCCAGTCGACTCAAGTAGAAAGTGACAGCATTACCAACAGAGATGTCTCCACAGCTTTTTCTCATGAGAAAACCGAGAGGTTATCACTAGAACAGGGACGGACTTTGAAGGTCAGCAGTAGGCAACTGCATTCTCTTGCACATGGTCACAATCTTTAACATCATTGTTCATGACTGACTAGGACCACGTCACAAGTAAACTGACATAGGACATTGGTTGTTCTGACAAGTCTTTATGACATGCTTGTGGACAAGTGACACCTGACAGTACTAAAAGACAGCAATATCATTCATATCGATCACTTTCTACACTTATGAGAACATCGCCTTCTAATGACAACCAAAAACAAAACAAGCCCTTTCCTACAGTAAGTGGGGCAAGCTACATGGATTCATGGTCGCCTGTTCTCATGAAAAGAAACAGAAATACATAGAGTTATATAAATGAGCACTTAATACTATATTCATGTGTCAAGATAAGATATGATTAAAAAAAGTTAGCATGAGAACGTTATCAAATTGAGAACTGTCTTCCTTCTCAAAAGCATGTATAGCTGTTCAGTACCCCTAAAAATGCCCAAACAAGTGCATGTGTTAGCAAGTATGGAGCTGGATAATATGGTTTAGATTAACAAAGTAAAATAGCTTTATCAACATAAAAGAAGCAGCAATTCGGTAAAATACAATTGACCATTAGATGCAGACCAGTCGCTTCAGATGTAAAGGAAAGGTTAGACTACTGCCTTCTTCAGGGATAATTTCATACACATCCTATCTTGAACTACTGGGCACACCATTTAGTGGTAATAGGTTAGTAGGTACACTGTCATGTAAGGCCTTCACTCTCAATTTTGTTTGTTCTTCCTCCTCCAAGTTCAGGTTCTGTTTTAGTGCTTGCCAAACCAGCCAGGCTTTTTTCACCAATCTCTGAAACCCCGTTTGAAGAGGCTAGTTCTGGGCAAACCAGGGTCTGGTTGTTTGAACTGTTAGATGTTGAAATATCCCTATCCTCCTTGTTTGTTTCAGGATCTGAGAATGACAAGAAAAGAAAGACGTGGGCGTGAGATTGATATTCAAATTGTGTAGCATTAGTACCCCAAAAAGATAGCCTCTATGTAGGCACAGTATAACCTTTAACATCAGAAAAGAAGGTTCACCTGCACATCCCATGCAAGAAGTGTTCTCAACTCTGTGATTATCACCTTTTCCATTCTTGTCCTTTGATGAAGTGGAACTACCCCTATCCAACAAATCTGGACTTGCTGCTTGGATTACTTCCTCTCCGGTTTTCACATTTGGCAGCACACATTCTTTAGTATATGGCTTACTAGTGGCAAAAGGTATCATAGTGAACGACTCATCTAGCATATCCAGAGGCTCCACATAATGAGGTGCAGTAATGATCTCATCTGCACTGAATCCAAAGGATGCCCTGTATGCTTCAATCTCCTCAGCATCTGATTTGCATGCTTTACTATGTCTATGATTAGAGAATGCATCAGTTTCCCTGGAAATACTAATCCTCCCACCACAATGAGGATATGAATACGGCTGCTGTGCCTGATCAAGATAAAATTGTGCCGATGCAGCAGGGCAAAAGAAGCTACAGTCTTGTGATAGAATAAAATTTCTAGATGTAGTATCACTCCCAAACAACTTGGATGGTTCATTCTTAGGGTGCAACATATCTTGCGCAGCTATTAAAGCACTCCAATGGGCAGGGAACTCCTGTTCAGGATAGGGTGAAGACAGCCCATTAGTCGATAGCCCCGACTTTGGTGAAACCAGATAACTGGTAGGGCTTCCAGGATAAAGTTGGTAAGTTGCTTGAAGATCGCCAGCAGAAACATAACCCATTGATTCATATGGAATATTCAGGCCGTCTTCCTTGTTTGTGCCTTTTAGATCAAGAGAAGACGACAACAATCGGGCAAAAGGCACATCTGGGGATGAAGGAGTCGTGAGGTGTGCCAATTCCGGTGGTGGAGTTAGCGGGGCTGTAGAAGGCTCCGTGGTAAATGTGGAGAAAACAGGAGGCGATACCAACTGGGTCTCATGAGCATAAGGGCCTGTTGTAAACATGGTTGATGAAGGCCCACCAGGTGAACAAACATTTGCAGACAGCGATAAGAAGCAATTTGGGGATTGTGCAGTGGAAGGGAGGGCAGAATTGGTGAAAGATGCTGGAGAGGATGGTGGAGCCAGAAGAGAGGGCACCAGAGTCGTAGTCTGGACAGAGACGCCTCCAGGCTGCGGCCCATTTGAACGATTTCCGGATATGTTTATATCTGGAATGCGAGATGCTGGAACAATCCGCTTCCCTCCTTTCTGTGATCGAAAGCAAGAAAATCCACCAAAGCAACCCCACCATCTCCGACGCTGTGAAGCAATATAAAGGGAAAGGATGCCCATCAGTAACTTGCCTAAATGAACGTTAAATAAGCACCATTTCACATCAATAGACAACAGATACCAGCCGATTGCTGCGCAGCAAAGACATTTTTTTTTGCAGTACTGGATATTTATCATGCAAAAAGAAAACGTACAGGAATAGCAGTAGAATGCTAGGAAAACCCGAGAACTCCAAGATAGCAAATGCATAAAGGCTGTTAACATATGCATCTGCACCCCAAACTCACGGAATGAAGTTCGGAGCACCGATTTATAGACGATCGTTACAGAAAAACCAACATTCACGCACAATTGGAGAGAAGGGAGAAATTTTCTCAGATTTTCACGCAATCATAGAGACAGTTTATTGGAGCTTGAGTAACAAGCCCTCGTCTAAAAAATAGTTGTTAGCCAAATAATTACATAGTAATTGAGATAAATCCCCACAGATCTGTACACGAGAAATCATGCCGCAGCAAACAAATTCATCAATCGAGGGATAGATTTACTAGAGCATCCAACGCAACCCAATGAGAACAAAAATGGAATCGAATGAGCTTGGTATTCGGTATTCCGACTACCATTTACTACCCATCAGCGGATCTGCGCAGTAACACAGTCGAAACGCATTTTCTAAAAATAAATCCCACCAACAAAAAGAATGATGACAATGCCAATGTGATCCGACACAAGAACACGGCTTCCTTCAGGAATCGGCGAATGGCTCGTGATTTCTCATGCAGGAAGAGAAGCCCGGAAACAAACACAACCGCACTCGGACTTGTATTTCTATTTCGAAGCATTGATCCTATGGTTCCAGAAAGAGTACGATACCCTAAAACCTAAAACGTCGTGCACATGAGATCCAATCCCATCTTCACAATACGTTCCCCCCAAAACCCACACACAGTTGTTTCCAAATTTAATGTTTATATATGGCATTAAGATCTCGGAATCTAAACTTGGAAACGAGTAAGCGGGCAAAGTTTCATAAGGAAACCCCAGATCTGCCGAGTGAAGCAACTTTAGGGAAAGACACCGAAAAAGAGGAAAACACACAATGGATAACAAATGCAACTCAAAGAAGACAGAAATGGAAAGGAAATAAAAGGAGAAGAGGACGATACCCCTTCTTGAGGAGGGTTAAATCTGGCCTCCGCCGACCCCACGGCCGTCGCTGCGGCACTAATCGACGCCACGGTGCCATTCCGACTATTGATTCCGCCATTTCCGGCCATCGATTCTCGCCTTTCTCCTCACCTCAGCTTCCTCCTTTGCATCTCCTTACTGTAACACCAGCACCCCACACACACATACACAGACAGTTAAATGTAGAGAGAGAAATTGAAGAGAATCCGGATGAATGCACGCATTCTTGGTTCGGAAACCTTCTTCCTTCAGATGAACTCGGAAGCACGCAGAGAGGGAGAGAGCCTTCCAGCAGAGGTATGGGAGGGTTCTTCATTTACTTTTATTTTTTAATGTTAACGTTGCTACCAATAAAATATTATTACTATTGTCAGGACAAATTACAATCACGGTTCGGGTATCAGCTCGGCTCAATTCAGGTCAGCTCATCCTTCTGTGCCAATCAATGTGTCGCCCTGTTTTATCTTTTTGAGTATTAACAAATCCATCCCTGCTTTTGCAGGTATTCCCAAAGTAGAACTTCTTTGGCAAATTTTCTTTCACCTTGTTCATAGTCGATCAAGAAAAGATCATTGTATATGAAGAAGTCACCAAACATAACGTAGGAAGAGTCTACTAATACCATAAGCATCTCTTCAATTGAACCCAGAATAACAGTAAGTTAAAGATATTTTAAACAATTTGTTTGATACTTTAAGATGGTACATCAACTTAATCTATTTGAATTTGTGCAAAGCTTTAAGAAATTGAGATTTTCTTATTGAGTCATGTCTCTTTTTTTTCCTTACAATAAGGAAGTCTCCAAAGCCTAAGCCACAAAATATTAACACCCCAAGAATCGAAAGCATTTTTCAATCATAATATGGATTGAGATGTTTCGGGAACGACAAGTGAGCTTCCGGCTCGCACAAGTTGACAGTGTATGACGGAATCGCTCCTAGGAATTAGGGGTGTTCCGGGAATTTCATATTACGTCCAGCATTTTTAATTATATTATTAAATACGTCTTAGTCATCGTATTCTCTTTGCTCTCGTTCGCTTCCTTTCGTACTCAACCACCTTGGGAGTTGCTGTGCCATGTTAGCAACGTCAAAAGGAATTCTTCCTAAAAATCCCTCACATGATATCAAATGACAATTAGAGTCTCTCATTTGGCTTTACTCCTGGTTAAGACTTTCTAGGACATATTACAATAGCACCAAATCAAGCATTTACAATGGCAATCGAGCAAGTCGAGAATGAGTATTACATTTACCTGCTTCAACCTTAACAAGACGAGTACGAGTTTAGGTTTTCTTATCTCCAACGAATAATAGGTAGGTTTTAGGCAAAAAGAGTTGTTATATATATATATATATGAAAACAAGATCTTATTTATCTGTCATGTTGATTTATTTTCATCTATTATTTTTAGTCATATTAATATAACTTTAAAAGAGAATGAAATTACACTCGTACATTCAAAAAACAATAATCGAACATGAATAAATATAGTGAGTGATGGTAGGATCCTCTCTCTCTCTCTCTATATATATATATATAGTCATTCCTATCCCATTCATGTCTATGTTGGGTTAATATTGCCATTGGTATCAAGCATTTCTTTACTTGTTAAGTTGAATACATGATTCTTAGTCACTATAGATTTTGATCAAGTGATATATTAGCATTTAACTTCATAAAAGAATGATGATGTTGTATGGATAGTGTTAGCTCACTAGGTAAGGCTCTTCGAAAGGACTGCATTTATAACTATATTCCACTGCAAAATCATTGGATATATTTGTAATCCACAATCAATTGTGGATTATTTTTAAGTATCAAGTTCGTCTTATCGCAACGAGAACTCTCTCAGTTTCGGTTTGTTCTCATCAAAATCGGTTTACTCGCAAAGATCGAATATTCAAAGCATCGAATTTCTATAGATTCACCAAGCTCTGTTAGGCAATCTAATGGAACAGGAAATGTTTATGATCCATTTGTTAACTTGGTGTTCATGATCAGCTCACTTACTCGTCTGAGTTGAATCAAGCACCAGCTAAAAACGAGCACGCCATAGCTAAGATGAACGCTCGCTAGAGTGAATGTTTGAACGAAGGCCATCATTCAAACCTCAGTAAACAATCATAAAGGAAAATCATTTAACGAAGCCATCATTCAGCATCAGATTTCAAATTTTTTGAAAAAGGTGTTTAACATTTGACAAAAGCTTAGACGTGCTTTTTCTCCAAAATGAGTTCTTCATTTATGCATGTACTTAATGCAATCATTCAAAAGATATTCAACGATTTGAACCAAAAATTCGCCATTTATGAGACTTGTAAAAGATTTCTAGCAGTCAATACCCAAGTATGATAAAACTTTAAAAGCCGGATTTCAAAGTAAAGATTAATGTTTTCATGACAAAATATTGAGCCTGTAACATTCAGGCTCTTGACTCGAATGTATGATTGGTATTTAGTGTATGTGGATACTAGGAAAAGATCCAAAGATTTTAGACCAAAAAAGAGAGAGGATTGACCATTATGCTTCCTTAAAGTTTTCTTTTCTCTTCCTCCTACAAGTAGAAAAGTAGAGTACAGAGATGAGATGAGCATCTTTTTTTTTAGCTTGAGAGAGAACGGTGGTTATTTGGCCTCTTACAACAATTTTTTCCCTATTTTCTTCCTCCATTCCTCTAAAATGAGGGGGTCAAGAGTTATCAATGAAGTGATTTTGTGCTTGGAGAGGGGTTCAAGTATCATAAAATAAACATGAAATGTTTCTTTCGGTAGTCAAATGGTATGTTTCTTCATAATGCCTTTGTAATATATTTGGTTCTTATTAATATTTTGTTATTATTGATCATCATGTACATGTACTGTAAGATTTTATATTTTTGTATTTGAAAGATCCTTATATATGCTTCTTTAAAGAGTCCCCTTTACCTTTTTCTTTAAGGAAATGAATTTTACTATCTTTTAATAGAAAGAATGAGTACGCTTATCCAATTCAAAGTAAAGTTTGGACTGCTAGTTCTAAACTGACTGTTTTGGTTCCACCAAGACCTGGACTTAGAATTGAACTTGAACCCCCTTTGGATTAGGTTGGTTCTGACTATAAACTTGAGTTGGAACTTGGTTTGGTTTCAGTTTAATTTTAAAAAATAACGTAGGATTTTAGAAACCGGAACCAAAGAACTACTTGGAACCAACGGTTCTGGATTGCTTGCTCAGGGTTGGTTCTCCAATAGGGTCTTCGGTTCATGTTCCAGTTTTGGTTTGTTCAATGAGTGGTTCTAACTTCGGTTCAACCCTTTGGACCGGGTCGAAACCGAATTGGCCTACCAACAGGGGCCGATGAGGATTCCTCTTCGAACTTATTGTAAATCTTGTAATCAGGTGCAGGCTCTTCGTAATTCATCTTCCCGATAGAAAAATGTTTCATATTAACAAATAAATCAACAAAGAAAAGCTTTGCCGAATGAGTTCAACAATTCAGACTTTTACAAGGAGAGGCTTCCTTTTCAACGTATTTTGATTAGCCTCCTTTCCAACCTGTGGGAGTTAACAATACAATAAAATCGCATTTCCTTGCTAAAATAAAAGGACAAATGACGTTTTAGTCAATACGGTAAGCTTGCGGTAGGAATTAGGAAGCGAAAGAGGCAACTAAATGAAATATTAAAAACATTAGGCTTATTCTTGTCAATAGCTCATTATATGGACAACTTTTGTAAATCGGAAAAGCAGGCCTTTATCTGTCACGGCTTCCATAATTCCTCCATGCGGTGCGTGTTTGCATGCATGAACGCATGCATCTGCATGGAACGGTGGATATAAGTGGGTCCCGTTCATGCGACCTTTGTGGGGTCCGCAGAAAACCTACAGTATTCATACACGTCACCACTTGCTTTCTGCTCAACTAGGATTTTTATGTGTCACGTGCGCATAATTACGGGAAAGCCCTTCTCCTTTAGTCAAGGACATTGATGGGTTCCTTCTCTTGTTTTTTTTAATGACGAAAATATTAAAAATAAGAAGAGGAGAAATGTTTGTATTTTGGACCATTGAACTTGGTTCTCAGCTTTCCAAACCCTCTTGTTTGAAAATTTTGGCAGTTGGCTATCCTTTTCCATCATCAAATTTCAATTTAGCGCTCATAAGTGGTTAAAGAACAAGAACGTTTAACTTCGAAGTTCTCGTGATATTTCATGGATTAACGTTGGTATTACATTAATTTTTTTAAGAATGAAAAATATTAACTAAGAAAAAAAGAGTATGTTCACCTTTGAAATTGGTTCTTAACTCCAACAACAAAAAATTTAAGATGAGGTAAGCTAATTTGTAATAACTCAATCTCTTTATGTGTATGTATATTATATTTATATATATAGTGATTAGATCCTATTCAATCATTGATATTATTTATTTGTGTTGAGTTATTATTTATTAGGATCATAAGTATAATAATAATAATATTTATTTATTAAAAATTTAAATTAAATTTATACCACCTAAAAGCATTAAGAGAACATGAGCAAACATATCAAAAGTGAGAAAGACGGATCCGGTTTTCTTATATATATATATATATATATATATATAAGATTCATGTAAAAAAAGTCGTATACATTCCGTGTCGTGTCCAGGTGAAAGCGGCTGCAAAAGCTAGAGGAAGTACTAGGGCGTTACAGTCTTTTGGCTTGACGTGACGCAGCATGGGAAAGAACAGCAACCCCCTTCAGGACTGACACGTAAGCATCCCTCACATGCACAATGATGATGTGGCGGCCAGGGAATGCTAGCTGTGAGCTTTAGAGCTGCGGAGGGGCTTAGTGGGCCCGAAGAAAAGCGCCACGTAAGCATGTGGTAATAAGGCGGGGCCCCAGGAGGGTGAACGTGCATGCACATGCTCTGACGCCTGTGAGCTACACAAGAGTCCCGGTTTCGCCGTCTTTCCTCAATGACGGAAGTACCCCTATTTTCTCGTTTCCACCACTTTGCCCAGGAATTCACAAGGGCATGTTTGGTTCGACGGTGAAAATTTACTTGGGATTTTTAATCCATGTAAATCCAATTCAAAAAGAAGATGAAACAAACGTGACAGAACGATTTCGACTCCTAGAAACGCAATTTTATATAGGATCTCTCCCCTAACTGCTTTTGACAGAACGATTTGAAACCGGTCATGTTGAGCTTCATGCTCGACTTAGCTTAAACCAGCAAACATATTGGATAAGGACTGTAATTTAAGTTTGTGAATGGCTTGCAGCCCACCTGTAATTAGAGCTTGCATTTTCTCGAGAAAAAATAGACCTCCATAATGAGACTCCACATTGATTACAAACACCACACCTGACTTAATGTCTCTTAGGGGATCGAACTTGTGATCTCTTGTCAAACATCTGAACTTTTGTTCATAGCGCATGCCTCTTGTGGGCATTCTAATTGCATTTGCCTCTTCTAGACCAGGGGCTTTGTGCCCCACCAGTAGTGGTAGATCCATTGTTTTCCTGCAAGGTTTTAAATAATCAATATGAATTAAAAAAAAACAGCTCTATTAATGCAACTTTGTTTTTTGATTCGTTGGTACTTGATTTGGATTCATATAGAGTTCAAATTTAATTTTATCTATTATTTTAAATATCAACAGCGATAAGGCGAAAGATACTTTATGGTATCGTCCCCTAAATGGTTAATCATCAACATTCGTAAAAAGATGTATTAATTAAAGAAACAAAGTTTTATTTTAGAATTAAATACTAATACGACACACGATCAAGCACAACAACTACTATGAAAGAGACGTAGTCGGTCCCATTTAATTGAACTCGAGGAGCATGTCCTTTGTCCTTTGTTACTGCCTGCAACAGTGATTCTGATCAAATTATTCATATTTCTTTTTTATAATAAAAAAGTTACATTTTTTTTGTAAAATAATGGAAAACTGTGGCTGACAAGAAAGATCAGAGAAAGATGGGGTGAAGTGAAATTTCTCAAAAAGAAAAGGAAAGCAACCGATATTCTCCATTGGTACTTTTTGTCTTTTACTATTTCCCTTTATTTTCCTTTTCTCTTTTTCTTTAGCCCCTTCCCTATTTTCTAAAACTTTTATCGTCCTTTGTATTAAGCAAAAGCCATCTCGTGCTCCAGCACACTGAGCCCCATCCGTTGTTCATAGAATCCAACGAAAAGTGTTAGCAAGAGCCAATAGGGTTCACTACTCGTCGTGGTTTACGTATTATAGCCCACAGTTATAACTATGAGCTTTGTTGGTGAGACAAAGTTGCAACGCTCTTTTAAAAAGCTAATAAAATAAAATAAGGTTTTTTTTGGTGATGTGGAAGATGCATGCCATGGGTATCGAACTCATGATTTTGACTTGTGAGTAGACCCCTTGGCGGGTGAGCTATTATGATTTCGAGCTACATGATAGTTTGCACCAAATTAATTCGTCCCGTTTTATATCTTTGGATATTAAAAATCCAAAACATTTATGATTTTAAGTTTAAGGAATTGAAAGGCATCACAAAAATACCTATCAAATAATGTACTTTCTTTTTTTCTTTTAATTTTCCTTTTAGCATTTGCAAGCTGGGATGAGGCATGCAATACTGGGTACTTCAAAGCACTTGATTCCACCATCAGCGATAGAACTGCTAAATAATCTCGGGTCAGCAGCGGATCTACTTTAAAACGGGATGTTCAGATCCAAGATTACGAAAGACAGTGAAAATTTTATAGCCCACGGTTGAATTAAAACATTGTCATCTACACCCTTAACAGTTCCATGAGCAATTATCATCACAAAGAAATTTGTAGATCCACCCGTGTCTCGGGTTCGAGTTAACAAACATGGGTAACTATTTGTTCCCGATTCGGGTTCTTCAACGAAGCATAAGGCACTAACAATGAAAATTCAAAGAGCGAGATGCTCATAGATCAGCTCGGTTCAGCTCGTTCATGTATGATTGGTCACATTTTGTGTTTGCAGATCGAAATTTTCCAGCTTTTGTGTTATTTAGAATTTGAGTGATTATAAATTTCCTAGTGGTGTCTGTGCCGGGTATTATATTGCTAGCAATCTTGTGTTTCGGGTACTGTTCGTGTCTGAAGCAGGTCGACCTCCACAAAACCCAAAGAAAAATTCGTTGCTTTTGTATTATCACTGCTACTTCTCATGATTAAGATTGATCTCTTGTCTTTTCTCCGAAGGGCCAAGAACTATAATAATAACTTCACTTTGCCGACCACAAGAAAGAGGGCAAGGGGGGCCTGATCCATACATTGTCTTTATCTCGAAGCAAGCTTAATAGATCCAGGCGGTGCACACAAGGACAATAATGGAGGCATTAATAAATGCCACGCACACGAGAGAGAGAGAGCTTTAGGACATATTTTAGAACATAAAATAGAAAGAAAGAGACTTGGGATGTAATTTTAAAAGATAAAATACAGAAAAAGAGATGGTGTAGAAGGAGATTCGTACTAGCTGTTAAAAGAAGAAAGAAGATGAAGAAAGACAAGTTTTTATAGGGGCAGCAAACTGTATGCAGAGATCCACCGAGGGTAATAAGACAGTGGTTTCTCTGAAAGCAAAAGGGAGATCATTCCATGCTGCAGTGGAAAAAGAACCCTAGGACTCCAATAGAATAAGGGTTGCAGTTTG
This sequence comes from Brasenia schreberi, assembly GCA_036023115.1. Classification (NCBI taxonomy): domain Eukaryota; kingdom Viridiplantae; phylum Streptophyta; class Magnoliopsida; order Nymphaeales; family Cabombaceae; genus Brasenia; species Brasenia schreberi. The sequence continues at coordinate 13,317,414 of JAYKKT010000062.1, forward strand.
CATGAGAACGATTCCTTTCTCTCTTTTTTTTGTTTCACCGTCCAAATTGCCGGTGAGCTAAGAGGCATAGCAGATTTACATTGTCGCTAATCGATGCTCAACTCCAATATCAAATTCTACGCCATCTTCACCTTCAAGTAGATCTTCTTGGCTTGCAAGTTGGGATCCTTTTTTGGCTTTCCAGCTACCCCTCTTCGGTAGGGATGTCGTGGCGATAGGCTTTGCTTCATGGACGGGATTTGCGGTGGTTCAAAAAATTAGCCCACGGAGTAAGCTAATGGACTTGAGAATACCCGAAGGTATAAGCTGCATACGATTCTCATAGGCAATAGTTTTAACCATGGCCTATACATAGCGTGGAGGTAGAAGGTTTTCAGGGACGGGCAAATGAGACTGTTTAAGGTGGGGCAAACTATATATTATAGCTGTGGATTCAGTTTTAGGCTACGGACTGTTCATTGGCTTTTCAAATTTCAGGTGGGGCGGCTGCAGCACCTTACTTCAATGTAGATCCACCACTGGCTACATATTCTTTATTTATTTTAAAATCAATTGACGAGATGGCGAAGCTCAGCCTTAATCGACCACCAAGCAAGGATCGAAAGTGCCTTGTGCAGCAGCAGCCATTCGACAGACTGTCATAGCTGCGTTCAAAAATGAAAACCTTGTCTCTAGTTAATGACGATTTTCCAGCAGCTGACAGAGTATTTACTATGTCAAGCTTCGGATATAGTTTTTGGTTCTCACTTTCAAAGCCAATCTTCATTTATATGAGGGGTATATTAAGCATTATATAAGATCAGATCGATTTAAAACTTGTAAAGTGAGGGTCCAGACATGTATGCACACGAGCACACATTTACTTAAATGATTCCAGGACAACTAATTTGTGTAAATTTCCATTAAAGTTGTGATAATTCTGCTGTCATGATGATGATCCAACCTTCTATAGCTTGCCGAGGTCTGATGGAGAAGGCTGTATTAGGTAACTTATATACATTTTTACTGTGTAATCTTTTCACTACTAATGCACCAGATTCCATCAAAACTACAAAGTTAAATATGTCGGGCGAGAATACTATTAGGATGTTAACTTATATACATTTTCACTTTGTAATCTTTTCACTACTAATGCACCAAATTCCATCAAAATTCCGAAGTTAAATATGTCAGGCGAGAATACTACTAGGATGGTTGACCTCCTAGAAGTTCCTCGCCTTGCATCCTCTACGTGAACCCACCAAAGGCTCGACTAAGATTAAGGTTACCTTCATATAAACTTACCATGAAGTTCAATGTTAATTTCATGGTGACCACTATTCTGAAGACATTTCATGTAACCAGGCAGGTCGGGGATGGGCGTACCTATACTCAGTCAGACCCGAACCTTAACCAGGCAGGTATAGCATCAAGTTTTCTTTACTCCAATGGCTAACAGGGTGGTACAAATCAGAAACATGGTGTATATACATATATTCAGGTATTGGGTTGTGTATGCATTGGATCATCTTTTCCCCATGCATGAACACAAACCTGACCAGATCGGGTCGAGGCAGGGTTGCACGGGTCGGTCAATATTGCCATCCCTACTCCTATAGCTTGGCCATATCTCAACCCTATCACTCCTACAAGTCATCTGAAGTTCAACATGTAAGCATAGTCGAAGAATGCTCCACTTCTTTCACAGCAGTGGAATTCAGGGACGGGATCCAGACTACAGGAAGTGCCGCAACGAAGAAACCTCATTGCTCTTTGCTTAAAGAACTTGGCATTAATCCCTAGTGTTTACAAACATGGTCGGCCTTGAAAAACTGATTAAACCTAATTTAATTAACTTCCAAGATATGATCAGAAAATTTAAGACGTCCAAGGTATAACATGGATCAAACCCGAATAATTGTTACTGACCTAGCTGAGCATAGTCGTCGAAGCAAATGGAATTCATTTAGACCACTGATCCAAATGTAAACATCTTGTTTTAAATATAGATCCTGCAAGAGGAACCAATGATCTTAAAAAACCCATCTGACCTCATTTCAGGTTTTGATCAGCTAAAGCCCTTTTACCTACTTGTTTTTCAAGAAGATAATTGAAAAGTAACGTACCTGCAGCTGAAGCATCCTATTGTGCAAAAGAAGAAACTGCAAGCACAATACTTGATTGTGATTTTCCAGCTTTTCTCTAATATGTAGATCGGATTTCATGCAATTGTGACATCTGTCAGGGAAAACCTGGCTAATAAAACAATTGCTCTACTGTTAAGAAAAACTTTCTCATGGTAAGTCCTCGGGAAGAAAAGAATTAGTCTTTAATACCTTGAGTACCTCAACAATCGCTAAGAAAAACTTTCCCATGGTTTTAATATAAAAAAGTACCTGGGAAATCGTTAACAACACAACTATAACAGAGTTTAATACAGTAAAGACATTTTTAATAAGCATAGGAAACATATGTTAGATTCACATATAAACCATGTGCATCATTTAAGACCATCCCTTAAAAGAGAGAGAGAGAGAGAGAGAGAGAGAGCCGCATTCCACGAGAGCAGAGTGACATGATGCAGCTTTCCATGAACATGCATGATAACTTACTGGCCCCACTGTAGTATTCTTTAAATATAACTTGAACTGGATCTTGCATAATCAAATGTGGGTGCAAATCCTATAAACTGAACCCCTGTTTAGCTAATCGAGTTCTGCTTTATAACCAAGACACAAAATGGGCTTTTGTCATCCATCAGATTTAGATTTGGATTAGGATGTAAAAATTGTTAACTGAATCTGAACACTCTTAATAATCCTGTTTCTGTGACCAGATATGGCTTATCGGATTTGGTTATGTATACAGCCATCGACATCCTTCCCCAGTCATCCCTTTGTCAGTGCATAAATTCACATTAAAGAACATATTATTGTGAAAAAATTGAAAGCCATGTTACGTAAATATTATAGAGAATTAGAGAACCAATTAGATCTGCTATGTTTTACGGTTCAGAGTGTTGGGTCAGTTAATCAACCAACGCGTACAAAAGATATCTATGATACAAATAAAAATGTTGAGATGAATGTAATGGCCACACAAGGAAAGATCATATACATAATCAAGTTATTAAAAAAAAATTGAAGTGGTATCAATAGGTAAAAATATAAAAAATTATTTAAGATAGTTTAGAAATATAAAAAAAATGGCCAACGGAAGCAGTAAAAATATTATAAGAGGAAACGGGAAACCACAAAAATGTTAGCAGGAAACAATAGAAAATGATCTAGCTTATGTTGAGTTAGTTGTTAGCATGCACAGTACATGATCGAGAATCCATGTAGCCGACCGGGAAGAGACTTGGTTGTTTGTATTAAAACTTGTGGAACACTTACAAAGCCATAAAAGTATCTAAGAACAAAGGGTGACAAGTCGATCATGCAAAATCATCGAGAACTAAAGAACAAGGTTAACTTCTTCCAACTCATATGCACTCAACAAAACATCTCCACAGTTCATAGCAAAATGCTTGCGACTTACTTCCCAGGCCTTTGTTGCAGCATATCATCATCGGCAAAGTAATATTCAGCAATCAACCGGTACATATACAAAGGATTATGACCTCCCCTGCATAAAGAATGCATGAAATTTGGATTACGACCAAAGAAAAAGGATATTCTTCCAAAAATTCCACACTTCTCTTTCAAGACAAGAGATAATACAACAACAATAACAACAACTAAGCCTTTTCCCATAGACGGGGTCGGCTACATGGATTCTTTGTTTCCACAGAGCCCTATCATATGCCATATTAGCAGTTAACTCACAATAAGCTAGATCATTCTTTATTGTTTCTTTCCAACACTTTTGTGGTCGTCCTCTGCCTCTTTTAATACTTCAAATTTAGTTTTCATACCTTCTTATAGGTTTTTCTTTTGATCTTCTTTCTATATGTCCAAACCATCTTAAACGATATTCTCTCATTTTATCCTCTATTGGTGTCACTCCTAATTTGTTTCTAATAACCTCATTATGTATATGGTCTTTTCTTGTATGACCACTCATCCATCTCAACATCTTCGTTTCTGTTACAGACATCTTTTGTACATGTTGATGATTAATTGCTCAACACTCAGAACCATAAAACATGGCAGGTCTAATTGATGCTCTATAATATTTACCTTTGAACTTTAATGGTATCTTCTTATCACAAAGAATACCTAATGCTCCTCTCCATTTTAACCAACCAGCATTAATTATATGCGTAACATCTCCATCAATTCTTCCATCACTCTGGGAAATTGACCCTAGGTATTTAAAACTTTCCTTTTGGGGATGCAATGTGTGTCAATTTTAATTTCTATTTCCTCTGAAGTAACCAAATGATCAAACTTACATTTCATATATTTTGTATTTATTCTACTAAGTCGGAGGCATTTGCTTTCTAATGTTTCTCTCCATAATTCCAATTTTCTATTAACTATTTCCTTAGACTCCTCCACTAACACAATGTCATCTTCAAATAACATACACCAAGGTACTTCATCTTGAATATGTCTTGATAATGACCACACAAAATTTAACGAGTTTCACCTTTACAACTAAATTGAAAAGACTGACAATGGTTGCTTTCTTGTGATCAGATTAAGTCAACTTCTAAATGACCATGGTTTTCAGTTTGCATTTTTGTGATAACTTGACGAAATAGCATTCCTAGGGTTTGGTACAACCACGTGCAAAAATCCAAGGCTAGGACAATGCTGGTTAGTGGTCCGTGCATAGAAATATTGGCCATGATAAATTAGCATCTCTAACAGCAATTCCTTTAAGTTACTACTTTCAGAAAAAATCATATTCGATGCAAGGGTTAGGAAGAGGGGTAATTTAAGGGGACAAAAGTAGAATTCACCAAGGCAGAGAGACTTACACATCAGTAATGAAAAGACTGACAAGCTGTGGAGGGACATAATCAAATGCTGGATTGACAACACGTAGAAGAGGTGCACCAGTAGCGCTTCCATAATCCATTCAGTCCGAAAACTTCCCAAAGTCCAGCAGGTCTGATGGGCATTTCATATCATTTAGCAGAACCTCCGGATTGTGTGGGTATAACGGGCAGAGCTGCCAACGTAAACAAAAAGAGCATGAGTAGAAAGGAAAGTAGGTACTGTCTAACACAGTCACCAGCCAACTTCTTTTATTTCGTATTGAACCTGACAATATAATTTAACTTTTTTTTTCATGTACGAGCATTGTATGACAGTAATCACATTCATAGCAGATGCGACTTCTTGTCACTGGAGAAGTTACGCTACCTGAACCTAGAAAAAAAGAATTCAAGCTAATTTAACTGAAACTAGAAACAAATAGGTGAACCATGTATTAGGAATTCACGACTGTCTAAGCAAGAGCTGTGGAAATGTACAGCAAAATTTCCCCAAGAATGTATGTCACACGAGAGAGAGAGAGAGAGAGAGAGAGAGAGAGAGAGAGAACCTTGTGACAGCCAGCCAAAACTACAAATGGAACAGCATGCCTTTTAGCTGCAAGTGCGAGCATATTCAACCCAACAGGGCCAATAACTCCTCCATTAGCCATTATTGCACGAGCCCCGACAATCACCTTGCAATCAAACATCCTGATTAAAATAGACATAACTATCAGAACCACTGAAGCGAGAAAGTAAAAATATTGTACCATATTTACACGAGAGATCATAGCAAAAACTGCTGAATCTGTAATAACTGTCCTCTGCAGATCTTTCACAACCAACTCTTTCGCAAGGAGATGCCCTTGGTACCTGAATGTCATAGAGCGAATGATCACATAACTAACGGAGATAAAATAGCAAAACTAAATGTGAATTCCAATATACATTACACAAACCTGGGAGCACCTTCAGCAACACAAACCTGAAAGGAACGCTTTTTCTTTGCCTCCAAAAGACAGTCTTTTACTGTTCTTGAACGACCCAATGTTAAAATCACTTCACTGGAGGAACACACAAGGAAGTGATTTTAAGTAGAAAAAACACAAAGTTGCAAGGCGCCCTTAAAATGTCCTAAGTCCTAACAACACAAAAAGACACCTTACCCACAAGTCAATGCAAATAACTAAGACTATTGCCTGGCAATTTTACACGATAAGCTTTTTAATGAAAATATAGATGTTATTATTAGTTTAGGAGAGTTAAACATATTAAAAAATTATATAAATCATAATTTCTACCGATGTATTCAAAAGAATGAAGTCAAAGATGCTCTTAAACATATGAAAATTGATAAATATATAGAACCAAACAATATTCCTATAGAAGTATGAAAAATCCAAAGAGAGATGAGGATCACTTAGCTTATAAGACTATTTAATGAAATATGAAAGAACCAAAAGATGCATGAGTGAAGATTTAACACACTTATGCCCATATACAAGAACAAGGGAGACATACAGAATTGTACGAATTATAAAAAAAATCAAGTTAATAAGCCATAATATAAAATTATGAGAAAAAATTATTGACCATAAAATAAGATAAATATAGAGTATAATAGAGAACCAATTTGGATTTATGCCAGGCAAATCTACTATTCAAGTAATTCACCTATGGAGACTTCTTATGGAACATTCTAGAGTAAAAAAAAAACTTAACATGGTATTTATTGATCTAGAAAAAGCTTACGATAGGGTGTCAAGGGATGTTATTTGGAGACTCTTAGAAAAGAGAGCTATCTCATTGATATATATAAATCTTATAAGAGATATATATGATGGTACAAAAATATGCATGAGAACTCGTGAAGGAATGACAAACATTTTTGAAGTTAATATTGGGTTACATCAGGGATCCGCTTTAAGTTCATATTTATTTATATTGGTTCTTGACAATTTAACAAAACATATTCAAGATCAAGTGCCTTGGTGTATGTTATTTGTAGATGATATCTTGGTGTATGTTATTTGCAAATGACATTGTATTAGTAGATGAGTCTAAGGAAAAAGTTAACAAGAAATTGGAATTATGGACAAAAACATTAGAAAGTAAAGGCTTTCAACTTAGTAGAACAAACTCAGAATATATGGAATGTAAGTTTGATTGTTTGGCTACTTTAGAGGATATAGAAATTAAGATTGACATACGTTGACAAGGAAATTGTAAATACCTAGGGTTAGTTTTTCATAGTAATGAAAATATTGATGGAGATGTTATGCATAGAACTAACGTAGGTTGGTTAAAATGAAGTACATCACATATTCTATATGACAAGAAGATACCAATAAAGTTGAAAGGTAAATATTATGGAGAAGCAATTAGACCTGCTATATTTTGTAGTTTTGAGTGTTGGCCATTAGAGGTGCTTGTGGTTGTAGATACGGATATTGAACTCTGATCTATTGACAGCCCAGTCGGCTAACCTCTCCTTCCGCGGAACCATGGTTGGTAGCTGCAGGATCAAGTTCCGAACTGGGGACCCCTAAATTCTAAGTACCCTTAATAGTGGCAAATTCAACATTTGGCCCTCTTAGCGTACAATTCAATCTTCCTTAGCATCCTAGGTACATGCCTTAATCATCCGAATGTTCCTTCCTAAGAAACACAAGAAAATGACAGCAGCACATTCATGGAGATGAATTTTAAGTCTATCAGTTTAAAGTAGAAATACCATTATCCTCAAGAATAAAATCTAGCCTCTACTTTGAGGCTATTACATTTCATTGCCTATGCAAACATCAATTTGGGACAACATTCAAACATAAACTTATCTTGTAGACTCATACGTTTCAATTTTTAGTTACTTATTCAATAACCCAGGGGATTTAGCCTAATAGAAAGGGCTCTAGCTGCAAGAAGGCTGTCATTGTTGGATTCCACCTGTGCCCCTTGCGGTGGAAGTTTCCTACAATAGGCCCTGTGGCAAGGGTCCTAACCATTTCAGCTGGTTGCTAAAAAAGCTTGAGAGATAGCCGATAAAAAAAGTGTTAATATTTAAATAATGAGCAGTAGTAAATGCTATATTAAATGATTTTCCAACTTATAAGGCAAGGCTACAAGCGCACTCATTCGTATATGTAGCCATGCCCTCTTGAATAAAAGAACCCTTCATCACAAAAAACATGCCGAAACAGTCTGCCCAATTCCATATGGGAAATCCTTAATACCAAAGAGTCTGAAGATATCAAGCAGAAACCCACCAAGATCTAGCCCAACCAAAAGACATCTCACAATCTTGCAGTCAACCATACACATGGAGAAATGCATATTCACCAGAGAGAGAGAGAGAAAGTCACACGGTTGAAGAAACAAAGTAATTGCAAAAGGGATTCGTATCCGCTCCATATATAGACTGCAAGTTTTCTCACACTAAGCTAAGCCTAAAGCGAATCAGTTCCAGAAAAGGCTATATCCAACAAGGCCCAACTATTCCCAGCTAGGTGATTGCTTGGATGCATATATGTGTACAAGCGTGGGTAAAGAAATAAGGGAACCAAATAACTTGATGTGTAAATTAGTATTGGAGAATTAAGCAACGAGAAAGTGTAGTGAGAGCAACTTACATCTGCTCCTGCCTTCAGAGTATCCACCAGATGAGCTAGGATGAGGAGCGGCTGTTGCAACTGGTAGGTCCTCGAGAAGTGTATGCAATGATGGTGCTCTTAACACGCTTCTGGAAGCACCAGCAATTGCGGCTGCTGATAGGGTAGGGTTCTCCCGTTGCTCGTCATTATCTTCATCGTCACTTCCAGGTGACAAATTCAAGTCTCCCATGCCAGTAGTCACTAGAGAAAGATCCTCCTCCCTAATTATATGCAACACATGCCGTACGATGTTTCCCACAGAAAGCTCTATAAAGTGATTATGTGGATACAGTCAAAGAAATGCTACCATTAAGAACCCACCTCCTTCAGAGATGAACAACCTAAAACATGAATATCAGGAACTGAATATTCATGTACAGCAAAAAAACGTAGCTGTTTATATGTAAGTATGCAGTTTGGATTTGATATATCCAACGAAAGTAACTGTTGATAAGCTCCATGAAATGATAAATATGGCATTTATCAAATATGCTTCTAAATTGCATATTAATGATCAGTTCAGCCTACGCATATGGATCGTCGCTAAGCTATCTACCATTAAAACCTTGCCAGAACCAACATTCCACCATAAAACCATGTAAAGGGGTTCATGAAGCCATATTGTATGATCAATAGCTGAAACATTTTTCTCGGGTGGAGGGGAAGGGGGCGCACATACTTTTTCATGGTACAACTGCACTTCACCAATACAAAGAGGGGAGAAAAGCAACTCCAACGTCTTCTAGAGTAGGAAGTGCCAAAGACACCTAAATGAGCAATTGTTAAAATCAGGAAAGGGAAAGCATTACCAACAGCATTTGCAGCAATAAGCTGTGTACCGACTGCCTTGACCGCCTCGATCAGGGAACCAGCCTGATTGGCGTGTGAAATCCGATGATGAGAAACCACTGACCGAAACAACGTTGCAGTTTCCTTTGCACAGGCATGAGAACCATCAATTTGCCTGCACGCAGATGTGAACCATTTTCCAACTAAGCAAAAAACAAGAAAAAGTCTCCTAGAAAATCTTTAAGATCACTATGATACATAGACGTAAGGAATAAAAGAATTATGAAGAAAGGGAAAGTTAAATTAGTTCACCGTCTCTTGAGTTTGAGGACGACCTCGTTAACAGCAGACTGTAGGTCGGGCGTCTTTACCGTGCCCTGATAAGAAGATTCTGTAGGCAGATATTTCAGCATTCATCACTAGAAAAATACGCACACACAAAAAAAGATATGCTAACAATGCAAATAATCATATAGGAATCAACAAATTGACATCTAAACCTAAAGCTATTTTCCAAAGATCATCAAAAGCCCCTATTCATCAAATCCAAAATCAAGAGGAAATCTGTGACTACGTGTGTAAAGCAAGTCGGGAATTACGTCCGCAACTGGTTAAGTATGCTAACAACCCCTTCTCTTCTCATTCTCTTTCAAGCATGGTACCCTCCAGCAACAACATAGCGAAGATTACCGACTTTCCCGCCACCCACTTGTTGAAGCCGCCGGTCATGGCTGCTGGCTTTGCCTCACCTTTGGAGCCGGCGGCCTACCCCAGCCACACACACACACAGAGTACCTGGCGGTTACAGACCTTATGCCGATCGGCCGTTGACGAGAAGCGGCCGGGAAGGAGGAGAATGGGACGGAAGAGGCGCTAACGCAAACCACCCTGGGTTGCGTTTTCCATTTCACGAGAGGTCTGGGTTGGATAACGAACTGCATCCAAGGTCCAAATCCAAATGCTCCTTAGCGTGTTCGTGTCGCCGAACGCTACGGAATCAGTCTCAGGGATGGGACGGACCTGAAATTGGGGCGATTGGTTCTCCATTCGCTACTGTGCTGACTGAAACCCGTGGTACCCCCGGGTTCGCTGTTTGCATCACGCACGGGGCCACTTCTTATAAGGGCCTACCTGAGGCACCATTGCCAGATCCTTTCTTATTTCACCACTGGTTGCCATTGTGCTCTCGGCAGACGATCTATCCTTGTCATAAGAAAAGAAATAAGATTTAGCATTAGAGGCATGGTGCATCCCAGAATGATATCAGGCCGGGTTGAGTTGAGAGTCCCAGTCATGATAGAATCAGCCATCTCAAAACCATGAGCCATTCACAACGTGTTTGATTCGTGGTGTTAGATCTCTAATACTAAAATTGTAGGCTTGGATCAACGTGAGTTTCGAGAAACCATAGCTCTCCGTTTGATTTGCGAGTAACACTAACATTTGAGTTTTCGTTGAAAGAAAACACTTAGTTTTTCATGCATGAGTTCAATTCTTGTTGCCGATCTTCCTCGTGGTGTTAATGACGCTTTTGACTTGGTGAGCCATAGTTCCATGTCAGTGAAGAGTTCCATGTTTAAGGTATAAGTTTCAATCAAACTTAGAACTACCGAGTGCTGAAAATTGAGATTTAGTTTACTTGGAAATCAGACACGCCCTAGAGGACCTCGGATCATCAACTCATCCTGTTTTTCTGCAAAGTAGATTGCACAAACTCACCAAAAATTAGAAGAACATATAATCCGACAGTGAAGACAGGCTTTAAATTAATTCAAGCCTTAAACCATAAGCTATTTTGTGAACTCACAGCAACTTCACTTAATTCAAAGCTGTGGATGCACACGTTCAGAGAGAACTAATCCAAATTATATTGCACGTTATTCACAAATCGAACATACTCAATGCTCACCATACATCCCGATATCTTTACTTAGTACATAAATTAGTTCATCATACATACTAACTTCTATATATGGTTTCCAATTTCCAGCTTTATACCTGGAATTCGAGCTGGCACAATTTAGCCTCATTAGCGAGCACTACCTTTTTCATTACAACAAGCCGTGCACCTTGGAGAACTTGCTGGATATCTCCTTGTGATGGTCTAACCCTTATTTCATATGCAAATATTTAAGAAAGAGAAGAAATTAATAAATACCATAAGGAAATTCCCATTTTTGTTGTCATATATCCAGAAATGCAGCTCCACCGTCCATTCTTATGAGCCTAATGAAAGAATAAGTCGAGACCCGGACTACCCTTTCCGGGTGCAAGCGCTTACCATGCCATACCCAGCAAAAGCTAGTCCGAACGCCAAAATGAACCCATCCAGCACCCTCTTGGCCGCACCTGCACCCGAGCCCACTAGCCTTAGGTGCAACGCTGCCGGCAGCACGAACGAAAGCATTGCGCAGACCGTGCTGCCAACAAGCGACACAAACGCCCCGAACCCAGGCACTAACAATGCCATAGCTGCCACACCCACTACCGTGAGCCCCCTTGTTATCGGACTCACCCAGACCGGCCCAGCCCGAGCCCGCCCGCACCCAGCCTGCACCTTGGCTTCAACTATCTCATGGATCGGGTGCATCATGAACGGGAATGTGAACGCGAGCGCGATGCAGAGCCCGAGCTTCACCGCGCTGGAAGTCCAGCCGTCCGACAGGTTGAGAGTGACGATGTCCATTGTTTTCTCGCCGTAGGCGGCATAGCCGAAGAACCCGAAGGAGACGTAGATGAGCGTGATGCAGGCGAAGGCGTGGCCGAGGCACGACCGAAATCTCGCCGGGTTTGCCATGGAGGCCTCGAGCGGCAGCGTCATGCAGAATCCCTCGAAGCAGAACACGGAAACGCCGAGCGCGAAGGGAATCGCGGATAGCGTCGTCGCCGCTGCGATCTCCGGGAAGCCTCGGAGGAGCTGGAGGTCGTGGCGGACAACGATGGCCATGGCGAGGACGTTGCAGAGGTCGGCGACGGCGCTGAAGGGGGCGAGAGCAGAGAGGGATCGGACGGAGGAGAGTGCTATCTGGAAAGGCATCAGGCAGAGGATGAAGAAGGGAGATGAACCATGGTTGAAGAGAGATGACAGATTCTGGCCGATGAACACCAGGTAGGCGACGGAGCCGCCGCATTGAGAGACGAAAACCAATATCTCTGTAGCGTATCGGCCCGTTTTCCCGAACGCCAACGCACCCAGATCGCCGTAGGATGCAATCTCGTCCAACCCCTCTTCATGTACTCTCTTTCTGCACTCAACCTGTAGAAAAGACGGGAACTTTGAGAGAGAGAGAGAAAGAGAGAGGGAGAGGGAGAGAGAGAGAACCAAGAGGATCATGCAGTAGAAGGTCGTGACACCGGCGACAACGACGGCGAGGGAGCCGGAGAGCCAGCCGGCGATCTTCAGGGCGAACGGCAGACCTAGAACGCCCGTCCCCACTATGGAAACTACGATATTGAAGAACGTCTGACACACCGACGCCCTCCCCTTCGCACAAGACGAAGGACAACCCTCGTCTCCCCTCAGCAAAGGGACGCCGGAGCTTCGTTCTTCGTCCTCCGTTTTCGTCGCCATGCCGCTCGCGTCTTCCAGTCGTCGTCGTCGTTTCGTAGTCACAAGATAGACTTCCGTGGCTCCACGGCAGCACCTCACCCGGCCCAGAGCACATGCGTCCGTGGCTAAGATAGTGTGCGTTCGTCAGAGCCGCCAATCGAGGGAACGCTTGGGATGAGTTGGCTCTCTAAAGAGACCGGATCAGGACAAACAAGGTCCGCATGCGGTTTATCATGTAGCTTATGATACGTGACCTCAGCCGTTCATGGACGGTGTTAAGTACAACGAAATGTGTAATATGGATGGCCGAGATGCAATCAAGATTCTTTCATTGCGATGCAAGGCCAACGCCTATAACACACATGCACGCAGAGAAATAGAAAGCCAAGTCTAATGCATGCATTGAACTTGCCATCAATGTCAAAAAACCCTATTGGGTATATGGTATAAGATTCTTTAGAGTAATAAATATATTTGAGCATTTAATTCATTTGACAATAACTTTACATTACATCAGTAATGAGTTGGACTCTAAATTAAATAATCAAGTTCATCATCATCACAATACTAATAAGATGAGTCATGTAGGATTGTGTCTCATTGCCCAAGTTAAGACTAAATAATCACGTTCATCATGCCAAATGGCAGTTGGCTCCTCGATACTGCCATTTGGTGTTTGCTTCTCAAGGCGAGCGTGATAGATATGGGTCCAACCTGAATAAAAACGTCCTTTAACACATCCCACTCACTTCGTGTTCGTGTCAGGTTTCAACAACACTCTCGGTGCTCATTCCACGACGTTTTGTTCTTCTTAGTTTGTTCATGTTTTCTGCCTTCCCTTAGAGTTTGAGTAAGACGTTTCATCCATCCACTTTCAGGTGCCAAGACCGAGTAACATGTGCTATGGCTCGCTTTACCTCCTTGGCTCGTGCCTAGTCTCCTACGTAAAGACTCCAAAATCCAATGTATTTTTCTTAGCTTGCTCGGCCCTGGGTGCGGTTTCTAGATGGTTTCTACTCTGGTTGTGCTGGAGTTTCACTTGAGTAAAACCATGTAATGAAGGTGAGATTGTGGAACCCATTTTGGTTTAGTTCCTTGGTATCGTAACTGAACTGAGAGGTTTTAGTTTCGGTTTTGGTTCTAGTTGTGCTTCTTTCGGTTCCAAAGGCATGGATTCGGTTCATCCTCCCAAAGCGAATTCAAACCATTTACCTCCTACTAAAACTTTTTTAGAATTGATATGTGCACACTCTTTTTACTATACACATCTTTTTTGTCGCTTTTTCTAAAATACTCTTAATGAGTTCTAATAATTACATAAATACCCTTTCAGTAAAAAATGAGACCTCTCATGCGTGAATATCTTCCGGCCATTCTTGCTTCCATTGTTCACTCTCCCACTTATTTTAACCGCCTATTATTCGGTTTGCAATTATTTTCAGTAAAAGAAGGGATCAAAAAACATTAAAATTTTTAAAAATAAAAAATTTAAATAAAGAAAAAGAGGATAAAAAAATGTTGATTAAGAGAGGAATCGTCGATTTAATGATTTATGCTATTGATTTTTTTGGTTTCCTGTTTTTTAGTTGTTTGATTGATTTTTTATTGATTCCATGATTGGGGTTGAAAATGAAAAATTAGGACATCTCTTTTTTATTTTCATTTTTTGTTGTTTCTTAATACTCTTTTTTTTCTATTCTTGATTTTTGTGGTTGTTGTTTTCATATTATTGAGTCGTGTTTCTTTTTCATGTTGATTTCATTTTTTGTTTTATTTTTGTTGTTTTTTTCTTCTTTGTTCTATTTTCTTTTCGACGAAATTTGTAAGGCATGCTAAGTAAAACTTTCATTACCGAAGTAAAAAGATCCGGCCAAATCTGCTTTTACTGAAATTGGGTGAGGAAGGAGAGAAGAAAGAAATATTGGGATGGAATGTGAGAGAACACCGTATATAATCGAGTGTGGATAGTAAAAAGGGTGTGTATATCGTACCCGCTTTCCCTTTATGCTTTTATTTCTGTGTTGTGTTCAGGTAACGCTGCACACGAGGCTGCATTTCTCGCTTCGTGCCAAAACAGATGCAGCATGTATTGTTTCAGGTTTTGATGGGAACAAGAACTTTTCCGGACATGTTCGTTTCGGGTTATCGTGTTGTGTGTACAACTGGTGACCCCATTGCCTAACAAATGAGAATATATTAGGTTGGAAAAGTTATGAGCAGGTCTCCTTTTGGACCGATTCGATTCACAAATTTTCTAGAAATAAGACTGGTCCACAGGTTAGGGATCTCGTGACATGGTAAGCTGGGATTGGACCTAAAAGAGATCCACTTTGGCCCGTACCCATTTGACTGCTGATAGACTTGGAACATCCAAATCATATTGAGTCTGAATCTCTCACAAGCCAACTCTGAGGGCCCGACCCGAAAATTACGGGTACAATGTATTAAATTGTGGATACGGTCATTACCATTCTGGTTTATGCATGTTTAGATCATGAGTTTCGTCGATACTTGGTGTATTCACGTGAGATCCGACAAAGTTTTATGCTGGTGTGACCTACCAAACACAAACCTACTTCTTCATCGACTTGGAGGTTATGTAAAAGATGAATCCTTGTCATGAGACCCTAAAAGTTGGTAGGTGGAAAATGGCTGCGACCTAGATCACATTTGAATGATTTAAATGCCTCAATCTACATCAGTATTTTCTCCCCACGATGTTTCACACTTTGTTCCTACCTTATCGTTACTCAAATTTCATGCTTTGAGACCTTAATTTATCAACCTTTTATGAATGATACGAGTTTTTGTCGATAATTGGACAGGAGACTAAACTTTCTATTGCTATTCAAATAAGAACATAAGGTTTTAACTACATGTATAAAAAAACTAACATCATTAGCTATAAGATTGTTATTTGATTAGCAATCAGGTTCATAATTGATTAACGATGAAAACCTCATTTTCCTCCTAAAATACTGTGAAATTAAGGTCTTAAAGGGTAGAAACCATGAGAAACCACATGGTACTCTTATGATATTTTTCCTAGCCCATAAGGTTTCATAGAAAATAAAGCCCTAGAGATCCAAAATCAAGGTGCTCATTATACGAGGATATCTAGAAATACTATTAGGGTGAGGAGAACACCCTACTGTCTTGCTGTGGGCTATTTTAATATATAGCTTATGAATATGATCTTGTTGGCCTTCATGCGGAATCTACCAACCACAAGTTAGTCTAATGTGTTTGACACAATGCATTACATTTTTAACTAACATTTGCAACACTTTTGTTAGCAGGTCGTTCACATTTTAATGGCGGCATAAAAAAAACATGTGCACTTTGGTGTATGCCTTCCACTTTTAATAAAAAATTGTATATTGACTTGTACCTTAAGTCTTGTACTTCAATGAGTATTGTGACTCAAGAGCTTGGGGTTTCTTTCACACCTATTGGTACCGACCAAACCTAAGGATTATACCTATTACTTGTTGGGAGTTTAATTTAAAATGTGCCAAGACTTGAAGAAACAATATTTGCTTCTTCTTCAAAAGGTTGGAAGAACGCTGGATTACAATAACATTAGTGAATTTGGCAGACCTTTAAATAGTAAAGAGAATCCAGTATGTAATGTGGCTGATGGTCATATGAAAGTTTTCTACTCCACGTTCTATCTGTGAGTTACAGAAGATCAGGGTACTTGTATAACTTCAGAAGATACAACCATTTCAAGTAAGATGGCTGTTGGTAGTTCTTCATCTGAACTCGAAAATATTTGATAGATTAAGTTTAACATTATTGTGATCACTTCCCAACTTCTGCTTCCCTATCAATTTTGTGCTAATGTGGCTGATGCCTGATGGTAGTTCGTCATCCAAAAATTGTCTTCTTCTTTCTATTGACTTGATGTTTTCATCAACCTTTTTTTCTATAATCGTGTGCTTCCGTTAACGTATTCGCCCAAAAAATTGGTGATGCCACATGAGAAATCTAAAACATGATGAAAGCAACCGGAAATATCGCCGGTGACTGACCATTGCGATCGTTCATGCGGATTTCCTTCATGACGATCCTTCGCCGTGTCGACTTCATCGTCGGTTTGTAGTCCTTTCAACCCCTGAGTTAAGCAAACAATGATGACACGTAAATGACGGAATCGCACATGCGTCACAAGAACCAGAAAATTCCAAAGCCAACAAATACTAAATAGCCTTTTTTTAGAGCACGAAGTTCCTCCGTCCCTTTTTTATCAATTCGGTCTGCCGTCACTGGGAAGGACTAACACTTACGAAACGCCTCATCTGGCGAGATATTGACTACACATGGACGAGAATTACAGTTTGGTGGTCGTGGACTGATCACAAGCTTTCTTCTTCCGCTCAATACGAGAAGATGTACCTGTTGTTTCCTCTACAAGCAAAATGTAGAACTAGTCACTGATGATATTTCATCTTGTTGGCAGCTTAAGCACGGAAACAACTGGCATTAGAAACAGCTATAACCCTTAATTTTTGTCATACAAATCCAATCTGCAGGGACCCATAAGGGAGGGTGTCTATATATATAAGGAGAGGATTGCATCTTTCGTCCAACCGAGTCTGAAAAGATCTGAGAGTATTTAATTGTTTTCAAGTTGGTTGAACATAGCAATTAGCAAAGAGGGCTAAACTGATATTGGTAGTTGATCTTCATTGTCGAAGAATTCCAAGACACCAAGCAAGAGCAGTTCTCTGCGATTTGTGCTACCAAGAAGATGGTTTATAGAGTTTGAGCTTCTTTTTCGGCAAGATTTGCAATCATCGAGAGTTCAAAAGATCGGAAAGAGGGTCTCTTTCCTTTCGTCTTACTTAATCGGTAGCGATAATAGCTGCAGCTTCATATCCACCTGAGTTGCAATCAAAAAGAAGCGAGGGAGGACATAAGGGCCGCCTTCGCAATGTACGCCATGGAAGGAAAGGAGTGCATAACGCCTACGAGTTTGAATAGGATGCTGAAAGAGGCTTGGCGAGCGCAAGACGATGGATGAATGCAGGCAAATGATTCGCCACTTCGATATCAACGGCCATGGCGTGCTTAACTTTGATGAATTCGAGCAGATGATGATGGTTCGATGATTCTCTCGCAATATCTCTGCAGTTTCTACAATGATTTACAGAAGCGGTTGAGGATCTTCTCTCTTTTCGCTTACGTGCGTGGGGTTTACTGGTACGATGGTGCACATTACTGGTTAGAGATGGTACTACATTTTTTCATTCCTTTTTTGTTGATTAAATAAGTGGTGCCCACGTTGGGCAGGCCCTTGACACATTGTATTATAACACAAATATTCTGAATCTGTGGGGATGGCAAAGCTGATATTTGAATCAGCATCCCTATCCATACTAATTTTTCAATTCATGCCAAAATCAATTTAAACTCTATTTGAAAGAACCATAGGCTCGTGCATTCCTTTCATTTTTTTCAGCCATGAACGTAGTAGGGTTATTCTTTATATTTTATAAAAATATAATAAAATAAAAATGCATGAACATATTCATATTGTAGAGTGTCAAATACCAAATCAAGACTAGAAGGGGTTGTGAATTCTGAAAATGGATCGATTGCATAGGATCACCAAGTAGTCAACATTGCCTTTACATGAATGACATTATTGGCACTAAGAGACCGAGAAGAGGGTTGAGACAAAATGTCTAGTGTTCGAGTAAGATACAACCTCCCTCGGCCACACTGGGTCTCAAACATGCACGGGAATTGACTTCTGGCGAACTTGTTGGATCCAGTGACAATTGAGTTTGACACTGACTTGTAAAAACTTTTACTTACGTTGGGTGCAACCTCTCCCGTTGTTTATTGCCCTCCCGTGTCTCCTTTTATTGAACTTTAAATTCTGCTTCGGAAACAACTATTCCACACACATACGCATAACTTTCTGTGGCTTTCAGAGCTTCGCCATATTTCAATGTAAAATCGAACAAAAAGTTTGTTTAGATCAGTTTCTAAACTCATGCACCTGTTGAACTCGCAAGCTTCTTTTTGTGTATCATCAATGGCTACCGAACGAGCATCCATAATGCAGCAAGTCCACCAAAAGATACGATGTCCTCATTACAACCCCCCACCCCCCTGTCTCACGCAAACACGTGAAAAGATGTTCAGTGTCAACAATTGTTTGTAGAAGAAAGCATCCATAAACGATGAAAAAGAAGCTATAAATCATCATATAACTTTGAGGAAACCATAAATGACCAGCGGAATCCTGGTTTCCACTTCCAGCATGAATCATGCAAGACTGAATCATTCACGTTACAGCGAATACCATGACAAACTCCACCCCTTGTACTGTCCCCAAGTCCTAAACATCTGCTCACTAATTTATATTCACACACCATTCATGGTCACCACGACCTTACGAGCAGTAGCGTGGTCTCTGTGTTCACATAGCCATATTCCCTGCACACAAAAAGCCAATGACAAAAGCTTCAGCATTTTATGCACAAAATGTTGACCAAACAATCAATGGAAACACCAGCTCATGCACACACGAGTAGAAAAACTATCTAATTTATCCTTTTAGCATTAGCAAAGAGCCCAAAAGAGATCTTCATCAAGGGTTGAGAGCTAGACTAAAGCCAAAAGGCTGGTATTCAGAAAGAGTCCTTACTCAGATGATTCCAGCTCCCAAAAATCAAACGACACTCAATGCTTATGAACATAACGAGACCAGATCATGGATTATGCTAAAGCAGTAGAAGTTGTAGTCTCACCAAGTAAACAATCGTAAATACTGAAAAAATCCATAACCAAATAATCGAGGGTCATAAGGTGGGCAACGGAAGCTACAAGCTTTGGTTCCTTTGTCCAAGCAGAAGGTAAAGCGAGATTAGAGCTCAGCAGAATGCTCACATGTGATCCGCATCTGAAACTTGGACCAAAACCTGAACAAAAGCGAAAGTACCTTGCTTGTGCTCATGGTGACAGGCTGACTCCCATATCGAATAGAAAATCCTTTATCATGTATCCCATTCTACATGCGGAATGCCAAACACGAACACATTGGGGAAAAAGCAAGGGAAATTTTAAAAAGATAGAGTTTCACGCAAAGATTTGGGTCTTCAATTTTATGTACATCGATGTCTTTTTTCTTATCTCATGTAAGGAATCACTCTTGCATGACCAGTCCCAAATGTGTTACTTATTATGATCAGGCTATGTGAAAACAAAGAATCCATGTAGCCGACCCATCTAGTACGGGAAAAACTGACCCATCTAGTTGTAGTTGTTGCATGTCCTTTTTCCTCACTAGGATGACATGTCCATTTCGTAGGTTAGAAAATTGAACTAGTGTTAATTATGGGAGGCATTCGAGCAACATTCCTAATTCCGCCCATTTAAGGGATTACCCTTGCATTGCCGGTCCCAAGCCCGGATAAAGGAGGAGGGTTGTGTTAGGCTTTCGGCAGGCAGCATAAAACTTCGTCGGATTTTTATAACATGAATTACAAAAATTATGAGCATTGCTTTGGGGCGTCCCCGCCTAACGACGTGCTGCAGAGCCCGAATGCAATAATAAGTAAGCAAAGGCCATTACATTTTCGCCCGAATGTAGTGAATCAATTGCAGAGAGGGTTCTCACGTCATGGACGGGTGTGGGTAAAGAAGTTAGTTCCGCTACATTGTCGCCCGAATGTAGTGAAAAATTTTCAGAGAGCGTCTTCACATTTTGATTATGGACGGATGCAGGGGGTAAGGAAGCTAGTCCTAGATAATAAGATTCGTATTAGTTCTTGTAATATCGAAACATTATCCGATAAGCTAATGGAGGTGGTAGATACTATGATTCGGAGAAAGATTCATATTCTATGTTTAAAAGAGACAAAATGGGTTGGAGAAAAAGCAAAAGATATAGAGGATATAGGTTTTAAATTATGGTACTCCCGTAAAGAAAAGTCTCGAAACGGAGTTGGTATTATCATAAATAAAGATTTAAAGGATAGTGTAGTAGACATACAACGATATGGTGACCGAATCATGACATTGAAATTAGTGTTAGGAGCAGACGTTTTGAATATAGTTTGTGCTTACGCACCCCAAGTAGGACTAGAAGACAGTATAAAGACAGCTTTTTGGGAAGAGTTAGATAAGGTGATTCAAAAGATTCCACAAAGGGGGATGATTTGTTTAGGAGGAGACTTAAATGGACATGTTGGTAAAGAGGCATTAGGATATTAAGGGATTCATGGAAACTTTAGTTTTGGGGATATAAATGAGGAAGGTAGGGAGATTTTAAATTCTGCTATGGCATTTGTGTTAATGTAATAGGGGCACGGGTCATTAAGGCCTGTGCAGCCCTTGTTTGACAGAAGGACCAAGGCCAAGGTCATGCTGGCCTGGCCAGCAACTAGCCGTGCTGGCCGACCGGCACTAGTCCTTCAATAAAAGTATGTAGTCTTGCACTGCTTTTTGACTTGTTTGTATGTGCTTCCGCTTTCTTGTTGGTTACTCTTGAAGATCGATATTCATGCTTGAATGCCACTTGACTCTTAGAGACTTGGTGGATTTGATTCGTGCAATATCAACCTTCGTTCATTGACAAATATTTACAATTTGATCTCTTTATAGTCAATACAATCTTCAAAAAACGAGATACATGTAATTACTTATAAGAGTGGCTTATCACAAACACAAATTGATTACTTTATTTGTAGAAAAAAAGATAGAGCGTGTTCTAAAGATTACAAGGTAATTCCAGGAGAAAGTTTAACCACCCAACATCGACTTTTAGTTATGGATTTACAAAAAAAAATAATGAACAAAGAAGAAAAGAGTGCATCGAGCTATTCAGACTAAATGGTGGAACCTCAAAAGCGAGAAAGAAGATATATTTAAACAGAAAGTCCTTCAAGAAGATGTTTGGAATTATGTTGGTACACACTGTGATATGTGGATCAATATGGCTATACATATTGGGAAAGTGGCGAAAGATGTGTTAGGGATATCTAAGGGAGGTGTATCGACACAAAAAGAAGCTTGGTGGTGGAGTGAAGTAGTACAAAATAAAATCAAGGCAAAGAGGGCATGTTACAAATTACATTATGCTAAGAAAACTAGTGAAACTTTAGAGGCTTATAAGAAAGCAAAGAAGGAAGCGAAAAAGGCCGTGAGTGAATCAAAAGCTAAAATTTGGGAGGACTTATATAAAAAAACTCAACTCAAAAGAGGGTGAAAGAGATATTTTTAGCATAGCTAGGGCTAGAGATAAGAAAACTAAAGATCTTAATTATGTTAGATGCATCAAAGACGAGGATGAAAAAATTCTAGTGGCAAATGATGATATAAGAAATAGATGGAAAACTATTTTTATAATCTTTTTAATGAAAATAAAGATGTTAGTATTAGCTTACGAGAGTTAGCCAAATAAAAAAAGTATATAAACCACAATTTCAATCGACGTATTCAAAAGAGGCTCTTAAACATATGAAGGATGGTAAATCGGTAGGACCACATAATATTCCTATAGAAGTTTGGAAAATACTAGGAGAAATAAGAATCACTTCTCACAAGACTATTTAATGAAATATGGAAAAACCAAAAGATGCTCGAGGAATGAAGAGCAAGTACACTTATACCCATATATAAGAACAAGGGAGACATTCAAAATTGTGCGTTTTATTGAGATATCAAGTTAATGAGCCATACTATGAAATTATGGAAAAGAATTATCGAACGTAGGTTAAGACAAGTATCAAGTACAACAGAGAACCAATTTGGATTCATGCCAGGCAGATTTACTATTGAAGCGATTCACCTTTTGAGACGTCTTATGGAACATTTTAGAGCAAAAAAGAAAAACCTTCATATGATATTTATTGATCTAGAAAAAACTTATGATAAGGTACCAATGAAGGTTCTTTGGAGAAATTTAGAAAAAAGAGTTATCCCATTGACATATGTTAACATTATAAGAGACATGTATGATGGTGCAAAAACATGTGTGAGGACTCATGAAGGAACAACATACTTCTTTGAAGTTAATATTGGGTTACATCAAGGATCAACTTTAAGTTCATGGTGATGGATGAGTTAACAAAACATATTCAAGATGAAGTACCTTGGTGTATGTTATTTGCATATGACATTGTATTAGTGAAGGAGTATAAGAAAAAAGTTAATAGAAAATTGGAACTATGGAGAGAAACATTAGAAAGCAAAAGCCTCCGACTTAGTAGAACAAAGACAAAATATATGGAATGTAAGTTTGATCATTTGGTTACCTCAGAGGACATAGAAATTAAAATTGGCACACATTGCATCCCCCAAAAGGAAAGTTTTAAATACCTAGGATCACTTTTTCAGAGTGATGGAAGAATTGATGGCGATGTTACGCATAGAATTAATGCTGGTTGGTTAAAATGGAGAGGAGCATCAGGTATTCTTTGTGATAAGAAGATACCATTAAAGTTAAAAGGTAAATATTATAGAGCAGCCATGTTTTATGGTTCTTAGTGTTGGGTAGTTAATCATCGTACAAAAGATGTTGAGATGGATGAGTGGTCATACAAGAAAAGACCGTATACATAATGAGGTTATTAGAAACAAATTAGGAGTGACACCAATAGAGGATAAAATGAGAGAATATTGTTTAAGATGGTTTGGACATATAGAAAGAAGATCAAAAGAAGAACCTGTAAGAAGGTTAGAAAAACTAAATTTGGAAAGTATTAAAAGAGGTAGAGGATGACCACAAAAGTGTTGGAAAGAGACAATAAAGAATGATCTAGCTTATTGTGAGTTAACTGCTAACATGGCACATGATAGGGATCTGTGGAAACAAAGAATCCATGTAGCTGACCCCGTCTAGTATGGGAAAAGGCTTAGTTGTTGTTGTTGTATCCGAGCAACATTCCTGTATTAACATATGCAGTAACCCTGGACATTACGGTCAACTGCATGGCTACCACTAAGAAATCGTTTTCTTCTTTTAGAAGGAAGTTATTCCTGAGTTCGTAAAGATATCCATCAAAACAAACAAATATCAGAAAATAAATCAATCTTCCCAACTATATGATTACCTGCCAAGTTCCCATATTGAGACGTCCGTTAGTTATTGGGATCCTGTAGGGATATAAAGATGAAATCAGACTATGAAATGTGTGTGACAATAGAAAAATGAATAGGAGCGAGGGCAGCCAACTACCAGGCAATTTTCAAAGCATTTCAGGTAGCTCTTTCAAACGCAGAAAAAATGTCATTCCTAAGCTTCTAAAAATATCGATCAAAGAAAAGGAATTGCTGGTAAACCATTTGGCAGTCCTCATCTAAACAAGGCCATCACATGAATTATGTTTAACTCCCAAAATGTAACTACTTTAAGAGGTCTATGAATTTTCATACGTGAGAGAGCAGCCAAACATTGATGATTTGATATGAGCTGGCATGTCATCAGGACCTGCAAGAAAATAGACAGATGTACCTTTATATCCACAGAGAGATTGGGAACTGAACAAAAACCAAGTCACCGAAGTCCTTGAGTAGAGCTAGTCCCAAGACTCGACATAAAGCATAAATTGTTAGTTAGACCCTTCACTTAGAAGTAAACCCCTGGATACAATAAAGCCATGAGAAACTCCACTGTATAATTGGATTAGTTTGGTGAGAGGTTACAATCCTCCAGAATCGACAGGATACTGCTGGACAGTAAGTTCATAAAAATCAATCACCTAATAACACATTACACAAACATTTCCAAATCAAGATATGCACTGCAAATTCGAAGTCTTCATAAAACCATCCAAACCCTTCACAAAGCATTGATTCAAACCAAGGGAACCGTTCAATCTCCACATGCTCAGCTGCAAAGGCTATGTCACCGTGTGAATGTGGAGATTGACCAAAGCACAGGCAAAGCTCCACTTAAGAGTAAACTATGTTAGATGAAACGAGATTTTTCATTTCTTTAAATCCACAAAACGTTATTTGAATCCAGGTACATCCATCAAAAGAAAGAGGGAAATGGACAACTCTGAAGACCGACCTTCCATTGTATGCTTCCAAGGTGCAGTTCTCCCCTGAATCAACATTATCAACAAACAAATGAACAATTAGATGAATTCGTGCATCATAAGAAACCCAAGAGACCATTACAACAGAAACATCAATCTTAGGTGCTTCTTGCAATTCAAACAATGACTAGTCAGATTCTTGGATCAAATCCATGAAGCCACCAACAGCTTTTCGTTAGCTAGAAGCACAGAGTCAGACCATGGAGCTTTAACATCCTTAACAAGGCCATTCCCCATAAAAGACTAGATATCACCATCATTAGGATCAAGGCTTTCTCACTAAGCATAACCAATATTTCCCTTAAAACAGCGGAGACAACCATCAAATTGCACCCACGCACATGACATGCGCACGCGCGTGCGCACACACACACACACACAGAGACAGAGAGAGAGAGAGAGAGAGAGAGAGAGAGAGAGAGAGAGAGAGAGAGAGAACCTCCGGTACAATCTTGTTCAGAAAGGTCTCGGTGTCATCCTGGACATCCGGGTCATAGTTTTCATTGATGGTCAGCGAAGCACTCGTGTGTTGCACTAACAAGAAAACAACAACCATCAATAACCCAAAAAATCTCCAAATCTCTAAACTACACTTCTAAATAAAAAACTGGAGCAGAACAACACGAAACCGCAGAATTCAGTACAAACAATTCAAGTAGAAAGGCAAAGACAACACCGAGAAAGAAAAAGGCAGAAACTCACGAAAGAGATGAGCAAGGCCGCATTTGTACTCCGATAGATCTTTTTCGATCTCCTTTAGTATCTGTTCAATCGTCAATCCAAAATGCAATCAAAGACCCCAAACAAGGAGAAAACCGAAATCTCCAAACACCAATTAAAGATCAATCCAAATGAAACCAGCAAAAGGAGACTGAAGCAAGACGGGAAAAATTAAAACTTGGGATGACGATACGGCTACCAAAGACCTCAAACAAGGGTAAAAACGAAATCGCCAAACAACTACTAAAGATTAATCCAAATGAATGAAACCAACAAGAAAGAATCAGAAGATTAAAAGCAAGAAGGGGAAATTTAAACCTTGGGGGTGACGATATGGCAGCCCCTCTTGAGCGGAGGAAGGACGACGGTCTTCTGAGACCATTTGGCAGCCATGGACCTCTCTGAGGCCACCCGATCGCCGACGCTTAGCTGAGCCTTCACAACTACGGGCGGCTTTGCGGGATTGAAGAAGACGAACGCTTGCATCGCTCCCCTCTTCCCGTCTGCGATTATAATAACCAGGCAAGCCACTACCGCGACGCAAACGATGAGTGCCAGTGACAAGGTGTTGGGTGCAACCCGCTTCCAATTCCTGACCACCATCCCGCGGCCAGGGTGGCCTGGTCCGCTCGTGGATGCGCATCAAGGGTGCCCCCCTACCACATACACGGTCAAGCTTTGCTTCTAGGCTCGGCGATATTTGTTGTTGTGGACAAAGGGGCACTAAAAGGCGCGTCCCTTCAGGCACCACAGCAGCATATGATGATTATCACATTACTCTTCTCTTACAAAAGAGGTAGAAAAGAAGATGCCTGAATTAGTGCATGTAATGCTGCTCTGCAGGGGTGTCCAAAGAACCGATGAAGCACAACAAATGTCAATGGGGCACCAGAATGTTCCTCTGCACGGGCACGACGGAATGTATCCGTGAACTGCCCATCCCAGGTAAACTTGTAAAACTCGCACGAACCTTCTCTACGGGCATTTGGCAGCCATGGACCTCTCAGCCCAGCTATGCTGTTTGGTTCATCAATCGTTACTGTCTGCAATGCATCATTATTCGTGAAATACATGTGTTTCTTTAGTCAGTAACAGGAGAACATGAGCGAAATCGAGCACAAACAGGTTTGAACTCAGCTCCTTATGAACTAAACGAATAGCTCCTAAACATGTTTCAACTGCCCGTACCCGAAACAATCTAAACATGAACCCATGTTTGGTAGATCACAGTTCATAGAAAATGGAGAAAGGGGCACCAAAGATGGCTCCCCTACAGGCATCTGCTTGTTTTGGCAGCAAAAGAAGAGGGCAATGTATCCATTGTACCACAGGATCATTTTGTTGATAAAAATGGGCTGGTTCCTCGGAGTAGAGCTGCCAAAGAGGTGCGTGCAGCTATCAAGTTTCTTTTGGTATGCAAGCAGGGTTATGCAGACCCCATACGAGACGCATACTCCGGTATTGAGCTCCGACCTTCAGTCTGAGAGCCGAACCTGTAGCCAGTGAGTTGTGCTCTTCTGTCTGCTGTAAAAATAATTCTTTATACATGCAATATAGATGATTTGCGTGTTTTAAATCATACATGTAACACTTCTCTTCATGATGCTATATTTTTGCACCATCAAACTTTTGTCTAACATAAATCCTTTGAATTGGTAAACCAATATATTTCAATCAAAAGCTATTGGAACACTAAGCCCTAGCATCTAATTTGTCTTGCATCCAAAGCATCGATCACCAAACACAAGAAAAAGGGGCACTAAGGCCCGTATATAAGGATATTGGACTGGAGTTGAATCTGGCTTCAAATATAGATTTTTTTTTTTGGGTTGGCCGATTCTACAGTGGTTATACATAGACAATATTCATATTTGGTTCGAAAATGGCACCTAGTATGAAACATTAATTGGTTGTTTTCATCATGTAGACAATAAGCCCAGTTACATCCAGAAATGCCCAGTTTGGAACCAGTTTGGCAGTTTGAACCAGAATTGAACCGTGCCAGAGACCAGTTGAACCGGAACCGGAATTCTGGTTCCATTTTATAAGATTTCTTTTGTTTTTGCCTGTTTTGCTTTCTTGGCTTTTGGTTCAAACTGGATATTCTGGGTCTAGTTACGGTTCATGGTTCAATGCCAACCAAAACCGACTGTTACGAAACGCCAGTCCCATTTTACTTGGCAACAGCCATGTCCAGTTGCAATTGAAGAGCAGAGTTGCAGGCGCACGCAACACGATGAAATCGTTGTAAAGTGGAGCAAACAGCACCATAAATACAGCCTAACTTATGTTTTAAACCATATACTTAACAAACAATCTTTAAAAAAATGCTTCATTGTATCGTATCCCTTTGTCACACTATTTTTTAAATACAAAGCTCCTGGTTTGGCGAACCGGTTCATCTAGAGCAGCTGTGACTCCCTCCATGATCAAAAGCCAATTCAGAAATGAGGTTGCTTGATCAGGTACTCCAACTGAGGAGATCGAAGTAGCACTCAATAAATGGTTCGCTCAAGGGCTTTTCTTACCCAGGCTGTGCCGGATTCACAAGTTTAAGCGCTTGAGTTCCAAACCCATCTGGCTTCAACCTCGCCATTGCGCGCGCGCACACACATACAAAGCTTCTTGATCCAGATTACCGGCAGCTCTCAAATCAGGTTGTAAGAAATAAGGAAAAAATGGAAAACCTATGTCTGACCCGCGAGTGGAGCCAACAGGACATTACGTGCTCTGTAACTGGAGCTTCGAGCCTCATGATTTAATGGTCATCCGAAAGGCGCGAGACTCTTGCGAATATGGAATCGCAAGAGCTTCTAGTCACTATATATATATTATTTACTTTCTCAGTTCGTAGAGAAATGATTTTTTTCTTTTGCTTTCGGCACACGAACTACCATGATTGACGGTCATTCAATGAACTCCACAAACCACATGAAGGATGCAATCACATGGATATCCGTGTTCTGCAATCGGACTGCAACGTATCTTCATAGTCTTGCATTTGCGGCAAGAAACTAAAATTAGTCGTTTTTCACAAACAAGTACGCATCTTTTGATCGGAAGAGTCTCTTGAGGTTTTTACACCAGGAAAAAGAGACTCGAGATTTCAAAAATCTCTGAAGAAGTTTATTTCACACAATAATGTTCCCAGCTTTGATAAATCTTTTTCCTCATTAACCTGTGGAGTTCAGACAGAAACTTCGTGCTCTCAGTAGTCGTGTCGCATGAGATATCTGGATGATAGAATTCAACTGTCACATCGAGAGAGAGAAAGAGGACTCACTTTAAGCCACTACTGGGCCAGTTCTCATGGGTTGCAGAGAGAGAGAGACAGAGAGAGATATGGTAAATCCATGTTAGGATTCGCACTTCGTGCCACTACTGAGCTACCTCTCATGCTGCTGCAGAAATGACAAGAAATGCAGCACTAGCCCATTCCATTGCAGAATTGCTGCACACAAAACCCAGAAATGTGGTTTTCTCGACATTCAGAGCAAACCCAGGTAAGCATCACAAGCAAACACAATAAAACGAGACGAACCACGAACCATTTGAATCATTCCCCTCAAAAGACAAAAAAGGAAAAGCAAAAAGCATTTGAAACACAGTAAACTGACACTGACGTAAATAGATTCTCATTAGCCCTTATACATTGGAAAGCAAAGAAGTTTGAAAACCAAAAACCGATTTATGGTACGCAAATGATGCATAATCAAGTCAAAACCAGAGGGTAGAAGAGCCAGCAAACAGAGGGTTAGACGTCTAATAACCAAAAGGGCGGCAAGCAACCAAGTAGTAATAACCCAAGTTGTAGCCAACTCACTGCTGTACTAAAAATCCCGCAGAGAATTGTCGTGATTCAGAAAAAAGCAAGGCAAGTTTAACAAACAAACAAGAAGATAGCAATGTAAATCCCAAGAACCATCTGAATCGTTCCCCTCAAAAGAGAAAAAGAGCATTTGAAACATGATAAACTCAGAAACTGGTGTAAATGAATTATCATCAATCCTTGTACAATTTGGACAACAGTGAAGTATATAAAACTGAAAGCCTAAAACACCAACAACCATTAAAGCATACTTGGTAAATGATTGCATAAGCTAGCGAGAAACAGAGCAAGGAGGCAAAAGAGCCATCAAACAGCGAGCAAGGGGTTAGATGCCTTATAACCAAAAGGTCGGCAAGCAACCAAGTAGTAAGCAACCTTGTTTTTCAGCTTTCTGAACAAGAAAACCTTCCCTCCCCACTCTAACACGGTCAAAATCCTCCTCCTCACGCTCCCCTTTTCCTTTTTCTCTCTTCCCATCACTTTGTGAACCACCTCTTCGTCTTCGTCGTCCCAATACAGAGGATAACTCCTAAGGAACACCCTCCTGTTGTTGTAATCTTCATATCGAAAACTTCGTGCTCTCACTTCAGTATCTTCCACACTGTCCACTCCTTTACAAATCATGCCGGAAAACAGCAAAAGTTACTAGATTCCGCCGAAATCTCAGGTACCTACTTCGTCTTCAGGCTGCTAGCGTCCACACTCCACACAGGTGGTTGGCAAGTCTTTGTTTGGTAGAGAGAGAACTAATCGATTACCCGGGCAATACCGGGGGAATATTAAAAGCGAAAAAAGAGGGAGCAACTTGTTTGGTTTCGGACGTCTCCATCAAGGGCCGATGCAATTTTTCTCAAGCTTTCATCCGGGGGGAATTCCGACGCTGCCCCCGAGAAAGCACCATGGATTCCTTCGTAGGGTTCTTCGGCTGAGCAATGAATGCTTGCGTAGGTCTCCTTTTCCATCTTCCGTGAGTACGGGCAGCGCCCGTCGATCCTCAACCAAATCGACGGCTCACATCAATGGTAATCACCAGCCTGTCATGGCCGAATCATGGTCGGTCATCATTACCAATGACAGACAAGCATGAATACGTCACCAAAGAAAGAGCCAAGGTGGCACGGCATCGGCGCCAGCTATCCCACATAAAATCACCACCGTTTATCTCACTGATCTTATAATCAATCAATTGCAGGATCTTCCCTTTCGTTTGTGGATTTGCTTAAAGAGAACCATTAACCTTCTAAAAATTTGATTAATTATGTATTAATCCAGACACGCAAGTTAACAAACAAAATGGGATTACTATTTGACACCCATTTTACTATTCAAATATTTCTTTTACCTTCCTCACGTCACCCAATGCAAATAAGAATCACTCGTCATTTTTTTTATTTATTTCGATCAACATTTCATTCGTCTTTCAAGTATTATTATATACTTTACAATTAGATAATACATATGAACCTCATCGAAGAAAAAGATAAAAGAATCAAGAACAAGAAAAATAAAAAAATAAAATCAATAATAATAAGTACATTGAAACCCACTACCAAATCAATAATAATAAAAATAAGTATAAAAATAACAAGAAAAATGAACTTAATAATTCATTATTTTACTTTTGGTCTAAAATAAAATCAATACATCAAATAAACAACAAAAAAGTATATCAAATCAATAAAATCCACTACCAAATCATTGAAACCCTCTTTGAATCGGCTCATTTTCTCTCTCTCTTTCTTCTTTTTTTATCATATTTAAAGTACTATAAAATAGTGAATGGTTCAATATCATAGATCGAGTTTTAAGTCCTGAATCACTAGAAAAATGGCGTGACACGATTGACAATAAGGAGAGAACTCACAAAGATAAATTCAGTTGACCAAAGATATGGGGATTTTTTTTGAATTTTAAGAGGAATAAAATCAAAATTATGGGGGAAAAAATGTGTAGATAGTAAAAAAAGGTATGCACTTATCAATTGTGATGAACCACAAACACTGGTTGGTTCGAGTTAGTTGGCACCTGCTCCGCTTGGGCAAAGTAATTTTGTGAATGGAAACAACCCATGTTTGAAGAACTTTACATCATAATGGCGACACAGCTCGAACCGGGTTAATTGGGGTGCTAGGCTTTCGGTGTTCTAAAAGAAAAAGAAATGTTGATGGACCTTATGACAGAATTTATATGCCAAACTAATTTTAACATCGGTAAATCAATGCAAAATAAATCTTTTCTTCTTGAGAGGCGCAGTGGATTTCGAGGGGAGTTTTTTTTTTTGTTAAGATGAGATGACGATGGGATTTAAATGCGAGGAGGCTCCAGCTGGAGAGAAAAGAATCTCGCCACAAGACAAGAACCAACGAGGTGCCTTGGTGGTTAGCTGGTTTAATGCACCACAGTTAATGCACATTTTATGCCGTAGCTGTTTGTTTGAGAGTGCTAGTTTGCCTGAACTTTTTACTCGGTCCCATATGTCACAATCAAAGACTATTCTTGACAGGGTATGCTGAATGTACACCTACCTTTGTTTCGTGGTCATCGACGCTGGATTAACCCGGCGTATGGTAAGGGTCCGATCTCTTCAATTGCCAGTCTAATGGGCAAATGGACATGATTTGGTAAGCAACATCATGTCCAACTCACATGGTGATTTAATATCAGATTAAGGCTAACATGCAAACTAAAGAACCAAATGCATAAACCATATGTGTACTGCCAAAGCAAGATGGGTCTCACTAATTTGTTAATCCCTCCTCATCAGGATCCAGAACCAAAAGGATAGCATCTCAACAACCACAAACTGAACTTCAAAATACATATTAATCTACATTACATTTATCAAAGCAAAAGCAGAAGAATTGAATTTTGAATACGCAAGAGCAAATAGATTCAAATCCTGATGCTTGAACAGTCAAGAAAGTTAAAAGATACAAATGCATTTTATCTTTGACTAAAGCAATAGCCTTTCACTTAGACCAAACAGCATTAATCTGTGAACTTACGCCCTTGTTGATGTTGGCACCTTTTGATCCACCTTCATGGATATGGGCAGGGTACTGTAGTTATTGATGCACGAATAATTGAAGGATAACAAGGCTAAGATAATAAGTCAGTAAGGGCACAAATGTCAATACAGCACATCCGGCCAGGCCCTGGCCCTTGTGAGCTGGGAAAAATGTGGGCCAGGCTGGGTAGAGCAACATTTTATACAGACCTCTAAAATGCTGAACAGGCTCAAGGGCCGAGACCAGCCCCTCAAACCTCATTCACACACACACACACACAATCTGGCTCCCCCCACCCCAAGCCCATTTTGATATCTCTAAGTTAGGGCTTGTAACTTGAACTCATGGTCTAGCACGCATCATATGAGAAATATAATCCTATTTGTTAGAAGAGCACGGGTAGGGCCAGTAAGCAAGCTGAACCAAGCCGATTTGAGTGCATTTTTGGGTGGGCTCATTTCACTCATGGTTGTTCATGGCTCACCTCATCTAAAAGGAGCTGAGAAGCTAAACATGAGGCAGATTGTTAAGCTCAAGAAGCATAAAATATGTATATACCTTAGAATTAAAGTATTATAAGTAATATAATATAAAATTTGCTTTCAAGTGGAAACTTCACTGAAAAAAGATACCAAGTTGAGCTGACTCTTTTTTTTACGGAGGCCGAAGAACACTGCCTATACAAGGGGATCACAGTTGCATGGCCAATCCCAAAGCTAAACAAAAGAAGAGGGTTGAATTAAGTAACCGATAGCCAGTGCAAAACTTTAGGGTCTTAAAGGGGTCTCAGACGTTTCTAAACATGACTAGATTTCGTACGAACTCCAAAGTTAAGCATGCTTGAATAGTATAAGATGGGTGACCTCTTAAGAAGTCCTCGTGTTGCACCTTCTACCCAATTCCACTTAGTGAGGGAAAAGGCTATAACATACTTAGATATTCAAAAAAATCATTAGCATCAGAGTTTCCTTAAATGCCAAAATGCAAATCTTTTCACCTGCGGATGCGCGGCATCAGAAATTCATCCAAATTGGGCTCCATGTACCCATGTCAAGCCACTATGCAGTATCAGCTAGTACATGAGAAAACAGCCTTCCAGACAATAAGCTATACAGACGTGGTTGGTTTCAAATCGCCGGTTACAGTTTACCTGGAACCAAAAACAAACTGAGATCTGACCTATTCTAGTGTCAGTTTGGAACCACTGGTTTCTATTTAGGTCCTAAACTGTCTTGAACCAGAAAATACTAAAAAAGTTGAATTTTGAAAAAACATTTAAAAAGGTTCTGGCACAGTTCTGGTTTCACAAAAGCTGGAACTGGAACCAAACTGGCCCCCCTCAGTTCCGGATCTAGTTCCAACTGTTCCTGGTCTGATTCAGTTCTGGTTGGAACCGCCAGACCAGTTAAGAACCGGCAATTTCTAATACGAGTATGAAATTTGATCTTTAAAAAAGAAAAACCTGCAGTACAGCTACAAGCAAGGCAGTCAAAATCAAGTTTCTAGGTAGAACCACTGGAGCATCGACATTATTGAAATTTCAATTATGTGGATTCTCATCGTTGTAACCTAGATTCCTAAGTTTCTATTAAAAATGGAAATATTGCTAGGATAATATTTCTATACATGTATCCATCAACAAAAACCACAATGAATTTAAAAACCAGAGCATTCACAAAAATGATAACATTATACTTCAAAGACAATCACTTGCTAATACTTTGAAAGACAGACCCAAAGAAGCAGAATTCAAGAACCTAGACATTAATAATTTATTGGCCACAAATACGGTTTACAATTAGATGGTTTGAATCAAACAAGTCCAGATCAACTCCCGATAAAATTGGTGGGAGAGGCATAGTTGAGACTGTGAGGCCAAGGCACCCCCTCCTTGACAGAATTTTTTAATAACTAAATAAATTATGAACCGATCACTACCCTTCATGATCTTATACGATTTTGTGCGCTTCTACCCCAAGATGCATGAGTATCACTTATGGCAGACCCGATACCAGGTGCAAACCTGATACCTGCATGCGTACCAGCGCACTTGGATTCACTGGATTACAGGGTTTTTTCATGCAGGAATCAAAAGCCAGTTATTATGTATCTACTTCATGGAAGCTAATTCATGCTCATTGGAACAAACTGCTTCAATATATCTAGCTGTATAAGCATATGGATCAACAACATGTTTTCTAAGTACTCAAAAGGGCATACACGCTGTTGGAGGAGAAACGTACCTTCGTGTAAGAACCAAGCATTATCAAAACATTCCCACTCTCAACCAAAGCATAGACTCTTGTTTTATCCAACCCAATAGCACGTCCATATGACTGCCATATTCATCTTCGTGACAAAGTGTCCTTTATCCAGAAAGCAAAGAGGAGCATGATGTGTGAGTATAGCAAATATGCACCTTCAAGGCTGCAGTGAACATGCCCAACCGCTGATATGCAAGACCTAAAGCCTAACAAAAAGCACCTTTTATGGCATTCAAATTCCATCAGGCAAATATTTTGTGCAGAAAGGGAAGAATAGCAAAAAGATGGCAAACATCCCTTACTTCCCATAAATCTGCACATGTTGGATATCCCCGAATTGCATGTTGAAGGCTCTGAACTGCATCAGGCCATTTCTTTGTTGTAGCCTGCAAGACAGTGAATAATGTGGCTTTATATATTGCTATTACATACTGATTTTCAATTTCAATTTCTTTTGAACCAAACTTTGTTTGATAGGATGAAGAGGTAAAAATACTCTACAGTCACAGACCAAATTCCTTTTTCACATAAAAATTAATTTCATCAGAGGAAGGTACTTCTTCCACTTCTTTTAATTCACATGTATTCGTATCTTCACATCCAGTCCATCAAATGTATATGTTAGCCAAACACATAACAGGTGCTACTCAGGAAGACAGCAGTTGGAGGTCATCTAGCCTAGAAATGTAGCAAATACAAACGTGCATATGTGGTGTGATGATTATGCTCATCTTTATCACTTCTTATGTTATTCATGGTCCGAAATGACTGAGAAAGGAGATTAATCGAGCGATCAATAGCATGACTCAAAAGCACACTAATTGGTAGCCTTGGTGAATTGGCAAGCTTGTGGGGTTTATGAATATGGAAAGATAAGCTACATGAGTGGACCTCGTAGAATCCCTCTGGTTGCATTTAACGTCTTTTGGTTTTTTTCCCTTCTCTTTTGTTTCTTTTTGGAGGTAAGTATGGGTTTTACTAACTCAGCGTGACTATGGAAACAACTGTATTCTTAAGTCATGTCATGGAATTAAAAGTTGAAAGCTTTTGCAATCCATTTTATATGGGGGATAGAATTTTCCAAATGAACGATAATAAAGCAGGACGGAATAGCAGAACGTAAATTGCAACCAGGCAGATGTAGTTGAAAACCTGCAAGTACCCCAATCTCCGCCACGCCCAGAAAGCCCAAGGCGACCTCTCCGCGGCCTCTCGACAAATGGTCATCTCCAGAGACTCCTTACCTCCTCTATCCAACAATTCACACAACGATTCCTACAAACATCCAGAAGCCAAAAACACGAAATTCAGCCAACAAGACCATAAAGATAACAAATAAGGAAGAATGGATAACAACCCCAGATTCACTGTCATCGGGATCGATGGTAATCGCTCTCTGGTAGCATTTCTGCGCCCTTTGCAAATCAATCGATACTCGACTGTAGTAGTGCCCAAGAAGGCGAAACGCGACACTGTTGTTAGGGTTTAGCTTAACCGAGAGGGCCAAATGTGCAGCTGCTTTCTCCCTCAACTCTTTCTTTTCTTTCCCTCTTTCCCATAAGAAGAGTGCCTGAATTTGAACAAACCAATATGATTTTTTTTCCAATGCGAGAATCAAAGAAGGGAAATGAAACGGATGAAAAAAGAGTTGCAAAAAGCGTAAACCATGTCGAATTGGTGAGAAGGATTTTCTGGGTCGGATTCCAGTGCATCTATCAACCGTTTGTGTACGTTTTCCTCTGGAGTTCCATCGTGATGAGTTTTGAACAACGAAGGAAGAGACGCAGTTAGTTTCAAAATAGACGGGATGAGTTGCAGAATAGAAGAATAGGGTAATGATTACCATTGTCGCTCTGTGTGTGTGTGTGTGTGTGAGAGAGAGAGAGAGAGAGAGAGAGAGGTTTGGCGGTCGATCGGTTGGCGCGAAAGTGATCCTTCGAGCAGGAGGGAGAGCGAAGATGGGAAGTCCTGGGTTTGGTCGCGATACTCATCGCGTGGAACGGGACGAGTTCGAAATCGGCCCTCCGCGACTCCGAGCTGATGAATGGGGATTGCAATCTCGTTCTGGTCGTCTTCGTGTCGTATCGATTCGTAATAGAAACGGGTCAGCAAGAACGTAACTCGAAATTCCGTGTCGCTGTGTGTGAATGTGAATAGACATTTCTCCTCATTTCCTTGTCGCATTTTGTGGTTCGGGTGTAACATTTTCAAGGTTTTTGTGTTTTGGGTCGTGCTTGTGTTGTGTCATTCTAGGTACGGCGAAGCCAAACATTACTCAATTTCCAATGGTTATAAGTGTTGGGCAGTTAATCATCAACATATATAAAAGATGCCTGTGAGAGAAATGAAGATGTTGAGATAGATGAGTGGTCATATAAGAAAAGACCACATACGTAATAAGGTTGTTAAAAACAAATTAGGAGTGACGTCAATATAGGATAAAATGAGATAATATTATTTAAGATGGCTTGAATTTAAAAGATCAAAAGAAGATCCAATGTATGAAAAACTAGATTTTAAAAATATTAAAAGAGGTACTAAAGAAAATCAAAAGAAGAACATCTAAGAAGGTATGAAAAACTAGATTTTAAAGTATTAAAAGAGGTAGAGGACTACCACAAAAGTGTTAGAAAAAACAATAAAGAATAATACGCTTATTGTGAGTTAACTCCTAACATGGCACATGATAGGGCTACGTGGAAACAAATAATTCATATAGCCAACCCCGTCTAGTATGAAAAAAGGCTTAGTTGTTGTTGTACTTTTCAAGTTTATATCAACACATACTTTTCGTATCGTATAGGTCGGCTATGTTTACTAGCGTGGGCTATAACCAAATCTATTAGGCAAGGTTTGATCGTGGGTTCCAAGTGAGACCCATAACACATTGGCCCGAAATCATAAGGATTTAATTTAGATAGAGATTGAGGAGATCAATAGTCTTATTATTCAACTTGGAACTATTTGTAACTTTGTCCACGATGCACCTATAGGTTCTCTAGATTTGATGGAACTCCATTGCTTAAGAGAATCTCATCAGAAGAACCAGATGCCCACAAGATCAAACCATTGGTGACGACCCATACGTTTTTTTTGGTTACAATGGGAGGTCAAAGCCCGAGTATGCACTCTCAGGTGTCGAAATCGAAATAGCGGTCAGCCTTCATGCTAGTCAGGTGCCCTGCCAACTGGGCTATCGCCCCAGAGTGCAGGAACCAATGCACGTGCATGCTTCTGTGTATAGAGAGAGAAAGAGAGGAGGAGAGAGAACATGACAAATGCACGTATCTATCCATATTCAAATCCATTAAACATCTTCATCATTCATTATATATGATCACTGATATAAATTTGAATTTAAAATTAAAAGTACCATTGTACTTTCTTCTTTTGCATTCTAAACTCATATTTCTATCATTCATCATGATAGAGATGTTTAACTATAAATGAGTGTGTGTGCATTACTCTTTCTTTCTCTATACATACATATATGTGAGGAGAGAAGGTAGACGATGTAAATTACTTATATGCAAACTATATTCAAACCAATTATAATTATATAATTAAAGAACATAAATGATTAAGATTCAAAAACAAAAATAGAAAATATATAGGGTCAATTGATATCGTGCATATACTTGTTTTGACTCTTGATTAGATAGTTGAGATTGTTTGGCCAGAATCAGAGTATGAGTGATTTGTAGATATGTCAAAATGGGTTTGGCCCAGTATGGTCTTGAAAAAAATGCAAGGCTAGACGAGAGAATTATGAACCATATTTAGATCATGACCAAATGGTCTATAAGACCCCGATCTAAATCTTCTTGAAATCCAAATCCAACCGCAACGTTTCAGGCTTCAACAGGCCATATACACATGTATGTAATAATATATATGTATATATGTATGCATGTATATTTGTTTACATATATGCATATAACTACATGTATACACGTACATGTAATAAAAAACTATAGTGTGTGTATATATATACTTGTAATGGAAAATGGAAAAAACTATACATATATATAGTGTATATATAGTACATATATATATATATATATACATATATGAACCATATATACTATATATATACATAGAATAAGAAACTATATATATATATATATATATATATATATATATATATATATATATATATATATATGCATGTAACAGAAAAAATTATATATATATATATATGTAATTGAAAAAACTATACATATACACACACACACATATATATATATATATATATACATGTAATAAAAAAACTATATATATAATGTGTGATGCCAGTCCCCAGCCCATATCAACATCTCCAGCGGTTTGCATCCTCCAAATTTCCCATATATAATATATGTGTATGTTATTTGGGGTCTGCATCTTTTTCCCATACCAGAACCCAAACCTAATCGGATTGGGTATTCTCCTAGGTTCCTTGCTCAAGTTTTACATTTTCGAGTATATCTGATGGATTTGCAAACTATCCAAACAAATATCCTATTCCAAATCTGAATGCCGTACATTGTTGGGATTTCATTTAAGCCTTCCATATCCATATATGAATCCAACTCTGACCCGGTTAGTCTGATTTGGTAAAGCCATACCCGGCCCGTTTATGTCCCTATGTACATGGGATTAACACTAGCTGGCAAAACTTGGTGTTTTTTACAGAAATTATTGGCAAGAAAAACGATAATGTTATTAGTTTGTGCCATTGTGATCTCTGTTTTCTGCATAAATATGATGTGATTACTCTGCTTTCCATATATTTCACGTTAGTTCTTTCATAAATTTTAGGAAACTGTTGTAGTTTGAGTAAATGCCATGTGAGCCTCTTGTCGTCTTCATGAAGTTTAAGAAAACTACTTGAATGCTATAAAAGGGGTTCACAGAGGTAAAATTAATCTCAGCATAAAATGCAGCTATTTAATGGTACTTGGAACCGTGGAAGATGCTTCATATAATGTTCATGGTGTCAAGCGTGAATGTGAATGTTGTGTCTGAAAATGTGCACATCCTCAATCTAAAGTGTAACACGATTACTGTTTTGCGTCGCCAACCCGAAATTCGGAAAAAATGGAAGTACGTATTCAAATTTTAAAAATGGAAAATTATAAAGCCCGCCCCACCCGAATCAAATTTCTGGATCCACCATTGTATGACTAAATCAGGTGCACACAGAGGAGAATGATGATCTGAAATAGGTTAACAATACACAAAAAATCAGTTTTTTTTGTGAGAATTTCCATATCACAATTCTGAAGTTCGTTTTTCGTCACAAGAGGATGTTGGAGCCTAACACACTCATACATGCACCCTCTGGGATTCGAACTCCCCACAGGCGGCATATTTTCTGCCATGCAACTGAATATTGGAGGTAGGCGTTGAGGATGATTGCGTAGCTTTCTGGCTAGGTAGCTCGGGAAAGGTATGTAGGCAACTAAAGCCTCTGTTCATTTACGAGAAAGACAGTATGAATGCGTAGACTTGATTTATGGGGTTGTTGCAAGAGAAATTAAGGTTATCTTGGTGATCAGCTACAATCGTTACAAAAGAAAGGAGATTCTGGAGTTGCTATTTGCATACTTTAAGTTCTTCTTCATAGTCAGTTTTATATATAGAGAGAAGGGAGAGTATATAGTCCCCGTCTTCTAGCCGTTTGATCTCTCTTGATGGGCGATCCAGATGGCATCAGTTCCACCCTGTGGGAAAGTCGGTCCTTGTTGGCGCCATCCAAATCACTCTGACACCATCTCAATCGATCATCAAGGGTAATCCTACTCCTACAGAGGTTAGCATTCTTTATATATATATATATATATATATATATATACACACACACATATATATACATATACACATACATACACACACACACACACACATATATATATATATAAACTGCTGTTTACTTGCATTCAATTATTACTTTTTAGTAGCTGTGTGTAACTTAAAAAGTTCTAAAGGTTTTAAAAAAGTAAGAAAGAAAATATTATTATACTCATCTTTTGAAAAGGTAATGATCAGGTTTTCACACACACACACACACACACACACACACACACACACATATATATATATGAAAACCGGATCCAATCCACCTTT
Source organism: Brasenia schreberi (assembly GCA_036023115.1). Classification (NCBI taxonomy): domain Eukaryota; kingdom Viridiplantae; phylum Streptophyta; class Magnoliopsida; order Nymphaeales; family Cabombaceae; genus Brasenia; species Brasenia schreberi. The sequence goes on from JAYKKT010000062.1 coordinate 13,358,294, forward strand.
GATATACCCATTGCCCACTTATGCAGTTTTTAGCACCAATAAAATTTAAAAGTTTTGAGAAAAAACAAAAGAAAATGTTATTAGACTCATGCCCAAAAAATAATTACGTTCAGTCACTCTTTCTATGGATCCTGACCCTTTAGAGTATTTTTATGGTTGTTTTTTGTGGTATGTGTGTAATTTTAAAAATATAATGGTTTTTCAAAAAACGATGAATGACAATATTATTATACTCATATACTCACAAAATAATGATCAAGCATAAGTGAGTTGCATGAATGGTGAGCATATCCAGTCACTATATATGTACATATTCATATCCTCATAAAATATGATGAACATTGGTAAAAAGCTTATGATAGGGTACCGAGTGAGGTTTTTTTTGGAGAACTTTGGTAAAAATGGTATCCCATTGACATACATTAACCTTATTAGAGATATGTATGATGGTACAAAAACATGTGTGAGGACTCATGAAGGAATGACACACTTCTTTGAAGTTAATATTGGGTTACATCAAGGATCAACTTTAAGTCCATACTTATTTATAATGGTGGTAGATGAATTAACAAAACATATTCAAGATGAAGTACCTTGGTGTATGTTATTTGCAGATGACATTGTATTATTGGAGGAGTATAAGGAAAAAGTTAATAGAAAATTGGAATTATGGAGAGAAACATTAAAAAGCAAAGGCCTCTCACTTAGTAGAATAAAGACATAATATATGGAATGTAGGTTTGATCATTTGGTTACTTCAAAGGACATAGAAATTAAAATTGGCATACATTGCATCCCCCAAAAAAAAAAATTTTAAATACCTAGGGTCATTTTTTCAAAGTGATGGAAGAATTGATGGAGATGTTATGCATAAAATTAATGATGGTTGGTTAAAATGGAGAGGAGCATCAGGTATTCTTTGTGATAAGAAGATACAATTAAAGTTAAAAGGTAAATATTATAGAGCAACAATTAGGCCTGCCATGTTTTATGGTTTGGAGTGTTGGGTAGTTAATCATCAACGTGTACAAAAGATGTCGGTGATAGAAATGAAGATGTTGAGATGGATGAGTGGTCATACAAGAAAAGACTATACATAATGAGGTTATTAGAAACAAATTAGGAGTGACACCAATAGAGGATAAAATGAGAGAATATCATTTCAGATGGTTTGGACATATAGAAAGAAGATCAAAAGAAGAACCTATAAGAAGATATGAAAAACTAAATTTGAAAAGTATTAAAAGAGGTAGAAGACGACTACAAAAGTATTGGAAAGAAATAATAAAGAATGATCTAGCTTATTGTGAGTTAACTACTAACATGACGCGAAAGGGATCTGTGGAAACAAAGAATCCATGTAGCCAACCCCGTCTAGTATGGGAAAAGGCTTAGTTGTTGTTGTATCCTCGCAAAATAATGATCAAACATAAGTGAGTTGCATGAATGGGGAGCATATCCAATCACTATATATATATATATATATGATTGCACTTATATTGCAGCACGGTCCCAAGTATCGGACTTTGCTCTTGGCGTGAGACATATTAGCATATACAGTGTCGACAAGGAAGTCTCATCCTAACCCAAATGACGAGTAAGATTATTAGTACATAATTGTCACGACATGCATAACTCATTTAACATGGGCATATGCCACGTAACCTAATTCTATAGACCATTTACAATTCAATGATGACATAATCCATAAAATTTAAAATGTAATCAACATATATTTATTTATTTATAAGGAATGTTTAAGTATACGTTGTGGTATAAACAAAATCGGTAAAATCTGTTTATAACCCAAGTAACCATCATGTGTCATCGTATTCTAGGTATCACCTCAATGTCTTTATTGTTTGAATCCTGTAATATAATAAACTATGAGCACAAATAATCTTGCTCCTAGATGGATGCAATCTCTTTATAATTACAAACACACTAAAAACATACATATTTCAAATAATATATCACATGATAAAATCATATCATTGTTTAAATAAAGGTTATCAACTAAAATAATGCATATAAGATCAAGCACTCTTTATTAATGCAATTTAATTTTGATATGAGGATCACTACCATGTTCAACCACGACCACGCTATAGGAGGCCCCCGATCCCTCATCCAGTCCCAATATGTGGTTTCTGATAGCCACCACACAGGCTAACCAGATCTTGGATCTTGATGGACTATAAAATAATGCATTAAGTCTTACTCCTCGGGTTCATACGATAACATTTTTCGAAAACCATACTAGTAGGGTCATACATTCATACAATTATTGAAACAATCCCAAATCATATCCCGTTACCTTGAACATCTCCCAATCTCATTGTATCAACAATAATCCATATTACATTTCCATTTCAAGTATCTAAATCATATGTCAAAATCTAATATCAAACCATTTATTTTTAACACACTCTCTACTCTTGATGGTTTTCCATACGGCTCCACGTCCCCAATGGGTTAGCTACATATGAGCATGTATGACTAACGAAATAGCCAATGGGTTAGCATCATCCGACATGTCCATCTGAAAACCCGTAACCTTATCGTCCTAACAATTAAGGTTACAAATTATGGATCCATACCAAGTGATGGTTCACTCACTAGTTAGCACTAATAGATGTGATTATCCACTAATAGATGGTTCACTCACTAACTAGTTCACTCACTAGTTAGCACTAATAGATGCGATTATCCATCATTCAACGACATCCTATATCGTGAAGAAAGTAGATCTATATCCAAAATATTCACTTGCGGACAACCATACTCATGCAATGAATCATCGCAGAGAAAAAGACAATTGCTAATCACATCTAATAAAGCCAATATTTAATCATTTCAAAATATTAACAAACATTCACAATCGTATGTATCATCTAAAAACTATCTCTAGCATGTATCTAGAAAGGAAACACATCCACCTACCTGTTGCTTTTATACATATCCAACCACAATACCTATCCTCATAGATCACCTTGATTTGATCCCTAAATCATGATTAAAAATATAATATTAATATTTTATATTCAAATACAAACTTAACAGTTTAAACTACATTGAAATAAGATTTCAGTCGGTATCAAAATAGCCCAAAACACAATCTAAATTTGTTTGGGTATGTTAGGATTCAATTAAAGATTCATGTCTAATTTCTGTAAATTTGCTATGGATTTACCTAGATTCGACCCAAATCCAATCCGTATCATCCCACAACATGTAATCAGGACCCTACCGTGTTTGATATAGTAATACGATACATCTTGTCCGAAAACCTAATGTTACTTATTTTGGGACCAAGATTTGCCCTTTCTAACGGCGACAAGGAGCATTTCGCCATATTTTATTGTCAAAAAATCAAAACGAAAGGAAAACCATATTTTACTTCAAATCCAATGTATCTTATCGTTTTTCGGCTAGCTCCATACATAGAACGCCCCCTAGTCCTTTTTTTCTACCGTATCTCTCTCCTTCCCTTTCTATCTCTTTCTCTTCCTCTCCACTGCTCCTTCAGCAGCAACACAACCACTACGTATTGTGGTGGCTTCTGTTCCAGCCATGGAGCCACGAGCGTGGCCCTCTGACAAGGGAACCCATGCGGGTCCGAGTTGAGCCCAATTCAGACTGATCCCACCCGACATCACAATAATGCAACTAAATTTGGTATACATGTTGTCTATCTCTCTATATACATGTGTGTGCGCGCATGTGATCACAATATGATATGCTTCTCTTGTTGTTAAAGGTGATGATGCGATTCAGATAGTATTGTAAGAACTCGTTGAAATGAGATATAGTACGGGACGTGTTAGAGAACTTTGACCCTCATTCTCAAAGAAGATAATAGATAAGGTTTTAGGTGATAAAAATGAGTTCTCTCATAATCCAACTTAATGCATTCCAGTCACATGTAAAGCTTGAGAAAGGAGATGATAGGCAGTCAAAAAGCTAAGTTACATATACTCTTAAGAAAAATAAAAAAAGAGTTACACTAGAGATATAAAAAATTATAATTGATTCAATTCCTTGCTTGAACAAAAGCATTGCTAATTATAAACTTTCAAATACAGTTAAATCTGTTCTTCGTGCGTATAATTTCCAATAACTTTTGACTCACTCATCCATATACTTTTCTGTCATGACATGACAGTTGTCACCATCGCTATATCATGTCTTGGAGCTCTTTGGTATCATAGGCTTAAATCGGGTTCTCTTTCCGAACACTTCAAGAGATTGCCATGTGCTCTCCTCGACTTTTTTTGCTGTCAACAACTTCTAATTTATATGTATTTTCATTCTAATATATACTCCCTTGCTTGTAAGATCAAAAAGCGATCTATGTTTTCATTTCACATTTCTTGCATGCTGCAGATTGCACTCAAACGGCCAACTTTTTGTATCAAAGGGGAACCTTCTTGATGCTAACCGTGACAACTATGAATGCTTTAGCAGATTGGTTCATTAAAACATAAAGTATGAGTTTCACAGGCAAGCTTTCCTTGATTAGAAAAAGAAGCAAGTTGAAAAAGATATGGTTCTGTTTGAGTTCACACAACTTAGCCAACTTGACCGTCTTTCTCACCCTTTCCCGGACCATCAGTTAATGTTTGCCTTTTTGCAAAACTAATTTGCAGGTGCAACATCTTGTCTGCTGCAAAAGGCATGAACCTTTTTTGCTTCCATATTAATACGGCATCAAAGGGTTGACGAAGGCATGATATCCACACGAGAAGAGGTCTCTCTCTCATATGGAAAAGGAGACGGTTTGAGAGTCACAAGACAACAACAGAAAGAGTAATCTCAATCAAATGTATGATGGAGATGCTTAACTTGCTTCACCTAAAAGCGTAGCCTATTCTGAGCTCTCTCCCACACAAACACATACACATGCACGCACAGGCACAGGCACACACATAAATTAATTGTTTTTAAAAATACTCTATGCTGTTGTTTCTGTTAAGAGTGAATTCCACACGAGACTCGATATAATCGTAGACAGTTGCAAACCCACTTTAGGGTGAGATTAAAGCTTGCACTTCCTCTCAAATCTGAAAAATTTATGAGTTCACCAATGTATATATATTGTGTATTTTTAGATGTAAACTATACGTACATCTTACTCGAAATATAAGTGGATCCCGCCCCGGAAAAAGTTGATGGGTCCGCCACCGAGTAAATAAGAGCTTGATAATGATGATAACCGTGACCAACAGAAGCATGCAAGACGAATTGAATCTGCTTTTCAAGAAGCTCTTCTTTGTGGCTCTACGATCGGACGCTTCTCTTCATGCAAAACCAGGAACTCAAGGTCATGAGCTTCCAAGACCAATTATTGAACAATAAATGACGGAACAGTCTAAATCTAGATATAGTACAGTATTTTCATTTCTTAGGTATCCTATTTTAGTTATGCGGCCGGCTCTGGGTAAAATGGCACCAGCAGTTTTGGGCTGACAGTTCACGTCGACATGTTCGATTCTACAGTTTGCAACCGGAACTGAATCAGGTCGAAGACCGACTAGAATTAGAACCGACATAACCCGACACGAAACCGTAACCGAACCAGCAGGAGACACCCTGGTTCGGTTTCAGTTCTAACTTTTGTAGAACCAGGACCTGCAGTTCCGAATTGCCAATTTGACTCTTTTTATTACCTTATTCAAAACTTTCAACGTTTTGATAGTTTTTACTCTTCTATATGGTTTTCGACGTTGTCGAGTATGGTTATAGCAGACAAATTCAACCGTGGGCTACACTAAAGAAATCATATTTCGGGTAGGGCGCAACAAATGGTTGCTTGATTTATATCTGAGAGAAATCACCATTTTAGTGGTTGGAACAAACCAGTGTGGGACTGGAGGCTGGAACTCTTGTCCCCAGATGAAATGCATGCTCATTCATGTGAACGGTGGCACGTACATGTGCATGAGCACACACACATGCATATATGTACACACACACACACACACACACATATATATATATATATATATGTGTGTGTGTGTGTGTGTGTGTGTGTGTGTGTGTAACTATTTTAGAGTTGGGGAAACAATTAGTTTGTCTTTGTCATTTTAAATGATAAAGGAGACGTGGCTGGACATAAGTTTACTATTCTAAAATTCTACCACTTAAAATGAGGAAATGCACCTAAAATTCAAAACATAAGCATATTTAGCTCGAATTGCTTGGGCGATTTCTAAAATACTTGGTCAAGGGTTATGACAATTATATTGTAGTATTAAAAGTGGCTTTATAAATGATAATTATACTTATTAGTAGTACTTGATAATGATTATAACTTATGTCATAATTAGCAGCTATGTTGTGACATTAAAAGTCATTTTCTTGAGCGACAATTGTGCTCATTAGTAACACATTACATCTTCACCATATTTATATATAGTGGTGTTTTAAACAAGATTGATCCAATTTTTTCTATGGTGTGAGTCCTTTCATAATCATTTTTTTAAAGGAACTTATAAATCTTATTGTAGCATTACTTACATATGTAACATTATCATCTTTGTTTTGCCGGTTTATCTAAGATTGAGTTGCATTCGTGGAAGACAAAGTGAGAGTCTTAATTGTATCCTGAAGGTATTTGTTGAAGTCCATTGCATCTATTTATTTGACACCTGTGGCGGTAAATAAATATTAACCTCTCAAAAAATAGTGGTATCCCAACCTTCTTTTTTTTAGGATGTTAGAATATGATCTCTTGAGTGCCAAACACTCAAGAAACCATCTATAAGAGCTCAACACCAAGATAACTTTTATTCAACTAGCAAGCCTCTTATCTAGGAGAGACTTTTCCATTTTGATAAATAGGATCTCCTAATTAAGATGATCCTTCCCAATAAGTTGATCTTTGTCCCAACAATTGCAAAATATTCAGTATGGATGTATTACCTCACATCCAAATAAAACTATCTGGAATAAAAATAACTTCGGTGTACGAGCAATAGGTCGCCTGGTTAGGTTTCCAAACCGCAAGAAGGTCATGAGCTCCCCCCACAAACAAGCACACACACGAAGAAAAAAGAACAATAACTTGCCTTCGAAGCGTTAAATGCCTGAGCAGTGAAATAGGTAAAGGTGGAGCTGTATCGCGTAACGCCCAGTTCAGGCCTTCAGATGCATAAAATAACCAAAGCAAATAAATATAAACTTAAAACTAATCCGTGATGTAATCTAATATTAATTTTAAGGAAGTTTGGTATTCATTATGATATCCTCACTCTTGATATCTCTCTCTATATATATACCCCAAAACCACAGTTTTTATGAATACCTTGATATCCTAAGGCCTCTTTACCGACATGTCCATTTGAATCTCCTTCCAATCAAATCATCTTTCTTTGTACAACTCTTTGAATTACCTTATCTAATTCCTCTCAAAATACCTTATTTATATTATCTTCTAGCCTTACTAGGGTGTATATACACAAATTATATTAAAGTTTCTATTCTTAATACTAATTTCACCATCATAATTTGGTCCCCTTATTGTTGTATATCTACTACACTATCTTTTAAATCTTTATTTATAATAATATCAACTTTATTTCAATCTTTTTTCTTTCTTGAGCACCATAATTTAAACATATATTCTCAATCTATTTTGCTTTTTCTCTAACCCACTTTGTCTCTTGTAGACATAGAATGTTAATTTTTAACTTAATCATAGTATCTAATACCTCTAGTGAATATTTCAATATTTGAAGTATCAATATAAATCTTATTATTTAAGACTAGATTCTTTTCTTTACCCCCACATTAGTCCATAATAAAAATATGAAGACCTTCTTTGAATATGTTCACTATATTTTGGTAACAATGTAGCAACACTAACTTCTTTACCCACACTCACCCATGATGTGGTAACCCTCTATATAATTGATTTACAATATTCAATGAAAGATCTAATGTCCGTTGCTTATTTTATAATGCATTTGGGTCGCTAAGAAGGGACCCCAATACAATGTACATGATATTTAGATTTCATCGTAGATAATCCGATAAGTTTTATGAGGGTTGTTGGAAGCCTAATGCAACTTCCTCATTTATCCAGACTTGGGACATGCCATACAAGAGTGATTACTTGTACGAGTAGAGTTCACTACCTCTCTATCAATATATATTTATTTATTTATTTTATAAGTTGAAGGTTTCAAACCATTCATATACAAACTACATCTAAACCTATTTTAACCATCAGAAGGTCATAGGTGGTTATGATTGAAAATCTTCATTCTCTCAATTAGATGGTTGATATTGGTTTTAATAAAATTTGCATATGAATGATTTGTATCCTCCATCCTCTTATTCCTCCCTTCTCTCTCTTTCTTTCTATATATATATATATGTGTGTGTGTGTGTGTGAGAGAGAGAGAGAGAGAGAGAGAGAGAGAGAGAGAGAGAGAGAGAAAGAGGGGAGGGAGGGAGGAGGATATGAAGATAACACATGGAATTTCCATAATCAAGGGTTAAAATATTAGACTATATCTGATTAAGAGGCTTAGATTGGGTTGTCTCTATCTCTGCTATCTTTTTCTTGGTATTTATTATTCACAGATGACATTGTATTAGTGGATGACTCTAATGAAAATTAATCAAAAATTGAAACTGCGGAGAGAACCATTAGAAAGTAAATGCTTTTCACTTAGTAGAATAAATATAAAATATATGGAATAAAAGTTTGATTATTTGATTACTTCAAATGACATAGAAATTAAGATTGACAAACATTGGATCCCTTATAAGAAAAGTTTTAAATACTTACGTTCAATTTTTTAGAGTAAGAAAAAAATTCATAGAGATGTTACACATAGAATTAATACAAATTGGATAAAATGGAGACATGCATCATGTATTCTATGTGAAAAGAATATACCATAAAGTTGAATGGTAAATATTATAAAACAATTAAACCTGCTATATTTTATAATTTCTAGTGTTGGCCAGTTAATCATTAGCAGGTATAAAAGATGTTCATAGCATAAATGAATATGTTGAGATGGATGAGTGACCGCACAAGGAAACACCATATACATAAACTTGTTAAAAACAAATTAAGAGTAACACCAATAGATAACAAAATAAGAGAAAATCATTTAAAACGGTTTGAACATATAGAAAGGCGACCAAAAAAAAGCTTCACTAAGAAGGTATGAGAAAGGACTATAAATTACAAATAGAAAAAGTCTACAAAAGGGTTGGAGGAAAACAATGCACTATAATTTGGTTATTTTGATTTAATGGTTAGCATGACATGTGATTGAGCTCTATGAAAATAAAGTATCCATGTAGCTAACCCTATCTAGTATGAGAAAAGGGTTAGTTGTTGGTGTTTGTTGTATATAGAGTGATGGTAAATGCATAATGTGTTTCAGACATTATGAAATATATATATAGAGAGAGAGGGAGAGTGAGAGAGTGAGTCTTAGTTGCATAACGTTGTTTGGTGCATAATCTTACACAAATGTTTTTACTATTCGATTTTTCAGATTAATGGTAGATATTTGAACAAAATATAGTGTTGTACCTTTGTACTTCATATTTAATAATCATATGCATTAAATGCAAAGTAATTTAAATGTCTATCGTTGATCTAAAAAATGAAACTTTAAAAATGTTTGTGCAAGATTATGCACTAAATAAGATTGTGGAATTAAGACTACATTATATTGAAAAACATTATGCATTTACCAACTTTTCCATCTCTCTCTATACATATATAGAGATAACTTAGATGCAACAAGGGCTAGATCAATCTAGCTCCTTCCAAGCCATGGGATCTCCATCTCTCTCTCTATTTATATAAATAAATAAATAAATAAATAAATATATATATATATATATATATATATATATATATATAGAGAGAGAGAGAGAGAGAGAGAGAGAGAGAGAGAGAGAGAGAGTGTGCTGCTTCCAGCTAGTTCTGCATGCATCTAGCTACTATCGTCATTGAATGTAAGAAGGATATGATACCCCATGGCTTGTACATAGCTAGATTGATCTAGCCCTAGCTGCTTCCAGGTTCCATACATACGTACAGTGTGTGTATGTATGTCTTGCGTTCAAAATGTTGATCTGGGAAACGACGAAATTATTATGATCTAGATTTCCTTTTTGATCATTTCAGCTTATTTGATTAATTCAGACATTGTGGAGCTCCTTTTTCTTATTTTTACTTCCGTCAAGCTGTTTTCTTTTGCGAATTACCGTGTAAAGAATTAAGGTACAATTTAAGATAAGGTTCGGTGATGATGACCAATGACGATGAAAGAAAAGACACGTTACACCACAACCCGCGCTCCGGGCTCTCGCGGTGCCAACCGAGCTCACAAGCAATACGAGCCTCAAGCTTGAAAGATACATTTCACGTGGCCGAGATTGACGTTCATGGTCCTCGACGTGAACACGTCACACAATTTCAGGGAGTCTCTCTCTCTCTCTCTCTCTCTCTCTATATATATATATATGCAAAGACCGTCCCAATATTTTCAACACTTCAAAACGCCTCTCGTTTTTTTGCTCGGGGGTGAATGCAACTTCTTCAAATCTCAGCCTAAGCCATCCTGGAAATTTGATTACTTCTTAAATAAGGGTCATTTGCCAGAGCTTTTTTTTTTGTAGATATATATTATATGAATAGTTCTGATTATACATTGAGTCGTGATGTGGTGTCCACCACATTCAAAATATTGGAAAATCAACAATAGAAGGAAAATGTATAGCTCACAGTTGAATCCATAAGTAATAATACCTACATAGTTCGCCTCAGGCTAAGAGTAGTTCTTATCCTCGCCATGCCGAAAACCTCTTTGCTTGTATCCTGTTGATATACCTATCCTGCAGCATGAAAGATTTTGGAGCGAGTTGAACCATGTGAAGTGAACATGGGATGTCAGCTTTGGTTCAACTCGTTCATGTTTGGTTCACTAAATCATGTGGAGTGAACATGGGATGTTTGCTCGCTTCGTCTAGTAAAATCTCATTACATATTTACCTAAACTTAGGCATACAAAGCAAAAGAAAATCAATTTAATCTTAACTTGTTCACAAAAGAAGACTTTAGGCAATTCAAGGGCTATTTTGATGAGGGTATTGAAGAAAACCTCTTTCAAGTTGGACGGCAAGCTCTTAGTAGACAGGCATTCTTTGAACAAAGCTTGCTTTGCTAGTGGTTAATTTGACTCAGAGAACGAGCCGAGCAGATGGATGAGGGTTATGTGGTTGGTTTGAGTCCGCTCAAGGCAAGTGCCATAACAAACTCTGAGAAAAAAAAAAGAAAAAGGTGGTTGGAGAAAAAAATGTCACCATACCGACCTATCTCCGAAATTTCAAAATTTTCTCGATGGTACCTTCAAAAAGCCTCAAGCTACGGTAGAAGCGATGGCACGGCGTAATTATTTTAAACAAATGAGGATACATAGGGAAATCACCCCAGCGCGGCAAACGCTGAAAAAGATGGTGCGAAAATAAAGCAGCGATCGAGGTAACGGCGAGGATTTGCTGAGTTAGTGCATCGGACGGCTGACGTTCATAAGCAATAAGTGACGGTTGGACTATTTAGCTTCTCTTCGTTATCGTTTCCATCACTCTGCTGTTTAGTTAGAAAGATCTCTTTCTCTCTCTCTCTCTCTCTCTCTCCAAGGGAAGGAAGACGTCGGTCCACTTTGTTTTCGGGAAGAGGCAGAATCTTAGCGACTGTGATCTGTGAGTACTTCGATTTCCTGAGGAAATCAGTAAACTTTTGGCAGGATTCATTTGAAGTGGGGAAAGACATAGATTTGACGTTTGTGTTAGCTCGATTGGAGGAGTCATCAATAAACTAATAGGATTTCACGTTTTAAGATCATAGGTTTCTTTCTCTCGGGAAACTTTCTAACTAATGGTTTCTTGTAGAGCTCGACGAGAATTCTGCCACTGTCGTAGTTTTCTTGTTACTTGCGTAACACTCAGTGTTGCATGAACTTGCTTAAGACAAGGCATTGGATTCCGTGTTTAATTTTGTTAAGGATTTACAGATCTAGCACCTACTGAACTTTACTTGATTCAAGTTAGCTGATCTTCCATAGCAATCTATTTCCTTGATGTTCTTTTTATTTAGGTTTTCCTTGATTTAATTTATTAGCCTTCCAATTCTGCAGTGCGCTTGTATTATTTTGACTTTTTAAGCTTTTTTTGTTACTGCTGTTTTAATTTCGGAGAGCAATTCAGTGTTAGTTAGGGAAGCGTTGTTTGAATGTGGAATTTAGCTTTTCAACTGAAACTAAGTAGCTTACCCTAGGCAAAACAGAGTTTGATTTAGTCGAATTTGGTCAAACCTGAAAGCAGTTCACCCGATCATATTGGCTGGACCTTTTATATTCAAATTTACACAGTTGAAATGAATCTTGAGTTCTTTAGGTCTGCAGAACTCGTTGATTCGTTGTGGATGGGCACTGCAAAACAGATTGAGGAAAAGCATAAGGTTCTGCATAACCTTGGTGATCCCTTTCTCTACTGTGGGCCTTTACCATCTTTAAGTATCAAGTATGAATTCCAGTGGAGCAATTTTGGTGACACGACGAATACTATCAATCCTCCAATAGAAATTTGATTCCGCTGCTTCCTTTTAGAGATTCTTACTTGGGTAACCCATCACAATTGGGCAAATCTCTTTGGAAGTAAGGTCATGTTTTTTTTTATGTTTGAACCCTGGGATTTGAATGAGGCATGCTCAGAAGGTTGCTCTTGTATCTTTACCTCACAGAAGTGACACTAGAGAGTGGACTGAGCCTCACAGAGATGGTTAAGACTTGAGCATGAAAGTTTTAGAGTACATTTAGCAATCGGTTGATCAAAACCATCTGAGTGTTGAAAGCACGCTTTTATGCTTCGCATTCCAAAAACTTGGTAATCACATGAAAATTTCCTTTCCCAAGTTATAAAAAGCAGCAGAGATGTAATTTTGCTTTCTCTGTGAAACACGAGGATGCACGAATATCTTCAGTTCAGAAAGTAATCATCTAAAACAAGAGAACGGCGATACAATAAAAAAATATTGCATTTAATTGGTTTATACATCATACATGATACTGATTGCATATTCTTTTAACTGATATTGAACATGATTGCAATTGGGTGACAATGGACCCTGACCAAACGCTATCGTTTTGTTTATGTAGGAATGAACTCGTGTTCTGGGACAGAGAACTTGGATTTGGATAAGCAGTTAGTATACTTTGAAACTGAAGTCTCTAAATTCTGCTGGTGGGACATCTTGTGAACCTAGAAACAAGGACCCATCTGCTGCTATGGACCAAAGGAAGCCTCTTGACGTTTTCAATCCGAAAAGGGAGTTCGCAGCAAATTCAGGTGATGCTTCATCGGTTTCAAGCTCATATCTATATCCAGGAACAGTTTCAAAAACTACAAGCCTAAGTGAGACACATGAAGTAGAAGAAAGAACCCCATCTGCTAGATTTAGGGAACCTGTTGACAAGTGGATGGCGTTTTCCGCACCAACCTCTCGAAGCAGCAATGAGGTCCCACACATAGAGTGGACGGATGATACTCCTGAAAAAGGTTTCCTGGAAGGGGCAGAGGGAGGTGGCCTTGGGCAGAGCTTCAATGACCCCTATCAGGTAGAGGATAGTAGGATATTGAGTGGTGCCGGCATGGCAGAAAGAGCTGCAGAATGGGGATTGGTTATTAAGACAGATCAGACAGTGGGTATCAGTCAGAAGTCATCAACGGAGGATGCTCGAACCACAGTGGATTATCATGCAGGTTCAACCAGGTCATCTGGAGAATCAACTCAGGGAGGAGATTCAAGCTTGTCTACTGTCCCTAAAGAGTTAAAGGATGCATTATCCACGTTACAACAAACTTTTGTTGTTTCTGATGCAACAAGACCAGATATTCCTATAATGTACGCCAGCGCGGGGTTTTTCAGTATGACCGGTTATTCATCAAAAGAGGTCATCGGTCGGAACTGGTAGTTGTTTTATCTAAATCTAACTGATCTGCAAATAAGTATTCAATATTCAGTGATTTCCCACGAACGAGAAGAGTTGTTTTCCTGTATCCATTCTTACATTCTTCTAGTTCTGAAAACAGCCATCGAGCATGGCAATAGTATTGAAATATGAAACAAAACTTTCTTGAATAGTCTTGTGCAAGACTTCTTTAGGGCATTTTTTGCAATTTTATGTGGTAATCTGTGTGGGAAATAACTACAAGTTTTTGATACATGGGTTTAAATTGAATATCTTTAAATTGCATATGTATTTAGGGTAGAAAGTTTGAATGTTTGAAAAATTTATTCGAAAACTTATTAAGATCTCTCATTCTGATTTATGATATTCGAGAAATGATATGCACAAAATCTTTGTACCAGAATTTTGGTGATACCTACCACATCTGCATTCGTATTTGCTACACTAAAAATTGTCTAAGCACATTGATTATGTCACCACATGCCAGTCGAAATGGACATCAATGCTAGGTGTTGGGCTGGGAATTTGGACTGCCGGTCCCACAAGTCGGCTCGTGGACCTGTATATGCACACATGCGTGCGTGCTTGTCTGTATTATATATGTTCAGACACACACATGTGCGTGTGTGTTAAATGTGTTTTTGTCTATGTATGCATGAGTGCATCCATGTATGGGGTATAGGGGTATATACATGACATATTATTTAATTGCTTTTCAGTTGAGCTCAATTGTGTTCTCCAATATAATGAAGCTCTGCATATTTTATTTTCTTTCTTCCATATTTTAGATGTGTATTATATCTTTTTAGTCAACCATATTGCAATTGGTTTGCTAAGAATGTTACTGGATCTTCCTGTGTCATAGAGCTATTCTCTTTCTCTGCAGTCGTTTTCTTCAGGGGAAAGATACTGATCCTATGGAAGTTTCAAAAATACGAGAAGCTCTGCGGACAGGAAGAAGCTATTGCGGTAGACTGTTGAACTACAAGAAGGATGGCACCCCTTTTTGGAACCTTCTAACTATCACTCCCATAAAGGATGACGCTGGGAAAGTTATTAAATACATTGGGTGCGTTTGGTAGTTATACCTTAATATGCCTTCTTTTGTGAGCTAGGTCCTGGACCAAATGCTTCAAATATCTTTTAGGTTAAGCTATTTTGCGAAATATATTGCTCACAGTGCAGGGTATTAGTAAATTAGATCTCCTGTTCCGTAGATATCCATCAAGTCAAAATTTTGTTCTTTAAGCTTTGCTACGAACTCTGAAATGACCTGATGTAAAGAAACAGTTTGTGATGATGCACTGAAACAGTTTGTAATGCTCACAGGCAAGGTAGTTTCCATCACCATATTCCCACTCCGAAGAATTTGGCAAGTGATATTCAATAATGACTTATTTTGTTTCAGATTGTTCCTGAAGTTATGTTTATAGGTCATTTCTATTGTATTATGCGCTTGCCAAGAAAAGTTGATCAAGTCAATGTGCACTTGGTTCACACCATAGTCTGTATACATAATGCACAACCTTGAGCTTGAAAAAGGTATATGTGATAGTAGTCTTTGCAAGGGCTTTACAAGTAATATTTTTAGGGTAGCGAGTCTGTTGAATTTCTTGCAACAGTATGGTTGCCATACCTTGTCAATGGGGGTATTTCCTCTACATTTTCTGTTTTAGTAAAAGATATCTGAGCTTAGGTCAAATCCAGAAGGAGCCTGTGACCATCACATGACAAAATGCATCGTCTTATCTGTTATCTTCTTGAGAAATGTCAAGCTGTCAGGCATCTGTTATAAATCAACATCAATAATGTCCTCAGTAAAGATCTTGGAGGAAGTTTAGGCGACATAAGGTTTTCAGGAGTACATCAGTAAAAGCTGTCAGGCATCTGTTATAAATCAACATCAATAATGTCCTCAGTAAAGATCTTGGAGGAAGTTTAGGAGTACACAAGGTTTTCAGGAGTACACCTTCTACACATAAATGACTTCTCTGATTATTAATCTATATAAAAGAAATGTGCCTCATGTCAAATCATGTTGAACAGTATGATATCGATATCTTGGCAGCGAAATGGTCCAGAGGACAAAGAAAAAGGAACTCAAATTTTGAATGCTTATACATCGGTGAACTGGGGCTTTCATGTTCATATTTATGTAGCCATGATCTGAATGCGCTAAGGTGCCCCATGTAAGATTTTGAGCCCTGAATTTCCTGAAACCAGCAATAGTAACACCATGCTCTCAGGTACTATAATTAACTCCATTCAAAAATAAAAAAGTTCAGTATATATCTTGAGCACAAATTTGGACCTTTTTTTTAGTATTATGATACCCATGTATGGGAGGCTCGATGGTTCAGATGAAACTGCTATATTTTGTGAAGTTCCTGCTTCTTTTGGTTCTTATGCTAAAAGTATAGGCAGAACAACTAGATTTGCTGGTAGTAATTTTAAGATTTATGTTGATGAGAAAGTCATTTTTTTCTGAACTTTGAATGCAGAATGCAGGTTGAGGTTAGCAAATATACCGAGGGCTTGAATGAAAAGTCTTTGAGGCCGAATGGATTGCCTAAATCTTTGATCCGTTATGATGGTATATAGATCTTATGAGAACTACTTAACTCTTCTGGTTGTTCTATTTGAAGGGTTTTCCCATTAATTATTTTCCTCCAGCTCGTCAGAAGGAGAAGGCCATTTCTTCAATTACTGAAGTTGTGCAGACAGTGAAGCATCCTCATGCTCATATAGAAGAAGCTGATCATGAGATTGCAAGCAAAAGGCAAAGTCTTGGAGACCCATTTCAGTCTGAACCAATACCGAGAAAATCTATAGCAGAGATAAAAGAAGTTAGTTTGCAGAATGTGCAAACCGATGTCAGGATTGATGCAGTCGGAAGAAAGAGCAACCTTAGCAAGAGCTATAGAAAATCAGAAGTTTCCCTGAAAGGGTAATGCTCTGCGCATGAATCAAAATGCTTTTAGTGTCCGTTACTGTTTAGATATCTGGATAACTTCAAATATTTAACGCCATGATTCATCTTCCATGGTAATACGGGTTTTTTTTTACCTTGTAGAAGCGTACTAGCATCATGTACTAGCATCATCCACTTTTGTAAACAAATATCCTCATAATATCTCATAATGATAACGCTGATGCTCAGAGGCTATTCTGGTATTTCGCACAATCTGTTATGCATGAATGATAAAAGTGACGTGTCAGAAACTGGACATTGAACATTCAATAGGTTGTGCTTACACATGTCGAATTCAAGCAATCTTCAATCCAATTTCACAAGTACAAAAAGCATAGCGTGTACAAGCTTCTAGGAAAAGGTTGTTTATCATCAGTTCAGGGTAAATTTTCATCAGGGAAAACAAAGCTCTTGCTTATTCTTTTCACTTTCCGGAACTGATGAAGAGGGTGTAAATCAATGTTATGTTGTAACTAAAACAAATTGTTCAGATGCTCCAGCAGGAGATACTTTCCATGTCTGATGGTCTCGGTCGTCTTAAAAAATGTCCAAATATTGTGGAAAAGTTGACATAAATGGGACATAATTTCCTTTTGTTTGGTATATTGTGGATTACCTTTTAGTCTAGAAAGTGATGGTATTGTAGTCTAAATTCAAAGAACGAGCTTATTGGTGAATTGTAGATGGTGCTTATATGCTGAAGATGAACCCTTGGCCATATTGGTGAGGTCAAATATGATGATGGGATGGAATCTCAATAAGAGGATCGATTGGTTCTGGACAATTAGGAATAAGTGCATCAGCGTAGGTCATCTACTTAGATGGGAGGTGGGTGTGATCCCCCTGCATAGCTGTTTGATTTCCTGGCTCATATTCCATAGCCATAGAAACTGGTTTCTATCTAAATGACATACTTGTTGATGGTAAAACTGACTAGATGAGATACACTTTTGGGTACTATTTATTTGTCGTAATGGAGAAACCTTGCAAACTTCTTATTACTATAATAATCTCTAGCAGTAATGCCAGTAAACGATAACAAAAAGTTTTTAAAAGGCAAAAGTTTACATGCCTTCCATTGGGAAGTGTGTCCACAGCATAAGCCTGCAACTGGAATATCAGCAGATACAACAAAATTCATAATAACAGGTCTGACATAGAGACCAGGAATACTGACTAGTGTGCGATGAAGTTGTGTCCTTCCCTAATGCTTCACCTGCAGTTGTATGCATGTTTCAACATGTACAGTTTACCTCATTGGAACTGGAAATAAATTTACATAAGCCTTTTTTTATGCGTTTGCTACTTGGCCTGGTTCAGTTTCTTGCACTATTGGGCAACCGTATCCTCATCAAAAGATTTGTAGGACTTAGAAAACATGTTCCCTATGGATTTGCATTTCCACGTAATTGTTTTGTACAAATGTTGTTTACTGGTATGTGCTTGTACATGAACATGTGTGACAATGGTCCCTCACTTCTATGACTTAATTGGATGTATATTGAGTCATGTTGAACTTTTGATCAAGTGCTCTTTTAAATCAGTGGCTTAAATATCATCACGTACATTGTTGTACGTGATGTAAATCCAAGCTATTAAAGAATCCAACATGATAATTTGGATTTATCTTTACAAATGTTAAGAAAAAGGAAACATTAGTGGGATATTATAGATGTTTTATCTTCTCATATTTTATCTGATTTCATCTTCCAAAATATAGCTTCTTCAATGTGATTGTGCACAGCACATTAAAGCTGTTCAGAGATTATATCAGGAATAGATGTGCTCTACATGTAAAATTTTGAAGATAGGGTTATTAGATGTCGTTCTTGCAGTGTGTTCATCATGCAAATTTTCTTGAAGTTTTGTAGGTGAACATACAATATTTTTCATAATTAAGGAATAAAATAACTAATATATTTGTGTTTCCTTTTATGGGCATGCAGATCAAGAAGGGCATCAAGTTTGTCAAAAAAGCATGACAATGAATCCAGTATTGAGCCAGAGATTTTGATGACGAAAGATGTACAACGCTCTGACAGATGGGACCATCTGGAGAGAGAAAGAGACATCCGTCAAGGAATTGATTTAGCAACAACTCTGGAGCGTATCGAAAAGAACTTTGTCATTTCAGATCCTAGGCTTCCCGACAATCCAATTGTAAGAGCTAATTCTAAACAATTTATGCAGAACTTGTAAAGAATGTAATATTTATTAGGCATTGGTGACTATAGAAAAAAAACATGTAGGACAGATGTTTTTCAGGTTTCTATTTTGTATTCGAAATTATCCCATGTCATATAATCAATTCATTGGAAAAAATGACCCTCCCAAGGAATACTCATTGCGTTGATTGCAAAAGAAGTCACATAGTATGTGATACTTGATTTTCTTGTGCTTTGTTGATCATTCAAAATCATATCCAATAAGATGTTTGAGAGAAGCATCATCTTTTTTCTCTCATTTGGTTAAATTTGAACTCAACACGTCAGAGAGTTAACCAATGTCTCCAATTTGGCAGATATTTGCATCTGACAGTTTCCTTGAGCTAACAGAGTACACTCGAGAAGAGATTCTTGGAAGAAATTGCCGGTAATGAAATGTCAACTTCTTGCTTGGAATATTCAGATTTCCTTCACAGGGTTCCATGAGAAGGGTCACTTCTGATTGTTCTTGTTTACATGAATGCAATTATGCAACATATAAGTTCTTCAGCTTATGCACTGAAATAGCTAAGCTTTCAACTGAAAGTACCGATGCAATATTCCAGTGAGTTTCTGCACTACTAGGATAACTTTGGAGAGAATGTGGGCTACGTCCCTTCAAAAAATAATCTCCATTTAGAAATTAAATGGAGTAAGACGTAGCGAGCATAAGATATATCGAGCCGGTACCTGAAGCAAAACCAGGCACATCCCAGTTTTGTTTATGTAAATAAGCTCATCTTTGACTTCTGCACTTGTAAATTGAGTGCTCATCAACAAGTCGGCAATGAATCAAGAGACTTCACTCTACGATGAAAGTTGCATGAAAATATGCTCAAATATAAATATCACATGGAATGATTTCAAAACAAGGATAAAGTAGAAGTGTGTATGGAAGAAGTCTAGGCTGGTTCAAAATCATTTATCAAGTTCCAGTAGGACTTCAGGCAGAATGGAGAAATTAAGGTGGTCCGGCACAAAAAAGCAGCTTCTACGCTTCAGCAAGTCATCTGAAGTGTGATTTTTCCCATCCTCACTTTAGGCACTAATCAGAGCTGTTCTTATCTCTCTCTCTCCGTTGAAACTTTATGATACCATCAAGTCTGTATGTTGAAACAAGGTCATTGTTTTATACTATTTCATTTTAAAGGTGATGTGCATCATAATTCAATATTCATATTAAATTGTTACTTTAAGTGAATCACGGTTATCTATTACTTTTAGAGACATTGTTTCATGGGAAATGTGCATGTAAAATAGTATAGAATTGATTCTCCATTTTTGGATGAGTTTTAGCTGGAATAGTTTGAAGCTGT
The DNA here is from genome assembly GCA_036023115.1 of Brasenia schreberi. NCBI lineage: Eukaryota > Viridiplantae > Streptophyta > Magnoliopsida > Nymphaeales > Cabombaceae > Brasenia > Brasenia schreberi. The sequence goes on from JAYKKT010000062.1 coordinate 13,378,791, forward strand.
TTCAGAGAAGAAGATGTAATGCTGGTGTAAATGGAACTCTGCAGGTTTCTTCAAGGGCCTGAAACTGATCAAGAAGCTGTCTCTAAAATAAGAGATGCTATTAGAGAACAAAGGGCGGTCACTGTTCAATTGATTAACTACACAAAGAGTGGTGAGTTGGACACTCGTTTTCCATGCTAACTCCAGTCCATGAGATGGATGCTTGTTTGACTGGTAAATTTAAGAAATATTGATTGAACAAATCATCAATTCAATTGGATATGATGGATTACACTAAAATATTCACTTGTTTGGTGCTTATTAGGTTCTCCATTGATGTATGGTTGTTGACCTCGATCTTTGTATCTTGCAGGAAAAAAGTTCTGGAATTTATTCCATTTGCAACCTATGCGTGATCAGAAGGTGATGCATGGACAACTCAATAACTTCCTGATAGATTTCCTATCATTTCTTCACCATTCTGTTTCATTTTCTCCTTTCCTTCAATTAATCTGTGGAGTTATTATATTTGATCATGTGATGGACTGGGCGTTTTCTTTTATTAGGGTGTGCTCCAATACTTCATTGGTGTCCAATTAGACGGAAGTGATCATGTTGAGCCACTCAAAAATCGTCTTTCAGAGACATCGGAGATGGAAAGTGCTAAATTGGTAGGAATCTATTCTTTCTTCCATATATTTGGAGATTTCGTAACTTGTTGGATTTATTTTGGCAAAGACAAATTTGTGTGGTGGTCATCAATGCTAGTATCAACATCTTCAACGGAGAATTCAATAGTGAGAATTCTGAAATAGTAAAAGCTTAACTATGCTTATTGGAAGAATTGAAAAGGCATCCTGTATGCTTTACATGATGTTGTGGAGAATAGCAGAAGCGTTCATAGCGCGAAATTAAAATTAATCATGTTAACAGTGGATTGAGAACTAATAAGATACAATGGCATTATCATCTTGTTTAAGAACATCTTGGGATGCTGCATGTGTAAAGTCTTGGTTCTGTTATCCATGACGATTAGTATGATGCTTACAGGGAACTCAGGAAGTTTAAATCCATCAATTTCCTTAGACTTCTCTTGGACAAGGTCTCTATTCAGTTCTCTAATACTCAAAGTCTCAAATAGTGGTTGAGATTTTCAGAAGTTTACAAGGTTGACAGTCTCATGCATATATTCACTTAAATTGATCAATTATACAATGTTCTGATATTTTCAAAAGCTTATTTGGTTAAGTATTAAACTTCAATACTACTGCTGGACGGATGAAATATATGGAACTTATGATCCTTGTCTGAGATTAGGCAGCCTGAATAATTAATGTATATATTTAATAAATGTACTAAATACAATATGGTGTTCATGTGTGTGGTTTATAGATACATTGAGAGAGAGAGAGAGAAGTACTAGGCTCCCATTCATGTTGTATCATTCATTTTAATCCGGATCATCAGATTGGAGAGGTAGATGGTCTATATCAAAAATGCAAAAGGTGAAGTTGCTTTCCAAAAACAAGTACAAGGTACATCATATACTTTTCACTTTCTGCTTCTTTTATCTAGACTATCAATCTCTTCTAATTCAATAGTTGGAATTGGCATGGATAGTCTCTCATGAATGAGAGTCTAGCAACTCCCAGTCTCTCTCTATATACACACACCAATATCAGTGTTGTTCTAAGAATACTGTGCTCATAGTGTCAAGTTAATGCTTGCCCACCTTAATGGGAAAATACCACAATAAGTTCAAAGCATCCCCGGTATGAAAATCTCGCATTAATATTACCATATTTTAAAGAGAAAACGTATTTTATTAATTATTTATGCATTTTAAACTTCAATATTTCCCATAGATTTGACTTGGTAAACCTTTTTGAATGATTTTACATATTTTCTAATAAAAATGGTCTGAAGAATGAGTAAATTTTTTATTTTCAATACTTTTTAAGGTGACCAAAATTTTCTGAAAAATACAACTGGTTGAGTTACACACGCGTTATGAGAATGCATGCAGACACACATGTTCTTGGTATAAAGATCTAGAAGGAAGGATCCCAAAATACTCTGATAGGCAATCGTAAAATGTACTTCAAATATCTTACTGGTGTATTAAGAAATTATTAGAGCAATGAATAAAATCCTGACAGCAAGAACATGTAATAATCTATTTTAAGCAGTCATTTTCTCCTCTGTGCTATATTAAATTTATGAATTCAGGTTCATTATAAATACTTTATCTTGGCCTCATTGCTTATATGCATGGAAGAGCTGCTCCTTTGCATGTAATATTGAAGCTATGAATGTATGTCAAGTTTCCAAGCAAAGCACAAACACCAAGTACACAACCAAGTATGAGCGTTAATGTACTTCAAATATCTTGGATGGTCATAGGGGAACTAGGTTCTGCTCTTGTAACATGTACTTAGTAATTTCCGTGTTTTTTCAGGTCAAAGCTACTGCTGGAAATGTTGATGAAGCAGTCCGGGAACTCCCAGATGCCAATTTGGTAAGGTACATGCTTCTTGTGCTGGAAAGGATTGTGTAAGGAGAGAAATATCTGCACTTTTCTCCTTATGTTCCTAACTTCTGTCATGTGTCTTTGTATGCAAATAAATAAGGCATCTACACATGATGCTATATGAGATGAAAACAAACCATTATATGTGCACATCATCAAGAATCCATGTTTCAGATGTTAGCGTTACAGCTTATTTGAACAATTGAAGGATGGAAACATGGATGGATTTATATCACTTTTGGCTATCATTAGATTGGGTATGCCAGGTGGGGCTATCGAAGGCACCTAAGGGTTCACCCTTGCATGGCCGGTCCCAAGCCTGGATAAAGCAGGGTTGTGTTACAAATTATGATAGGGCTACGTGGAAACAAAGAATCTATGTAGCCAACCCATTTAGTATGGGAAAAGGCTTAGTTGTTGTTGGTTATCATTGGATTGATCTCTCATGTTTGTTCAATCATAATATAAGTGAAATTTATTTCTTTTATTCTATATATTAGTGACTATTACCAAGGGAAGAACTATACAAATGCTTTCTTGACCGCAAACTGTATTAATATACATGAATAAAAAACCAAAACCAATCCTTAGTAATCATACCTCCCACAAGATGAAATAAAATATCTTCAAGGTAAATCTTCATTCCAGCCAGAGTGCCAAATAGAGGTAAAAACAGCCATGGGAGTGCCAAATGGACACGAAATGCAGTCTTCAATCACAGTGTACAGCTCAGTCCACAGAGGAGAAAATACTCAAAATATATTTACCATAGGATGGACTAAAGCCATATATTACAAATGGCTAGAATTATAGCCGTTGGAGGCCCAGCAGCTAAGAATTGGGCCTTACACTAGCTTGCTTTTAATACAAAAGGAAAGATAGAAAAAGATAAAAAGCAACAAATACAATTACATAATTAAATCCTAATGGAAATCATGTAAAGAGTAAAAATCTAAATAGATTCTAAAAGCCTTTTCCCACATTTGGGTTAGCCATATTGGTTCTAGTCTCCGTTATGCTTAATCTTGTGTAACATTAGTCTTGAACTTTAAAAGAAAAGGTTTAGCTGATCTGGTTCTGAACCTGAAACCTGAACAGTAGATACAGATCATATCCTGTCTGATGTAGGGCATGATCAAGATCCAAAAGTTAGATCCAGTAGATATGTGCACATTAGATATTTACCTGGGGATAGAGCAACCAGGTTCAGAAAGTCGATCCATTTCTGACCCAAAGTATTGAGATTAATCCAAGTGCAATCTAAAGTATTCTGATTCAGAAAATCTGGGTCTGGTCCAAATCCACTTCCGATATCAGACTATGATCCAAGCGAGAGGGGAAACATCTTCTTGAACTTTTAGAGCAAGACTGTGTACTGCTGAATTTCTAGAAAATAAACAGTAGAATATCACATATAACCAACAAGTGTGGCCAATGACCGAAGTGCCGCACCTCTCAGGTACCTATTATCATTTTTTGACTAATAAAATATGATTGCTTAATATATTTTGGCATTGTTTGAGTGGTTTACCTTTTATTAGCTTAAAATTTATCTCTGTCAAAATTCATATGATGTGCTAAATTATGGAGTAATTGATTCCCAATTTGTTTGATATTTCCTACAGAGTCCTGAAGATTTGTGGGCCATTCATTCCAAACCTGTGTTTCCTAAGCCACACAAAAAGAGTAGTGCTTCTTGGTTAGCAATTCAGAAGGTAATTTTTCTGCTACTGGCAGTATCCAAGACGTATATATTTCTAATAGGCGCTCATACAATGTGATTATCAATTTATCATTATAGATCACATTGGTATCCCTATTCTTAGATGGTGGGCAACTGCAACTATTGATGTGGTCCAATTTTATTCACTACATGGTCCAGTGAGATATGGTCAAAGTACAATCTCAAATTGTTTTTAGATGTATAGCCTTTTGGAGCGTTCTTTAGTTGTACTGTTAACTTGGTGTATCTTGTTACGTCCTCACATACACAACATTGAGAATCGTTGTCAAACTTTCATTCCTTCAAGTACTTAACCGAGTAAAGTATTTTCCAGATTCTTTTGGTAACTTTCTTTTCCAGCACTATATAAAATTAAATCCTGTAAAATTCTTACTGTGTTAATTACCCTACATGCACAATTTTAAATCTTCACCATGTTTTTGCCCTCATAGATAACTGAACGAGGTGAAAGGGTTACTTTGAAGCATTTCAAGCCTATAAAACCATTGGGCTGTGGTGACACTGGAAGGTATGATTTATATGTGGTTGGCATGCAGTTTCTCTTTAAATTAATATATATTGGAAATACTTACTTTTTGACGTTATTGCAAATTTGCAACACTAGAACAGCAGTTCATCTTGGTGATTATTGAACTTTTCCATTTCCAGTAATTGCCTCATGAATTATTTCATGACAACTTAATAACTACTTCTTCAAACTATGATCATGAAAGAAAAAAAATTCTCATTACAACATAGAATCATGTGCACTGAAAGAGGGAAGGCCATTTTGAATAGCCTCTCTACCATTCTGCAGTCTCATTCCCTCTCATTGTCATTTCGTTCTCTCTTGCATCTCACCTCTTAACTCAAGATTGGACAGACACATACACCACTCTGCCACAGGACACATACTGACACTTGATCCCATGATGTGCTTACCATAATGCAGTACGAGTTTATGGAGTGGTATAAATAAAGGATTTATGGTTAACTGACACTGAGAAAGTGTGAAGCTTGACTGTGATGACACTCCATTTAGTCTAGTGAATACATGTAGGTGTCACATGGCTGTGGGTATGGGTGTGCGTATGGATGGAGACACATGAAACTTTAACAATCATATGTGAATATCTGATTTTTCAGTTTCCACTTAGATAAAAGAACAAATAATGAAGAACTCGCACTTTTGAAACCATAACACTAGATAAACCATCTCTTTTATTTAGAGAATATCTAGAATAGTTATAGATGATCTGTACACGGGAGAAGCAGTTTTGTAAGTCAGCATGTCTGACCTGTGGGCAACATCCTGAGTCTCACACAGCATGCAGCTGTAACATGCATAATTGGAATGACAAGAAAGTCCTCCTTCCACACATTGCATATGCATAAATCGAGGATGCCTATATCTATTGCATCCTTATTAGCATTTATTGACGTGCAAAATCAAACTTAACTTCAATTCAGAATCATTTATTTTTAAAGTTGTCATATCTGCTTCTGGGGTTTAACCTAAATTCTATGTTTAGCAGTGTCCACTTGGTGGAACTTAAAGGTACTGGTGAATTGTATGCGATGAAAGCTATGGACAAGGCAACAATGTTGAATCGTAATAAGGTATAGCTTTTTTGTTTTCCCGTGTGACAAATCTGATATTGTTCCTGGTGTTTGAATTTTGCAGTAAAGGTTTTAAAAATTACTTCTTTTTATTTTAAGACTGTAGGTTGGGTGATATCTGCTCCTTTGCTACTTAAAAAACTGTTTCTTTTGCTGAAAATTTTCAGGTCCATCGAGCTTGCATAGAAAGGGAGATCATGTCAATGTTGGATCATCCTTTTCTTCCAACGCTTTACACTTCCTTTCAGGTCATTCATTTTTCTTTGCAAAGTGCCCTTTAATTGATCATTAAGCTTTTGCATTTTGATTTCGGTGCAAATTGAGTTTGATCAGGTAACCAATACCATAACTAAAACCAAGCCTACTCCATACGAATATTGGCTACGTTGGATTCTTAGAACCCATGGTTTCAGATTAGTATTTTAACTCCTGAAAAACAATATTGTGTTTTATCCTTATCTTCCAACACTTTTGGGGCTTTCCAATGCTGGATCAAGTTACCATCATGAATTTTATTTTTCAAGTCTAGTACATTCTTCTTTTCAGATTGATGAGTTAACAAAACATGTGTGAGGACTCATGAAGGAATGACAGACTTCTTTGAAGTTAATATTGGGTTACATCAAGGATCAACTTTAAGTCCATACTATTTATAATGGTGATTGATGAGTTAACAAAACATATTCAAGATGAAGTACCTTGGTGTATGTTATTTGCAGATGACATTGTGTTAGTGGAGGAGTCTAAGGAAAAAGTTAATAGAAAATTGGAACTATGGAGAGAAACATTAGAAAGCAAAGGCCTCCGACTTAGTAGAACAAAGACAGAATATATGGAATGTAAGTTTGATCATTTGGTTACTTCAAAGGACATAGAAATTAAAATTGGCACACATTACATCCCCCAAAAGGAAAGTTTTAAATACCTAGGGTCAATTTCAGAGTGATGGAAGAATTGATCGAGATGTTACGCATAAAATTGATGCTTGTTGGTTAAAATGGAGAGGAGCATCATGTATTCTTTGTGATAAGAAGATACCATTAAAGTTAAAAGGTAAATATTATAGAGCAACAATTAGGCCTGCCATGTTTTATGGTTCTTAGTGTTGGACAGTTAATCATCAACATGTACAAAAGATGTCTGTAACAGAAATGAAGATATTGAGATGGATGAATAGTCATACAAGAAAATACTGTATACATAATGAGGTTATTAGAAACAAATTAGGAGTGGCACCAATAGAGGATAAAATGAGAGAATATCGTTTAAGATGGTTTGGACATATAGAAAGAAGATCAAAAGAAGAACCTCTAAGAAGGTATGAAAAACTAAATTTGAAAAGTATTAAAAGAGGTAGAGGACGACTACAAAAGTGTTGGAAAGAAACAATAAAGAATGATCTAGCTTATTGTGAGTTAACTGCTAACATGGCACACGATAGGGATATGTGGAAACAAAGAATCCATGTAGCTGACCCCGTCTAGTATGGGAAAAGGCTTGGTTGTTGTTTAGTACATTCTTCTTTTCCATCATGGAGGTCAGGATGTGGTCCGGGGTGTGAGGTGAGCCATATGTTGAAAGCATGTATCAAGGCAAAGCCATATATATATATATATATATATATATATATATATATATATATATATATATATATATATATATATATATATAGAGAGAGAGAGAGAGAGAGAGAGAGAGAGAGAGAGAGAGAGAGAGAGAGAGAGAGAGAGATGTATTTATGCATGTGTATGTCTAAGTATGTCTATATGTGTGCACATGTTCGGTAAAAGTGGTGGGAGGGGGAATCATATGGTTCCTTAGAGCAAGAGCATCAGAGTATTAGGCCAAAAAGCCTCATATATATATCGGCAAATTATGTTCCTTTCATATTATTAAGCATGATAACATGTGAATTTAATTAATGAATTACCTCCATTTGCTAGGAAGTTCTCGCCCTCTCTACACATGTTATATGTCTATTATGTTGCATGTAAGCATGGTTGTGTCTGCATGTGTCTTTGCGAGTGTGCTCCCACTGTGTAGCTTTTTAAAGACCTGTCATCTGACACTTCGTACTAATGTCCAACACCAACACTTATGCTGCGCACAGGAATAGGTAAACAAGCAAATCCGTAAGAAAAAAAAATCTGACTTTTTTTGTTCAGGTATAGATTTCAGAGATTTTGTATGGCAGTCCTTGATTACATGTCTAAAACATAAATGTTTCTTAGACTTATAGATTTGAAGATTTGTCACCGGATGTGCTATTAATTTGTTTCAAAAATATGAGCTATGAAACAATTCTTTCATTTTGTGTGCATCTTCACCATGCTTGAACTAATACGGTCATTTGTTTAACTATTAGAATTGGAGTTTCTTCAAGGCTGAAAAAATGTAAAAATTTAGGATGCTAAGGTATCTTTTAGAAACAAGAACTGATAAGTGCGAATGGTGTCTACTCTTCTCTCATCACAGATTTTTCTGATTAATATAATAAATAATCCTAATGGGAAAAACAATGCATTCTATAAAAATGACAACTGTTAAAAAAACTTAATGTAACTTAAGGATAAATTGTTTCGAACTCATTTCACTTAAAATGAAGAAATTGGTTATGGTAGAAAAAAAGCAATATTACTGAAAAAGAGCATGCAACCATCCTCTATTCTTGCATAGAACATATTTTGGTGTAAAACATAGAAATAAATACAGGTTCTATATTATGTCATGTATTGGGCGAATTTATCTTGGACATTGATACTAAATTTAATTTACAGACGCAAACTAGCCCATTGGCGTTCCTAGCTTATGGCAGAGTATCTTAATCTCTCATTCCTGATACTGCTAAAGGCATGCCAAGACACGTTAACTCTCTAGATAAGTCTAATCCTAGAGATTGATAGCTATTACTGTTAAGTCAGGTAGGTACAACTCTGCTACGGGCATAAGGCTTGTACGCAGAAAAGAACTTACCTTTTTGAATACTCAAGTGGTAACTAACAACTGACAGTAGGATAAGCTAGCTGGCAGCATTGATAGCTAAAGCTTCTTTAACTTTTGATGGTTTACGAAAGAAGGTATCTCAAAAATTTCTTGGCTTCACTCATTCCTTATGACTTTCTGCCAGACTGATACACATGTGTGTTTGATTACGGACTTCTGCCCTGGTGGTGAGCTTTTCGCTTTACTTGACAAGCAGCCTATGAAGCTATTGAAGGAAGATGCAGTGAGGTATGTTTCTGTATGTTAGCATACTTTCTGTTCTCCAAATTAATGGTTACTGTTTTGCGAGTAGCTGACATTGTTTCAGGAATACTTTTCCTCTTTTCCCTCCATCAACTTATTAGACTTTGTTAGCAGAAAGCATTGCTTTGCTTCTGTTCATGGTCTTCTGTTTTACCTTGTGTTTCTTGTTACCTATGTGTAATCCCTCATTTACATTCTTTGTGAGCAATAAAAGTTTATAAGGTTACAGATTTGAGACTCGCCGCTGATAATGCATGAAAGCTTTGAACTTTTAGTCTTTGGGAGTTAAAAATGTGAACCAAGAAATCTAAGTGCCAGAACTCTGAAAGGTGTCTGGCTAAACGGTAAACCAATAATCATTTTTGAGTCTCAGGGGCTTTACCCCCCGCTGGAATTTTATGTGGCATCGGTTATAAGTTATAAACCCTCAAAAGGTGGTTTGTTTGAATTATCAACAAAAAGACAAAGTTAAGAATTCCTTCTTTCAGTATGGCATTTTTAGCTTTAGACACAAGGAATAGTGTATTATTATACAGTTGTGAAATGCGTACTGCTTTTTAGGAATTGCACGCCTTTGGTACTTTTGATGCAGGCATGTACCAAAGATAGGAAAATGGGTGCTTTAGTCCAATCTTGCATGTCTTCCGATGACTGTTAATCAGAAATTACCTGTAATTGGATTTGTATGGTCTTATTTGACTATTTATTCTGAGTTATTAGCCCATGCTTATGTTTCAGGTTTTATGCTGCAGAAGTTGTGATTGGCTTGGAATATCTTCATTGCCTGGGTATTTCCTCAACTGAATCTACACACAAATGATCAAGTAGTGATGATTTTGTTCTTGTGAATATAAATGGTTAGGGAACTCTTTCATGGTACACATAAAGAGCAGAAGCATGTCATTGCACATAAACAGCACTGCTCCCTTATTATTTGATGTGCAAGACAGTATATATCCACCAGTGTCTGGCGATCCTGTAATTGATTTTGTTACCGAAGACAACTTCTCATTTATGAAATAACTCAATAAGATGCTTCCTTCGACACACATATGAAACTATGCACATGTGCTTTCTTTCTTTCTTTTAATTAATCATGGCTACTTAGTATTTGAAGTTTCTAATTTTCTCTCAAGCCAAAATCTGCCTGCCCGTCACTTTGTTCTGTCAATGAATAACTCATGGTCTGTTATTGTCTTGGTAATTATTGACGTGTCAGGTGAACCAACTATATTTTGTTAAATTGTCACCCACAGGCTTGCTGAATCAGCAGCATGAGCTGATATCGTAGAATAGTACGTAGTTATTATAATAATTAATAAATGTGCAGATAAGAGTTGAGAGTACATAAGTTTGCCTTTCTGTTTTGACACCTTTTAATAGAAAATTACAATTAGTCCACTTTCTGAATCTAATAATCTTTAGTCCTCCAATATACTTTGGATTTTCCTTCCGTTGATATGTATGTTACATTGAAGACAATGATAAGCTCAAGATACCCCTCGTCTCACCAACTTTCTTATTCCAGATTTTCATTAGATACTCGTCTTAGTGGTTCCTTAGATTGCTTCATATAATTTTGTGATAATTGGGAGTGCAGGAATTATCTATCGGGACCTGAAGCCTGAAAATATTCTGCTTCAACGAGATGGACATGTTTTATTGACCGACTTTGATCTTTCTTTCTTGACATCCTGCAAACCTCAAGTATGTAATCTCTAGGTGCCTGCAATCAGTTTGTTGTTCTTGAGTGCAAGTATAGCTTTTGATGATTGAAATGTGCATTAGTTACAATAAAACCAATATATTTAGTCACTTTAAGCACTCACCACACCATACTTATAACTGCTAGTGTTTGAACTGTGAATTTTTCTGCACCTTCATGTGAGTGTTTGTTAAAGGACCCATTTGTAATCCGTGTTAGGTGTTTTGCATATTAAATTAATGAGAGACCTTCAGAACATAAGAACCCTGCGTCCTGAGCTAATTCCATTATATACATGAATATTGATGTTTTCCGCATGATGCTCAGCTTACTGCACACTTTTCAATCTTTCCTAAAATAAAAAAAGTAGCACTGCTTATTTGTTGAAAAGGGAGCTTGTGTGTGTGTATTTAAAGAACGATCTCTGCATATGGTTACAATGCATACTTTATTTATAACGTTTCAAATATTGCAAAAGGAAAGGCTTTCAAGTATCAAACCTACACTGCCTGCTATATAAGTGTAACTAAGTTTCTCATTGCCTTTGTTTTATTGTAGAAAGCTGTACTTGACTAATTGGAAGCTTTTGCTCAAATTGTTTCTATTGAGTATCATTACACACTTAAGGCCATACTTAATGGCAATGCCATCCCCGAATCTGAGTTGGGGAAGGTGGAATTCGACAGTCCTAACTCCTAACCTGTTGCTTTTGCTAAACTTGGCCATTCTCACGATTGAATATCATGATCTATTGCCTGATGTTACATATTCTGATGACAAAAAGTCTATTATTATGCAGGTTAAATGTGTATTTGCTCTTATTTATGGCGTTTCATATTTTAGGACTAGTTTGACCATCCACACAATACTACTAATGAAAGGAATAGTTGCCCTTTGTCCATCTAAAGAAGTTGATGTTAGCTTCTTCAAAATTCAAATGCTATTAACTCATTAGTGATCAACATTAACTATCATGCACGAAACAGTTGGTCTGCAACATGATACTGGAATATAATTGCATATTGTTGGTATGAAAAATGAGAGAATATCATTTAAGGTGGTTTGGACATATAGAAAGATCAAAAGAAAAACCTGTAAGAAGGTATGAAAAAATAGATTTTGAAAGTATTAAAAGATGTAGAGGACGACTACAAAAGTGTTGGAAAGAAACAATAAAGAATGATCTAGCCTATTGTGGGTTAACTGCTAACATGGCACATGATAGGGCTCTGTGGAAACAAAGAATCCATGTAGCCGACCCCGTCTAGTATGGGAAAAGGCTTAGTTGTTGTCGTTGTCGTTGTTGTTGTTGTTGTTGGCCTCGTGAAACACAGATTAAAGTTCTAAATATGTTATCAATGGCAGATAATAAGAAGTTCTGTGAAGAAAAAGAAGAGAAGGTCAAGAAATGAAGTTCCTCCTATATTTCTTGCAGAGCCAACTACGCAATCAAATTCGTTTGTTGGAACAGAAGAGTACATTGCCCCGGTGTGGTTGCCTTTCCTAATTCGTGATTGTATCTAATGCTCAAGTTTCACACTTAGCAGTTAACCTGTTCAGTTCTCTTATTTTCTAAAGGATTTTGAGATAAGCTAGATTCTCTGTTTTTCTGCAAAATGGATAAAGAGCAAGAGTTTCATGGTGTTTTTGTTGTTAAAAAATGAGTATGCACTTCGAGCTCCTTCTGAACCTCAGCCAACATCTTATCTTGAGACTATCTTTCTCATTCTGAAAGAAATGTTGACCATTTCATTCTTCTCAGAAAATACTTGGCCAAAAGATATGGGAAATACGGCTATAATAACATCTTTAGAAAGCAAATGCAAGTGAGTGTAAACACATGTAAACAATCAGCATAGACTATATGACCTCGATAGCTTCCAGTTGTTGCGTTTGTTCATATGTTCAATATATTGTTTTCATCAGTGGAATTCCTTAGCAATCATGAACATAATCAAGAAAATATGTTGTTGTAAATTGTAATAGGCACAACATACAATATGTATTATGCACACTCTCAGATTTTCCGTTTCTGTGTGTTAAATACCTTAAGTTGATAGAGCTTGGAATCACTTAGGTCACATATAGGCTTGATATACATGCATACATAAATACATACATTTATTATGTATGTATTTATTTATGTGTAATATGTACGTAAGATACATCTTACAGTATTATATTTCACTACTGTAAGATACTTTATATATATGTATATCAAAAATATGTATGTATGTATATATGAATATACACATACATACATCTCTGTGTGTACATCAGTACGTGTAGACACATGCACAGTCATCTACAAGGTCAAGCCTACACGTGACACAAGGTCACCTACACGTAATTACAACTGTGTGAATTGTGAAAAACTTCAAGAAGCATAACTGGAACGTCTGTCACGAATCTATGACCTATCTCCATATGCAGGAATAGTAACTGCTGCTGATGCCTGACCTTTAATTTCTTGACCTTTTCATCCTATGAAGTTTCTTTGCATTTGCCATGCTATGTCAGCCTAGATCCAGTACTCTCAGAATCAAAATCTTATTCAGTTATATTTATCGAATTGGTAGTACAACAGTGCTTTCAAAAATCGATTTGAGTGTGATTTTCCCTTCTTTTTTCTTTTTCTTTCTCTTTTTCATAAATTTTAATAATCATAACTCTATTGAACTGAATTTTCTGATTCAAGTGTCTTTGATTAGATTTGCTTCAACTTTCAAAAACTTTCTGTTACAACATTGCGATATCATATTATGGTATGTTAAACTTTGTTTCTTACCATCACTTTTATATTTGAAGGATCTTTCCACGATAAGATCAGAATACATGCGATAATGTTTATTACATTTTTCTTTACGACTGAGTAGTATACTTGTGGAAAAGAAACCTGTTCAATATGTGCTTTCATAGAAATGGAAATTCTAAGATAAAATGTCTCCTTCCAGGAAATTATTACTGGTGTTGGACACAGTAGTGCGATTGATTGGTGGGCTTTCGGTATGATCTTCATCACGCTCATATGGCATTTTCAGATTTTCTTAGTTCTGTCCTTTCTCGTTGATTCTTGTTCAACTAGTCCATAGGTAACTAGGTAATTAACAATTAAATAGTGCCCCTCTAGTCATTTGGTAAACTATTATTTTCTCTGAAGTTCTTGTGTTTTCTTGTTTGTCATTGAAGAAGAGTTAGTGAGGAGATATTTGCTTCTTTTCAGTTTTGCATCAATAGTCTCCATAAATTATCCAATTAGTCAAGAAACCTGTTTTAGCGAGAGTTGCCATTGAATTGATTCCTGGAGTATTGGATTCATTTTAAATACCAAAAGACAACAAACCTATGGACAACTTGACTATAATCTGGTATATTTTGCTGGTAGTCACCATATGCACTTTAGACACACACAAGAACTAGGACATCAGTATCTCTAATATCGGATTTGTTACATCTTCAAATCCATGTATATCTTCAAAAGATTTGGAAATCCAAACATCTTAGATTCATAATTCGAATAATTGTTGCTGTGAAAATAAATCAAAGGGTACCCATACGTTTGTTATTTGTTACATTCTTTACCTTGTAATCTTTTGCACTTGCAGGTATTATGTTGTATGAGATGCTTTATGGCCGAACACCTTTTAGAGGGAAAAATCGACAGAAAACTTTTGGCAATATTTTGCACAAAGATCTCACTTTTCCTAGCAGCACACCAGTAAGAGAATTTATTTTCTTCTCATATAATAATGCATTCTTCTATATGCTATGAATACTATTATGAGCTTTTATATCTATTGCATGTATCACTTTTGTGGATTCTCACTGTGAACTCTTTGACTTACCCATTGATTTGGATTTGAGTTTCTTCCTTTCCTTCAAGGAATAAGGAATATTAGGGATAAAAATTCATGGAGAGAATCGTTGCAAAAATATGCTTGTGTAGAATGTCCAATGTACAAAATAATATTGATGAAAGGTTGTAGAATTTGTTCAATTAAAGATGAAGATCAAAGATATATTGCAGAGAATGGCTCTAAAACCCTGTCGATGGAAATTGGCCACTGAAACTCCATCTTTTAAGATTTTCATCGACTACACCTTGCACAAAGATCTTAAGTGAAATATCTTGATTACTGGGTAACAAACTAAAAACATAAAACTGGAGTCAACGAGAAGCGCTTTTGATTGAAAATGATAAGACATTAGAGTATATGTTAGATCAAAGAGATGTATTACATGAAGTATTTCGATTCATTTTCCATTGTCCAACTATTGTTAGTGTAACACAAAAATACAATATGAGGTATGTGGGATGAGAAAGACAAATCTGCTATGTATATGTTAGTGTAACATATATATTAGAGTGTATGTTAGATCAAAGAGATGTATTACATGAAGTATTTCGATTCATTTTCCATTGTCCAACTATTGTTAGTGTAGCACAAAAATACAATATGAGGCATGTGGGATGAGAAAAACAAATCTGCTATATGCCAACGGTGCATGACAAGTTGTGCTCATCAATATTGCATCCAAGGTGGGATGTCGATTAATATCAGCTCGAGTTTGTATGTGATATCTCCGAAATTTGATTGTCCGGCTGCAATTATTCATGAGCACATGCGATTCAAGACTTGGTTCAACCTTTTCCTTTATGAAATTACAATCAACAATCATTCACCTTTTATTTAATGAAATTGCAATAAATGCTTATTACTTTTGTTTCTTGGTTACAAAAAACGGAGGCCGAAGCCTAACACAGCTTGACACAAATGCACACTAGTAGCGGGTACAGCATGGGAGTAGAGCCCTACCGTACCATTGAGCTAACGCTCTGGGTGCTAAATGCTTATTACTTTGTCTAAACCAACCTTTTCTTCACCACAGTGGTGTAGACTGTAGCCTCCCTTATCAGATGGAGCATGCAAGGCACAGTGGTCGTGTCCCCAGCCAGGGGTTACCTTAAAGAGAGTTCCTCGTCATAGAAACATTTTAAGCTAGCAACAAAAGGAAAAACAAATCAATATTGGTAGTGGTATGAGAAAATATGATCTATATGATACGATTGTCTAGGATTTCTTTCTTGACAGATTTACTGGATTTTAAATTAAACTATTCAGGGGTGATATGGGTTCTTGAATCACTTCTTTCATTACTTACTTTTCTTTACGCATTGTTTAATTTTTTTTAGAGTTTGTGCTAATATGTGATTGATAGGTTTTAATTTCTATTGCAGGTAAGCCTTGAAGCAAGGCAATTGATTCATCGATTATTGCACAGGGATCCTATAAGCCGCCTGGGATCAAATGGTGGGGCTAACGAAATCAAGCAACATCCATTTTTCCATGGAGTGAACTGGCCCCTTATCCGATCCATGGTAATATGACAAGGTTCCATTTTGTATGTGGAGAAAGACAAAAGAAAATGAGTGGACATTACTTGCATTTCTCTTTAATTTTCAATTTGTGAGGTCAGCTCTGCTGATTAGTTGGTAATTCTATTTTGTTGGGATTGTGGAACAGTTTTCCTCATTGCCTGCTTGCATATTCAATGTTTTAGTGGCTGATGTATTATTATATCAGATCCTGTGGAATGGTAATGCTTGAAAATTAACATCTTTTGTGCAGAGTCCCCCTCAGCTAGATGTGCCTATCAAAATGATTGAGAAGGATTCAGATTCGGATGCTTTTGACTTACTCTGGGAGGACAAAGAGGCACTGCTTTTTCAGCATAACCAAATATTTTAAGGTCCAGACCCTCCTTGTGGATCATCCAGGCATTCTGAAAATCAACTCAGCAACGACCATCCATATAGAAGTTGTATCCTTTCACATTTACTACAAGGTTTATACATGTCAAGCTTATTCCATGAAATCACTTTTATGAGCATTCATCAGTGCAGTACAGCAGAGACTACTCATAAACCCAGCAGTTTTTGGTGTGCAACTGAGTGGAGCTTGCAACATCCCTAGGTGATCCGTGAGTGCCTTCCTGTTGCTGTGAAGAGGCCACGAGAAATCTAAACTAGACGGTAACAGAAGACTGCTGTAAAAACATCTGGAATTGAGGAATAGAGGCCATGATTCTAGAGCATGCTTTTTGAGATGGTGATTCTTGGGATGTTATGGTGAGTATGTGTTTGAATAATCAGCACGCACATTGCTGAAAAATGGATTGAATCGTCCGATGCATAATAGATTAGATATGTTCCATTACATGTAGAAGGAAAATAGCCAGGTGTGATTTTTTCTCCTTTACTGTCCTGCTTTCTTGAGGTCCCAAAGTTTTATTGCATCAAAAAAGCCTGCATGAACAGCACTTAATCTTCAGTTAAACTTTGTTCTTAATACTATATGTTACTGCAAGCACAGAATCATTGCAACACTGTTTTCAATGCGATGTAAAAATACATACCAAATCCAAGTGCAAAATTGGTTTGGTATGCTTCAAATAGTTACGGACTCAGCCCGTGTGTTAATTCCTTCCCCTAGGTGTGATGTAGCTCAACTTGAAAGAGGAAGCCGTGTCGAGTCCTCTAAGCAGCAACATCTGCTGCATGTTCACTTTCGGGTTTTGTCATCAACGGACTCACATGGTTATTTTGGCCATGTTTGGGGGTGACTATCAAAAAGAGAAGCCTGGTGCCTATACCGAACACCAAATCATCTATGAAGGCAATGTATTCGAACTCAGCTTCCATATGCAGACTGCAAAGGGTAGAACAGGTCATATTGCATATAAGAGGTTCTTGATTGACTCGATCCTCAAAAAGTTTCTCAAATGGGTTAAAAGTAACTAGGAAGCAGAAAGGCGTGCCCTGATAAACAAGACGCAAAGGGCACAAGCCACAAGGAGATGAGAATACATGTACTAAAATCCCTCTCACGTTATTGTGTTTAAAGTTTACCAGTCAGTGTACTCGATCATGCAGCCTAAATGTATAACATAGAACATGCAATAATACAAGCACGAATAGTAAAAAAGCACATTATCACGACTGCACTATTGTCATTCAAGTCTTGGCATATCACTGAAAGTTATACACCAGAATTATTCAAGATCAGTTTGCTCTTTAAGCACTGTAGCATTCGACCAATAGTGATTTCACGTATTTGCTGACGTTTCCCAGTAACACTTCACAAGATGATTCTATCTCCTGATCCTCATCTCTGTTGCTACAGAAGCAGGCCACATGCAATTGCTTCGTTTCTCTTTCCCCGGTCACATAAAATTGTTGGAAACAGAAGTTTGCACTCCTGCAACCAATTCAGGAGGGAGATTTTAGGGAAGCTAACTACAACTTGAAACCACAAGTCTTTGTCAAGACCTCATCGTTCATGCATGCCATCTTCCTTTTGTCATTCTAAGAGAACAGAATATTGCAGGTCAGAGGAAAAGGAGGAACCCCAGGCAACCAAGAAAACGTGTACTTTTTGGTTTGAAGAGGATAAGTCATCAATGAATCTATCAATTAAATAATCAAGCTAAGCCAAATGCAGTTTTGATCAGCCTGCAGTTTTGAATAGTGACTCGCCTACAAGAGCAAAAAAAAGAGAAACAAAATCACTGTGATTATACTGGCCTTCTCTTCAGGAAAACAGGTATATGGTTTTCTCTTCCAAAAGTCACCTTTTGAAGTGAAGAGAACATGAGGCATCTTGAAACCAAGATAATATGGTCCTGATGACTCCATGACTACAAAGAATTCTCGATTCTGTAGTAATAAAAACAAGCCTTATCATCCTAAGATCATGGAGCTGGAAAGGTGGTTTGTCCTGAGCCACGTATCCAAATCTCAACTCAATATCTATTACGATATTCTAATTATCATTAGTGAAAAGTATTGCATACTGAAACATTCAAAACTCTGAAGGTATATAAGTTTGATATGATTTTGATATTATACTGCGATATGAATTGAATATCATGAAGTCATCAAGGAAACCTCATAACTAGAAAAATAATCAATCTTCTTTTGGATACCACTCCATTTTCAAACCTATCTCCTAAAGAGCGGCTTTTATTGGATGAAGAAGAAACTTCTTCAAAATCTTTTCTCATCTTACCAAACATGTGAAGGGATTCGTTCCAGAGAGTATGTCTCAATAAAACGATTTTCCTTTTCAAGCTCAAGAGGTGTGAGTTTCTTGACCTCCAAGGGGAATAGTCTTATCAAAATTCACGACTATAATATGTCATTGCATTCTACAAATTAAAGCAGCACAGTCACACAAACTATATTTCAGACAATTGAAGTAAGAATTCACCAAATTCAAATTCATAATAAGGAAACAAAAGTAACTGTTACGCAAGTAGTCTAGTGGTAGAAGTTTTGCACACAACGTTTCGTTGATCACATACCACACAAAACCGACATTTGTAGACAAGGAACCGATGACTGTCTACAACGTTCTCCTTCGAAGTATCAAATCCCGAAATCCCTTGGAAAAATGTCCCTTTTTGTCAAGGTGCTCCCTGATACCTTTCTCTCTCAACTTTCCAATCAATCCCTCCACCTCTCGCGCTCTATTTTGTTTACAAAATCTATCGACCAACGTCGCGACATTCGGAAAATACCCGGCTTCTAGCATTTCCACACAGTAATCCACGGCGTCCTCTAACTTTGTCCCCTTACACTACCCCCGAATCATTACCATGTAGCTATACGCATTGGGGACGATCCCATTGGTCTACATCTTCTTGAACACCCTCTTCGCTTCATCGAATTGCATTGCCTTGCAAAACCCATCAACGACGGCGGTATAGATCACGATCTCCAGGATCGTTCCCTTCTCGCGAATAAGACCGAACAGTTTCATCGCATCCTGAATGAGTCCGTCCTTGCAGAGACCATCGAGCATGGTTACAGCACTAGGGATCATGCCCGTCTCCTTCATCTTCTTGAAGACTTCTTGAGCATCTGCAGGGGGGTCAGGGGGCTGTTCGACCCCTTTCTCGGCGGACACGGCCGGAGAGTTTTGTTGGTTAGTCTGGCTTTCCTCTTCGTCGTCGTCTTCATCTTCGGTGAGCTTGAACTTGCGGTACAGATATTCTCCTTTTCGGAGACTCTGGGTTTCCGCATGGGTCTATCACGTAGCGTTCTGAATTGATAGTTGTATACAGAAGGTGACGACGGGAGATTCAGAAGAGACGCAACGGCTGCGGGGTTGAAGGGGAAAGGATTTTCATGCAAGGAATAGGTGAGTGGATTTAGGAGAGCTATGAGAAAAACTTTGGTTTGCATGGCTCTGTGTGTGTGCGAGAGAGAGAGAGAGTAGGGTTTTGAAATGCGGACCACCGAGCTTCTCTACCAGGCGCGTGTATTCGTGATGGTTCCGACTAAAGGAGAACAACATGAAAACGTCGAGAACAACCGGAACCAGGGCCTACACCCGTGCTTCTCAATCGGCTTTGATGTACGTAGTGATGGTAATAATCGAATCGAGCCACTCGTAGCCCAGTCAGGCTCAGGTCGGCCCTGGCTTTCGGGTTTCCCTTCTTTAATTTATTGAAGCTGAACAAGTTCAGGCTCGCGGAAGATCGTTATGTCATTACAAAAATACATAATTATTATACCTTCCAGGTAATTAAATGAAGTCAACCATTATTTTACTTTTAACTGTTTCATGATTAAAGGGTGTGTTGTGTTTGACATAAGAAAATGAGACTTCTGGTTTTTTGGTGCTTACATTTCCAAATTTTGTTAGTGCATCAAATGTGAAATTATAGTACCATAAGCTCAATTTAAGTTAAGAACACTGACATTAGGAGAGGGTACTGCCATAAGAATTAGATCCAAAGGTTTCACATCAAAACCCAAGCGCCTCTTTATTTATGTTGCTATTCTATCTCGTACAAAAACCCAAGCATTAATATTATTCATGAATCAAATATGTTGAATCATGGTTCCTCAGAAATTTCTAACAGTTACAAGCCCATGTGCATTTAGGTAGTACTAGAATAAGAAAACCATAGCCGTAAAGGAAGGTGATTTTCCAGCCCTAAGTGCGGGACCTGCCATTTCCCTTTTCTTCTTAAAATAGACACAACCCACAAAGGAAGATGATTCTATTCTTTCAACCTATTTTCCAGCCCTAAGTGCAGGACCTGCCATTTCCCTTTTCTTCTTAAAATAGACACAACCCACAAAGGAAGATGATTCTATTCTTTCAACCTATTTTCCAGCCCTAAGTGCAGGACCTGCCATTTCCCTTTTCTTCTTAAAACAGACACAACCCTGCCCGAGTTAAATCATCCTATTATGCAACCATTTCTGTCAGGCAGACTCCTTCCATTGACGCAATAAATCCACGAATTATTATAAAGTAAAATGAATGATAATTATTTTTTCCTGTTAGAATTGAAATTCTTGACTTAGGTCGGATCCAAAGTTGATGGAGTTTGTACTCAAATTGAAATGAAAATCAAGTTATGGTGAATCACCAATGGTTCTACAGTGTAAACCCGATTAATGAAAAGCCTACAAAGACACACCACACATTGAAAATTTTAAACCCAACCTAATTCGAGCCCAAACTTAGTTTACTTATTTGCATCAAAGAATTTGAGCATAACTAAGCTTGAATGTGAAAACCGGATTCGGATTTGAGATTTCCCAGATCTGTATCCAAGTTATAGATCTGATTCAAATGCGGGTCTGACCAGACCCAAGCCCAACCTGATTCATGTGCACGCAGCACCCCGACCCAGTATACCAGACAGTAAATTTCAAAGCAAAAAACTGAAGGGTTTGCTCCTGTGGGGAGACTAATGAGTTTTTCTGATATGTTGTTGGCTTGGGCTTTGGCGTCTTAATGCAGCATGGACATTGTTCATATATCCAGCAAATATCCAATTCCTTAACCCAAACCCAGAACAAGGATAAGATGACAAAATGAGGCAACTGCTGTCACTCTTCTGCAGCAACCCCAATTCTTCACCTTCAGATAAGGAGGGGAGTTGTGTGGATTCTCTCTCTCTCATATATATATATATATATATATATATATATATATATATATATATATATATATATATATATATATATATAAAGCTTCGGCCACCAACAGGTCGCAAGCGTTCCCTTGAATCGATTCCACGTCTCCAGGTAAATAAAACTCCCACTTCATCTCCATCGTAGTGAAGCACTCAAGTTCCTCTCTTCCATTGTTCTCCGCTTGCTACTCTTTCATCACATTCAGAACCAGTCTCAACGTTTCATTTAGACTGTTAAACTTCACTTGATCACTTGCTTCGTTTCGTCTTCTTTTTCTTCCCTTGTTTTCCTCAGGATATGGAGTTTCAGAGTTCCCAGGAAGGTAGCATTGCTGGGTTCCTCAAAGAAAAGGGTTTTGACGACAAAAGCATCAATGAGATGCTAAAGAAATGCAAGCGTTTGGAAGGCCTGCAGCGAGCGAGAGCTGATGAGAATTGGGACTATTTCAAGAGCATTGGTGTTCCGGAGAGGAAGCTTCCTGCTGTCATATTCAAGTGTCCAAAATTGCTATATTTGGGGCTAGAAGAGAGGCTGAAACCCACTGTTGAGTGCTTGAGAACACTGGGGAAGAACACCAATGATGTCGGTTGTGCCGTAATTAAATTTCCCCACATCCTCTCTCACAGCATAGAAGAGAAGCTATGCCCATTGTTGGCATTCTTTCAGGTACTTGGGGTGCCTGAAAACCAGCTCGGGAAGCTCATCATGCAAAATCCAAGGCTCATAAGTTACAGTATAGAGTCTAAGCTGTTGCCCATCGTGGAGTTCCTTGCTGGTATGGGGTTCAACGAAGAAGGGGCAGTAGGCAACATTCTAGTGAAGAATCCTTATATTATGGGCTATAGTGTGCCCAAACGGCTGAGACCAACTTCGGATTTCTTGAGATCGATCGGGTTGAGAGATGATGATTTGCAGAGAGTGGCAATGACGTTTCCTCAAGTATTGTGTAGGGATGTGGAGAAGATTTTGAGGCCAAAATTTGAGTTTCTAAGAGCTAGTGGGCTCAGTTCATTTCAAATTGCCAAAGTGGTGACTGGGTTTCCTCCTGTACTGATCAAGAGCATAAAGAATTCGCTGGAGCCAAGAATCAGGTTTCTCATTGATGTTATGGGTAGAAGGATCGATGAAACAGCTGAGTATCCTGAATTCTTTCAGCATGGGCTGAAAAAGAGATTGGAGTTCAGATATAATTTAGTCAAGAACAAGCACAAAGAATGCAGCTTGGTGGATATGTTTGAGTGCAACCATAACAAGTTTGCCTCGCGCTTCAGCTTGAATGGCATCGCAGCAGTGTCTCACTGATTTTGTGGACGCAATTCGTTGTGTAGAATGATTTTAGGCATTCGAATTCAGCATTTTGTTTCTTTACTAGTAGCAAGAGTGAGGTTTCGAATTCAAGTCAGTTTATGTATCAGATCCGGTTTATTTTGCTGCATCTCTCGAAAATTGTTTCTTAAACTTTATTGGATCTGCCTCCTTCAACGAGCTTCAGGAAGGTGACTCCTGCTTTTGTGTTAATGTGATGAAGAACATCGAGTTTGGGTAAGCTAATGCGCTACATGGTGCACTCCCAGTGGATCTTGCAGACGTGGTTATGTTGGGTTCTAGTTTTCACTCTTCAATTACAAACCTCCTGCAATTTATAAGCCAGTCGCAGAATCGATAGACATGAATATCTGAAAGTAATATTAGAGGTCATGCTGTATCTGAAATGGCAGGTTCCGTCCCAAGGAGGGACAGCATGGTGGGGGATCTCTGAGGCTGCTAGCTAGATCCTCGGGTTTGTTTCCCATGGAAAATGCCCGTTTTGCAAATGAAAGCCAGTGTAAGCCTTTGTGGGGTGAGGGCACTATATTTAGAGTTTCAAGTTGTGTTAACTCTTTGACAGGCAGGTTCTCCATGTTATATAAGAAATTAACCCATTGTGCTTCTCACTTCTTGTCAAAGAACTGCCACCCTTACAATTATCTTCTCAGTGAACATAGTAACATGATACTATTCCATGCTGGTGTGTGCGTGCGCCACGTGCATGTACAAAGAAATAACGTGAGATGCTGCACTGTGAAGCACCAAAAGAGACGGAAAGAAGCATCCCTCGAGTACCTGTCAAATTATCATACTCATGCCCTCAGCTGGATCAAGTTATGGTGATGGTCCCACATGCATTTCTATATGACAGTTTCAATCATTTGATCGTCCATTAAAATGTAATTGGACAAGAACGCATTCATCTGCATTCTGTCTGGGAAGTAGCAAATATTAAATTTGAACATGCAACAGCACCAGGAAAATGAATTAACACCTCAGGTAATTTCAATAAAAACAGGTAACATAATATACATTATCCCGCTTATTTACACGAACAAAAAAGGACCATAAATGAAAAGAAAAGCTAGTCTGTTGAAACAGACCTTTTTTTCTCATACAAACAATCGAGCCATCTGACTTACGTGGAAGACTGAATGCAGTAATTCCATGATCAGTTGTATAACACCAACAATCTTGGAGATGGACCATGCTCAACATGGCAGAATAAGGGCTTTTGGTAGTCTATGCAGATGCCAACCATAGGAGCATTGACCATCTACTAGATGAAGGTTACAGGCTACAGCAAACAAATTATGCATATACAGGAATTATTCAGGAATTATCTTATCAAAGCCTGTGTCACACTTTGCTAGTTCTCTGTGAATTATGTATCGGAATACAGAATTATAAGGCAAAAATTGGATAACGTTTTTCAGAGGCCTGCCATCAATGCATTTTTGCATTGATTTCTGTTGTTCTTGGGTTAGAGAGCCTTGGATTACATCCAGGAGTCCTGATAAACTCAAAGAAGCATCTCTGGCATAATGATCAAGAGTCTTTGGAAGAACTATTTTTGCGTCTTTCTGCATCCTTAAGCTTGCTCGAATGTACTCTTCTTTTGCGATCTCAAGCTCTTTGAATATCCTCTTCGCTGAGTAGACACGCATCTGCGGCAACTAGCCATAGTTAATTATGCCTCCGTTTACAAGAGAAAAGTAATTAGATTTAGAACAGAAAATTTGTATCAAGTTATAATAAGATAAACGTAGGGATTTGGATCATACCGCAGGATCAGAGTATCCCCCCATGCAAAGCGCAAAATGCAGAAGTGGCTCTGGATGTTCAATGGCATATGCATGTCGGTCATTACCTGTCTTGGACCGGGCTCCAGGTGAAAGTAGTGTCCTCAGCCACTAGTCAAATTTAAAAGACAATTGCCAAGTTAAAAATAACTCATGATTAACTTGTAAGCAAAAGACTACTAGTAAGTAAATTAGAAAATAAACCTTGATCGATCTAAATATGATGTTATCCTGTACTTTAATATGTGCATTAAGAACGCCATCTTTAAGTTATAACACATGAATATGCAAACCTGTAACAAAGTCATGGGTAAAGAATCTACTTAAACCCCAAAACATAGGAGTGGGCAATGGCTTCAGCTTTTTGCAAGAAGCAAGGATTAGGTTTGTTATGAATTTCACTGGAGCTCATGTCTCATAATTGAACTAATGTTCAAACCAGAAGGGAACCTTATGAATCATGTTCCTAACAACCTTAGAGAGAGAGATTAAGAATATGATCAAAGACGTTTTTAGGGAAGACCATAGGGAAAATGTCGGCATTTAAAAACAAGCAAAGACATCAAAAAGATGTGGTTACTGAGGAGGTGTAGAACATAAAGATATAAGTGCTTTTAGCATTAATCAAGATAAAACACAATTTTACAGTTTGGTTATCTTCTGTGAGAGTCACATTTTTGGATTTAATACATACATGTATATATATATGCAAGTCGGACAGCATTATTGTTTCATGAGTTAGCACTTCAAAATGCTCATGAGTATCCAGCTTTCATTCTTGTTCTTCTTCATTTTCCTTTGAGGTGTGATAAGCTTACCACTTTTAAAAGTTAGCTAGAATATGAAATTTTCTAGCATTTTAACAACTTCAAAGATAATATTGTATGTTTGTCTTTGTTCTTTTGACACGTTAAATTGGATAAAATGTAACACACATGAATACAAGTGGAAATGGATACATATTCAATCAAAGCCTTAGACATCACTGGAAAGTTATTAGTGCAATGAATCATGATGCCGTTGTCCAAGACACCAACATTATTAAGTAAATAACTGGAAAGATTGATACATAGAAGGTATCGCAAAAGCATAAAGTGAAAGGATAAGTATAAAGCATACTGCTGTTGATCGTTGGGGACGGCATCCCAAAATAGAACTTTGTATGAGACATGCATTTATATTTTGACCTCCCACATTATATGCTGCCTGAAACGAGCATAAGTTAGAAAGGATCATCGACAGATATGCTAATAACAAACTGGTATAAAGTTCTTACCTTTGTAATTAAAGATTCAAGTTTTACATTACTTTGTGGAATCCCATATGCTAAATATGCCTGCATATTACAATAAATGATCAAAATGTCAATGAACACAAAGAATAAGATAATGCAGCATGATGAATATTCATAAAACAGTAGATTAAATTAGAAATTTAAAGAATACTAACATACTAAAACACAATAACGTACATGCATCACCAAGGCATTGTGAATATTTATCCAGAAAGCAAGTTTCTCCTCATGCTTCATCTTCCTTGGGTCAACCTTCTCAAGACGCTGCACAAGTGATCTGAGAATACAAGAAGAATGCTAGATTAGTCATTTTCTAGTTAGAAACTTCAAACTGCATGGAAATCTCATTGTTGTTAAGATGGCAAGAGTGTGTAGATACATTCATAGATGAATGGATTGAAAGCTATCTGAATCTACATAATAAGAATGTGGAAGTTATAAATATCATCTGTTTTGACCGAACACAAAAACACATACCCTTGTGCTTAGGAATTCACTTCTGGAAATTTAGGTCATTCTCATTCATGTATTTCTGAAAAAAAAGGAGAATATAGAAACTTGCAAGAAAGTAGTCCTATTGGGTTATAAAGACATCGAGTAAACAGGGTTAGAGCTACAAGATTTGCTTTAGGGGCCGGACAAGCCCTCAAATAAAATATTAATCTCTTGGGTAACCAGATAAGGCAAATTTAAATGTTAAGGGAGGCCGTGGCTAGGTTTTACTGGGGCAAGACTAGATCTTCCAATGTAAATTCTCAACTTTTGGGAGGAAGAAGACTAGAATCCTGTTAGCATCCCCTTGCCCTTGGCCCTGCTAAGGGTCCTCTGCAAGGTTGGAAGAGTGTGAATGACAAGAATGTGGAACAATGTCTCACCTATAAAAAAAAAATACCATGTAACCAACCATAAACCATTTAAAGACAAGCATCTCATAATTGCTTTTAGCACGAGCAACCAGAAAGAAGCAAAGTACTGTAACATCAACTGTTTGTTATAGCATAAAAAACTACCTAAAATTCTGCAGTACTTGTGCTGCATAGCTTAACCTGTCACCATCAACACGTATCCATGGCACTTCCACCATTGCACTATATGGCCCATGATTTTCTTTTAACCCATCAGGCTGACAAGGATTAGTGATAGCTTCAACGTTGCATCTAGGGCTCCAACTATCAAGATTATCCCGTGGTGAGAATGTGCTTGCTGAGGACAATGATGATGTTGGTGAAAACACCAAAGACTGTGGTAAAGAAGGCTCAGCAAGTTTGCAATAAATCGCCGCCATGCATCTTACTATATATTCTGAGATTTTATTGGGAGTCTCAGGAAAATGATCAGAAATGGAGGTCCCAAGATGGTCTGCAAGGCTCGTAAGTCGTGAAGAAGAATTTCGCATCTCCTGAAAAAAGGACATGAGAAAAGCATAAATAGCACTTCTGAACTAAAAGATCACAATCATGACCTTGAGTTTAAGATTTCAGAGTATCATGTAGACTAAAAGAGGCATACAATCTGTTGTTTTTGCATCACGATCTTGAGTTTAAGATTTCAGAGTATCATGTAGACTAAAAGATCAAACTTTCCAAGACATGAGAATAGCATAAATAACACTTCTGAACAAAAAGAAATGACTTTTAAGTCCCAAAATTTAGAAAAGATGAATGGTCCAATATCATATTCAAAGAGACCAAATATAGATGAGATTATGTTAACCTGATCCCATCCTGAACCTGAGCCAAACAGAGACAGAGTACAGGGCAAGCATAAAAACATTCCTAAAAATAGGTAACAAAAAGGCAAGAATATCTCAAACAAAAACCACAACACCAAGTAGCAAACTAATCTAACCATGCCGAGCGTGCAATAAAGAAGGGGAAAAAAATAAAAGACTTCAGCATCGTTGTAATTTTTGATGACTTGGCCTGGTACTTGCTTCAGATAGGACAGGTTTCATACCATATAGCTTGATACCTATTTCAGATGGGACAGGTTTCATGCTGAATACTACATTGCCTATATTTGTTTCACCACAAAACCTTTCATAATGAAGAAGACTTGGAGCAAAGAAACTATGGAATATAACATCTGAATTCCAATCGCACTTGTCTACAGGAAACATTGAGACCTCAAAAACACTGACCTTCAGTAACGATCCAGCCCCAAAATGGCAGCCATCCAAGCATGCTGTTGGCGAATTCCATTTGTAAGAACCAGAAACAGAGCGTGGAAAAGAAACTTTGCTCTTCTCTGTATTGTCTCTATTCTTCGAAGGACTTTCAAGATTATGAAAATTATTCATTGAACAAGCATGAGAGTCTTGGGACTTGGATACCAAACTTGATCGGCTATTAAAAAATTCCTGCTCCGGCACAGCCTCACCAATTTGATGCAAGAGTCTTGGCTGAGATGTCAAAGGCAAAGGAGAAACCCGATCCAAGTCTGGTGAGGAAAAACTGTTTGAACAACGATCAAAGGCAGTTCTGTATAATGAAAGAAGGTAGCTCTCCAAATGAAGAACTTCAACCTCAAGTACTGCAATCTCCTTTATGAGTTCAGAAGCTGCCTGCATTCCATATGCCAAATGCAAGACATTAGTTAGTGCGCAGAAATATAAAGAAGAAAAGCCATAAACATGAATCAGAATTTCATTCAGCAATTCTATTCTGTAAACAAAGGAGACAATTGTTCGAATAATGAAAGTATCAAGTTAATGAGCCACACTATGAAATTACGAAAAAGAATTATAAAATATAGGTAAAGACAAGTATCATTTGGACATATAAAAAGAAGATCAAAAGAAGAACCTGTAAGAAGGTATGAAAAACTAAATTTGGAAAGTATTAAAAGAGGTAGAGGACGACCACAAAAGTGTTGGAAAGAAACAATAAAGAATGATCTAGCTTATTGTGAGTTAACTGCTAACATGGCACACGATAGGGATATGTGGAAACAAAGAATCCATGTAGCCGACCCCATCTAGTATGGGAAAAGCTTAGTTATTGTAGGTAAAGACAAGTATCAAGTACAACAGAAAATCAATTCGGATTCATGCCCGACAAATATACTATTGAAGCGATTTACCTATTGAGTCATCTTATGGAACATTTTAGAGCAAAAAAAAAAAACCTTCACATGATATTTGTTGATCTAGAAAAAGCTTATAAGAAGGTACCAAGAGATGTTTTTCAGAGAACCTTGGAAAAGAAAGGTATCTCATTGACATATATAAATAGAAACATGTACGATGGTGCAAAAACTTGTGTGAGGGCTCACAAAGGAAGGGCATACTCTTTTGAAGTTAATATTGGGTTACTTCAAGATGAAGTACCTTGGTGTATGCTATTTGCATATGACACTGTTTTAGTGGATGAGTCTAAGAAAAAAGTTAATAGGAAATTGGAACTATGGAGAGAAATGTTAGAAAGTAAAGGCTTTCGACTTAGTAGAACAAAGACAAAATATATGGAATGTAAGTTTGATCAATTGGGTATTTCAGATGATATAGAAATTAAGATTGACATACATTGCATCCCTCACAAGGAAAGTTTTAAATACCTAGGATTAATTTTTCAAAGTGATAGAAAAATTGATGGAGATGTTACGCATAGAATTAATGTCAGTTGGTTAAAACGGAGAGGGGCATCAAGTATTATGTGTGATAAAAAGATACCATTAAAGTTAAAAGGTAAATATTATAGAGCAACAATTAGACCTCCTATGTTTTATAGTTATGAGTGTTGGGAAGTTAATCATCAACATGTGCAAAAGATTAGCATAAATGAAGATATTAAGATGGATGAGTGGTCACACAAGGAAAGACCGTATACATAATGAGGTTATTAGAAACCAATAGGGAGTAGCAACAATAGAGGATAAAATGAGAGAAAATCGTTTAAGATGGTTTGGACATGTAGAAAGATAAATAAAAGGACGCTCCCATAAGAAGATATGAAAAACCAGATTCTGAAAATGTTAAAAAAAGAAGAGGACAACCACAAAAGTATTGGAAAGAAACTATAAAGAATGAACTAGTTTATATTGAGTTAACTGCTAGCATGGTGCATAATAGGGCTCTGTGTCCATGTAACTGACCCCATCTAGTATGGGAAAATGCTTAGTTGTTGTTGTTGTTTGTAATTCTATTCTGTGAAGCTTCATGCAAATGCCAATTTACAAAAGTAAAAGGAGATGTACAAGTTCTGGTAAATATTTGTATCTATGAGTTGATCTTTGTCCTTGTTTGCCACCAGAAACAACAAAGGTGCAAGTGATTCAACTTTTCAGAGTACAAAACAGCGACATATACAAGTGCTGGTACAAATACCAAGGTATATGGATTCCAACTTGAAACAATCCTTGTAGATTCGTTAAACTAAAAATATAAATCTAAAAAGTCACCTTTGGTATTGGAGAACCATTGCTGTCAGAGAAGGAGTTAGTTCTATATCCAAGTGCCTTTTCCAGGGTTCCCCGCAGATAAAACTGATCCTGCAATCTTCTCTCCAAGCTTATAATCTGCATGAATTGAACAAAAATAAGAGAATGACAGATCAAAAGAACAACATACAATCGATATAATTTATCAATAAAATCAAACAAATCTCACAACCAGAAGAAAAAGATTATCAGTATGCTTTGATAAAAGATGAATATGTATTGAATTGGTTTTTAGCTGTTTAATGCGACAAATAGAAGTGTATTACCTTCTAATAGTTATTCATTCTTAGTTTTTCAAAATCAGTAGTGAAATGAAAAAAATCAATAATTTGGAGAACGCCTAAATGAGAAATTCAAAATATTAACGACTTGTCATTTCCACACCCTCTGATGCATGGTCTCCCAGCCTTTTCTAACAATAAAACAAGGTGTCAGGATGATTTGACTGAAGAATATGCTAGAATGAAGCCCACATAGAAGAGTGACATAGTCTGCCTATAGGAGATACGGAATGAGGCCTGCATACAAATACACACACATATAATCCATGTTCTGAATGTGTGGGAACGTGCATCGCCTTGGGAGCAACGTGAAATGAAACTACATCACTGTCAAGGATTATACGTGTACTTCATTCCAAGAAATCTTGATTAGCCAGCCTAATTTTGTCAGAGAGTCACACATATTTGCAAGGTAAACATGCAAACCAATTTTCATATGAGGTGGGAAGCACGAATGAGATAAGCAAGTCATGCAAGACAACAATATGAATATTTCATCACTGCAAACAACAGGAAAGTGAACAGCGAAATGATTTGTCCTCAACGTATGATGGTGTACTGAAATCCGTGATTCTAAGGGAACCAAGATTGCAAGGGATAACTTCTGTTCTAGTGGGAGAACAAAGTAAAAAGGTCGTTCTGTTAAAATATACGACAAACATCACGTGCTTTCCGCCGTAATGTACACTAAAGAGCTGCTGTAAGAGTAGCTAATGAAGAACCACCTGAGAAAAGAAAAAAAGAGGAGAAAATAAATGGCTTACCTCTTCGTTAAGTGAATTCCGTGCTTTATTGATGGAAAGTTTCTCATCGGTACACATACTATCTTCGTCCCCCTTCCTGCTCTGCAAATCATACCGGTAACAAGACCACATATTTAGAAATAGTTGAAACGAAGACTACGTGTATAAAACAGTTAAAGCAACAAGGAGGACATTGACAAGAAGCGAAATCAATCACTTTCCCTAACTAGTAAAAATCCAAAAACATAATGTACTTAACAAATAAATAATAATAAAACCAAGAAGAGGGAGATGATTCTGGGGAACTACATTGTCTGTTCCCACAAGAGTCAAATAACACAACCACAATTACCTTCCCGTCACTGACCAACGAAAGGCTAAACCAAATAATCAGCAGAACCTTAAACTAACACCAACCAGTCTCGCATCTTCGATCACCACAAACAGAAAGGGGGGAAAAAAGAGGAAGAAAAGAGCAAAGGCTATCTTACGAGCATCGATCTCAGTGATCTCGGGCGCAGATCGTCGTCGGGAGCACTGAAAACGAAAGCAAGGATCAAAATTACCAACTGCCCACCATTGAATTATGCAGCAAAACAAATGGGGAAGAAGCAACAGTGGCCGAACATCACAAAACGAGAGCACCAACAAAGAAAAAACTTGCCTCTGACAACGCCTATGAGCGGCTCTCGCCGAAGATCTGCTAATGGCGGAAGACGACTCCGGCATTGACTCCCCAAGAGCGATCTGGAGAACAAACGAGCCTTGGAAATATGAGTGCCGGTGCCAGAGTGCCTTCTGAAGAAGGCAGCAATATGAGGAGTCGGTGGAGCAGCAAAACTGGAGCAGGTTTACAGAGAGAGAGAGAGAGAGAAGCATCTACTAAATGTGGAGGACCATTTGGTTACGGCGTCCAGATTGAATGTGTCCTGTTTCCGAACAAGAGGGGCACCTTCTCTCACATCAATTTACTAACCCACCACCCCCTCATCAAATCTTGTTTTATTTATTTTTATACTTATTTCTTTCCTTTGTATTTATTTTCATACTTCTTTCTTTTAATAGGATGACATTATTGCCATATTACCAGCTTTCATCTTTAATGCATCAACCCCTGTTGCTCTTTATGAAGGTTAACATACATTTTGCATCAACTTCTCTTACCTCACCTGGCAGGGGTCACGGCTTCCAAGATGAATGTCATCACTTCGAATACCGGGAGTGACTCCGGTTCGTGTTTCGGTTTGTCTTGGCTTGGTTATGAGTATGAGTTGAACAACTGGACAAGTTTTTTTATAACTTAAATTGGCAAAGAAAACTGCAATCAGTCATGGGTTCAATCTGCTTGTTCACCAAACCCTACCAACTGGACAAATTTTTTCTTCTTCTTTTCTTTTGTAATTGACAAGCTATTATTATAGATCTTACGAAATTTAAAAACAATTAAAAATGTATAGTTTTACATCACATGCACATGGCCAAAAGGCCATGCTGCACAATGTTAAAATTAGCAGCATCTTCTGACATATCTTGGGGGCTAATTTTTTTCCAATCCAAATATAAATGATTTGTCCAGACCCATTCTGTCCCGATTTAGTAAACCTGAATCCAGCTCCAATCCAAATATGAAAGATTTGGACCAGATTCAAGTTGACGAAATCTACTAGATTTGGATCACATCCAAGTGGTCTCCCTGATGGTATTTTCAGCAGTAACCCTGCAATACCACCTACTTTTCACAAGGACAAGACTGGCTGCAGCAAACCGGGTCGGGTCTGTAGCTTTCTCTCCTTAAGAATGTGAATGAGACAGCTTTTCACTAGGCCATTTGAAAAGAGAAATTAGTTAAATAAATAATCGATGAGGAATGTAACGAAATTAGAGATGGCAGAACGTTCCGTGTCCGTATAAAATACAAACTCGAGCACAACCCAATTGTTATCGTGTTATTTTAGACGGACACGAGTTACTTTCAAGTCAGTTCTTGTGTCATGTCTAATATTGTCTGCTATTTTGTACTTCTATCATCTATGTCGTCATTTCGTACTTGTTTGAAAGGAGATCACCTGAACACGACCCGACTTCTTTCTTTGTGTCACTTTGGGTAGTTGTTTCAGTCGTGTCTTACGAAACTCTTACCCCTAAAAGAAATCCACCACATTGGCAATACCCAACCTGTTGAAATAGATCCCATTTATCCAGACAAACTAAATAAAAAATTGGCTCCTATTTTTTCTTTTGGTTAAGCCTACTAACGCGCATTACCCCACTCATGCATCCTCTGGGAGTCGAACTCCTCACTAGAAGCAACAATGCTAAAGCGCCCTACCGTTGAGCTAACACTATGGGTACTCTCTCTGTTCTATTTAAATATAAGAAAAATGTGTTCTAATTAAAACCTTATTAGCATTTAAAATAACATTAGATTCGACACAATAAACACGCAACACGTTGCTTCGAAGCGTTGATGTGATCGAACAAATCTCGTCATCATAGGCATATTTATTTATACATTCATCTACCAACCTTTAACAGCCTTACCAAAACAATTATTTGCATCTCTAATGAAAGCTACAATCTTTTTATTTGTTAATACGGTAAGGTTTAGCACATGACTGGTGACCATCATCATCATTATGGCATAGTAATTATTATTATTTTTTGGTACAATTATAAGGGCAAAGCCTGACGCACGCCCGGTATCGAACCCATGACCCGAACGCCATTACAGGTGAGCTTTTGCTCTTCGAGCGTGATGCCTTAGTAATTTATTGATGCTTCACACGAAATACTTATTGCATTCATATGACATACATGAGCACGAAGGCCTGTTTGTATTTCTTCCCCTAGATAATGGAAAGAGTTTCTGCATTTATGATGATTTTCTCAGGGAAGCAAAATGTTTTGAGCTTGCCTCAAAAGTACTACACCATAGGGCAAGCCTTCTCCTGCAATAAGTGCGGTCGGTTACATCGTTTTTTCTATTGCTACGGAGATTTGATCTTTAGCAATTCTCGTAAGAAAGCAAGGTCATGTTTTATTGTTTCCTTTCAATTTTTGAGAGGTTTCTTTCCTTTCTTTTTAAAGCGTTTACCATGCCATTTCACCCACCTTTTTAAAGATTATGAATAAGAAATATAATTAGACAAAGAAGAATGTTTCTATTACTTTTTACAAATTTTCATTCTATTATTATTTATAAATTACTGATAAAAAATTAGGAAAGGCCGTATACATAATGAGGTTATTAGTAACAATTTGGGATTGATACAAGTAGATAAAATAAGAGAAAATCATTTAAGATATATTTGGACATGTAGAAAGATGATAAAAAAGCTTTAGTAAAGTATGAGAATCTAGATTTATGAAAAAAAAGATTACAAAAGAAATAATAAATAATAATCTAGCTTATGCTGAGTTAATTGCTAGCACAACACATAATCAAATTATACAAAACAAAAAATTTAGGTATTCGACCTCATCTAGTATGAGAAAAGGCTTAGTTGGTGTTGTATTTTGTATAAATAGCTTCACATTGATAAGGATTTCTTGATATTTTACAGCGTCACCTTTTTTGCTTTCCAACTTTAATTTGTAAGTACAAAAGTTTTAGGTTTTTTTTATTAAAAAGAATCTTTGTTTTCACAAATTACTCCAAAAAACAATATGGTCTTCTACATAGATCTATATTTCCATGATTTAAGTCTAATAAATAAAGGAGATAATTTTTTTTTAAATGATAAGTGTGTCATGTGGACCATGCCATTTTCCGGTCGCCTGACCGGATGGTAGTACCGGCCAAGCCACATGGTGCACTATTTGCGGAGCCGAAAGATGACACATACCAGATCACTCGCACATTATGCTACCTAACCACCTTTTATGGCGTGGTTTAACTTTGATTGTGAAGGCTCATAACATGACCCGTCTAGGTCCCCACTCACTAACTGACCCGTTTAGTTGGATTTGATAACTGTGATCAATATTTTTTTCTTTTCTTTTTACCCCATTTTTAGGAACAAGTTAGGTAGAATCATACCGTAAAAAAAAATGATCGAGCTCCATGAAAACAAAGAATTCATGTAGAAACAACTTAACCTGATTAAAACTTGTTATCAAGATCAATGGTGAATCATAGAAGTTTATGTAGGGTTGAGCAAATAGGCCATGGGAACTATGTATTATACACATAAATTCAACCGTAAGATAAGTCTTTCATTTAATTTTTCAAATTTTTGATCGAGCGGCCGTTCCACCTCGACTCAATGTGGATCTACCACTGATCAAGATGATCCATGTTGAAAACTTTTAAGGGTTTAATTGATGGGCTTGTGCATTTGTAAGCTAGGTTTTTTATAAGTGCAAACATTCCA
The DNA here is from genome assembly GCA_036023115.1 of Brasenia schreberi. Taxonomy (NCBI): domain Eukaryota; kingdom Viridiplantae; phylum Streptophyta; class Magnoliopsida; order Nymphaeales; family Cabombaceae; genus Brasenia; species Brasenia schreberi. The sequence goes on from JAYKKT010000062.1 coordinate 13,414,831, forward strand.
CTAAGCCAATAGGAATGCGCTCGAGTTCGGTCTTGATCAACATGCGCAATTAAATGGGTTGGTCCTATCTTCGCCCAGTCAATATCGCACTTACCTTTTACGACCAACCCCTTTATTTTTGTGCATGTAATTGTCTCTCTCTCTCTCTCTCTCTCGTGCATTAAATTTTCGAGACAAAACTCGAAGCTGAAAAGTTTCTCCAATAAATATTATGAACTTGAAGGTATTCAACGTGGGTCTATTATTAAAAAATACAGCTCGAATGCAATATTTTAACATAAAAAGCATGTTATCATAAACATGTTCCGACGAAACATGAACTGTTTAATTTTCATTGCAGGCATTGAGGTCGAACCCATGAACTGCTGTGAACTGTTCAAATTTGTTTGTGCTAGGCATGATTTAAAAGCCGTATCTCAGTTGAAACACATTAAATAAATCTTATTCATGGTACTTGCTTCTCGATTTAGAAATTCTATGAGGATAGGGCTAATAGCACAAGAAACATCTTCGAGTGGGGCAAACCCATGTAGCCTAAGTGACACATTCAATCATAAGTTATAGGCTTTAAGTTGGTTTTTCAACTTTTGAATGGGCAGTCACCCTCAAGAGCAGTAGATTTATGAAACCTAATAGAGAACCGCAAGAAACCCGTGACAATCTTTCAATCTTTGAAATGAACAATTGAAGTGATAAAACTCAATGTATTTATATAAAGTAAAAAGTGCAATAATAATTTTAATTTAAATCTTCACCGTTGATCATGCTAATTGAATTGTCGATATGATGGTTATGTATTTTTTTGGGTTACTTAAATCTAAACTCTCTTTTTATATATATGTGTGTGCGATAACTGTATATTGTCTACCTCTAATAATGAATATTTATACCACTCTACTTTTAGGAGCATGACTGTTATTTAAAAGGTTATAAATATTTTTTATTAAACTCATGTCTACGTTAAAGGTGAGCATCAGTATTGGTTAGAGATTGGAGCATCCCCTCTCTCTTTCTCTCTCTCTCTATATATATATACATAAATTCTTTTAATAAAAAATACTTAAATAAGTTGAGGGTACATGTGTAACATACCGAAAAGGCAAGCCTGGATTTCAGTGTCGATAGTTCTTTCAACCACCACCATTTTCTTTGAGGGAACCAATGAAATGAAATGAAATAATAATACAAGTTGGCACAATCGAAACCCCACCCTTTGTAACGACGACAAGGATGGATCCATCCTTCACTATTATTACTCTCTCTCCACTGTTATTATTTTACCCTCATTGTCTGTGCGTACAAAGGAAGAAGGATAACGCCATCTGCAGGGGGAGCAAGACAATGAGAAGGAGCGAGAGAAAAGAACGATTTTTTTGGTGTCAGGAAATCTAAGTGGAAAACAAAGCCGACCGGCCAGGCAGATTCCAGGAGACGTCGTCTTATAAAGGAGATACTGTTCTATATTCCACTCTTTAAACTTTGTCTCGGTTTCTAGCTCTGCTTTTCCCGGAATTCGTCTTCCTGCCGATCTTTTACCGGTTAACCGGTAATCATTATGCCGGTTTTCATCATATTCTCTGCAATATTTTATTATTAAGGTCCATAATATAATTCAGACTGCTAAAAAAGCGTACTAATCAAAAGAATGATTAAGACCATTATGTGAGAGAGAGCACGAATACTTTTGAATACAGAAAAGTGTAATTATGTGAACATTAATAATACGGAAAAATATCATCGATGAACTAAATAGAACTGTCAGTGTGGGGTGAAAGTGCGACTAACTAAGGTTAGGGGAAGACCTGGCCTGTTTCAGGTAAACCCGGGACCCATTGGAACCAAACTGGCTCCTCCAGTTCTTGTTTTGGTCCCTCCTGTTCGGCGTTTGGTCTTGGGTTCAGGCCTGGTTCTGGTTTCCTGGGCTCGGTTTCTTTAAAAAAAAACGGAGAAATAATAATGCAATTTTGGAACAGGAGCCAAAATATGGTTTGAAATTGCCAGTTTCATCTCCATGTGGATCCACCACTGAAGGTCATGAGTTTGATATCCAGGTCATGCATGCCACTTCGGCCTCCCCATTGTTACAAAGAAAAAAACTGAATCAGTCACAGATTCGTGTCGGGTATCTGATATATGCATCCAAACCGAATTGGTGGCCTGTCAAACAATCCCCAATTAGTTCGATTATTTACAAAAAATCCAACTAACTTATTTTTATCAAAGAATTACAAACCTAACTAGAATTGCGGTTTTGGTTCAATGTTCATCTGAACCCAAACCAAAATTAACTCCATTCTAGGGTTCTAACCTGTTCCAAGTACCGAGGCTAAGTCTAGTTAAGACTCACAAAGGTTTAGTCAAAGTTGTACAACACTGAAATTTCGAACGTCCAGCTGGTCATAGTGGGTCAACAAAGGCCTGCAACACACGGATCTGGGTTCCACCAGTAATCATGAAATGGCTGATAAAGCATTGAATTATGTCCTTAAGGCAAAAATTAAGACCCCACGATTCCCCTACAAATAATGCATCCTGTATTTATTTCAATTTGAATACTCAATTTATGGTCTTTATTTTTCTTTTCCTATCTCATATAAGCTGGTCTTTGGCAGACCAAGTGACATGGTGCATGCTGTCAATTAGAAATATATACCCTACAGAAATGGAAGTACATATTGTCATGAAATTAATAATTAATTCTTCTTTTTGGGTCTAAGCCAATATGCAACTTTTCTTTTTTTGGGTAGAATGGGAGATTGAAGACAGATGCACGCTCCTGGTGTCGAACTCATGACCCTCAACTTGTGAGTAAACCCCTAGCCAGGTGAACTTCTGCTCCTTGTACTAATAAATAACAAAAATAAGTTTGCTTTGGTTTACAGGATAAGAGAGAGCCAACACCGAGAGAGTAATAACTAATAGGTAAATGCTCAAAAACCAAGAAGGTTAACGTTTGTGCGGTGTTCCCCTTCAACATGGCAGATTGCCGTAGCGACCAAGTTTCAGAATTACCTGAAAATTCATTCTCTCTCTCTCTCTCGTGAAGACAGAAAGAATGGTGGATCTACATTGAGCTAAGGTGGGTTGTCCACCCAGAGTATTAAGCTGACCCGGCAGGGCGCTTTGACGCCCTTGCTGCTAGTGGGGAGTTGTGTGTTTTAGTCCTTGGTTGAATCTCTCCCTCTCTCTCTCTCTCTATATATATATATATATAACTAATCATCTTTGATTTCAATCATCTATCAAGAGTGATTAGATAACTAGAGTTCAGTATCAAGAGCGATCGAATAACTAGAGTTCATAAGTATATACTCTAGAAGATCTTATTGTTCCTAATATATATATATATATATATATATATATATATATATATATATATATATATATAATAACTAGAGTTCATAAGTATATACTCTAGAAGATCTTATTGTTCCTAATATATATATATATATATATATTACCATAAAGAGTACAACCTGAATAGTTACTTTGGAACCGAATCATTTTCTGCATTTGTCCTATGCCTCTTATCATAACAAAACCAGAACTCAAACCCGATATCACTAATAGAAAAATCAGAATTGAGGATGTTTTTTGTTAAAAAATTCATATTTTTTTTATTTCACAGACTATTGGGACGGCAGAACTCATAACCATTTTATCATGATTAATGAAAAGTGAGAAAACCATAAAGAATCCATTGGAATTCACTAGTGCATACATACATGTTGGTTTAACTCGACGGTTTAGTATGTGGATATTAAACTGTCGAGTGCCTGTAGTAAAAAACTATCAAGGGCGATCTCAATTTTTTCGGAAAAGCTGAATTTAGGCCTTGCATCATATTTTTATCATCATATCATTTGAATTAGTTGTAATAGATGATAACATGAGAGAACATTGTTTAAGATGGTTCAAACGCATAGAAAGACAATTAAAGAAAGTTTTCGTAAAAAGATGAGAAACTAAGACCGTAAAAATATTGAGGAAGACTATAAAAATGTTGAAAAAAAATGATAAAGAATGATCTTAAGTTGACTTATGACAGATGATCCAGCTTTATAAAAACAAAGAATCTATATAGCTGACCCATTTAGTATGGCAAAAGACTTGGTTGTTGTATCATTCTATCTCTGCACTTTGTTAGCGCATAAATATTTATAGCTCTCCTTTTTAACTTGGTGGGAATTTATACTCCAGTACAATGTTTGTTGCGAGAAATTCAATAGCTATTGAAAATCACGGTCACCGTAAATACATTTGAGAAAAGAGAAGTATGAATGCAAATCATAAAGTCTGAGAATGAGAGACCATAACACATTCACCTAAGCGCCACTGAGGTCTTGGTGGACTTAAATCTTGTTGCAGTTTCTTGACTACCTTAAGGTCTGCCATGTATTAAATTCCGAGCAGCCATTTCTGGTAGCTCAGACCTTCAATTTTCCGAGACTTAATGGGGAAAACTTTTCCCCTTGACTTTATAGTCTCCTGGTATGTAAAACGTAGGGATGGCAATGTTGGCCTGATCCATGGGGCTGCTCACCAACCCGATCCGAATGTGGCAAGTACCGGACACTTTGACTAGGTTCCGGTGCATATATGTATGTATGTATGCATGTGTGCATATGTGTGAGAGAGATATTAACTTTTTAAAGTTTCTAGTTCTCAACTACCTAATCTCAAAGATTTTCAATTATAATAGCTTGATTTATGAATGATTTGATTCAAATCAAAGACGATTTTAATTTTAAAAATTGTTATTAGGTTGGAATCGGGGTAGAGGATCTCTATTTCTGTCCCATTACCTACAGGAAAGAACAAAGATCCAACACAATGCCCCTCTACGCAGGTACAAGAGCAGGTAACGAGCACAAAGATGAGATTTGGGTATGGGCCAGAATATAGGTACTCACTGCCTTCAACACTAAAATGGGTGAAATTCAAGCAGTTAAACTAGTGTGATATGCACACGGAGCGTCATCTCAACAGCAGGGCGCTCTAGCGCCGTTGCTGCTGGTGGGGAGTTCGTCTCCCAGAGGATGCATGTGTGCATTAGGCTTCAGTCTTCTCCTGTAATCAATTCATAAGTTGGAGACTCTAGGATACATGGGTTTAGCAAAATAGCCAGGACATATGTATGACAATGTAGGCCTGTGTATGCATGTATGTGTGTGTGTATGTGTGAGAGAGAAAGAGAGAGAGAGAGAGAGAGAGAGAGAGAGAGAGAGAGAGAGAGAGAGAGAGAGAGAGAGAGAGAGAGAGAGAGAGAGAGATGTCCCAACCCCTCAAAAGTGGGGTCTTCCTTGAGTGATAAATAAAGAAGAGGGTGGTTTGTAAAGAAAGGAAGCAGGTGGATCAGTGGCCATCGAACTAGCTGGGATTGAAGTGGTGTTAGTTATGGTTGGCAAGAATTGCTCAAAGGCTCATGTTTATAACTTTAAGGAATCAAGTAACTTAACGCTGAATGGATTGGGTCAACCAACAAAGCTCTTTTATACAAGTACATTTGTTAGGATTATAAAAATAGCCATGCTTCACAATTTGAATCAAGAGATCTCCGAAATTTGATTTGAACAAGGAAAAATGTGGTAAGCATCACTGTTGATCTAGGTAAGGATCATGTATATATATATATGTACAATAAAGATTCAACTGCCATGCTTAGCATGCTTACTGCTTTCCATTCAAGAATTCATTGAGTTGAGCAAATCGGACAAGTTTAATAAGATGAGTAACACAGACACACTCAGAGAGATAGAGCCCAAAGCACGCGTAATGACAACCACTTGCAATGAATGATCACGGTGAACTATGTTTAAATAGAGGAAACAGTATGAGCACGTCAGATTTGCGTGGACTTTCTCCTTCCCTTGAGAAAGAGAATTCTTGGTGCAACGGATTTGCGTGGACTTACTTCTTTCATGCTTACCAACATCTTCAATCTCATCTGTTCAACTGTATGATTCTTCAAACTAGGGGTGCAAGTGAGCTACTCGAGCTCTACTTGGAAAAAACTTGAACCTGACTCGATTTTGTCAAGCTTGAGCCAATCTCTGGTCGCTCGTAAGATTCCAATCTGTCGAGCTAGAAGAAACTACAAACATAGAGTTTGAAGGATCGAGAATACGGATTATTGAGTTGAAGTGGAATGTTAAAAGGTCGCTTAGATTCTTTTTCCCTCAAATTCGTCAAAAGAAGAGATATGGCTTCAAAGTTTGGATTAAAAGCAAGGATAGCATCAGAGCCCAATCTTAAAAGAATTTTTTCTATTCATTTTAAATAGATTTTGGCTACTTCAGAGGACATAGAAATTAAAATTGGCACACATTGCATTCCCCAAAAGGAAACTTTTAAATACCTAGGGTCAATTTTTCAAAGTGATGGAAGAATTGATGGAGATGTTACACATAGAATTAATGCTGGTTGGTTAAAATGGAGAGGAGCATCAGGTATTCTTTGTGATAAGAAGATACCATTAAAATTAAAAGGTAAATATTATAGAGCAGCAGTTAGGCCTGCCATGTTTTATGGTTCTGAGTGTTGGGTAGTTAATCATCAACATGTACAAAAGATGTCTGTGACAAAAATGAAGATGTTGAGATGGATGAGTGGTCATACAAGAAAAGACCGTATACATAATGAGGTTATTAGAAACAAATTAAGAGTGGCACCAATAGAGGATAAAATGAGAGAACATCGTTTAAGATGATTTGGACATATAAAAAGAAGATCAAAAGAAGAACCTGTAAGAAGGTTAGAAAAACTAAATTTGGAAAGTATTAAAAGAGGTAGAGAACGACCACAAAAAGTGTTGGAAAGAAACAATAAAGAATAATCTAGCTTATTGTGAGTTAACTGCTTACATGGCACATAATAGAGATATGTGGAAACAAAGAATCCATGTAGCCGACCCCGTCTAGTATGGGAAAAGGCTTAGTTGTTGTTGTATTTTAAATAGATTTTGCTGTCAAAACTACAAGGAAGTAAGTTAATTCTAAATGTTGTACATTAAGATTTATTGTCCAAAGGGTTTTATTCAATCTCATCCTTTTCCATGAACACCTGGGAGGATGGATGGCAATTACCGAGCGGCAGGTACCCAACCGACACCATTTGGGAGCGCCCTTGAGTACTAAAGATGGAAATCCTAAGTACATGAATCAAATCATAAGAAATGACGCATAATACCGTCAAGTGGTGTGCCTTTTCACATCATGAAGTCTCCTTGACTCTCAATTTTTAGAAGAAGCTTGCTTAGTCTATGTTGGCTCTCTTCTCGGACAAATTATGGAGAGAAAGAGAGAGCAAATTCAATGAAGGGAGAAATATTGGGATGCCTGGACATGTCACAAAAGCAGAACGGCCAGCTACTCAAAGAATGTCTACAAGATAAAAACGTACCTCTGAATCGCTGCTATTTCTGCAAGAAGACTATAGATAACTCATGAATAGACTTCTTCTAAAGTGCTTTCTTTGCTCAACCTAGTTGAAGTTTTACGATCAAGAGGTTTGCGAAGCTTCGCACTCTCTTTTTTAACTGAGTTCATGAGGCGTGTTTAATTGATTTGTTCAATAAGCAGATGACTGGAGAGCTGTTGGGTGTTTAATTAGTTTGTTTAACTGAGTTTGGGTGCCTCTCAATGGCCGATCTCCTGATAACATGTTGCACAGTTCGACCTCTACCGTTACATCATGCTTCTCGTGGGCTACAAGAATAGGTGGATTACATAAGAAAGCAAATGAGGGCCATCGGTGTGGCTGGATAACAAGGATGAAAAACGCCCACGCCATAGGAAACAGTGGGCTTTTTACCTTTCATGTTCCACTGTTTTGTGTGCCGGTATTCAGTAACAAACCGTCGGAATCAAGGTAATATTCGACGGATCTAGTATCAACTTCGACTGCCTAATCATCGGAAACAATTTCCAATAAATTCCAGCAGTTCACACCGCCAGAAAATTTCCACCACTAGTCAGAAAACTTCTAACTTCAACGGATTAATATTGCAAAGTTCCAAACTCCTTGCATATTGTTAGCTGTTTCAGACCTTTTTGTACTATATGTATGCAATGAAACCAATACAAGAACGTCTCCTCGGAAGATAGGTATCGAAGGGAGGGTCTGGCCTGAACGTCCATGTATATTATGAAGCATAACACACGCCATGCCTGGCGTTCATTGCACAAATATAAGAAAAAATCTATCGATTTTGAAGTGCTGTGATAATAGGACCAATAGGATTTGCTACCTTCATTTAAAGTTGCTAAATGAAAGGCATCCCGGAGGAAATCCGGGACGCCTTCTTCATCCTCGCATAATGGAGTTCACTCACGTACATCAAATAGTGCATTTTGAGCCCACACATACAGGGGAGGAGCTAGAGTGGCAAACCGGCTGTCGGCAATGGGACTCACAAATACAATTAGGAAAGCAGATGCTTACGGAGCACCAGCAGAGGTTGTAAATACACTCGGACGAGACCTGGATGGCTACAGAGTGCACAAACTTGTAACTGTGTAGTTCTGGTTTTGTAACCACTTATGGTACCAAAAAAACAAATGGATCAGGCGGAAAAGTCCCTGCCTCTGCAATTTTTTTGCTAAATCTTTCTTCTTCTTCCTCTTTGTTCTTTAAATGGGGAGGACCAGATGCATCCACTGGGTATCGAACCCATGGCCTTAAACATGTAGGTCGAACCCCCAGCCAGGTGATCTGCGCTTTATGGTCCAAAATCTTTCTTATACTTGTGAAAGTCGTCAAATTTATGATGGAATGATGGTTTCACTCTTTACAATTTTCCTTTATGAATATAACGAACAATAGTGGATTTAGAAAATAGTGTTAGGAGGGAGGGGGCGAGGTATGTATTTCATGGCGTTAGGGGAGGGCGAAGCATGATTGAATCATGTATCTTAACCTAAAATCTAGATTTTACAGTAAAATTTTAAAATTTCAGGAAAACGTGGCCTCACCCTTCTATGCAGATCCGCGACTGCTAACGAAACAGATGTCATTTACAAAGATATCTAGAAGACGGTTTTAACTTATCAAAGTTTAACCTTTAAATTATAAAAGGAGGAGTGTAGTGTTCATATCACATTTCCCCTTTATTTTAGCGTCAAATCAAGATTATTGAGTCATAAACCACACCTTTTCTTCATCTGTTATGCATAATGTTTCTCATTTTACGATTCTTTTACAGAATGATCCTCAACGAGGCAAAATCACGAACTTGTCGACCTTTTACTTTTTGATAAAGAAATGGGTATACGCAAAACTTGGGGACGAATTTATCACATTTGAATCAAGCAGAGGCCGTGTCGCGCAAACACACACACACAAACAGAGAGAGGGTTAATGCAGAGATGAGTTGCGTCACTCAAAAACACTTCTCAGTAGATAACTTAGAATTGAGCTCATTCATCACTCAAAAGCTGTCCTCAGTGGATAGGAAGACTATCAAGCTGCAATCAGATGTCACTTCAATGGTCCTTAACATAGGACTCAATAAAGGAGATTAGGTCTATTTCATCGGGCCTTATGTTGCCGAATGATTAATACCATGCGGTGAGCTCAATACATTGCACTCACATGAGAATATACGTACTTCCTTTGAGAGACCGAACTGTTGAGCCCACACACGTGCAAGAACAAGCTGTGCCAACAATGAAAGTGGGAACAAAGAGCATTGTCCACATTGCTGCTCTCTAGCATGTGCAATATGCACTGGATCTGAACTTGGTAAAGCTGCGCCGGGTTGAGTAGGTCCTAGCATGGTAGGGCGAACATGATCTGGCTGGCGAGAGTGTGGTGGCGCTGCCAACATAGACTCAATCATGGTGTGACATTTGCCTCTGCATACTGTACGTTAATTAGCTGGTGCATGGACTTGCTTGAATGCTTCAGGGACCTACTGTAATGGAGACTCTCACGTTGTTGGTGTGGATCGGAACAGGTCGTAGTGGAGCACGCCCTTGCTTGCTCATTTGGGTAGAGGGTCTAATTTTACAACTCACAGATGTTTTTTACCTCAAAAGGGAGTCAGGTCTCACCCCAGTGGACCTTACTTTGCCTTTGTGATAATGAAAATGGTGAAATAGTGGCTGGTCTCTCTCTCGCTCGAGGGTGAGAATGAATATATTTTTACTGCTCTAGAAGGTCGAAATAAGAGGGTTTAATCATCAATCTGATATGACTTGAGTGAGACCCAGTAATAAGTGATTGGCTTCATGATTTGCTTTTAGTGATGCATTTTGGATATTTAAATATCTTCTGGATGACCTGAAGTTGCATTATGCACTCATTCATGATGTGCTTGGAGAGCCCAAATGCATGACATGATTATCTTCTAAAAAGATATATTGGTGGTTATACAGAAAAGGCTAAGCACAATTTTCATGGGCACATGGCAAAGATTTGAGACCAAACATGTTTTTAGGATCCATGATTGACAGGATTTGATGGAAACTATTTTCTTAAGAGATTAAAATGAAAAGTTTCTTCAGACCGAACCTTCCAAGCAATTCAGACAGACGTACAAACACAAAAAGGAAAAGAATAAAGTGCAGCTGTATAGTTTGACAAGAAGATTGAAAGAGGTGGCCACTTCATCAAGTTGCAGTAGAAAGTAAAGCATCATGGCAACCACAAATGCGCATTAAACCTCTCAGTCTCCTCGTGTGCACGTCAAAATCCCGATGACTCATTCACATTTGTTCGTTGGCTGAGTCTCTCTCTCTCTCACACACATGATTTCTTGATGGAACTATTTTCTAAGTGAGAGGAAGTATAAATAGAATTGGTTTGAATATGCAAGTTTTAAAATAAAAAAATCTAAAACTATTGATTTAGTACATTATACAGGAAGACTAATTTAAATATAAAAGGAAAACATCAGGAATCAGTTCACCCGCGCAGTATGTCTGTATTAAATTATGTGTTTTGATGAGTTCAAGTTATGTGTGTATTAAATTATGTGTTTTGATGAGTTCAAGTTGAAACTGCAAATTTAAGCAGATTTCGTTCCATGCTCAGAGCACCTCTCTCTCTCTCTCTCCCTCTCTCTACGATACCATCCACCAACAACCGTGTGCCACAGAATTCTCACTGCTAATTACTTTCCCATGTTTCGTTCTCTGAAGTACCTCATTCTTGTACTCTGAAATGCAAATCACTGCCTCCAAAACTTACACGGGCAGCTTCAGCCACCAAAAACTCAAGAACTAACCCTCGATATTTGCTAGGAAATCAGCGATTTCTATCATCGGATTAATGAATTTGATATATACATTGAGAGGTCGATATAGGGATTAACCCCAGCTTGCTAACCTTGGGGTTTAGTTCACACCAGAATAACATTGATCGAAATCAAGTTGTTGGCGACACAGGGACCGTTTTGCACAGTATTAGCAATCAAGAAATTCTCTCTAACAAGGCTTTATGAGACACAATCTACTGGATTAACATATAATGCAAGTGCATCATCCCCAACATGCGCCGAGCCTTGGGCGACAATGGGCCCTTGGTGACCCATCTTGCCAAGCAACTATGTGTGTCTCCTCTAGTTTTCCTCAATTCTCATAAAGCTTATCACTTATTTTACCGATTAAAAGAAACTGAATTGAAATATAAAATATTTTTGTTCATAATACGTCTGAGTAATAGTGTTTCTGCCAAAAAGACATCTACATTGGAACAATGTCTATGCAGAGCCAGCTGGATATATACACGCACACATGCATCCCCACATTCACCAGCTGTTGAGGCAAGGACAAAGAGTACAATCTTTTGAAAGCTGTCAAGTGAGTCACTAGTAGAAGAAGACGAAAGGCAATCGGTAGGATGTTTGGTGATCGAATGGAATTGGAGTTTCTAACCTATTGAGCCAAACCCGTTGAGAGACAATTATACTCAGTCGTGCCACTTTTCCTGGGCTTATCTCTGTTCTTATATAAAGGTTGATGGCTCAGAAAGACGTCATTTCATCCCCAATCCTTGCAGTGCATTCGTGCAAGCTGAATTTTAGTTAATTTGCCCAGACCATCCATACTTTTTAGGCCAATCCCCTCATGAATGCAACGCAGAAAAAGAAATTACTAAGAAGTTTTAACGATTTAATGATGATAATACATGTATAATACTCTCCAGTCGCACATTAAACCGTCGTTTTCTGTGTATTTAAGCAATGATCTTCTTCTTCTTTCTCTCTCTCTCGCTCTCTTTGTTTTTTAAAATTTCATTCAAAGAAAAGGCAAGGATACCTGAGACTTAATTTAAGGCAATACATTAAGATGATAACATATAGGCATATTGATTGTACAAGTCCTTTTCTAACGTAGAGTGGCAGAAAGCATCATCGTTCGTCATTTCGTCACCATCCTGTTGTTATGTCCTTAGCAAGAAAATGCTGAGCTCCTGACCAGAGCCCCCACCTGGGTTTATCAAATGAAACGACTCGGAATCACGTGACCCGGAGATCCGCTCAAAACTTGCTCTCAAGAACATGAGCTCCCCTCGGTCAGACTTTGAGTCGGACGGCAAGACGCCGGCACCTACGGAAACCGACTTCATCAACTTGAGAATTGAAGCATCACTCTCCGTCATTCGCCGCCGCGTTGCATAACCCACTTTCCGGCCATTACAATACATGGTCCAAGCCGGTACAGAGAAGAGATGTGTACTGGTTTGGCCTCCGGAAGCGTCACACTCGAGGGCGATCCGGAGCAACCCAGATCGCATCTCTTTGGCAAGGTAGCTCGTTGGGATCGCGAATTCAAGGAGAAGAAAAGGTAAGGTCTTCGAGTCGTCCTGGAGGCAGAAGCTGACTCGGCTCTTCCTGCAGCCGAAGAACGTACCGGTTACAGTCGATCCAAGTGACGACTCGCAATCTTCAGAGGAAGAATAGGACACGGAATGAAATCCGCAGCACGGCACCATGAACTCGATTAAGGACCGGATCGACCGCCAGCACCTCACATCCTTGCTGCAATCAACGGCCGTCGGCTCATCCATTATTCTGATCATCTTGCTGTTGAGATCGATCATCCCCATCTTATGGCTGTATTGCTCTCTTCAATGAGCTATATGGATTACAGTATCTATTCTGAATGCAGACGAGAGACTGAATATCTTCGCCACTGCCAACTTTGGTGAGTTTAAATAGGCTTTGAGAGGGGGCATGCATGCAATATATGGCCACCTTCATGCGCTTGAAAATTACCGAATATGCCACTCATAATCCAAGTGTATTATATACGGAATTATTGCAGAACAGGGGTTTTCTATAGCCTACTATGTAATATTCCTCTATATGAGTATCATTTGCTTTATTTCAAATCATAGAATTGTTAAATTGTCCATCAACAGTGTATACGTCCTTGTCCCTCTTTCATGGTCCAGGATCTCGAATTTAGAGAAAAGGAGATCGACAATGGTAGATCTTGTGTTAAAATTAAGGATCACCAAACTTTACGGCTCCACATTCACTAGTTAGTTAATTAATGCCCTTTCCTTATCACACATACGCGACGCACGGGCGCGCGCGCACACACACATATATATTGAAAAGATATGGTTGGTCATTAATTAGTTCAGTTGAAAGCCATGATTATCAGAGGCTCCGTAGAAGGTACATGTAAAACTAGTGGGGGCGTGAGGGCCGGGAGGGATTGGAGTGGGGGCGGAAGCTTGTGAAGTGGGAGCGGGCCGTCCGTGGGGCAATGATGCACATCGGCTTTGTTCTCACCTCCAATCAGTTTACACTGTTCTCCTACTATCCAAAATACTTACTTTCACTATCGAAATCATCTAAAAAACCTAAACAAAATCACATGTAAACATTTACATTTTTTAAAACTGGTTTTAGATAATAAAAGAGTAGCAAAAGGTGATGAAAGATGATGACCGGTGAATGAAACGGTAAAACCATGCAAAATTGAATAGGATTGAATATTGAGTATCAACTACTTACTATAGGCATTCCATATTGACATATATAGTTCTATTTGTCATGATTTTTTAATCCAAACAACCGATCTCTCTATTAATGCATTTATTCTTAATGTTTCTCTTTCTAAAAGTCTACACTTTCATGCTGCTCTGTGTGTATGTGTGCACTTAATGGCGTTTCTCGTGGTCCAAGAAATGCCCTTTCCAACTGCACCCCCCTTTAATTTGGCGAGGAAGGATGACTTGGCCCATGTTGTCCAATAAAAACCAAAGTTGGTGACTATTTTAACACTAATAACCCACTAGTTTACAAATTTTATTGTTATGGGTGTGGATTAATACTTTGATCCCAAATTGGGTGCGGGTCAGATAAGGACCTTTCGGTAGTCAATATCAAATCCAAGTTGTCTCTACTCCGAGCTTGAGGTTCACCTATATATCCGACACCAAGAGTTCCAGACTCTGTTCAATTATTAGATATTGGAAACCTTGATCTGGGTTTTCTGATTACACTAGAGTACAAAACATGATGAGTACAACGAGCAACAGCCCACCTGGCTAGGGGTTCGACTCACAAGTTGAAGTTCATGAGTTAAATGCTCGCGGAGCGTGCATCCAATTTTGGCCTCCCTGTTGCGCCTAAAGAAAAAGGAAACCTGATATCTATTTAATAAACAAAATCGATCCTTCTCTTTTAGAGTTTAAGATAAAACCAACGAATATCCAGCAAATTTTAGTGTAAATATATTCAAGTATAAGGATTTTATACAGAACCCAGGTCCAAATTGGATTGTTAGCTATATGCATTATGTGGATTCAGTTCCAATGCTATATCCGACCCTTATCTCAATTAATCATTTTACATCCCTCAACCAGATGACGCATATAATCTTACCTCTAAGGATGGATGGATGGATTGAAATAACCAATATCTTAATGTAAGAGGTGTTCTTGCCAGCGGTGGATCTACATGGAGCCGAGGTACCGTATCCACCGAATGGGAAATTCAAAAAATCTACGGTGTGCCGCCAGTTCTTGTGATTCTCGATGGCAACTCATTATTCATTAAGCAATGCTTTACATTTCATGCTATAATCTAAACTTATTCTGCAGCTTTTATGATATGGTATCTTCATGCATGATACCATAGGACTGCTTTTTCAGAACTTAAGTAGGGCTTCTTTGTTGTAATCAACTCCTTAATGCCTTAATAATCGTCTACCCAAAGAGCACTTCTAGGCCCCAAAACTAAAATATATTAAGTTGGCAAGATACAAATCAAAAGGATCACATAAACTAAAGAATACATATAGCACGCCTTCAATAGTTTCTTTCTTTCACCATTCTTTTGAGGTTCCTTTTAATAATGGTCGAAGGACACATTCTGATAATAAAAGATATTCATATATATAAATTATCCTTTAACTTCTAGGATATCGCGACAAAGTATACACGTATTCGTTGTAGGCACTTAAGGATGTAATCATGTGAATATTAGGCACTAAGATTAGGTTTTGAGTGGAATTAGTACGCAACAAGCATGATTGTATTAACTAGAATATGGATATACTTCGATATGTTGACAATTTGGATGATTAACTATAAGAATTTCAGCTGCTAATACTTGTACATTTGGTAAAATTACTAAGTTGATAGTTGGGAAGTCTTCGAAAGATCATTTCCTAACTTGTATAATTTGTACGTAATTTCTTATCATGAATATGCTTTTCAGGAGACTGCCTAACCCCGCTTAAGAAGAAGAAGAAGAAGAAGAAGAAGAAAAAGAAGAAGAAGAAGACCCATTCGCGAGCATGGTCAGGCCAAATTTTACAAGGAACTGCAGCTCACCCAAAATTCAGAAAATCTATACAAGCAGTCCAAACTTTTTGAGCAATTATATAGGCCACATCACCTGAATTTTGGGCTACTGGACTTCTCCTCACCCGAGAAAAATATCTAGGCCTGCCACAGGAAATATACTTTGCTAGGCATGAAAATACTTCACAATTTATTATTTTTATTGACCAAAGTAATGCTATCAAATAATGCATTTGATGATATAAGGGTTCCACTATACTACTGTGTGCTGAACATAACTCGTACCAATCACATGAAAATTGAAGTGTCACATATGTATGTGCTTTGATGAGGGTACGTCAGAAATGACGATAATAGGATAATAAGGGTGTGGTTGACATGACAGACGCTGTGTGCGGCTGCAATCTCTTAGGCTTACACACTGCCAAAAGGGGTTCTTCGCGGCACGTAATGTTGTTGTAAGTGCACTCTAAGGGTGTATTTGATTTGTGGTGTCAGGCCCTTGGTACTAGAACTAGATGTTTATACTTGCATGGTCTTGTAGCCATGGTTCCAAAGAATCGCGATTTATGATTAATTGATGAATGATATTGATGATTGAGTTTTTGTGCAATGAGAGAGAGGAGGAGGTGGTTGGGATTTCGTGCATAGCCCTTGGATCCATTTCTTGTGGATCATCTTTCCCTAGTATCGAAGTTTTTTTATTCAAATTGAGTTTGTGGAAACATAATTCCATGCCAATGATAGGTTCCGACGTGTTTGATGCAAAATAAAACTTGAAACAATCAATACTAAAAAATAAAGGTTCAATTCCCTTCAACCTTGTACGAGACATCCTAATGGGTGGTTTCAGAGAACAAACTAGCATAATGCAATAAATCTTACATAGAAAGATGAATTATTGAAGTTCACAAGCAATTTAACGAATATGAACACTTCTATATTGCTTCAAACACATTATTACTACGGAAAGGAGGTGCAGCACGTAAGGAACATGCGTTTTTCAAAGAATCTGGTAGAACAGCTGCCGTATTTTGGATCCAGTACAGGCCCGGCCCACATCTAGTACAGTGTACGTATTAGTCAAGTTCCTAGTGTTTTCCATAGAAGACTCTTTTGCAAGTTCATGCACTCGCCTCATTTGAACTTTCCTATTCAAATGCGTTGGCTCATGTCCTTTACTTTGTGGATCTTACCAACAGATCCAATTACGTGAGTTGTTGATGTGATATAAGCATGTTTTTCTGCCATTGTTCACACTTTCGTCGTCACTGAATTATTTCCTTCAAAAATACCGGTACCCATAACTTATATATATATATATATATATATATATATATATATATATATATATATATATATATATATATATATATATATATATATATATTCAGGAGATTCTTCCGTGACACCAACAGTTGATTACGTACAGCAGCATCTAATATCGTTGATAGAAGGAGGCATGGGTACTGGTGCGTACAATGTACCAAGCTGTAACCTTGGCTTGGCTTGGTTACTTTTTCTTAATGGTTGGTTTCGTGGTTTGAAGGTTGAAACTGAGACATTATAGATCGCCAGCACCAGCGACGTAAGAGTTTAAAAAGCTTTTCATGATCTTTTTTTCTTTTCTTGGAACACACACATCTATATATATATATATATATATATATATATATATATATATATATAAATACATACAAATATTTTTATTTGGAGGTGCAGTTTCTTTGGCACGTAAGAAACAAAGTTGTATAGTATTACACACACAAGAGGTTGAGTATGTTGCTTGCAGTATGGCTGTTACTAGTGCCGTTTGGATAAGCCACTTCATACATGATTTGAAGCTGGATATAGTCAATGAGCCAATTGTTATATATTGTGATAATAGTGCATCAATTACTCTTATTAAGGGACATAAATGTATTAACATTTTCTTTTATATTCTTTTAGAAGCTCTTATAACTTTTCAAATTACATTCATACTCTTGAAAAAGAATGTACGAACGTAAACAGATATGTGATCCAATTTTCATGTATATATGTGTGTGTTAATAACGGAAAACACACTGAAGAGTTTAGACTTATCACACCTAGGGCTGCAAATTGAACAAAATGAATTTCTTGTTGTTTGGAAGAAATATAATCATGGGGAACTCAGTCGCAAGTCTGGTTGGGGCAAGTCAAGACTCCCATCCACTATGCAAAAGTTCAATATCAATGCACAATAAAAAAAAGATTAGTTTCATTTTTTAACCCATAGCATGCTTACATACCCTAGTGGAAGCTCATATGCTTGTAAAGTTTGGGTCTGAGTAACCACACCCTGCCAATCAAATGAAAAAGAGCTTTGGCTTATTAGTAAGAGAAACTCACATTAAAGTTTAATCTGGCACCAATACAACAATGGAGTCAATCACTTGCGCTATTACATATGAGTGGAACCTATTGAAATCAGCAGCATGGAAAAATAATCAATTACTAATAACAAAATGAGAAGAAAACTAGGAAATTGGAAGAATCACAAAAGGAAATCGGTTGGTCTTCCTACAAATTGGAGAAAGCCGAACCCACAAAAGAACTGGCTCAACTTCTCCTACCTTAAACATGTGAGAAGTCCCACCCAGTGTTTCCCCATCTTCCCATGGTGATTTATGTGGCCCAATTGTTAAGACATCGAAAAGGGTTGACGTTAAAGCATCACAAGTGTTGTAAGTATCACAAGATGTCCAAAAGGATTTATGTTAAACATGTTAAAGGATTGATGTTATATCGTAATTTAATTTTAAAACATAAAAATAAAAAATCAAGAAAACCCTAAATAATTGCAAAGAATCAGAATAAGGAGAAAAACCTAACATTGTATCAAACAATAGAATATCATGAATTCAATAAGGTAACAATAAAGCAACCTACATTAACTAATAATAATCATGATTTAAACAAATAACTAAAGATTAACTACCTGATAATTAAAGAAAACCAATGGCCCATTAGCATTAGTAAATAGCAAATCAAAAGCAAACAAGTTATGAAACATCCAAAGTTACATGATATAGGTCATGTAACAGGAAGTCTTAAACCTTATATAAAAGTTACATCACTAAAGAAGAAGTAAATAAATAATGGTCTCAAACATTAAAAATCTGAATCATCAAAACTAAGTAATCCTTGGGTTGTTGTCCTTCAGCCCCTCCTTCACCATTATCACAATAGTCATCAAATTGAATCTCGTCATCAACTTGTTCATTGAACATCTTCTTATTTGATGAGTGTGTTTATCATCATCTTCAACTTGCTCCTATAAAACATCATAATTATCAAGACTAATTGGATTAAAGTGGCTTCTAAAGATAGTTCTCTTGATGGTCTGCAAGGATGATAAATAAAAGTTTAAGAATAAAATTATAAAAACTTAAATTAAACCTTTGAATTGAAAACTTGATTAATAACTAAATTATTTCCTCCTTAGTCTCATGTTACAATGTCTAAGCACCGAATCATTAAGTTGTCTATACTGCACCTTTTTGTATGGACGTGCTAAAAAATATTCTAATTTCTTTGACAACCAATTGCACTACAAGTTTAACTAAGAATCCTCCGTACAACATCTTGTAATCACTCCCAAACCTTCTCCATCATATATCTAATAAGGCAAGAATATACTATATACTATATATATACACACAAACAATAAAACTATAACTATATAAGAATATGCTTATTAGAAAACAAATGTAAACATAAGTTTCAATCTACTTGGACCCACAGTGTAGCTACCAGCTTGTCCAATAGATAAATTGTCATATATGACCATCTCTCCATATATGACATATGCTTTAGCCTCATTAGGGATCAATCTATCTATCCGATTACTTATTTCTTTATTAACTTTACTGTGCCTCTTAAATGAACTAAAACACCTTAATATTATATTTAGGTAGTAGGTTATAGCATAAATAGGTGGATGCAACTTCCAGTTCCATCTATTATCAATGATTCTCTATATTAAAGTTCGTATGATAGCTCTTTAGCTTTATCCATGGCTTCATGAAAATAACCAATAAAAGACTTCTCCTTACAATAAGTTAACTTCAACTCCTTTACGAGGGGCATACTATTTTCAACCTTCTTATGCAAGAGTTCTGAATGATATAGGGATAGATACCTCTTATCCTTTCACTATTTCCAATACTATACGGGCCAATACGGATCACAACAACATAATCCATACAGTTGCTTAGTGTGTGAGCTTGGCTTGTCATGCACGTGATAGAATTCTTCTCATGTTATGAGGATGTGGACCAAATGCAAATCTCGTCGGTGGGTCCTTTTGAATTGGGTCACTTCTGGGTCAGGCCAAAACCACGTCAATCCAAACTTGATCCATTTTTACAAGGTCTTTTTGAAATCCCTAATCTGGCTTGATTGGGTTCCGGTTGACACGACCAACTACAACTCATGGTTGCTTCGTGTTAATCCAGATCCAACTTGGGGCACCTAAACTCTTTCCCGGACTTGCATTTTTCAGGTTGGGTTATGGGTCCGAATTTTCCAACAGACAGGTAGATCTTCAATGTGCTTAGAAATGAACAGTGGGCGATCTAGTGTGTTTGGTAAAGCGACGACAACAAGGTACTGTTCCCTTGTGATCCCCTTGGTTTCTGTTGAGAAAAAGTAGATGGGGCCATCTGAAATGAGTGAAACTGTATTTAACTAACATGTGAAGGGACTTATTATCAAATGGGCACCTTGTTTCCTCGTGGATCTTAGCTAATTCCTAGTGGTGAGAGCCCTCAGCAGTACCCAAAAAAAAATGAGACCTGAACCTGTTTTCCAAGCATAAAGCTGGGTTCCAGTTCTTGAAGAAATTTTATTCACCAAAAAGCTTATACTTTCCACATGGCGAGATAAGTGAACCATGGTTTGGTTACAAATGAGTTCACACGCATCCCCGGTCTGTACCGTGGCAGATCTACATTGAGTCGAGAAGAGGCATTTGTCCTATCCAAAATTTTGAATATCAACTTAGCCCATGATAAGATCCATGGGCTATAATACATAGTTTGCTCCACTCAAAACGATTCAAGAGGCTATTCTCCCCACCTCGTAAGAGTTTCTAAATCCGCCATTGGATCTGTGACCATGAGTTTGAGAAGGCGGGCAGTAGACCGATCAGGGTATAGATGGCCAGCCCGTTTCACTCGTGATATGTAGCAGAAAAATATATGAGTTATATCATATACTTAAACGATGTTGTCATTGCATTTTATTTTGAAGTCCACCAATCATTTGGGTCATAAATGGGCCTAATAGGGGCAGGCCTACCAAATCTGGTGCAACAAGTTAGTGGGTGAAGCTTGCAAATCGGCCAGCTCGTGTTCCGTCCTCCATTAAAGCGTACGTTACAATCTCATGGGATTCAAACTCACGGTCCATCTCATTGCATTCTTTTATTCTCTATTGTTTTCCGTTAACTTTGAAGTGCCTAATATTATGGGCCTAACGCTCGTAAATGAACCTGAATCATTCATAGTTTGGCTTGGTTCTGCTCATTCCTGGCTCATTTGGGTTCGGTTCAGATCCGAGCTAAATATAAGCATGGGGTGATCGATTGGCTTCAATTCGTGGAAGGTAATTATATGTCCATGCTTATGAGTTTCACAAAATCCAAATGTCGAAGATGAACTCGTTCCTACTCAGTTCCATCTTCCTTTACATATCATCTTTCTCGCTACTATCAACAGCACCGTGAGAAATGTGATTTTTGATGGGGCTTAAGGGTTTCTATTGTGCTGTAGAAAGTCAGATTCTTTTGATGGAACCCCCTTAAGTGTATTCGAAAAGCTTATTCTCTTGTGTTGAAAGAACAAAAGGATTGACTGGATCTGCATCACCTTCACAACTGAATTTAACTCCTTCCCCCATCTGTGGGAGGAAACGGGAGGAGAGAGAGAGAGAGAGAGAGAGAGAGAGAGAGAGAGAGAGAGAGAGAGAGAGAGAGAGAGCGTATGGTGCATGATTTTAATTTGAGTTTTGGACAATACGGTTCAAATATGATTGGTTGTTATAAAATCAAAGAAACTGAGTACCCACATACCGATGTACCGATGTGTATCCATAACCGGTATGTACCCGTTATGGGTACTCCAGCCTAAGTGGCGTACCTGTGCTTTCGTGGTTACGTCGTTTCCATAGCCTCTCTTCGAAGTCTGAATTCTACAATGGATCTTTGTAAGTAATCTGTACATGAGTCAATCTCCTCAGTCTGTATCAACTCAATGCTCTTTTTTTTTTTGTTGTTTAAGCATGTTCTACAAGTTAGAAATCCTAATGCCTAGCAAGATCGAAGCCAGTAACTTCAGAGGAGCCATTTTATCGCAGGAAACCACTTAATTCTCATATCAATACCCAAAGTTTAAATTTAGGTATCAATTGAAAGAGCCGTTTCCTCTCCCTCTTTCTTGCTTCGATCATAGAAGGAACTGAGCGGTTTGTGCGTACGACCTAAAGAGCCTGCCATTAATAATATGCACCCAGCATCAGCGAAGCGGCCATTTGGCCTGTCCGAATGAAGGCTCATCACAGAGAACCCTGCTTATGGTGTTGAACAAGACGAAAACCCATCATAGCGGTCTAGGACAGTGAAAACTGAAAGAAAGAAAAACAACATGGGTCTCACAAATGGATGGACGGGACGATAGATCGAGGTAAACAAGGAAACAAGATAAACGAACTCCAATTGAATATAATTGCGAGAACTAGCCAGGGTCAAGTATCATTAGACGTGACGTCCCAAGTTGTAGATATCACCTTCTCCAAGAGGGTTTTGCAGTCAACAAACGCTTTTTAGACTTCTTGGAATATGGTCAACATCGACGTCATGCTGGAACTTAAACATGAATGGCATGAAAGAGAAAATCAACGGTTGTGTCATGAGAGAATATACCCACTCATGGTCAACAGGCCGGCTTATTTTTCTAAAAAATTATATCAACTGCCTTACCAGAACTTCCATCAAACTGAACCTCGATCGCCTCCATCCAAAAAGTTTTTCGCGTCCGTCACTGTAAGGGGTCACTCTTCTTGCCAAAAGAACAAGCAGCTTGTCCTCTAATTACAGTCATTACCTATATCCGCATGAGCATGATCTGCAGCGATCGCGGATTTCATTGAGTGGAGATATTACAATTGCATGTAGTGGACCGATTCATATATGGTAATCTTATTCCCTTGTTGACTACTTCTTGGTTAACTCAGTTGTAAATGATTTCCAAGAGCATGGCGCCAGAAAATAATGACATCCATATTCCATACATCACATTAATTCCCTTAACGTGGCACTCGAAGGACACCCGAGTATGACAGATTCCTGAGCTTGCCAACAACTTGATCTAAAAAAACTCAAAACACTCATTTGCTCCACCATCGGGTTTCGGAATTTTCTTAGATCTCTAGCTCGTACCGTTAATAATAACCACAAACAACTGCGGAAATTTTGACACATCGTATTTTCACATGCACGGAATGTACAAAACAATAGTTTCTCCAAGTTTCTCATAAATTGTAGAGAAAGCAAACATATACCAGCTAGTAAACAAGCTCAAGAAGATCCTCATGAGCCCACCAAAAACAGAGGCAACGAGGAAACTAAAGAAAAAAATCCCAGCCTTTATGTGCAGCACAACTGATTAGATTCATTCAAGAACGAGCTCTTCGTAAATTGTGCTGAGCCTTAACCTGAACGACCTACACAGAGACCTTGCCTTCAGAGAAGCACCGCGTCGCAACCTCTTTAATGGCGCCGACCTCCTACCCTCCATCTTCTTGATCCCACCCTCTGCACCTGGCCTAATCTCACCGGTACCCACATGAATCGACTGGTTGCCAACTGGTACAACCCTAACGAAGAGTCCATGACTCCTATTCTTATTTCTTTTCCGCTCTTTGGAGATTGCAACACTGGCCTTGACCGCCAAGGCAGCCATGTCATGTGCCAAGAGCGGCTGCTTGAGCTTCGCAACTGGCAGCACGAAGTAGATCTGACCTACTTGCAGCTCCTCATCGGGCGCCAAGGCCGGGATTGGCTCATCGTAGCACATCGAGTCCGAGTGACATACGAAACATCCTGTGTTCATCTCTAGGACCTGTTGCACCGTCACAGATGGGAAGGACTTATGCAGAGTCCCGTTTGGGAGGATGATCATAGCTTTGTCCTGGGAAGTCGCATCACTAAGTGAAGATACCCACGAGCCCATGACAGAGAAATACCAGGCTTCGGTGTGCGTTTGAGAGAGAGAGAGAGAGAGAGAGAGAGAGAGAGATGGGGATCTATACAAGATTGAAGAGCCTTTTATGGACGTTGGAAAATAAATTCGCCTCATGAGAGATCGAGTGTGACCTAAAAACTAAGCCGCCAGACACGAATTTGATGCATAAGAAGCTTCAATTTGTAACGTGAGGCGTTTTTTTTGGGCCCCAGTTGACTCGATACCTTTTGGTCAGCAGCATGAAACCTTGGTACCTGATGACAATGACTTATGCCACTCGGGCTATTTGGAAATCCACGTCATCATCATTACTAATACGACAAATGAATTGCACTATATGGCCAGTCGTCTCAAGATGTGTTTACACGGTGTGCGAGCATTCCACTGTCACAAGTCGCCAAGTCACCCTTTGTCCGAGAAGGCCGTGGAAGATGACGCGTCTTTCGTGGTGCCCAGCATCGAAATCCACATTATAATCGGGCAATACATCTGTTCGTAGATGTGTCTTTTTCGTTAGAACCCTTATGTGTTAGGATTCATTGCCAATGCCACTAAGGTCCAAATTAATAACTCAAATGGAACTATTTTCTCATAAGGAATCAGTTAATTGGAAAATCAGAAACCAATGTTCGTTTGCTGTTAAAATTTCCTTTTCTTTTCAGTTTATCTTTAAGAGGGAGCCTCTGAGTTTTTTCTTTTTTTTGTTCGAGTACAGAAAGAATTAATTAAGCTGTTGATTCAATTAGCTTGAGATTGTTTGCTGATAGATCTACATGAGCAGAGAATTGGTTGAAATTCACAAGGCGGTTTTAAGAACACTATCTTTTCGGAATGAATTCACTCAAATCGTTTGTTTGATCCATCAAATTGACTGTTGCCCTGCGAGAGCAGGTGGAAATTCAACGTGAAGAGCATGTTAAATGTAGAAATATCTTTTCAAGAGGCCATCTGGGCAGACATTGACAAGCTGTTGATCCAATTACATTCAGAATTTCAGATTGTTTTTGTGTCACTGGTAAAAGTGCAACGTGGAGCATGCTGATTCAAACCGTTCTTTTAGTTTTGACCTTGGACGACCTGAATTTTGGATGCTAAATATAAACACAACGCAGGAACCTAAAAGCGAACGGAACTGAAGAAAGACGGAAGAAAATAATCAACGCGTGAGAGAGAGAGAGAGAGAGATGAATCTGCAGACAACAGGAAGCTCTTATACACAACAGATTGGACGGTTGAAGGTTGGTCAGCTTAAGAACAGTCGCGGAACCTCGTCATTTGATGACAGACTCAAAAGTCAGTATTTGTTGGTCGTCGTATGAACAGTCGGCGGGACATCTCCACGCGATTCCGCCGCCTTCAATTTCACGTACATATCCCGGTGAGATATTCAGCGCTGAATCATATGATTCACGTTATCCTTAATTATCACGATACATAAAAATGATTCTTTATCACAAAGTAAAAGATTCTCCGCATTCAAAACAATTTATCTACGTTAGAAGATCAAATCTTCAATGCGTTTCTCTAGAACTGCATGGCAACTTATGATATCAACCCCTTCTTTAATTTTTACCAAAAAATTACACACGAATTTTAAATTTCAGCACAGCCACGAGTAGTCAAAGATCGACTGGCCCACTTAACAGCCCTAACTACAATCCAAGTTGAGCAAGCCGAGTCCATGGTAAGTCTACATTGGCTACCAGCTCCATCTCGACCGGCATCCTAGATGCTTCTGCTAATTCGAACAGAAAAAGAAAGCTGGGTGTAGCAAGAAGAGACTGACTCCAAGCAGTCCATCTCATCAGCTCAATTTCTTGCAATCTTTGGAAACACTGCTTTTTAAACAATAAAATCCATCTTCTAAAAGAAGATTGTCGAAGTGCTTGGGGTTGGAATAGGATTTTCTTGGTGTCTACTGAAATCCACGAAAGTATTTTCTGAAGAAAAAATATTAACACCAGTCCGACTATTGATTGGTATCTTACGATTCTGAGGTTCTGATTGTGGATTGGTACTTTTGGAGAATCTCAAACCCAAAGGGATAATGCTCGAGGTTAGTATGGATTCTCTGTAGTGTTTTATCTTGTTAATTTATTGGCATATCGTTGGTAAAGAGGTGCCAAGCGAAATGTGGACACCAGAAAATCGTCCTGCCCCAAGCAGTGCTCTGCTTTACTCCTTTCTATCTCTAATCAGGTATCCAAACACCAGAGTAGCGTGTCGAGGAGAATGAAAACCATAGTTTTGACAATTTTTTATGGGGCTCTATCAATGCCCACTGCAAAAGGTCAAGAAAGTTAGTGACTTAGAGTGGGAACAGGTGACCGATGACCTGCGAATGGTGACCATAAATGGAAGAGCTCCGAAGTTCATCATCATGTAAGGAACGCCTGGGGAAGTGGAAGGCATGTTCAAGATAAACCATAAATGGAAGAGCTTGCACTATCCACGAGTAAACATTTCATACATACATATCTCTTTCTTTTTCGGTGGTTTTGGTACTGTTGCTGTCCTGGCATCCTCAAGCAACCTATTGAGCCGGCGTTGTGGTAGAGTTGCACAACTTCTGAAAGGACCCCGTGGCGATGTAAAAATTTGTAAAGGATGGTGTGAATATGTGATGGACTATTTAAGGTGGGGCGCGCTATGTATTGTAACCATAGATTCAGCAGCTATAGTTTCTTCACTTGTTTTTCAAATTTTGGGTGGGTGGGCTGCCCTGCCTCAGCTCAATGTAGATCAACAATTTGGAATGATCCTTATGATTGTAGATCCTCCACACCGGTATATATTGTCGATGGAAGCTCTCAAAGCTAAAGCTAATTATAACCAATATTCTCCAAGAGAGACAAGGAAAACCAGTGGCACATTCGGGCCAAAGAGGTGCGTGAGACAAAGCACTCGAAATTTGTTCAAGTCTTTAGGACAGGGAATCCGAATCCACGACCGGGTAGCTACTAATATGGCGGATGAATCTATTTCCAACGTTGGTTCATCAAAAGTATAGAAACTTGCCTACAAATGAGAGAGAGAGAGAGAGAGAGAGAGAGAGAGAGAGAGAGAGAGAGAGAGAGAGAGAGAGAGGGAGAGAACCCTTCTTACCACTATTCTTACTGGCTTACTGGTTTACTGCGAGAACCGAAAGATTGTTTCCAGATCGACCACAATAACAAGTGACGCTATATCTCATCTTCAACAAGGCACCGCTAGCAAATCCATGAGGCCTCCAACAATCAAAACACTGGTAGTAGATTGTATCTTCCATTACTTACCAACGAGAAAGACTAAATTTACCAAATATTACCAATCATATATAGTGAATAATTTTCAGTGAATAATTTTCAGAGAGGGTATCCACATTTTGAATATGAACGGATGTGGGAGGAAAGAAAGCTGGTCCTAGATAATAAGATTCGTATTGGTTCTTAGAACATGAGAACATTATCCGATAAGCTAATGGAGGTGGTAGATACTATGATTCGGAGAAAGATTCGTATTCTATGTTTACAAAAGACATAATGGGTTGGAGAAAAAGCAAAGGAGACAAGATGATACACATTATAAATTATGATAGTAAGGTAAAGAAAAGGCTCGAAATAGAATTGATATTATCATAAATAAATATTTAAAGGATAATGTAGTAGACATACAACGACATGGTGACCAAATCATGACGTTGAAATTAGTGTTAGGAGGAGAGGTTTTGAATATGGTTTGTGCTTACACACCCTAAGTAGGACTAGAAGATAGTATAAAGACAACCTTTTGGGTAGAGTTAGATAAGGTGATTCAATAGATTCCACAAAGGGAGATGATTTGGGAGGAGACTTAAATTGACATGTGAGTAAAGAGGGATTAGGATATCAAGGTATTCATGGAAACTTTGGTTTTGAGGATATAAATGAGGAAGGTAGGAAGATTTTAAATTTTGCTATGTCATTTGATTTCTTTATAGTCAATATAATCTTTAAAAAATGAGATAAATATTTAATTACTTATAAGAGTGGCTTATCACAAACACAAATTGATTACTTTATTTGTAGAAAAAAAGATAAAGCGTGTTGTAAAGATTGCAAGGTAATTCCAGGAGAAATCTTAACCACACAACGTTGACTTTTAGTTATGGATTTACAAATAAAAAAATGGACAAAGAAGAAAAGAGTGCATCGATCTATTCGGACTAAATGGTAGAACCTTAAAAGCGAGAAAGAAGATATATTTAAACATAAAGTCCTTCAAGGAGATGTTTGGAATTATGTTAGTACACCTTCTGATATGTGGAACAATATAGCTATACATATCAGGAAAGTGGCGAAAAATTTGTTAGGTGTATCTAAGGGAGGTATACCAGCACAAAAATAAGCTTCGTGGTGGAGTGAAGTAGTGTAAAATAAAATCAAGGCAAAGATGACATGTTACAAATTACATTATGCTAAGAAAACTAGTGAAACTTTAGAGGCTTATAAGAAAGCAAAGAAGGAAGCGAAAAAGACCATCAGTGAAGCTGCTAAAATTTGTGAGGATTTATATAAAAGACTCAACTCAAAAGAGGGTGAAAAAGATATTTTTAGGATAGCTAAGGTTAGAGATAAGAAAACTAAAGATCTTAATTATGTTAGATACTTTAAGGATGAGAATGAAAAAATTCTAGTGGCAAATGATGATATAAGAAATAAATAGAAAAACTATTTTTATAAGCTTTTTAATGAAAATAAAGATATTAGTATTAGCTTAGGAGAGTTAGACAAATCAGAAAAATATATAAACCACAATTTCTACAAATGTATTCAAAAAAATGAAGTCAAAGAGTCTCTTAAATATATGAAGGGTGGTAAATCAGTAGGACCAGACAATATTCCTATAGAAGTTTGGAAAATACTAGGAGAAATAGGAATCACTTAACTCACAAGACTATTTAATGAAGTATGGAGAAACCAAAAGATGCCCAAGGAATGGAGAACGAGTACACTTATACCCATATATATGAACAAGGGGGACATTCAGAATTGTGCGAATTATCGAGGTATCAAGTTAATGAGTCATACTATGAAATTGTGAGAGAATTATCGAACGTAGGTTAAGACAAGTATCAAGTACAACAGAGAACCAATTTGGATTCATGTCAGGCATATCTACTATTGAAGCAATTTACCTTTTGAGATGTCTTGTGGAACATTTTAGAGGAAAAAAGAAAGACTTTCACATGATATTTATTGATATAGAAAAAGCTTATGATAGGATACCGAGGGAGGTTCTTTGGAGAACTTTGGAAAAAGAGGTATCCCATTGACATGCATTAACCTTATAAGAGACATGTACGATGGTGCAAAAACATGTGTGAGGACTCATGATGGAATGACACACTTCTTTGAAGTTAATATTGGGTTATATCAAGGATCAACTTTAAGTCCATACTTATTTATAATGGTGATTGATGAGTTAACAAAACATATTCAAGATGAAGTACCTTGGTGTATGTTATTTGCAGATGACATTTTGTTAGTTGATTTGTCTAAGGAAAAAGTTAATAGAAAATTGGAAGTATGGAGAAACATTAGAAAGCAAAGCCCTCCGACTTAGTAGAACAAAGACAAAATATATGGAATGTAAGTTTGATCATTTGGTTACTTTAGAGGACATAAAAATTAAAATTGGCACACATTCATCCCCCAAAAGGAAAGTTTTCAATACTTAAGATCAATTTTTCAGAGTGATAAAGAATTGATGGAGATGTTACGCATAGAATTAATGTTGGTTGGTTAAAATGGGGAGGAGCATCAGGTATTCTTTGTGATAAGAAGATACAATTAAAGTTAAAAGGTAAATATTATAGATCAACAATTAGGCTTGTCATGTTTTATGGTCCTGAGTGTTGGGCAGTTAATCATCAACATGTACAAAAGATGTTTGTGACAGAAATGAAGATGTTGAGATAGATGAGTAGACATACAAGAAAAGACCATATACATAATGAGGTTATTAGAAACAAATTAGGAGTGGCACCAATAGAGGATAAAATGAGAGAATATCGTTTAAGATGGTTTGGACATATAAAAAAAGATCAAAAGAAGAACCAGTAACAAGGTTAGAAAAATTAAATTTGGAAAGTATTAAAAGAGGTAGAGGACGACCACAAAAATGTTGGAAAGAAACAATAAAGAATGATCTAGTTTATTGTGAGTTAACTGCTAACATGACACACGATAGGGATATGTGGAAACAAAGAATTAATGTAGCCGACCCCGTCTAGTATGGAAAAAGGCTTAGTTGTTGTTGTCGTTGTATTACCAGTTGAATAGTTGCTCCCAAAAATCACATTATTAATCACATGCTTACCTACTCTAACACATGTATGAGTTGCATTCTTTATGATAGAAAACAGTGAAAAAGCATCCAGAGCCTTAGCTCATGACGGTCGTAGTGAGTTCGATCCAGGAGGGCACGGGTCATGAATGTACTGTGTGTGCTTTTTCGTTCGGCTTCGGCCTCCCATTGCAACAAAAGAAAAAGCAGAGGGAAAAGAAAATACTATGCACGGCATGTTATAAAAAAGTAGACTTTAAGTATCACTCTCAAATACTTAATTGGCTTCCACAAACAGACAAAGCAAAGACAACAAATCCCAGACAATACCCTGACTCACCTTGCGCGTATACCTTACGTCCTAAGGATAGAAAGAAGAAAAAGAAATATCCTTATACCAGGGAGCGTTGTTAAATAAGACTTTAACTACCACTCACACAATTAAGCCATTGTCATCCTTTAACATCACCCCGCAATGCAAAAAATCAGACATTGCCTCCGGCCGGTGAAAGTCAATATTCCAGTTCTTAGAATCAACCTGTCCACCTTTTCCGGCCATCAATATTATAGAATCAACAATTAACAGAAAAGTACAACCAGACAGCCATCAACTGCCTGCCCAATCAGGGCATCAAAGATCGCCACCAGGCGTATGCACCTCTCTCATGACGCCTGAGAAATTAAAAATTAGAACTTACTAGGAAAGATGGAGATTACCATCGTCTGCCAAACTTTCATATCTACTCCCCGGTTGTCCATACTCAAGTTGTTAAGCGACTCACAGACATTTAAGTTTGATTAAAGTTGGATTCTGGTTTCTGTCTGAAACAGTAAGACAGATCAGATTCCTTAACCAGACCCTCCAATTTCTAACTGGTCATTCTTGTTTAGCCTAATACGTTGGTTGAGATCAGAGGGGCCTTGAGCCATTAGATGAGGAACACAGGGTGGTGCATCACCGCCCTGGACCCCATGTAAAGGTATCGCCGGACCTATTCAGTCCGTTGCACAGTAACTACGCTACTATAATCGAGATGAGGGAGGCCAGGATGGCCAATTGAGTCGACGGCAATGGCATAAGAGGTTTCTTCATCTCACCGGTCTGCATCAGCATTATTTCCACTCGTCAACTAACCCCAAGAAAAGGAAACGAAAGAGAACAAAACACGCAGCATCGATCCACAACTAATGACGCCCAAGATGATGCACCCAACGCTTATCTCCACGGGCTGGTTTCTTTTCTCTCTCTAAAGAAAAAAAAATCAACCACTTAGACCCCCTAATTTTTCATTATTAAATCCTATTTTCTAAATCATTGTCATCACAGGATGATGATATCCTACATGTTGTCAGATACGTTTCAAGAGGCTATTGGCTTAAAGAGGTGACATATGGCATGATAACCACATAGGCCCGGTTGCTTTATAGGAGACGTCACGAGACACGCATGAATGCCAAAGGTGAGAAGAATTTCTTTTTTTTTTCTTTTTTAATTTGTTCAAGGAATTAAAAAAAGAAAAAAAAACGAAGTGAGTCACTTACGGATTCCTCACGGCTCCATGTTGAGCGGAGCATCTGAGGCTGCCCATCTCTTTCCAAGGCATTTGCTTGTGGCCCAAGCCACCATCTGACGTGAAAGGGAGGCCGGGATTATCTCCGGGATGATCAACTATTTTCAGCAAATATTAGTAAGAAAAGGCATAAGAAAAGCTGATTACGACTCTACTAATGACTTGATAATGATCGTCATTATACTAAGTCTTGATTGGCTGAGTTGCTACCACATCAATGTAGAACTAACCACAGAGATTAGAAAATGGACAGACAATATACGATACACAGAAGACACCACAAGAATATACAAACCAATGTTTGGCAGGAAAAATGGCACTAAGTGGATAGAAACTATATGGATATGCATACGCACAAACATTTAATGAAAAAATATAGATCATCATGGGGACAAACAAAATATGACACCAATCTATTTCGATCTCATATGAGAGAGAGAGAGAGAGATGCGCGGTAATCTACAGTAACCAGCGGTTGGCTTGTACTTCAGTCTCTCTCTCTCTCTCTCTCTCTCTATATATATATATATATATATATATATATATATATCACCCACAAAGCGACAGTTAGGTCAGCATCCACTGTGAGGAGCTGCAAGCTGACATGGTAGAAACCATTAAACATGTATAAAATAAGTAAGGAAAGACGTGGAAAAGCATACAGAAGTATAGAGACGAAACGCAGAACAGGGTACCATAACATCTTTTCTTTTGTCATTCATAATCAACCCCAGTATCTATACATGACTAGATAAAGGCTATAAAGATTATTAAAACTGAAATATTTCATATACAAACCACTTACAGAACCTTACAGATATATCATATGATACTCCGGTTATCGACAAGAGTACCAACTTCACATCTAAAATCAAAGAATATTTATGTCTATTGAAGTAACAAAATATAAGAAATACTCAACTTCTATTTACATCTATATCATTTTTTTTGGCTGACTATTGCGCCTTGCCATCTATTTACAAGACGGAAAAGAGAGAGAAACAGAGCTAGCTTTCTGTCCTTCACATGCCTATTCTAACGTCTCTGATCACATTATTCACCTGTACTTACAAGTTGCATATTCACATCTATGTATGGTTGACCTTTAAGACAACTTTTTTTTCCCTCTCTTCTTTTTTCTGTAGATCCTTTCTTCAGAATGCAGCCCTATGAGGAATTCCCTTTCTCCTCACGGTTCTGTAGTTTACGATTGGCGGGGTTCTCGGAGAAATACCTTGGCTGAAATGTCCGGCCTCATCTCCGGAACTCGAATACTCATCTCCATCACGGACCAGATTCAAAGATAAACCCTCTCTTTTTTCGTCCATGAATTGGTTAAACAAGATTGCACGCTTCATCTTCTTTGGTGTGGATGAGTCCTCTGATTCAGACCACCCTGCTCCTTCTCGGTCCTGCTTCGGCTTGAGGGCAAATGTGAGTTCGGGGTCCCTCTTGATCCCTCCAAGCTAATCATAATACATTGTATGAGATGCAACGAAATCAGGAAATCAACATTTCTAAACTTGAGAATTTTCTCAATTAAACGTCTACTCAATTCGGAGAAACACCCAAAAAAGTCGAACAGAAAGTACACAAAACAAGCAAATACGGAAGGACCCAAAATCTTCACAATTTTGGACAGATTCAGCAAAACATCAATAGCAATTTTTTGCATAATGACCAAAAGCAAGCCACCTTCTCAGGATTTTGTACTCGAAAATAGATGTCGGTACTGCCACTAAAATGCACCTGGAAGATAGGAAATGTTGGATGTATGTCAAAGCTTTTCTGAACCCAAAAGTACCCAATAGTGCTCAAGCGGGTACAGCAATTGGGCATTTGAAAATCGTTGAACACACACACCATGCACATTCCTAACAAACCCTCAACGATGATAATGAATTGAGAAATGCGTATCAACTAGAAGACCAAAACACAGAAGGAGAACATAGAAATTCTTGGTCTTGAGCGACAAACGCCACCAAAATCAAGGAAATGAAAAAGATCAATACTGTAAGAAGAGAGACACTCAGACCATGACGAAGAAGAAACGGTAAATCCTTGACACTCACCTTGCATCCGAGAGAACAAAACCTGTAGGAGTCCAGAAGACTCCTGCAACAAATCTCACATGTGTTGGTGACGCCTTTCCCGGGCCGCGGTTGGGGCCTCTCATTCAGGAAAACGATCCTAGCACTGTTAATGATGTACGTTTGCACCCCACTGATGTCAAGAATCTTCTGAACTTCCGATACCCGGATCACATTGTGGTAGGAAGATCTCCTTATCTGCTTCACGAACCCCCATCAGTTCAAAACACCAATCAAGAAAGAAAGGATATAAATCCCCACATAAAGAATAACCAAGTAACACCTGCACAACGTGATGGTCCTTATGATGAGCAAGGCAGTAGGAGCAAAGAGCATTCCCCATACAATCAAGGCAGTACATGTTGCACTCGCTCTTACTCGAATCAGCATGGATTCTACAAGTTACGAAGTAGCTTGTCCGCAGCATAGGCACCAACCATGGCGACCCAAGATTCTCGCTTGGCACCCTTATCATCGGACCGACCTATACATGGATTTCAATCACCGCCAATCAAAGCAGGAATAAACAGAAACCCAAGTAGAACCCCAAGAGAGAGAGAGAGAGAGAGAGAGAGAGAGAGAGAGAGAGAGAGAGAGAGAGAGAGAGAGAGAGAGAGAGGAAAAAGAAAAAGAGAAGCCGATCTCTCTAAAGACTTACCATTGTATTCTTACGCTGTTGAGTACCAATCCTTTGCCTGTTCTCTATAGCCAGCTTTATGTAATGGAGCTGATGCTATACTCTACTTAGAAGCTGTAAAGACAGCAGACACACTCATTAGGAACATCTAAAACAAGAGAGGAAAGGCGAAGAGAAAGGAGAGGGACTTTGTTCTAAAGAATCAGAAGAGGCATCCAACTTTCGAAAGGCTTATTTAGAAGAGACCAGGAGATTCTCCAAAAAGGAAAAATCCAATAATGGAAACGATAGCCTGTTTCTTCGGTACATATCTGCACCTGGAAGAACGTAAACGTAACTAAAAATACGCCTTGATTTTTTTTGACGCAATAGGAAAAGTCCGATGGTGAGTAGGAACTCGCCGGAAAACTCGAGCCAACCTCCTTAATTTTCCGGCCTTCCCATCTGCGTTAGATGCCTTAGGAGTCAAGGGGTGAGACTCAGGGATTGAAAACAGCAGATTTGCCGGTGTTCGAAGATAGAAGGAAAGCAAAATCAATAATGGTAAGATGATTACGCTCCAAACCTTATCTGCGACGACAGATAATTCACCATCAGACAGACTCGTGTCGTCACCAGAGGTCTCTTGTGGATCTGTTTCTCCTTTCCTTTCTAGAGAGAGTAAGAGACTCGAATGGGGATATCATTCGAGTGAGCATAATTAGACCAATAAGCTCTATTTAAGAGATAACGGCGTTTGGGAGAGAGAGAGAAAACGTTAATCTCGAAGGCAGTTGTGGAAAGAGAAGAATGAGGTCGCAAATTGGTGATTTGAACTCTTTACCATCTATTTGGGTGCAACAGCTCAGGTGGGACCAAGCAGCCATCCCGTGAGATGAATGGCGACCATTTCGAGTCCTTCTCTCGATGAAAGGCTAAGCTGGGAGGTAGACCAGTCACCGCTGTCTCCCAACCTTAACGACAATGATAACGGCGTCAAGGAGAGAGAACGAGGCGGTTTGCATCTGCCCCTCCAAACACGAATCCGGACCTTTCTAGTTGCCGCCATTGCTGGTCACGTCACCCAACAACCCCCTTTTTTTACAATACATCCAGATATTTATTTATATATACACAAACATATTTATATATACATAACCATAGCGAATGTTGTTTGAGAGCTTTCACGTTAATCATTTGATTATAAATGGTTCAATCTCATATCATGTATATTAAATGATATTGAGTTTTTTATTCATATTGAAGTAAAAATTTATTTGTATTAATGACATAAATCATCTATTAAAGTTTTATAGAAAAAAACTATTTAATAACTCTTAAATTTTTATATATAAATAATTAGATAACATGTATTATTATTATATATATAAAGAAAGAAAGGAAAAAAATGCTAAGGTACGTAATTTTATTAAAATATTTTCATCCTTGTACTTACATTTAATAAATGCAGTAAATGTAAAAATAATTTGATTTTCACTTTCGATTTCAATCCTCAAATTGGTGATTGCACTAAAATCACTTTTCATATATATATATATATATATGAGAGAAAAAGAGAGGAGGTGCCGTCTGTGGCGTGCGCGTGGCATAGAAAGAGGACGAAGGGAAGAGTTGGCGAAGCGCGCGAGGCTGTCGCTTAGCCGACGTGTTCGGTTAGCCTGAAAGTCAGAGGGTACGATCGTCCTACCAGTTCGCCCCTATCATTTTTTCTCTGCTCTCTCTAACCCTTTTAAAGAGCATAATTTACATAAGTAGAACTTCAGCTTGTGATTGAGGGTTTTCTTCGAAGTGGCGATCTCGTTATATTTGAAGGTATTGAGGGGAAGGGTAAGAGAAAAAAATAACAGTTAAAATAGGGGTGCATATGTACGTAGAAAGGCCGACCGCTCGTCCCCCCGATTCACGGAACGCCACCGTACCACCCGATCTCCGTCTACTTCGGCGAACGTGTCGTCCTCTCATTAGTTGGATCTAACGGGATATTCGGCCAGGAAACCGGGTTGCCTGTGTCCGATTGCAGCAGGGAATCGGGATCAGATCTGATTCGGGTTGCTGTTTCTTCGTGTCACGATTAGGGACACGAGTGACTTTCTAATCAACCACCTAACACGACGCGTTTCTTTTGTCGTATATAAATGTTAGAGTGGATGGAGTTTTCGGGTCGTGTCTGTGCGAGGTTTTGTCGATTGGTGTTGTATTGCAACCCAATACATATTGTGTCAGCGGTGTGTTATTTTAGGTTCATATAAAAAAAGGACTCATTTGTTTTCCCATAACGAAAAAAGTCGTTGGAGCAAAAACTGTACCACCCAATTGGTGTGTTTGATGATTGGCTGAAAATGGGGACGGGGCAGAATGGAAATAGTGTGAAACACAAACCGATCCGAAATCTCATTTTCTTATTGGTAATGGTTGTTCTGATTTATTGGGTTCATCCGATGAATCTGAACGCCAAAATGCCAGTTTAGATTGATCTCCAAAACCTTGCACAATCCGCTTAAATCAGGGGTGTTCAAGGTTGGGTTTGGTTCAGTTTTAATCTCAACCACGAACCAAACTGTTACTTGTAGTTCGTGGTATTTTGAGAATCAAACCAAACCATGGTATAGTCATAATCAAATTTAACTGAATCGACGGTTCCAGTTTAGCTCAGTTCAGAACCATGATTCTACTTATTTAGGGTGACTAAAGATTACTATGAAAGACATCTTCCAAAAACATTTAATTTAATATTATATACCCAATGTCCACGTATCATATACTCTAAATGATCTTAACCCGAAGGCCGAGAAAGTTATGTTTTACTCAAACCTTTAAAACCCATTTTATAGATGTCATGGAACCCTTCACTTAGTCACTCTACTCAGTACGGGACTAAAAATTGTTTCTGTGAAAAGTTTTTTCTCAACGGTTCGGTTCCGGTACTGGAACCGTGAACAAACAGAACCGCCTAGTAATTTTCCTACTAGAACCAAACCGAACCAAACCCTTTGATATCTAGAACCGAACCAAACTGAACCACCGGTTCTGTTCTAGCAGTTCGGTTCGAGTGGTTCTTTGAATACCCATGGCATAGACCGATTCATGTCGGTTCTTGTTCATAGAATTTGAAGCACATATGAGTTCAGCCATTATTTTGAACCAATAGAATTAAAATCCATAGCTAACTTGATCCCTATCTGAATTTGATTTGATTGTGATTCTAAACTTGTACACTCTGATCCTCAAATCACCACATTGAGAAATTTCCTTGGTATATGGATCGGGTTTATAACCAGAACCGCTCCACATTGAGGGTAGTTCTGTGATTTGGAAATTGTGGGCTTGCACTGGCTGAAATGTGTGGTTGGCGTTAACTTTGAAAGAGTTTTTTTTAGATAAAAGGAAAAGAAAAAAGAAGAAGAAAATGATGCTAGGAGTGGAAGGTAAAGCAGCATCCAGAAGATATTTCTAAACTGTCCGATTTGGTTTTCCTGAAACTAGGGACCATGACTGGTTCGTTCCGGTTTTGTCTTAAACTGCCCCAAATTGGAAAAAATATTTAAAATTTTAAAATTTAAAGAAACATTTTAGAAAACTATAAAAAGGATGGTTTGAGACAGGCGGTTCCAGTTCTGTAAAAGGTGGAACCGAAGCCAAACCTGATGGTTCCTGGTTATAGGTCCGGTTCACCAGTTTCTGGCCTGTTTGAAACCGCTGGATCGGTTCCAAACTGGTTATGCCTACTAGGAACATTACAGAGATGATAAATTGACTTGCATCTCACAAGAATATATGTGTGTGTGTGTAACGGTGAATTCATGGGGTCTAACAAATATGACCTTTCAATAACTTGGTTTTTGAAACTTACGAAATAATTTTCACAAATACCATCTTCATATTGTTTTCCCGAGAAGGGAGTTTGTGTATTACTGTGTGTGTATAGTAACAAATCTTGTATTCTTTGCATCCAGAGCGTTAGCTCAATGAAAGGGTGCTCTAGCGCCATTGCTGGTGGTGGAGAGTTCAACTCCCAGAAGGTGCATGTGTGAGTCGGTGTGTGTTAGGCTTCCGCTCCTCTTGTATGCACTTCAGATATAAAAAGGAAAAGGTTGGCCCTCCTAAAAGTGCACTCCATCATATGCATTAAGCAATATCATGTGCTTCATACTTTTGAAAATGAAGGAATATTCTTCTTTTACACGAGATATCGGATTGGTGTTGCCCTCAATAAAAGAAGTTTTTAAGAGCTAGAGAACCTTAAGTTCTGATTTCAAGGGCGAATAAGAAATCTATTATTTAAAAATAATAAATCTTAATTAAGTGTTGCCTTTTGTGGCTTGCAGTCGGTTAATATTCTCAGTGTGATATGCATGTTCCCTGAATTGGCGTGTGAAAGAATATAAACACATGAGAAACTACCCTAATTTTTTCAAACAGTAGACTCTCTCTCTCTCTCCAATACATACATATATATATATATATATATATATATATATATAGACATGGCCGGAACCGAACCAGCCTCGAAACCGCTGACACCCAAAACCGGTGGTTTCGGGTTGAGAATCGAAACTGGAACCGGAAACCTGTTGGTTCAGTTACAACTTATAATTTTAGAAATCGCCCTAGAACCGGTGATTTCAAACTGTCGTTTATTAAATATATATTATTATAACATTTATATTCACAAGAATGCTCATGGCTTAAGTGTGATTTAAAACACTTATATATTAAGTATGTATAAGCGTTCTTATGTTTCCGGTAACAAGAACAGTCAGTCTTGACTCTCAACTAAGCATGGAAGGTTGTTTCGAACATATATATATATATATATATATATATATATATATAATACAATATTCAATCTTTCTTTCTGTTATAGTGAATCACTAGATTTCACTCAACGGATCTTCTCTTTTTCCATCTTGCGATGAAACAGCCATCCTTGAGGTGATAAGCCCAGCTTCGAAAATTAGCTTGGTATTGTAGCAGGAAACTGGACTGTTATTAGGGATGTCAATGGCCACAGGACTCCCATTTCTTCATGAGAGGTGCAGTTCGAAGCCATCCGGTCCACGCGTTTGTTTCCTTCTCTGTGTGTGCACGATCTCCATTTCCCAGTCCCGATCAAGGATCTGTCGATATCATGCTTTAATTTGTTTACTGGCAGTAGCTATTATACAGGAAACTGGTTCTTCGAGAAACCCTTTTATAACGATTGTTTCCACATACATTAGCAAATAAGTTTGCCATTTGATAACTGTGTGAGAAAGTAAGAAGCACCTAAGCCAAGAATCCGTTATATTGGATGATTTTCAAAATACTAAAAAAATGTTTGGTGAAGGTCATGACTACACCGATGTTGTGGCAATGAAAGCCAATTGCTTGAGTGATATTTATGGTCATTAGTAGCACATGTAGTGATTACTCACAAGTATTTAGTAGTCATGTTGTAGCATTAACATCTCACTTATTTTAGTGATAATTATGCTCACTAGTAGCACTTGCAGTGTATGTAACTCGTGAGTTTTTAGTAGCCATATTATGACAATTAAGAATCATCTTCTTGAGTGATAATTATGTTCATTAATATCATGAGTTATGTCTTTACCATGCCAGTATATAGTGGTATTATAAACAAGATTCATACAAATTTTCTCTCATAACATGAGTATTTTCCTACTAAATTTGTTTAAGAGAATTTGAAAGTTCTATAATAGAGCTAATTAGATTTGCAACATCATCATGTTTATTTTGTCGGTTTGTATAAGACTCAGTTGTGTTTGTGTAAGATAAATCATGAGTCTTTGTTGTATCTTGAAAGTGTTTGTCGTGTACTTAGTTATTTGATAACAATAGCTATAAATAAACCTAAACGTTAGTGTTTAAAATACCCTGAAAAATAGTACTATCCTAACTTTTTATTTTCAAGGTTTAAATTTAATCTGTCGTGTACAACCACTTAAGTAACCGTGTCATCTACAAGAGCTCAACACCAACATCATAGTCATCATCTTTTTATTCATGACAAAAGTCTCCTCCATTTTTTCTTTCTATGATTTATAATTTGAAGTAATAGCCTCGAGAAGGGTTTAATTGGCCAACCAGAAAAACTCCAAATGCTCAACTGCTCTCTAGAAGCCAAACTAAGGCATTTTCAGCTCTTGAATAAGGGGGAGGTATCCTAATGAAGCAGATAAATCCATCATGTCCCCGACTACAATAGTGTGTTCCTTCTCTCTGGTTTAGAAAATAGTTAAGATCAAGCCATGGAAGATGATGTGTAAAGAATACCTTTTCTTTTTTGGAAGGGTTTTTCTTTTTTCGAAAGGCTTTGCAACCAATGCCTGCAGCACTGCACTGAAGCATATTAAATTTTTGTTTAAGTAGGCAATCTGAATTTAAGCAGAAACCTAATAGATGCACACTCAGGTATTCAGCTCTCCTGACCTTCTGTCTCAGAGCAATTTAATCCTTAGAATGTGAGCTACGCCCCTCTAGGGATAAATGCATTTTACATTTTGACATTTTGATTCAGACAAAAATGTGTAGGTATTGCCCTTTTGCATAAATATGACTACCATATCAAGTAGTAATAATAATGATGATGTGGGTTAGGTTGGCAATCATGCATGTGAAAGTGGAGACTGACTGGTTGAAGAGCTCCATAATATTATTTGGTGGACTTTATATATATATATATATATATATATATATATATATATATATATATATATATATATATATATATATATATTTCTTGATGAATACTCGTAGATCATGACTATACAATTAAGAGAAATCAATATTAAGTTATTACAGAGAAAAGCAAGTGTTTTTTATTGTGATAATATAAAAGCATATACAAAAGCACTTGATATATATATATATAGACAGATAGATAGAGATAGAGAGAGAGAGAGGCTACAGCCAGGCATACATCACCCGGATATAGAACTCATGACC
This sequence comes from Brasenia schreberi, assembly GCA_036023115.1. NCBI lineage: Eukaryota > Viridiplantae > Streptophyta > Magnoliopsida > Nymphaeales > Cabombaceae > Brasenia > Brasenia schreberi. The sequence goes on from JAYKKT010000062.1 coordinate 13,456,415, forward strand.
TTCATCATGTGAATCGAGTCCCCTGACAGGTAAGCTAACGCTGTGAGTGCCATTCAGTGACATATATTTACTCCTATGCAATTCTCATCACATAAGCCGATACAATATTCAATCGTCACAGAGGAGACGAGATACGTACGACATGAATAACTAGACATACTTGCAGATCTTCTGGAGTGAAATATTTTTTAATGGGAAGTGCATCCAGAAATTCATGCAGATTTTTAGTGCACATTCAGTATTGGGGCCCTTAAGAAATTTTGACTAAATTAATATGAGATTGGGAAGCCATTGAGTTATTCATCTAATTATTCACAAACCAATAATAGGATATGGCGGTCATTGTCGATGAACAGTTTGCAATAGTTCCAGTCTTTCGGGTGATTTGAACTGTTCTCCGTTTCCTTGGACAGAATGACCCAAACGGTCACCATTTCGTGTAATGCCTTACCTTCCACACTTTGTGTTTTGAAGTTGATTCCCATGAAAAAAAAAAACTGTTCTCCTCCTACTTGGCTCTTGGCTATTTGCTAGCTAGCGCTAGCCAACAAGCAAGCTGCTCTTTTCTTCCATCCTCTTTCATGAAGATATGAAAATCGATATTGAGGCTGACATGCATGGACTCTTGTTGGATACCTTATCCAAGTCGATTGGACTCGGATTGGGTGAAGCAGTGCAGATTAATTAACCTCACCCAATTGTCTGGGCTGGGCATGGGTTTAGGGTTGCAATATTTTGTGTGAACATGAAACATGACGAAGCTGATCCATTCATTTTTCAGTAAGTTTTAAGTTTTAAGGAACAAAAGTACTACAAATATATATATATATATATATATATATATATATATATATATATATATATATATATATATATATATATATATATATATATATATATATATATATATATATATATATAGAGAGAGAGAGAGAGAGAGAGAGAGAGGTCCATGCTCAATCCCATTAATACTTAAATCTTCTTATACATCTCTATCGTTGGAGTCCCATGATCAATGATAAGATTTTGGATTATCAAAAGAAACGTTGTACCATTATACTTTTTTGAACCCTCATTTAATGCACAATGCTACAATCACCTTTTTTTATTCAAATCTCCACTTTTGGATAAAACAACCGTGGTCCGCGGACAATCTCTTTCTATACTTAAATCTTTTCAAACATGTCTAGCATATGATGAATCATGTTAGAAATTTGAATGTAAAAAGTAATTTTATACCGTTATATTTTTTCATTCTCGAATTTAATGTTATAATCTTCTTTTTATATTCAAATCTTCATGGTTGATCCATACCGATTGATTGAATGGTGAAAATGTTAAAAGATTTAAATTTGGGTTTAGCATATATATATATATATATATATATATATATATATATATAGAGAGAGAGAGAGAGAGAGAGAGAGAGAGAGAAGGAAACCAGTATACTTGCTCCTACCTCATGCAAGATGCTTTTATTCATGCGATCCGAGACAGATTGTCCAGCTTATACTCACCCTGAATAATATTTAGGGGTAGATGTGAAACATTTCGAAGTCGGATTTTGCTTGGTTTTTCACGTTCATTTGTCTTTTTATTGCGTGTTACATGTGCGTCATCGATATTTGTTTTATCTGTTTCTTCTTGAAGCGATTGCATTTATTGAAAAGGCAGTCACTTGAGAGAAGACAACATTGAATAAATTCAATCCTAAACCTTACTTAAGATGACTGTGAAACCTCTGATTTTAACACAGAATGAATAAACGCTAGCATAAAACCCAACTAGCAGAACTGAATCAATACTATATTAAATTTATATTGCATAACTTGGAGCTTTTGGCCATCCTTCTAACCACTTGAACAGTGGACTTTGGAACAAAGGAAGCAAAATTAATGAGTTCCAAAGAAAGAATATCCCATATAATATGAGACATGTTTGGGATTCCTTAACCTGACTGAGCATGGAGACCCTAACCCAGAAGTGTGATTCTAGATAAACCCATCACATCCTTTTCCATCACTCATCCCATTTCGCAAAGAAGAAATTAATGAGTAAGAAAGATAGAGCCAAATTAAACTCCCCATATTTAGAAGGCATATCATCTTATTGGACGCTACATTCAAGCTCTATGGTCCACAAAAAAGGGAATTATCTGCTTCTGAAAACGAAGCTTTTTGATACATCTTCTCTAAAGTCGATCTGTCATTGTCCTTAATCAATTCTTCCTATAATTCGAGCGTATTATTTACGTCCTTATTCTAGAATTTAGCGTGTGTGCTTGGTTTGATTGGTCATTTGCGTGTCTTGATAATATGATTCTTCAAAAGAGATCGATGGTCTCCTTGATGTATTTTTCTGTTGTCGTGTATACATGTATGATTTAATAAGGTGCATTGATTACTTGGGTTATGTGTGAGATATGCGTAGCTTAGGGGAGTGATGCATGATCTGCTAAGTACAGATCGAGCTTTAGCTTCTTTTTGGAATAAAAATGAAGAAACAGTGTACTTTTATGTTGAGGAGAGGTCTCCATTTCTTAAAAAGAGACAGTTTTTAAAATGGTTTTCGCAATACAGAATGATCCCTAATGCATGACTTCCATCACTGCCTAAAGGTAGTACGCTGTGAAAACGAGAATCTGCGTGTACAACTGATGCATTTCTCCATGAACTGATCAATCTTGAAAGCTGCATTTGAATAAACAAGAAGCAGAAAAGTATAACACCGGAGTATTAATCAGAAGATTAGCTTGATAGAATCGAGGGAGAAAGTAGAGCCCCTATAATCTTTGAACCCCGGAAAGGAACGTGAATGTGTATAAGATAGGGTCTAGTTTTACCCGATCCAAAGAGCGCAATCGATGTGAAGCAAGTTGTCACACCCGCTCGGGTCACGACCACGACCTGGCCCGAGCCGATATAAGATAGGGTCTAGTTTTACCCGATCCAAAGAGCGCAATCGATTCTCAGCAAAGGAGAGTGAAGCAAGTTGTCACACCCGCTCGGGTCACGACCACGACCTGGCCCGAGCCGATGCCATGTGGCCGCTTCTTGCGCGGGCGTGTTGGTGAGCACTAACCGAATATAATATTAATTTAATTCAAACTCAACTAAATATCTAACTCAAATAAATATTTATATCGAAGTTCTAAACAACACACTCAAAATTGTGCGGGGCCCACCTAACAATAACCTCGAATAACAAGATTTTATAAATCATTTAATACTTATCATACCATCTAAAATAAAAATACAGCTCTATTTAACTCCTACTCTACTCTGTGTGGTTTCAAAGTGCTAGCTTCAGGATGAGCTGTAAAATAATGAAGTGAGCACCTATACATAGCTCAGTAGGGAGGTTAACATTTTTAAACAGAAATCATACTAAAATCATTCATAATTTCACAATCATTTCATAACAAATCACAGTTTCACCTTTAAATCATGATCTCAAATTCATACGCACACACTCACACACTCACATACACACATCATTAATTACGATAATTACAACCCATCTTCTGTCTGCCCCAAAGGCCACGGGACTCGTTCAATCCTCCCTAATGTGACCTCGGTAACCCGAACTACGATGGTAATCACATCGACTCTCACAATAGAGTTCCCGAGAACACACCCTGTATTCGTCCCAAGCTAGATCGCCCGTGGAAACTACAAGTCTCTAGAGGCCCCACACAACCCACACAAGTACAACTCGCATATTCACACATCATTACATTTCTAAAACCAATTATAATTCATTGCATTCACAAATCATATCTAGATCCACGAATATCCAAAACCAAATCCACATCCATACAACATTTAAATACCATGTTCATACAACACATTCATATCAAAACATGCTCTTTATCAATCAATATCATAAACACGTTCTATTTGAAAAGCATATCAAATAACCCATAATTATGAACATCATTTCATAAACATCAATAAAATATTTATCAATCATGCACATTTAAATCTATTTAGAATAAGTAAAATCACTTTTAGCATGATTTTGTAAAAGAATGCATAACCTCTTATATAATGAGCTCTAAGATCCGGTCCCCAAACTGTTAAACCACTCTTATCACCATCAAATCCTCTAATTTTAATCTCTAAATAATTATAAATAATTAAAATATTAAAATTTATTTAACTACGAACCTAATGCAATAAACCGTATCCAAATCAGATCTGAAATGACCCTAAAACCACTTAAAACCTAATCTGAATCTGTTTAAGCTATTTGTAATCCAAACTGATACCTAAATTCATATTCGATCCAAATTGAGTGACACAGTAGGTAGCCTATGTGACTGTGTCAATACAAAACCTGTAACTACTTACACGGGTCATGTTTCTAACCAAAAAACCTATTTTAAGGCACGACCCAAACCTGACTCATTTTCGACATAGAACCTATTTTGACACGGAACTGGTTCTTAACATGCGACATGAATCAATGTTGGTTCATGACATTTCGAACACGACACGACATGAAAACAGGGACATGCCCAAAATGGTTGGTTCTTATGGTTTTTCGACATTGATTTCACTGATTTTCGATGACGATTAAGGTCGGCGATGGTCCCCAATAGATCGCCTACTCCTCCTCTTCCAATCCAACCCATGCTTGGTCGCCGACAGTGTCGTTTTGGCAGGAAAACTCATGAAAAACAATAACTTAGATTTGAGAAAAAATTCATGAATTTACGTTTGTTTTGAACCGATTTTCTCGTATTAAGCCTTGTTTTTGAAGGTTTAGCATGAACAAAACAAAAGCCCTAATCTAACTCAGTTTTAGCAATTAAAAACGAAAATTTTTACAAAAACAAATTTTGAATTTTCTTACCGAATTTCGGCGACGGTTCCTCTTTGCCGGCTCGTGCGGCTTCTCCCGAAGCTTCTCCACAAAAGGCCGCTCCTCCTCTGCCCTCTTATACAGCTTGGTCAGGCAGGTAACCGGCCTGAATGGCCAACCAAGGGTCCGGGCGTTGCTGTAAAACATGGATTTGGGCGGGTCTGGATCCAACTGGATCCGGACTGGCATCGTCTATTACACAAGCTGCCACTGGTACTAAAAAAATTTGGCTTCCAATCATTGTGATGAAGAGATATGGCAAAGGTTCCACTACGAGTAACATGCATCTTCCCTTAGAGTTCTGTTCTGAGTATATTCTCAAGGACAGCTCACTCAGCCAATTAAAGAGCTGAGAATCTTGAGATCGCTACGAAGGATGGGGTGACCAAACAGGCAGGCTACGGGTAATTTTGACAAGATAAAGGTTTTGGTCCCTTTGGCCTTCAAAATAGAAGGAAGACGAGCAATTAATGCAGCAAACAGAAGAACCTGACTTCTTTATTCGCCTTGGTTAGATGACGATTAACACTACATTTGTTTAGATGCGCGCAGCCAATCGAACCCTTCACTGAGTGGTGAGGCAGAGCTCTACGTATTTCTTAAAGTGGGCACGAGATTTGACTTTAGGCTGAATCAAGTTCCGAATGATGGCCTGTTTCAAATCCAAAAACAAAAGTTGCAGAAAGAACTAGAAAGAGTATAACAAAAGCCCATTCTTAAGGCACCAACAGAAAGGTGCTGTGACTCACTTTCTCCTGGTGGGGAGCTCGACTCCTAGGGCTTGCAGGAGCGTCTGTTTGTGTTGGCCTACGGCCTCCCTTTGTAAAAAAAAGGCCATTCTTATGGGCTGAAACCATTCAAGTTAAGGGTCCTCGATTTCTGGTACCATGAGCTCAAGGATTCGATCACTCATAGTTCCGGCAGAACTTTGAACAGGATTTATTTAACTAAAGCATTTGACAAAGTACAGTGGCTCATATCGGAAACCTGAGCGCTTTTGGATTTTATCACTAACTGGTAAGACCAAAACAATCATAGAATGTATAGGGACGGTGATCGCATGCTCTCTTGTTCTTATTGGCTACAGAGAGACTATTCAAGGTGCTCATTGAAGCAGAACATAGCAAATTTCGCAACCACAGTGGTTCTTTTGCTTGAAGTCATTTTCACTTACGCACGCAATGTGATTTTTTAGCGGATAAGATGAACTGTGTGAACTTTATTTAAATAGTGCAGTAATTCTTAGAGACCCCTTAGATCTTGTGGCAAGTATAAGGGCAAAGCATCATGATTTAGCTTTTGATCCGATATGGGAGTAACTATGGAGACTCATAATGCTAGTGGTTTGAACAATGAAGAAGTTGCCCCTCTAATTAAGGATGACTCTGTTTACAATAATGCTGGGTTAAACACTGGCCGAACAATGTAAATCTTCTGTTGTTCTTCCTGGCCTTTCTTTCTATTGATTTTTGTTTCGCTCAAATTGATTTCTGTGACTGGGTGCCCTTTCCTGTCCTTTTTCTACCATATAAGCACGAGTTGGCTCGATCAGATGCATACTGCAAATAACTCGATAAGTCTTATTTGGTAAAACTACACCAGAGGATTTGGAGGCTCAACTTTTACAAAATGTTTGTACTCATTATTCATCAAATAATGTTAGCTCATTTTGCAGTTGATAGTATGCTATTTGGCTTCGTTGGAGAGAAGGACCTTTACAGGGAAGAGGATATGTATTCAGGCTTTCATCAGAGAGTTCGTGACTGCTTTGCAAGCTGCGATTGTAACACTCATCCAAAGATAAGCCATGACGAAACACATGTAATATTGCTAAAGATGAAAAAGCTTCTGCAGCACAGATTGCTTGGAAAGAGATCCTGAATAGGTTGACAAGAATTAAATGGTGGCAACGGTGTTTGGAAGGGCAAATATGGTTGTAGGGAATTGCAGAGTAGTGATTGTCAATGCAATTCTTTTGGTTGATTTTTTGCGAGTTGGGGTTCAGTAGGGATTGAAAGGTATTACAAGAACAGGCCTCCAATTCCAAGGCAAGCTGGGTTTAACCAGATCTTAAACATAGTGGAAAACGAGTCCTCTTTGGTTTCCACGAAGTTGCCTGATATTCTCTGATTTCTTCACCCTGATATTACTTACTCTCATTATATCCCATATAGATCATCGGAAGGCTCTGACTTTTCTGTCATAAACTATTTCCCATTATTTATTTATTTATTTTGCGGGAAAGGAATTCAAAGTCATTCAGCATAGAAGAAGCGTTATATGTATATTCTCGAGGCCTGCATATGGGGGAGAAACATATTCAATAAAAGCTTCTGACCTGCTTCCATGCAAAAAAGCAATTTCTTCATGGCTCATGCTTACGAAATCTTAGGCTTGTTTACGAAGGGAAGATTGGAAGAAAAGGACGCCTTAATGTGTCGATGGGCGTCTGAACATGAAAATAATTTTCCACTGGGATTCTGAATGATGAGCTTTTGGACACCCGGTAACCCGAAACCTTCCCGTCGGTTTTGTTCACGTTTCTCGTTTGTACCTCTCGTGCCACATTGTGTTCGTATATGGAACAGGGCGAGTCGGACATGACCTGTGTTTTCATCGTCTTACATAACTCATTTATGGACCGAGCTTACAGCCCTACGGTTTGAACCGGAATTGAACCGTGTCAAAAACCAACCAGAACCGACCGATTTGGTTACTGTTTGAGTAAGTTTGGCCGGCTCTGGTTTTGGTTGGTTTCTGGCTCAGTTCAATCCCGGTTCAAACCGCCTAGTGATATAAGGTTGGTTGGTAAATGGGTGTAAGATGATGAAACCGAACCTGCAGTTTAAACCACTGGTTTTAATTTCATTTTATAAGGTTTTCCAAACTTCTTTTACATTTTCTCCCTTTTTTCACTTTTGTACAAACGAAAACCATAACCGGAATCAGGTGGAACCGGTTTGGTTATTCTTTATGATTCCAGTTAATCTAGAACCAATAGTTTCAAAACTGTCAAGTTCTGATTTTATAGGAAATCAAAACTGAATAGGTATAGGATTGGTTCCGATTTGAAACTGTTGTTTCTGGTTTGAGTCTTAAATTGCTCGAAACCAAAAGAACTCTAAAATTTTAAAATTAAAAGTTAAAACAAAATATGGAATCGATAGTTTGTAACTGCACTTCCTATTTTAGTTCCACAAAAGATAGAACTGGAATCGAATGGAGTGGTATAGGTCGTTTGACCAGTTCCGGTTTAAGCAGGTTATTAACCTATTTGAAACCGTTGAGCCAATTCTAAACCAGCCATCTCTAACAATTAATATATAAGAAAAGCAGATCTCCAAAAAAATTGCCTTACTGATAGCAGATCCATGTTTCATATAAGTATTTTATATGCAGATTTCCTATGCGTCACATGTGATGTGGGTCACAGAAGCCATCAAATGAAGGATTCGGATATTCAATGATAGTCGGCTTTCAAAGAGTAATTTCTTTTAGGGTGAGTGAGAAAAAAAAGAAACTGACAGAAATAAGTCATAATGGTGGAAAACTCCAGCCTTGGCCGCCCACCTGCTTTGATCCAGCGATTTCCATATTCAATCGGAAAGGTCCATGAAATTGGGGTCATGGTTTTGTACACGGTTCACTGTTCAAGGGTGATTTCTTTCTTGGTACAACACACACACACATATATATATATATATATATATATATGTGTGTGTGTGTGTGTGTGTGTGTGTGTGTTGGTACCAAGAAATAAATCATATATATATATATATATATATATATATATATATATATATATATATTTTGGTCATGGTTTTGTACACGGTTCACTGTTCAAGGGTGATTTCTTTCTTGGTACAACACACACACACACACATATATATATATATATGTGTGTGTGTGTTGTACCAAGAAAGAAATCACATATATATATATATATATATATATATATATATATATATATATATATATATAACTGGGGTCATGGTTTTGTACACGGTTCACTGTTCAAGGGTGATTTCTTTCTTGGTACAACACACACACACACACACACACACACACACACACACATATATATATTAGCATACTTAAGTGTGTAAATCCAAACAAATCTCAATCATCATTTTTTATGATGGATGATTGAAATTTAAAATTGAAAACGCAAACATACAATATAAATAAAATGTATGAGCAAAAGGTATACATTTTTTTTACTTTATAAATTTAAATCTGAATCATTAGATTTGTTAGCATCTAGCACACTAATTTTTCTCTCTATACATATAATTAAACAATTAAGTAAAAGAAAATGTATGTACCTGAGTGCACACACTCGAACAATTAGACAGTGTAAGCACGATGTTTAATCATGGTGTTTTGGTCATAGCTCAGCTACTAGTGGAGTTTAAATTTTGTAAAATTGGGATTGGTTTGGTTAATTAAGAAATTTTAGCTTCATGCCTATTCCCGAGTGTCCCCAACCATAGTAACAACTCAAGGTGAGAATTTCTACCCTCTTTTTTTTATTGCGAGGTCGGGACTACGGAACTAGAACTTCTGGTTCTAGAGACTCAACCCCAATGACGGACCTCCCAATTAGATAAGGAGTAGGTTCAAACACCCCTTAAAGTTTATTCTAACCCTTTAGAGGAAGGTTGACACCCTTGGGAATTGAACCTCGGGCATAGCAAAAGCCTAAAAGACCTTCCTCACATGGTTCTAAACCTTTAGTGATATCGAATTAGTAATAATAGTGTATGGTAGTGCAATATCATTAAACACGACATGCGATACCCCAAAACAACTAATTTGGAAATACTTATGTGCATGAAACTATATATATTAATGAAGGTTGATAAAATGAGCTGTATTAATTTTATGTGAGTGGTAGGCAACAACTTCATATTATTGTTTAAATTAATCACATGATTCATGTCTCTTATGGTCACTGGTGGATCTACATCTATCCATCGGTCCCCTCGCTCAAAATTTGGAAAATTAACAAAAAGTCTTAATTCTACCACTACCCGAACCTTAAAAATCAGCAACGGTTCATATTAAGAAATATGTAAAGATGACATGAGAGCATTACAACATTTGAGAATAATGAATTAGGAACTTAGTGTGTATCTATTGAAATTATAGTGCAGTAGGCGACAATTGGTGCACCAAAAGAATATAATAGTGTATCCAATAATGTATCACTTTGTACCAAGAAGATTTGAAATAAAGATATAAAATACATAAAGACACATGGAGAGGGTTTCCTTTACATCACATCATTCAGAGAATCCAAATCCCCCCGTAATTCTTAGCTCTTTCTGCAGCTGCTATATGAAACTCATGCTCAAAAACCATCAAAGCAAACAACCAAACAGCCACACTCCACCCACAGACAGAATAACACAATCGAATGAACCTCTCTCTCTCTCATACACAGCTTGCAAGTGGACTCAAATGAGTCCTTTTTCAACAAAGTCTGAGGCCATAGAGGGATCATGCATTAGTGTGATGGCTCTCTCTGCTTAGACTGAGAGCAGTCCAATTTGATGAATAACCAGTGAAGCTAGATGAAGTAACATTTGTAGATGAGCTCTCGTTGTCCATGCCCATGTGCCATATGAAAGGTGGCCTGAAGGGTGGCACCTGCGGAGGTCCGACCGAGCGCGAAATGATCTGAATTATGGACTCACTTTTAGGCCTGTCATTGGGATTTGGGTGACAGCAAGCAAGGCCTAAGAGAAGCATCCTGACTGCATCCTGTTGATCAAAATTATCCTCCATCCTCTCATCCACTGCTTCAAGAATACTTCCCTCTCTATGCAAGGTCCAAACATGGTCCACCAAGAACCCGGTGTCCATCGACCTTGGCTGTCGACCCGTGACGACTTCGAGTACGACCGCGCCGAAGCTGAACACATCGGACTCCCTGGTGGCCTTGCCGGTGTGGAAACACTCGGGTGCTATGTATCCCACGGTGCCCGCCATGCCTTCTGCTTCGACATATGATGTTTTCTCATCATCTAGCACCCTGGCGAGCCCGAAGTCACCCAGCCGAGCATTGAAGTCCGAGTCGAGCATGATGTTGCTGGCCTTGATGTCTCGGTGAACAACGCGGTGATCATACTCATTGTGAAGGTAGTGAAGTGCCGAGGCAACGCCGGAGACTATGTTGTATCGTCTCTCCCAGCTAAGGATGAGGCCGCTTGAGTGAAACAGGTGCTTGTCTAGGCTGCCATTCGGCATAAAGTCATACACTATAAGGAGCATTCCTCTTCGATGGCACCAACCTAAATTCAATTCAAAATGGATAAAGTTCCTTAGTATTAAAGGTCAAATTTGCAGTAATTTTTATATAATTTTCTTTCACAAACTAAATTAGCCAGCTCCATTTATTGTGTGATAAGAATTGACTTTGATTTTGGATTTTTCACGAATTAAATAAGAAATAAGTAGAGAGTTGGTGAAAATATTTTTCTCTTGCAGCTAATGATACCTTCAATTTGAACCGATCACCATTTAGTATCCATTTCAATGGATAAATTAGAAGAGTCAACTCACCAATGAGTTTGACCAGGTTCTTATGGCGGAGTCTGTTGATGATGGCAAGCTCGGCGAGGAAGTCATCTATGCCCTTCATGGACTCCCTTGAGAACTTCTTGACCGCGACCACTTTGCCTTCTTTGGGCATAGTCCCCTTGTAAACCACACCGAACCCACCCTGACCCAGTTTCAGTTTCTCGTCGAAGTTGTTCGTAGCCTTCTTCAAGTCCCCAAAAGCAAACTCACTAGGCATGCCAGGCAAGCTCTTGAGCGCACCCACTATGAGTGGGTTGTCCTTGGTGCGACGACGATACCACACTAACCACGCCACGGTCGAGCCCAGTGCGATAACCACAATCAACACCGGCAAGACAATTGCGAACACCGATACCTGCGAGATCAGTTTTTTCTTTTCCGGCAACATCTCCACCGTCAAGTTCCAGGTTAGTATGCAATTCAATTCTGCTTCTTTTCCGGTCGAAGCGGCGAATCCGAAGTAGGAATATTCTTTTAAGATAGCAGATGTATCAATGGAGTAGTTAAGGATGCTCTTTACCGGCTTTGGCTCACCATCTTTCCCTATATAAACACTCAGAACTTTCGCTGACCCGTTGTAGTCGATCCACGCTAAGTGCTTGGTTGCATTGATCTTCGGCGAGAGCTCGATTCCTAGGCTTGACAAAGAGAAGGTTATATTAGAACGGATGCTGTTGATATCGATCCCGACGTGGTTGTCATCCGGATCGAAATCTTGCTTGACTGTATCGAACTCGACGGCAAGAAACGAATTGGATGGATTTCCATCGATGGTGGCATTGGTGAGGCCGATATACTGGCCATCACTGTTGTTCGGGATGTTGGTATCCGGAGCAACGATGAAAGAAAGGCCTTCGCCTATGCCGGAGGTGTTCGGCCGGTAGTAGATGTTGAAGAGGAAGGAAGTACTGAAGGAAGCGAGCTTGGTAAAGCCACCCCCAGCGTCAAACAACCTGAATTTCTCCTTATAGAGCACCCGACCGGACTGATTCTCAATCTTGTAATTGTTGTTGCTTGTGTCCGGCGTGATCTGAAGGGACCCCTGGCTAATGGTCGAATTGTTGAGGAAATCGAACTGAGTTCTGTGTGTTTGGTTGAACTGAGAGAAGCTGTAGGTCTTAAAAGTCTGCGATGACGAGGTAGCCCGGAAAAGGGCGAGGAGGAAGACGATGGTGAGGATGGTACGATTCTCCTGCGATTCCATTAGACGGAGGGGAGGGTGGCAATGGTGCTCATGTGAGAAAGGGAAATCAATACGAAGAAGGTTGAGAAATAAAAGGGAGGGTCTTGGCGTTTAATTGTTTTTCCCCTACCATAAATAAACTTTGCATGGTCGTCGTGTTGGTCGTCTTTGGTGGCTTCCGAGCCGTCGGGGGGAGCTTCAGGAAATTGCTTTAAATATTGAACAGTGGCTTTGACGACCAAACTTTGAAGGACTGGCTGCTTGGTGACAGTCGTCATTACAGATGTTATATCCTGGATTATCCGGAAAAACTTGCCCATGTAGTTTTAGAGACGACTTGTCTAGGTGAATGCATGGGATTTGACTGCACATAATATCTCGAATTCTAGGCCCATGCCTCCATTCCTGTTACCCGGGAATCTGGAGTTGCAATCGGACCGATCTAGAGGGGGTTTCTATTTGGGTTTTAAATTGCTTGGAATTGACATAAACATTAAAAGTTTTATATTTAAAAAAGAAAAATAGAAGCAACAACCACCGATTTCAGTTGAAACTGGAACCGAATCGTATGGCCTTCGATTTTAGGTTCTGTTTCACTGGTTCTGATTCCGATTGTAATCGATTCCTGATCCAGTTTAATTTTGATTGAAACTGCTGATAGGGTTTGAAACAGCATGGCTCAAACCTTATGTGATCTCGTTATTTGGAGATCCAATTTTGTGGCAACATCAAATTTCCAAGATAATCTCACTATATTCTTGGATATTTCTTAGCTTCAAACATAGGTGGGAAACAAACCGAGCTACACCTCAAGGGTCAGCTCAGTTTGGTTCTACTTTTTAGTTTTGGGTGCAACGGGTGGTTGAAGCCATTAACCCATGCATGCACGTCCGGGGAATTGAATTCACCACCGGCAATGCTGGTTTCCGGAAGCCTTGTCACGCGCTGACAGAATGCGTGCTCAGTTTGATTCTTTTTTTTTTGTTACAAGAGGAAGCCAACGTCTAACAGACACACCCACGCATGCAACTCCTGAGAGTCGAACTCCTCACCAGCACGCCAAGGCATGGTTTCATTGAGCTAACGCTCTGGGTGCATGTTTGATTCTATTCGAGTATGAGAAATGCTAACCCATCTAATTGAATGATTTTATATGCATCAAGTCAAACGGTTAAATATTTCGATTTTTGACATTGAAAAGTTGTAAAAATAGCAGTATTAAGTTATGCGGTATTTTGATTTTAATAAATGTACACATCAAAATAGTTTTCAACTCTATTGAGAGATTCTTGTTCGACATTGAAACTTTGTTCATGATCAGTTTAAACTTGAGTCGGATCGAACGAGCTAAGGAGCTGAACAATTGGCGAACGAGGTTCGCTCGGCCGGCCGACTCGTATAACAGCCCTCATCTCAAACTATTATGCTGCTCTCACTGCAAATAGATGGGGAAATATATTCAGCCTTTGATGCCTCATGGCAATTAGGGGCATGCTTCTTTGCATCAGCCATGAACGCCCAGGTATGCCTGTGATTATTCTCAAAGAAAATAATTAAAATCGGAGTTTGTGGTCGAACAAAGGTATGATACATTTTCGTGGAACGATCGCCGAAGTTTCATCCAAATTATCGGCCGGCTGCGTGATGGCCTGCGGCTTTGTCATCGTCATCCACAAAATCGGGGCCGTGTAAACTGACTTTTTCATGAATTATATCAAAAATTATTTTTCTTTGTTTTAAATTGAATGAAGACTTCAAATGAAATCAGTTCAACAATTTTCAGATAAAAGGAGAAGCAAAACTAAAAATCACAAAAGAAGAGTATAATTTATCTTTTAAAAAATTCGTCACCGCTTCAGTTGAATTTCAACAAGTGAGCCACAACCCCATTTAAATTAAAAGGTCCGACTAAGTCCGAGATTTATGTGTGCCAGTAATGCTGTGCTGACAACTCTAACGCCGAAGTCCCTCGTCACCTAGAAAATACATGCGCGTGAGCGCAGGCACCCACCCACACACACACACATACACACACACACACACACACACACACACACACACACACATATATATATATATATATATATATATATATATATAGAGAGAGAGAGAGAGAGAAAACATGATACATGCATACACTTATTTGTATTTATATATTTTTAAAGATCTTAACCATTTAATTGATGAAATCAATGATTGAGTTTTGAATTGATCTTGTTACTTGAAACAAGCACAAGCGTGCACACATACATATATATGAAGAAAGAGAAAAAGAAAAAGCAAGAATATAATAAATGCATACACCTATCTTTACATAGACAAATGATTTCAACCGTTCAATTGGTGAGATTAATGGTTGAGTTTTGAATTATAAATTAAAAAATATTATTATACTTTTTACATAATATATTTAATGCATTTCTTACTATTTTGTTTTTCTTAGATATCTCAACCATTAATCTTAATAATCAAACTCTCTCTCTTTCTCTCTTATATATATATAACTGAAATTTAATCCAATCTCACTAAGTTTGAACGCGCTGGTCATGAACACAGTCAAGCTGAACTACGAGCAGCTTGCTTCGTTTACCACCTTACATCTTTACAAAAGTAATGCCATTGACAACCAACAGCAATGTGGACATGGCGGTGGCGAAGGTGAGAAAAAAGTACGTCAAGCCTCTTGCTTTCTTTAATTGGACTCTTTTGCTTCCTTTAATTGGACTCTTTTTCATACACAATGCACCATCTTTAAATCGAACTCCCCACCTACAGCAAGGGAGAGGGGGCCGAAGCCGCTTAACATACACTTATACATGCATCCTTTGGGAATCGAACTACTTACCAGCAGCAACAATGCTAGAGCATTCTATGGTTGAGCTAAAGGCTATGGGTTTGATAACCCTTTCTTTGAAAATGAGCCAACATCTAGGTCAGCCCTTAACAGAAGATAAATGTCGCGTAGTACAGGTATATCCAAAGGAAAATTCAAGAGAATAGTGATCAGTTGATGACATATTCCGCTTCACATAAATTTTAAAAAATAAACAAAATGGTTTATCATCAATGACACAACTAGTAATTACATAAATCTCTCATAATTACATATTTATCAAAATTGGGATGTCACGAGGAAAATTCTTAGAGGATTGTGGTCAATGGTAGACAAATTCTTCCTCCCATAATTTTTTTATAAAATAAACAAAAAATGTATGATCCAAACCATATAATTAATGACACAGCTAGCAATAGCTAATGGCTAGGTCAACTAGTAAAAGAACCGAGCTGCTTGGGGTCAGCTCCGTTCGTCCCTTTACCAGCTTGTTCATGTTGAGTTTGTGACCTATACAAGCCTAATACGGGCTGGCTTGTTAAGGAATATGGTTTCCTTAAGATCAGCTCGTGGAAGCTCGTTTTGTTAAAGGTATGGCATTATTGTAATATTTTCGAACAAGCAAGTGAAGATTGTATACTGTCCGTCGCTTCCACAATAGGGCAGCGATTAATTCCTGCAATCCTGTTGAGCGAAAAGTCGACTTGCTTATTTGTTATAACATGAAGGAAGGTGTTTGTCTCTCAGATGCCCTAAGTTGGTCATGAGCTCATGACAATGGTGCTTCACCGTAAGAAATAATAACAGTTTACCAGTATCGGGAACAACATGATACATATAAAAGTCCTCTCTCTCTCTCTCTCTCTCTCTCTCTCTCTCTCTCTCTCTCTCTCTCTCTCTCTCTCTCTCTCTCTCTCAAGTCGAACGAGATCCTTTAAGTATTGGCTGATCAACTAAATCTCCCGGCTCCGGATCTGGTGTGCCGGCAGGGGTTCTTAGCTTCGGGTGTACCCTCATCCAGCCGATGTATGAACCTGTCATGCTTGAGTGGTTTTGTAAGCTGCAAATCATAAAAGGAAAACTAGTCGGTGGATTCCTTAAGACCCAACTCTCTTCTCCAGTTATCAACTCTTGGACTCTAACAAAACCTAGAAAAAAAATCTGGGGTGAAGCCGAGTCTGGTTGTGAAATAAATTCAGGTAAGATACTTAGAAAGAGTAGCCTTGCTAGACAACCACTCATGTTAGACATTGCGTGATCATCACTAATGTTAGTGTGATCAATTGAACATACTAACAATCAAGGCACTCATCTATATTTTTCTGCATTGATTGATATTGATCCTCATGTCAATATTGACGGATTGCATAAACGACACAAATCATTTACTAGAGTTTGACATAGGAGGTTGTCTAGCAACTCCCTGTTTTCCAAAATAACTATATCATTTTCAAAGAATTGAACTGCTTATATTGATTTGTTTTTCGGATCTCTTCAGGTTTCCCGGTGAGTCAACCCCCTAAACTCTCCCATTCACTAGGGGTGGCAAATCAGGTTGAGCTGGAACAGACCCAATCTTTTGTTCAGGTTCATTTTGAAGACCAGGACATGACCTGAGTTAGTCTTGAGTCGAGATCAACCAGAATACAACCCATATTATATGAAAATATATGTGTTGTCATATACATAATCTATACGATTATATACATGTATATACATGTACATGTTATGTATATTATACATATACAAAGATATATACATCTTGAGTCGAGGTCAACCAGAATACAACCCCATATTATATGAAAATAGATGTTCTGTCATATACATCATCTATATGATTATATACATGCATATATATATATATATATATATATATATATATATATATATATATATATATATATATATATATATATATATATATATATATATATATAATGTACTTATACATGTGCATTTTATGTATATTATACATATACAAAGATATATTTATGTAAGTTACAGTGTATATGTATAATATATATAATATCTAAAATATATAGTAGTAAATATTGCATTCGCTGTCAAAAAGCCTATTACGATGCTCCTCGTTAAGACTGGTTATGACAGAGTTTGTATATAAATACATATAGTCTTACAAAAATGAAAAGATATATTTATAATATGTTACGTTGTACAAAAACACTTCCTGGTTGGGTTCAAGTTGGGTCTGGGTCCATTGAAATGCGATCTGATTTTCGTCAGGTCATTTTGGAATGACTTGGAGCTGACATGGGGTGCCTAACCTTTGTATAGGACAGTTTTTCGGTCTTGGGTTCAGTTCAGTCGAAAGATTATCACCAATAGGTCCGCTAGTGACGACCCAGACGAACCTGGTGACCCTTGAAGGGAAGTGCTGAGCTAAATTGCATGTTATGAAACGCTCCAGTATAAGAAATGTCTCGTTTCATTTGATCACTGATTTATTTCACTGCGTTTGCTAATTTGACCTTTTAAACTGCAATTACCCTTTATTGTATTGAAAACGTGGATACCGTCCAAGATTTTGCCCATATGGGTGGGGCGAATAGATCCTTTAATGGTTTTGAGTAGAGCAAACTATGTATATAGTTATGGATCCTTCATGAACTATAAACTTTAAGTTAATTTTATAAATTTTGGATACCTCGGCTCAATGTAGATCCACCACTGATTAATTATCTTTGATTTTGTAGTTAGTAAAGTTTATGTCATAGAAATGGTGACGGCATAGGTCGACACGAATCCGATCTATGAAATGTGATGTTGGGTTGATGGATTTTCTTTTTCAGTTACAATCGGCAGCAAAAGCTTAACACACACACACACATGCATGCCCGGAGAACTGAACTCGCCACCTGCAAATGGGTCACAGAGCACCCTACGGGTGAGCTAACACTCTGCCCCTTTTATTGAACTTGGGATTCGTAAGGACACAGATGAAAAGGATTTGCCCTTAATGCCTCCTTCAATAATTTGGGAAAAAAAAATCTTTGTTAATTTTATGACCATGGAAAGTTGGCCAAGTTTATTTGTAAGAGAGTCACCATGGCATCAAGTTGTCACACAAGGGGTACACCGGGGCAGGTCAATGAGTCGGCTCAGCTAGGCTTATCTGGTTTTAACCCACTCCGCTGGGTTGATCCGAAACCGGACAGGCCTTGGAACTGAAGTTGGAGAACCCCATCGTTCAGTTCGTGTTCCACCTAGTGAAAAACCAAACTAAATCTGGTGGTTCCAAAGTTTTTTTGTTAAATTTTAAAAAGAATTTTAACATATTTTCTACTGTTGTCAGACTATAACCAAAACCAAAACCTAAACTGAAACATACATTGAACCGAAACCAGAGAGAAGCTGCTTCTATCCCAGTTTCAGGTTTTAGTGGAACCAGAGCCACCGGCAGATTCAGTGCTCTCGGTTGCCAGCGCCGAGTTGGTGTTTGATGGTGCCTGGGCATCCTTTTCCTACACAAGCCCACAACAATGAGAATCTAGAACATACAAAATAGCAAATCCGCATTCATTAACACATATTTTATTTGGCTAATCATTAATTAACAAAGGCCTTTTTGATTAAAACGTGCATGAGTGGAGACTCTTTTCATAAACTCATAAGTGGTATATGATGTTATAATCTATGCGTTGGATACAACCTGTCCATACACATGATTTTTATATTTATATCTATATCTAGGAAAATCGGATCATGCCCATTTCTGACAATGAATTACATGAGTATAATTTTTAAAAAATTAAAAGTTTTTCCTCTTATCACAAAAAAATACAATAATTGAACATGAATAAATAAAATTGCAATCCTAATAAAGGATACTTGTAGTACCGTAAGGTTCCCACACTCATGAAACCCGAGTAAGCGAACCTTCGATACTGGTCTCATTTTATAAGTTTTTTCACAAACTTTTATCCTTTTATTTTATTTGTCAAACCAGACCTCTGATTGTTGCAGATGATTACGAACTATAATGGGAACCAGGTGAAATTGGTTTGGTTACGTTAATGGTAACAGATGAACCAGAACGAGCAGATTGGAACCTTTGGTCTGAATTTACCCAGAATTAGCCATGAGTCTAATCCAAGGTCTAGCGTCTCTTACCAGACCTTAATCCGATTTGACCTCATAACTGAACCAGATCCATTAGCATCTGAAGACAAAAAACGGTAGTTTTTCTCCGGGACACACAAGCTGCAAGCATACCTCCACGTACAATCAAGCCGATCACAAGAGGCAAGGCTTTTACACGTTATAATCCACTAGGATCCATATTAGGATGCTGCATTTATTTTCGAGAAAAAGGTTGAGATAAGGATAAGAACAAAATTTTCTGGAAGAAACATGAGCTGTGATTGACACCTTTCAAAAGGAAATCTACACAATTTGAAAAATGGAAAACATAAAAGAGTTAACACATGCTAGTATTATATGTTTGAATACAGATGTAGTACATTTTGTAAGGGTTTATTGAGTTGGATTCTTATGACTTTGGCTACGTCTCTCCAGCTAAGCGGCAAGATTCTAGCAAAATCCTGTGTGATCTTCTCCACGGGTGAATTAGTTACAGAAATTACTCTTATCTTCTGTATTAAACACACCATTTAACCAACAGATTCTCATTGGAACCCTGTTTTCACTTCTCTTACAGTCGATCGTTATGGGAAGGAGTCTTTCTTTGCTGTTTCTCTTCTCCCTTCTTCTTGCCTCTCTCAGTGTGTGCAGTGGAACGCCCAAGAAAGTTGCAGAGGTCTACGAGATCAAGAGGGGGAACTTTAGTGTTAAGATCACGAACTGGGGGGCCACTGTTGTGTCTGTCATTCTTCCTGATTCTCAAGGTAAGGATTTTCTTTCTTTTCTTCTTTCGCTGTTGTTAGTTTGATGCATTGCAAGATTTGGCTGTCATCTGCTAGAAATGGGTTGCTTTTCTTAGACGGTTTTCACGTTTTTGGGATTTTGTGGTGTCCTTTTCTTGTGCAGGCAATCTAGCTGATGTAGCGCTGGGGTTTGATAAACTCTCCTCTTACTTCGTGAGTTATTCTGTTTCATGGTGGGGAGGTCTTTTGGAATGATTTGATTGATTTTCGATATAGCTAATGTTGAATCAGTAAGTTACTAGTAGATAAAATCCATTGGATGTAATGTATAGGGATTTAAAGAAGAACATGGCCCATATATACCAGCCTCATCTACGTTTATCTGGAGTAAGTGAAAGGGGGATGTTAGCAGATTTAATAAATATAATTCTGTCTATTATGAAACATGATAGGAATTTTATCTTGGTATATTGAATTGGATGTCACTATTTTATAGATTTCTCCTTTGTAGAAGATGGACATAAAATTATATACGTTTTTATTTTCCCTTATCTGTGTTGATTTTTTCCTTGCTTTAGATATATGTTTGATGTCTGCAATGCATTTGTAATATGAGCTTGACAACTGCCTGATTTTGTTTGCTGCCATTGTCATCAGAACTTTCTGATTTGCAATGTGCAAGTTAGACACTTGTTAGCTGTCTGAAGCATTGATCTCCAACTCATACCTATGTTCATACCCTCGTTTTCTAGTTACAGCATATACCGTGCATTGATCTCCAAACATTTCCCAGTTTCATCCCCTTTTCTTCATTGGTTTCATTCGTGCTGCAATTTTCCCAATTCCAGTACTTTGTTGCATTATCACACTCTAAGGAGACCAGTAGTCTTTGTAGTCCATTAGTCTTGCCTTCAGATGTGGCCTCCGTCAGTTCTGATGCAATTTTCTCCTTGCAAGCTCCAATTGTCATTCACTCCTGTGATTACTCGCGCTTTGTTATCCAAGAACCTGGAAATCTAGTATAAGCATCATATTGGATACAAGCTCGGAGCTCATAACAATGCTTGGAAAGTTGCATCACATTTTGATTCTTCATCATGCAAAGAACTATAAGTTGCTGGGAGATGAAAATTTTACATGATTGAATTTCTGCAATGACGTATGAGTTCTATTCTCTAATCTTTATCATTCTATGTAGAATGACACAACATATTTTGGAGCCATAGTTGGAAGAGTGGCTAACAGGATCAAGGGAGCTCAGTTCACGCTTGATGGCACTCACTACAAACTCGTAGCAAATGAGGGAAAAAACATGCTTCATGGTAATCATTGTTTCCTGCTGCATTTTCTTATGCAATTTTTCGCCTTTGCTAGTTCATTTTCTTTTATCTTCATTCAGGTGGTCATCGAGGTTTCAGTAAGGTCTTTTGGACTGTCAAAACAAAAACAGAGGGTGAATACCCTAGTGTAACTTTCACCTATCATAGCTTCGATGGTGAACAAGGTATGTTTCTTTCTCAATTTCAGCCACGCAAGGAAGCACAAGTATTTACTTTTGACTTCGTGAGAGTGATGATTGTGATTGTGAGTTCATGTTGAACACTTGGACTTTAGCCATGCAAACGTAATTCTGTCTGACAATTTGTGGAAGGCAGCCTTCCTTTTTCCCTTTCACATCCTACTGGAAATTCATGGTATTTTATTTATATTCTCCAACTACTGCCTCAACAAATTCTACATATTTAAACACATTCTTGTAAACTTTATCATAATTAGCATACTCCATTTGAGTGTTAATAACATTTATTTTGAATTTCAATTTATGGATTTTTAGATTGACTGCATAGAAATTCCTTGTGAGCCCCACCTTAGAATTAAGTCTGTGGACTATATTGCCAATCTTTCCAGTTCTATCTTATGAAGACATTCCACGCTTTCAATTTTGATTCGTAGATGGGCTTCTCTTTTTATTTTTCTTTCAAAATTGTTCATTGTTCATTATCAAGCAGGATTCCCTGGTGATGTTGATGTTTTTGTGACATACCGAATTGTTGGCGACTACATGCTAAGTGTGAGCATGACGGGAAAGCCAAGGAACAAGGCCACACCAATCAACCTTGCTCAGCACACGTATTGGAACCTTGGCGGTCACAATAGTGGCACAATTTTGTCGAATGTTGTGAGGATCTATGGCTCATCGTATACGCCAGTTGACTCTGAACTCATTCCTACTGGTCAGATCCTTACTGTCCATGGCACACCTTACGACTTCACAGAACCTACTTCAGTTGGAAGTCGAATCAAGAAAGCCCAGGGTGGAGGATACGATCTCAATTATGTGTTAGATTCACATGTAAATACACATGGTCTACGACGGGCAGCATCTGTTCATGATCTGAGGTCAGGCAGGATAATGAGGCTATGGACTACTGCACCTGGACTGCAATTTTACACTAGCAGCCACTTGGTGGATGTTGTGGGCAAAGGTGGATACGTTTATGGTGTTTACGATGGTCTGTGCTTGGAAACACAAGGGTTTCCTGACTCGGTGAACCATCCAAATTTCCCATCACAGATTGTGAGACCTGGTGAGGTTTATAGGCACAAGATGTTGTATATGTTTTCAGTTGCGGAGAGCCCATGAGGACTAGCCTTGTTTGGATTACTAATAAAGTTTTTCTCTTTAAATGTATGGTGTTACTTAATTTGGTGCTAGCAGTTTTGGTCTAAGTAGTACTTCTGACCATATTGCAGAGTGTTGGTAGGCTTTTTTTGAACTATAATTACCTAAACAGAGAGATTTTGAACTTCTGGTGCTGGTGATGTGTTGGTCAATGTGTTCTGCTCTAGCCTCTTGCTGTTGTCCTTCACAGCCAATTTATTGAGAGGTCTTATTGAGCATCCAGAATCCTCTTCTTTTTAATCAGAGCGCGAGTTTGCTGCACAAAATTGCACATATCACAATTCTATGATAGAAGTTTTCCGTATTTTCCCTCTGCAACATATCCTGCTTGCTGCTAAAATGCTTTAACTTCATGAACCTCCCTGTGAACATTTAAATATTCTGCATAAAGCTTTTTTTTTGTAGAATCTTTTGAAGATGTGGCTTGTCTTGTTTGATAAACTGTTTTTTTGCTCTGTAGTGTCTATGTAATTGAAGTATCTCTTTCTACATGTATTCTGGAGATAAGGGAAGTATTTCGAGTTGTACGTGAATCTCTCATCGTCCCGACTTTTCGCTTACTATTTTGCGTACGATGGACACCAAATGGAACACGCTTCCATGATCATGAAATGCAAATTTCTGGTCATAATTGAGAAGTGAAAAGTACCATCACTGCCAGCTTTTACCATCAAATCAAACCATGGTTTCCATGATGGAAATGCAGATCTCTCTCTCTCTCTCTCTCTCTCTCTCTCTCTCTCTAAAGTAAACCGTAATGATCAGTTACGAAGTTGGACGAGCTGACTGATTAACGAGTACCATTGCCAAGTCGATAACATGTATTTTACAAAATCGATTCTTACAGAACGAATGGGTCGCTTTGCTGGTAGGCTTACTCAGTCTGAGTTTCGCAAGTTGGCCGACCATGCTTTCATTAGATAAAATATGCTCTTAGCCTTCCCTACAGTGGGTCAGTAAGGATTCTTGTACAATTTGGGCCTTATCTAGTGCTCGTACTTACATTGTGTTGTTTTTCCTCAATTCCGTACTTTAATGGTCAGTTGCATTGAGAGGCATAGGTGATTAATCAATCATGTTTAACTTTCTGAAATAGGAATATTTCATGGAGGGGCATGTGCGTGTCTCTCGAGGTGTTAACTTTCGGAAGGTTTGGTCAATGTCGAGAATGAATTTGTTCAACTTTTATTTAGTATTCTCTGCTTTCTTAAAAGAAGGACACGGTGATCTTTGCCATGACATTCACTTTTGTGTGGTATTAATTTTCTCCGAGTATTGGTGCATAATGCACTTCTCAAGTCTTTGGTTAGTTAATAAACATTAATATCTTAAGGAACTTATTTACATACTATTTTTCCTTAATCTCTGTATAGTAAGAAAAAGATTCATCTTCTTTTGGAACTTCATGTGAAAATTATATTACTAGGATGATGGTTGCCTTCTGTAGTTGTTTATATTAGAAAAGATTGACCTGACATCAGGATACATGTATATATTTGAGCCTTCCACAGCCCTAGGCTGCCATTCCACTATAAGCGAGAATGGGAGTCGTCATGTGCGTTGCACTCAGCGATCTGTTTGATGTGCTAGGGGAAGTTGCTTCCTCTGCAAACCTCTTTGTACACAATTGCCGGAGTTTTCAGTGATCCTTTTTCCCAAAGAAGGCTGCAACCCATGAATAGGAACATGTTCCAACGGTTGCCATGCGGATGTGGCTGTCAAACACATTAGCACTGCAAGCTAGTAAGGATTCTAGCAGTGATCCACCATCAAAGGATGCTTACTGTTTTTGTTCCACTGATGAAAGTATGATTCTGCCCTATACTCATTTTGCTTCAATTCTTACACTAGGCAAGTCCTTCACTAGACTCGAACCTAACTTTTTGTGGTCAGTGTCTGTAGAATAAATTAGTTGACTAACTAAGGTTTATTAATCTTTCCTCGATTAAAAATTCGTTTATCTACTGAATTATACGTCTATTATTTTCTCGAGAGCACCAGAAAAAACTCAAGCAGTGATTCGTATCGAATACGTGGCTGCTGCAATAAGCCGCTTCTCTGTGTGTTAATCTTTTCTCTCCATGATTAGTTTGAGTGGGTTACATTCTCCAAGGCTTCTTTCGTCTCTTTTCAACCTGAAAATGGCTGTATCAACTGAGCAAAAGGTATTCTAATTCAAGATGAACACCCCCTTACATCAGGATGAATCAGGTAGAAGTTGCGTGCAACGTATGAAGAGTAAAGAAGCTAATTAATTGGCATTGAGTCTTTCAGGAAGTTTCATACAGACTTGGCTGTGGTAGTGGCCAGGCAAAATCAATAAACAAGTGAACTCAATGAGGTATCAGCCTTGGCATGGAAAGTGTGTGAAGGATTGAAGGCAATCAAGGCACAATGGGCATTCGTGTCATTCTCAAACAGCAACCACATGCAAAACTGGTTCAAAATGGGCCTTGGCGTGGAAAAGTGATGGTTCCAAAATGGTTCTACAGCTTTTTTCTTTCCCCTTTCTAAATGGACAGGCTAGGGAGTAGTTATACCATCTAAGAACCATTGATGATGATAATGATATTGCAACTTTAACTGCTGAGAAATCTCTTTGGACCCAAAAGCCAGCACCCATCTTAATCTTATATATCCTTGTTAACAGTTAACTCAATATAAGATTATTGTTTTTTCTCAGTTTTTTTTTCATCTTTTAATATCCTCACTATTTGGCTTCTCGCAACCTTTTACCTTATAAGAGCTCTCTTTCATCATCTTCCGACATGTTCAAACAATATCAAACTATTTTACCTCATTTTATTATTTGTTGATATCACTCTCAATTTGTTTATAATAACCTCATTATATATTGATTTTTTCAATACCATTTACGGATAACATATATAGGTATTTCATCTTAAATATTTTAGTAACTAGTCAATAACTAATATACACAATATTGATCTAAAGTTGATCCTTGATGTAATCTAATATTAACTTCAAAGAAATTTATCATTTTTTCACAAGTTCTCACATTCTTTTGTGTGATTTATGTCAACCATCTCTCTCTTTTTCAAGGTTCTTCAAAAGATATCTCTTGGTACCGTATCATACTCTTTTCTAAATTAATAAATACCATATTAAAACTCTTCTTTTATTGTAAAATGTTTATAAGATATCCCAATAGGTGGCTAGCCACAATTATGGATCTTTCTAGCACAAATACAAATTGCTTCTCTATTATCCTTGGTAATTATCTCAAATTACATAAAATAATTCTTTCTCATAATTTCATAATATTACTCATCAACTTTATACTTCGATAACTCTCATAATTATAAGTCTCTCTCTCTTGTTATTGTATATAATTATATTTTTCTTCATAGCTTAGGCATCTTTTGATTCTTTTGTATTTTAGTAATTAATCTTATAAACCATGTGATAGTTATCTCTTAGGATTTTTTATAGTTTTATAGGAGCTGTACTTTTTCATTGGGACCTTGAGATATCCCAAAGGAACTAGAGATCTCATGCTAATATATAAAAGTTCAGATAAACTAGAGATTGTGTAATTCTTTGATTCAAACTTTGCTGGTTATATTGATTCTAAGAAATCTACTACTTGGTATGTTTTACTACTTTCTGTGATAATGTCTAATGGTCAAGTATTAAACATGAAACAATTTTCACATTCACCATGGAAGCTGAATATATAGCTTCCTATATAATATCTTCAATACTATTTTATTACACTTCATTACATATTTGAGTCATGAGTTTCATACAGAAACCCATAAAAATATATCATGACAATGAAGTTACAATCAAATTCTCTAACAACAACAAGAGCTCTAGCTTGAAAACATATAGAGGTTAAGTTCTTGCCTGTTAAACAGAGAATTAGACATCATTTGGTATCTATTGAGCATATTTGGATGATTTCATGCTAGGTAATCCTCTTACTAAAGCATTGCTTCAAGATACCTATAATGAGCATGTGCTTAAGATGGATTTAATTACTTCTTTTAAGGTTTTGTCTAAAGATTTAAACATTGATTTATTACATGTGATATCACTCTTATATGAATTATTTTTATTGTATAGTTTGTTAACTATTTATCATTGGATAAATTCAGGTGAATAAACTTTATTATTTTGTTATAACATTTAGTTTGTTTATTTATAAAGTTTTACCACCACATAAAGTATTTGATTATAACATTAATATTGGATATCTTAGTACATAGAAGGGACATACAATGTAAATGTTTGTATTAGCGTTATGACTAGTATTTATGGGAGTAATTATTTTCAAAATAAGGTTAATGAGTTTCATTGAAAATTGAATAGTGGTCTCAATATATAAAGTATTTCCAGTATAAGATAAGTTAAATAAGTCAAGTGGGAGATTGTTAAACTAATATCCTAATTTTTAACTTATAGATGACTTATCTAACTTAAACTTTTTAATTCTCAAAATAGCTTTTTTGTTTCTTGAGAAACTCAAATAACTCTTCCAACTATCCAGAAACACTCTGGATTCTCGAGAAACTTTTTCAATTTTCAATATAATGGTTTTTGAGTAATACTATACCACATTTATAGAATGTATAGTATAAAAAGATATTCATATCTAAAGTTTCAAAATACAATGACAACAATTCTTCAAGTTCTATCACACGAGAAACTCACTCCATAAGAACAGATGGATTGTTATGGAATTGAAAAAACAAACATGCTTCCACATCACATGTCAAGGTATAGAGTTCATCACATCAACCCCGGCTACTTCCTCCCTGGCTTCCAATTGACAAGCAATGAGACCAGCAAGAAGACCTACATCTACAATACCACCAAGTTTAACATAATAATGACACTGGGTCATCTCCGAGTGAGCACCAACCGAAGCAGTTCTATTTTTGCCTGCGGTTCGGACCCAAAACAGTGGTATTTACAGTGGTTCCACCTGCCACCCAATGGGACCCTGCACCATCTCCTCCACCTAAAACAAGTTTGTGGCCGTAGGCTGTAACTCCAAGGGATTCGTTCACCACGATGTGAAGTCTGCAGCGGGTGCATGGCTACCTGCAGCTTATCTTTCAGAACAGAATTTTCAAACGGGATGTGCAATGTCATGGGTTGCTGCGAAGCCCCACAACCCAAGGGCAAGAAAAGTTGGCTATGGCCATTGGCACTGACTTTAATCTGTCGATTGGTTTTGAGGAAGGATGGTACCCCTTCAACACATCGGATATGGAGAACTTGAAAATGATAGAAGGCTTGAGCTTTGTGTTGTATTGAGGCATCGGTACTGTGGGTAGTTGCGCCAATTCTTCGAGCTATACATACAACAGCAATCCTTGTGGCAAGAATGCCAACTGCATGAATTCGACAAACAACACTGACTACTTGTGCATTAGCCACAACGGGTTCGCCAGAAATCCATTACTCGACAGCAGTTGCCTTTTCATTATTTTTGCGCGCCGAAACAAATTTTGTTTGATCGCTGGTTAGACAGACCCCCTACGAGATGAATAGCCAACTATAACTCGTGACCTCTTTTCAGAGAGGGCCTACCGCCTAGCCAATGCGTTGTTTGAAGTAGTGAATTTCTCTAATTAAGTTTTTCTTTCTTGTGCTTTACATTTTTCCAACGCTATGGTTTTCATCTAAGAGAATTTACTGAATGAGACATTAACCTAATTATGTTTTGTGTTCTATTAAATTCTTTTTCGTAGGAGTAGAAGCTTAAGATTTTAGTTATATCCTCACTTGTCTATAGAAGTAGCACAGATTATCTACTGTTAGAAAGAGATGTTATATCCTCTCACAGATCGCCTTGATTCAACTATTCATGTTGTTGGTTGTTGGGATTCCCAAGCAAAATTTTCAGTACTTCATTGGTTAACTTGTGTTCTTATTTTCCACGTTCTTACTTCAGATATAAATGAGTGCGACTCTCCTTGTGTTCATGGTGCTCGTTGCTCAAACGAAATCTTGACGTTCAAGTGTGCATGCCCTTTTGGAAGTTTTGGAGATGGCAAAGTAAATGGATCTGGCTGCAAGAGCAGACTGCCACTCGCCGGTTTGATCGGTGTGTATCAACGTCGCCTTCTGTGTGTGTGTGTCTGTGTATGCACGAGGTGAGAATGGCCCTCTTGGACTTATCATCATATGGATGAGTACCAGATCATATGGGTTGTAAGTATCAAAAAAGTAATGAGGGGTGGCTACGATGGTTTTTACTATTTTACTACAAGCTGACCATTTCCGGAATACACGAAATGAACTTGGATAATGAGTCACTCCTGCATCCTTTTCTGGATGAATTTCATGCTTCACAAGTCCTTTCATGGAAAATGTCATGAACGATTTTTTATTAAGACATGGATATGCTTAAAGAAATATGATTATTTTTTCATTTTCTTCTTATGCAGGTTCTCTAGTTCGTCTTGTGCTTTTTACCGTATGCAGTGTTGAAGAAGAGGAAGCTCCTCAAGCTCAAAGAGGACTATTTCAAGCAAAATGGAGGCCTTTTGCTGCGTCAAAAGATGTCCTCCCGTGAAAGGTCAGAGCGTTCAAAAATTTTCTTCGCGGAAGAACTTGAGAAGGCAACAGATAACTACAGCAAGAGCAAAATTCCTGGTACTGGCGGACATGGCACATTGTACAAAAGAGTTCTACGCGATGGGACGGCAGTCGCCATAAAAAAATCTAAATTAATTGATCAATGCCAACGAAGATGAATTCTACGCGATGTGGTTAAACTTTTGGGGTGCTGATTAGAAACAGAGGTCCCCTTACTGGCTTATGAACTAATAACTAATGACACTCTTTATGAGCATATCCATGAAAGATACGACCCTGCAAAAATGATTTCATGGCCATATTCCAATCTTCCATGCCCATATTCCATCGCGATATCAAGTCCGCAAATATACTCTTGGATAAAGCTTTAACTGCAAAAGTTTCTGATTTCGGTGCATGTCGAGTGGTACCGTTCGAGGAAGATCAAGTGACCACCGTGGTACAAGGGACCTTCGGGTATCTTGACCCTGAGTATTTCCACTCGAGTCAATTAACAGCAAAGAATGATGTTTACAGCTTTGGCGTTGTCTTGGTTGAGCTGTTGACGAGGAGAAACCTATTTTCTCCAATAGACCAAAAGAAAGCTGCAATTTGGCTACGCATTTTCTCTTGTCAATGAAGTCAAACGAGATCTCTTTAATTTTATATCAGAGGATTTGTGGGGAAGGCAGTGCTGAAGAGATGCAGGCGGTTGCTGAGTTGGCAAGGAGATGTTTGCAGTTTAAGGGAGAGAAGAGTCCCACCATAAAAGAAGTTTTTCAAGAGCTTAATCTCATCAATTGGCGCACTCATCGATATGCTTGGCTTGATGATAATGAAGAGAGTGAGCAGTTGCTTGGAAACGAAACGATGGCTTCGAGCCATACATTTGATGCAATAATTAGCGTGGAAGAGTGGAAATCGGTCATGACTTTGCGAGGTGACTATCTTTATGTGTTTGTTAAGAAAGAAAGAGCCCTACTGTATATGAAATAAAGCGAACAGATTGCTACTTAACAATTCAACTGGTGAAGACAAGATGGCTCTATTTTTGGAATGGTAGACGGCCTACTTAATATCTTTTTGTAGCATTACGAGATGGCTCTGTTTGGGGTTCACTCTGTGGCGCATTGGTGTGCACGAAATGAGAAGTTTTTTCATGGTGTAATTCGCTCTCCTTCAGAAATTTGTATCCTGTTGCTGGACTTGTTGATGAATATAAGCTTCATAATATACGCTTTGCCTCCGGTAGTGGTTTTTGGGACTTGTCTTAAATGTATTGGCAGATCCCCATGTGATTGTTTCCCGCCAAAGAGTTGTATAGCAAACTCGCTTTTTCATTACTTTAAGAAATTAATCTCTATCCTGAAAAAATCTTGATCAAGCATCAGTAGGCAGTGATTTTCCATCATCGAAGACCAGAGTAAGAAATTCAGGACATCAATTGGCAAGCTATTCACCAAACGATAGAAACCTTGTTTGGTGGTTCGGCACTTGGTTCTCCATAAGAAAGCTCTCGAGTTTGAATATTGTGAATGGAGCAACGAGCTTCACCCCGATAACAGCTCGACCACTCTCCCACCGGATTAATTGGGGCCGGAGGCATCAGGTGGGTTAGTTTATTCAAAAGCATGTATATAGAAAGGAACCTAGCTAAGAAATCTAGACGGTTTGTCTTATCGAATTGCACAAATTAGATTTTTCATTTGATCAATCGAATGGTAGATCTGTATACGGATTATCATTTGATCAAATATTCAAGGATGACGCAGTGTCTTAATATCAGCTGAACTTTGGCTGCACCTTGCTAGATAACTGGAATACAGCATGGCTGGGTTCAGCGTCTACCCAGCCGGTACACAGTTAATTAATGTGTCTCTAGCTACTTAACAACACCATTGTTGAGCAATCCTGTCCAATTCAAGTCGAGTACAAGCTCACTTGGTAAACCGAAAACATTTACGTCCTCAAGCTGCAAAGCCGATCCTTCAACACGATTGGAGTAATTATCACTAATTTATCTTATGAACTAACAAGTAGGGTACCAGTCATTGCACCCACAACGTTAGTTAGTTCGACCAGCAGGGGCTCACTGACTCCTCCACTGTAGGTAGGGAGTACGGTTCCCTCTGGGTTGCCGGCGTGTGTATGGCATTGGGCTCCTTTATAACAAGGAAAATAAAACTGCCATTTCCCGAGAGAGAGAGAGAGAGAGGGTCAGTATCGGTCGGTTTGGTTTAAAAACCAAACCAAACTGAATTGGGCTTAAATCTATGAACCGAACCCGAACCAAAAAAATTCAGTTCAATTATTTCGGTTATATAGATAACTGAAAAAAAGGATGCAACTCATACTTCATAAATCTCATAAAACCATCAAGAAACACAAATAAATATAACAAAAAACAGAAAATAAGTCAACCCCACAAGAAGAAATCAACCACAACCAAACCGCCCTTGCAGCACAAATACCTATATTATACTTTGGAGGTTTTGCCGATTATCTGAACCTTAGATATGCTCAGTAAAACGTCACAAAAGTAATAATAACAGAATCAAAGCACATATAAAGATCGAGAACGAAGAAATCAACTTCGCGATAAAGAGAGTTCTAGTAAGATGGTGAAATGCCGTTATTTCTTTCGATCTTAATGGCATGAATTTCCACGTGCAGACATATTCGCCTTTTATGGTGAAATGCCTCCTTTGCCGGTCATTATTGGGTCTAGCAAGAAGAGGAGAGGCGGGCAGTGTGAACAACTGCCGGCCTTGCTTTTCATGAGGAAACATAGAAATCACTGTTGGAATCTAAGGCTGTCCGAATTTGAGGGAAAACGTATCTGCTTCATGTCATGTCGTGTTTGAATAAGTAAATTTGACATGTTGTATCATGTTTGAATCACTAAGTGTAATCGTCTCGTGTTAAAGAAGTTTGGTATCGAGTTTTCAAGTTCTATTTTGTGACAGAAATATGTTGGGTTTAGATTGAGTTTTGAAATGCTTAATCCAAAAGGTGAAACATTTCAAGCTTGTTATACACGCCAAGCGGAAAAGAGAAATCCAAACTTGTTACCACTTAATTCCCAATGCACATTCCACCTGACCTCAGAGAACTATCAATTTTAGAGAAGACAGAGAGCGGGGTGGGAGTGGTAAATAAATTTAACCTCATCTGCAGAACGTCAAGCATAATTGATCATGTGGCGCTAGAGCTGAATGTTAAACCATCGGCAGTATATGTTTTTCTACTAGTGTTATCTTGCCTTATGTAGTACTACCATATTATTGGAAAAGACAACTCGGTTAAGGACGTTCATCCTTAAAAAGTAGTCGTTTGCTAAATCCAAAATTTCAAACATTTCAAGCTTATTATACACGCCAAGCAAAACGAACATCCGGACTTGTTCTTGACGAGGACATTCTTCGTTCGAAAGTAGTCGTGCCCTGTAATATTCCAGCTGACCTAGAAGAACTATCAATTTTAAAGAGAGAGAGAGAGGGAGGGAGTGGTAAATAAATTTAACTTGATCAATAGCTTTTCTTCTGGAGAATTCGAGGATAATAGTCGACGGTAAATCAGTAGACTCGGCCAAGGAATTGACATGGTGAATGTCATATTGTGTGCCCTCTGTTTTGGGTGAATCAATGGCTTGTGACCATGGGGCGCTAGAACTGAATTTTGGCTGCACCTTGCTAGATAACTGGAATACAGACTCGAATTACTCGAACCATAATGATACACATACATATAAATAAGAGATATAAATAAGAGGAACAAAGAACTCAGGTACTGTGTCGCACCAGTAGATAAGCTTCAATACTTAGTTTTACTATCTCAATTTCTTTCGATGTTGAAGTCATGAATTTTCGTGTGCAGACGATATTCGCCTCTTTCGGGATGAATGCGTTAGAGCTGAGAAGTTTCATCGTCATGACATTTCTTGACGTGTGTGACGGCCAATATTATTGGAAAAGACAACTCGGTTAACGATGTTCGTCGATGAAAAGCAGTCGTATTCTTACTCCAAGAGATCAAACACTTCAAGCTTATTGTACACGCCAAGCTTAAAAGAAAAATCTGGACTTGTTCTTGACAACGACATTCTTTCTTGGAAAGTAGTCGTGGACTGATAACCATGTAATTCCCAATGCACATTCCAGTTGACCTACAAGAACCTATCAACATCAATTTTAAAGAGAGAGAGAGATGGGAGGGAGGGAGGAAGGGAGTGGTAAATAAATTTAACTTGATCTGCGTCACGTCAGTGATAATTGACCATGTGGAGCTAGAGATGAATATTTCTTTTCTATATATAAGAGCAGAGCCCCTGCATGAAAATGCATTAGACGATAATTACTATTTGTTAAATCATCGGAAATACCAGGTTTTCTACTAGTATTGCCATGCATTGCATGTCAGGTCCTCGCTCCTCTCTGCTCCTCTTACCAATACTTGTGCTTCTCGTCAACAATAACTGCACCACAACCTTCGCATCCCATTCATGCAACGAGAAATGCGGGAACCTCAGCATTGAATACCCCTTCGGCATAACCAGCGGCTGCTTCTTCCCTGGTTTCCAACTTACATGTAATGACAACAAAACCTACATCTTCGACAGCTCTAACCCCTCTACCGAAGTGCTGAGCCTCAACATCTCGTCGGGTCAGCTTCGAGTCAGTTCGCCAAATGCTAGTGTCAATAATTCATGCGATCAGGGACAGGAACGGTTTTACTGGCACTCGAGCCATATTTATCTGCCCGAGAAAGGACCATTCACTATCTCGTCCACCTCGAACAAGCTGGTGGCAGTGGGCTGCAACACCAGGGCTTTGGCTTGCGAAAAAAACCTCACTTCCTCATCCGGCTGCTTCTCTACTTGCTCAAAAGAGAGCAACATTATGAGTGGGCCATGTAACGGAGTCGGCTGCTGCGAAGGACGACCGCCCATGGGTGAGAGAGCCATGAGGCTGGCCGTTAGTACTGCCTTTGACCTTGTTAACGGCTTTCCAGATTGCAGCAAAGCCTTCATCGTGGAAGAGGGAGTGTACGCCTTTAATAGTTCAGATGTCCCAAAGACGGAAAACGACGCGATGCCAGACACCCAGCGCATGGCCTTTGTGTTGGATTGGAGCATACCGGAGTCGAATTGCGGAGGTCTATGTACGGAAAACACCAACTGCACCAGGTCGGCAAACAGCACGGGTTACTTGTGCTTCTGCCTTCCCGGGTATAGCGGAAATCCTTATGTCTCCGGAGGGTGCCAAGGTATGTGACGCCTTCACTTGGGCATGATCCTGTCTCGCTTTTTCCTTATACGCCTGAATGCGTTGTTTCATTGAGGGTTGAAGAAAGGGAACTCAAGTATTTTACTAACTCAAAGGCGGCAAGTATTTTATTCTTCGTTCGAAAGTAGCCGTGCCCTGTAATATTCCAGCTGATCTAGAACAATTATCAATTTTAGGGAGAGAGAGATGGAGTGATAAATAAATTTAACTTAATCAATAGCTTTTCTTCTGGGGAATTCGAGGATAATAGTCGACGGTAAATCACTAGACTCGGCCAAGGAATTGAGATGGTGAATATCATATTGTATGACCTTTGTTTTGGGTGAATCATCGGCTAGTGACCATGGGGCGCTAGAACTGAATTTTGGCTTCACCTTGCTAGATAACTGGCATACAGACTCGAATTACTCAAACCATAATGATACACATACATATAAATAAGAGGAACAAAGAAAGTATCGCACCAGTAGATAAGCTTCACTCTAAGAATACTTAGTTTTACTATCTCAATTTCTTTCGATCTTGAAGTCATGAATTATCGTGTGCAAACGATAGTCGCCTCTTTGGGGATGAATGCGTTAGAGCTGAGAAGTTTCATCGTCGTGACGTTTCTTGACGTGTGTGACGGCCAATATTATTGGAAAAGACAACTCGGTTAAGGACGTTCATCGTTGAAAAGCTGTCGTATGCTTACTCCAAAAGATCAAAAGCTTATTATACACGCCAAGCTTAAAAGAAAATTCCGGACTTGTTCTTGATAAGGATGTTCTTCGTTTAAAAGTAGTCGTGCGCTGATTACCACGTAATTCCCAATGCACATTCCAGCTGACGTAGAAGAACCATCAATTTTAGAGAAGACAGAGAGGAGGAAAGGGATTGGTAAATAAATTTAGCTTCACGGAATAGTTAACCATGTGGCCCCTGAATGTTTCTACATATAAAAGCGGAGTAAGTCGCCTAAATGGAAATGCATTAGACCATCATCTATACTTGTTAAACCATCACTAGTGTCTTGTCGTGCGTTGCATGTGAGGGCCTCGCTCCTCTTTCCTGTTGTCTACGGGCGGGACTCTTTATGGTATTCTTCAGTAGCCTTATGATGTTGTGCAACTTTGATGATATCGAAGAAGACGAATAATTGATGATTTGAGGTATGTGTTTACGGTTTTCACATAGCCTCACTTTTACAAAGAGCGTTTCTATGATTTCACTCAGTATTCACTGTCATTTTTCACTATATTTGTGAGTGTGCACTGTATTGTATTTATAGAGCAATGCCTGCTCTACCCTCATGGATATCTGGGCTGGCCTTTCAATTTTCAGAACCCTTATATGATTGTTTACAAAACTCATCCATAACAGACCGGATGTTATACTTATGAGAATGGTCATCTTGACTTTACATCTCCCACTTGATCATTCGGGCCAAATGTTCTAACAAACTTATTTTCCTTCCACTTTTATGTGGTTTTTCTAGTAATGTCATTTTATTATTGCTATTACAATCATTATCCGTTTGTGGTTTTTTACCTACATAACAATCAAATATTTCTCAAACTCATGTTTGTAACATGTTTTCTGAAAAAATACTATGTTAAAGGGGTCTGCCAACATATCTTGAGTTGGCATATATGAGATAAATATTTTCTTTCCCATAACCATATCATGAATATAGTGGTATTTTACCATTATGTGCTTGCTTTTAGAGTTGTTAGCTCCACTTTTAGTTAGAGTAATTGCTGCATTGTTGTCATAATAAATGACAACATGCTCGTCGGCTATATCTACCTTCAAATCTCATATAAAGCGGCTTATGTAGATAGTACTTATTGCAACCATACAACAAGTCACATACTCAGCTTTTTGTGTATGCAACACTATACAACCTTATTTCTTACATGCCCAAGAAACAACTTCGCTTTTAAGAGTATCTTACCACTTTTAGTTCATATGCTTGAAAACATAATTTCAATCTTTTGTTCCTTTGAGATATCTTAGAATCCTCTTCACAACTATCCAATATTGCTATAATGGATTATTTTGATATATACTCACAAGACAAACAACAAAATTGATATCAGGTCTTGTACATAACATAGCATACATCAAGCATATATCAGGTCTTGTGCATAAGGAACGTTAGGCTTATCATCTCCTTCACCGGAACAATCAGCTTTACTAAGTTTTACGCCTTTTATAACATATGTAGAAGTAGACTTGCATTCACTCATTTTAAACTTCTTGAGCATATAATCAATATATATCTCCTAACTTAAGCATAGAAGATTAGATTTTCTATCTCGAGAAATTTTTATATCCAGGATATAGGATGCATCCCATATCCTTTATTTCAAACCTTGAGTTTAACCATAACTTGATTTTGACAATCATCTCATTGTCATTTCCAGTCAATAATATGTCATCTACATATAATGATAAGATAACAAAGTGGCAAGCCAAATACCATAGGTGAGGTGACTCTTTCAGGCCATGTAGGGATTTTCTCAACCTATATACTTTATCTTTGTCCTTTAACTATATATCCATTAGGTTACTGCATATATATAATTTCATCTAAATCCCCATTTAGAAAATTAATTTTTATATCTAACTGATATAAATCCAAATTATAATATGCAGATATCATCATGATTATTATTATGGATGCAAATTTTGCAATAAGAAAATATGTCTCAATATAATCTATCCCTCCCTTTTGCGATAATCCATTTGCAATCAACGTCGCTTTAAACTTGTCGATTGATCATCGATCTTATATTTCTTTTTCAGATCCCATTTGCAGCCTATAACTTTTCTTCTATTTGATAAATCAATCAATTCTCAGACTTGGTATTTCTTAATAGATTGCATTTCCTCATTTATGACTTTTTCCTAGTGTGTTGCTTTAGATGAGTTAATAGTCTGTTGATAAATGAAGTTATGACTCAACTCATCTAAATCTATTGAATTGCTCACTTCATGTGAAGATAAGTATCCTTTAAATAGGATGGAGTGACCCTAGACCTTTTATATCCACTTAAAGTTTTAGTCGATTCAAAAAGATCTTTTACGAGTTTAAGTGATGATTAATATAGATGTAGTAGATCGTCAGCATATTCATCATTATTCTCAAGGATGTTATTATTAGTATCTTCTAAAAATTTAACATCTTTGTTCTCTATCAATTCATGGTCCTTATGATAAAATTGATATCCTTTTGAACTTTTAGGATATCCAATAAATATACATCTGACGGACTTATTTTATAGCTTGTCACTAAACTTATCAATGATCTTTACATAAACAATAGATCTCCACCTCTTAAGATGACCTAGGTTGGGTTTTCTTTCAAATCACATCTCATATGGTGTAATGAATATAACTTTACATGGTACTCTAATGAGTATGTATACTATTGTATTTACCGCTTTTCCCTAAAATATCCTTGGTAGAGAGTCATCTATTAATATAGACACTGTCATGTTTAGTAAGCTCTTATTATATCTTTCAACTACACCATTTTGTTGAGGTGTCTTTGACATTGTATTTTGTTTCAAAATACGAAAGTCTTTATAGAATTCTAACAATTATGTAGAAGTGTATTCATCACCTCTATCTGATCTCAAGCTTTGATTGTATGTCCTAATTGATTTTAAACTTCTTACATATATTCTTTAAATAATATAAGTGTTTTAGATTTATGTAGTAAGATATATATATATAACTCGAGTAATAATCAATAAAGGTTATGAAATAAACCTTTCCTCGATGTAATCTTACTCTAAAGGGTCCACACAAATCAATGTGAATAACATCCAATGAGGTTGTTGCTCTTGTTGTCTCTTTGCAAAAAACTTTTGTAATAATTTTTCCTTCTACACATGCTTCGCACTTGATAAAAGTATTTTCCTCAAACTTTGACAGTAAGTCAAAGATGGATAATTTTTTTAACTTTCATAGACTTATATGTTGTAGGTGTTCATGTTATATATTCACATCAATATTAAAGATACAATCAATATAAGTAGCAGGTGGTAGACGCCTACACCTTTAAGTATACGTGATTCTCCTCTTCCATGTTTGAAATTTAGACTATTAAAATTTTTTAGTTTTGTCAATTCAGATACACATATTCTTGAATTCATTTTTATGTGTTTGGTAAAATTAACAATTAGATGGTCTAATAGGAAAATATTTACTAAGCAATAAGCAATAAATAGTAAATATTTAACTAACAGAATGCATAATATCGAACTACTAAATTAAAAATAACTCATGGTACTTAAAACCAATTTTATACAAGTTTTAAGCCTCATTTAATAACTTGATTATAGAATCAAACTTGGAATAAATCTATAATCTTTTTCAAAAATTTATACCATACATAATTTTCCCAAAC
This sequence comes from Brasenia schreberi, assembly GCA_036023115.1. Lineage (NCBI taxonomy): Eukaryota > Viridiplantae > Streptophyta > Magnoliopsida > Nymphaeales > Cabombaceae > Brasenia > Brasenia schreberi. Next base: position 13,495,645 of record JAYKKT010000062.1, read on the forward strand.
AACAAGGGTAAACCAGTAATTTTATCTATCTATCCGATTTTGTAATTTTCTAAAAAGAGAAAGACAAAATAGTAAACTTGTTATCTGATTTTTCTTTAAAATTTGTCACTAATCGAGGATAAATTCATAATTTTGCTTCTCAGTCCGAATTTATAAATTTTCATAAAGACAAGAACAACCTTGTCTTTTAACATAAAGGCAAAACTATTAACCATTTATCAAATAAGGGTAAGAAAGTAATTCAATATCTAGGTACTTGATAATTTTTATAAACGGCTAGAGGGCAACATAGTCTTTTCACCTGTTTAAGGGTACAACTATATTCCTACTAAAAAATATCTTGATATTTTTGTAATTTGATCTTATAGCAAATTTTAGTTTTTAAAACCAAAAAAAGGTGAAACTTACTTTTTAGTCCATTTCCTTGGTTTGATGTAAACCGCTGACTGTTTTGCAAAACTGATTTCAAAAAATCACAAATGATGGTGTGCCAACTTTTCTTTCATATTTTTATGCGGATTTCCATTAACCACATTCCTTAGTGACTCTGTTTGCATTCACTGTCACAGACATAGATGAGTGCAATCCAAATAACCCGATCAAAAACAAGTGTTCCGTTACTGCTCGCTGCGATAACAGAAGTCCCGGTTACAAGTGTACGTGCCCTTTTGGAAGTATCGGTGATGGCATCGAAAATGGATCTCGTTGCAATGATATGGTTCCTCTAATAGGTGGTGTCGGAGGCATGGGCCCTCCTCTCCCTCTCACTTTGCTTGCTCCTATATATATATATATATATGCAATTAATGCATGTGCTTTTAAATTGACTACAATCGATTGCTTGGTGTAGGTTCGTTGGGAGGCCTTCTCCTTTTATTTGTATGTGGGTTGTGGGTTTATTGGACACTCAGGAAGAGGAAGCTGCTTAGATTGAAAGAGGAATACTTCAAGAAAAATGGAGGCCTATTGCTTCGTCACAAAATTTCATCATCATCATATGACAGGTCAGGGCACTCAAAAATTTTCTCAGCAGAAGAACTGCAGAATGCAACAAATAATTACCATGAAAATAATATACTTGGTAGTGGTGGATATGGTACAGTTTATAAAGGAATCCTCCAGGACGAAACCATAGTTGCGATAAAAAAGTCTAAAGTAATTGATCAAGCACAACTGGATCAATTCATCAATGAGGTTATAATTCTTTCACAAATAAATCACAGAAACGTGGTAAAGCTCTTGGGTTGCTGCTTGGAAACTGAAGTTCCTCTCTTGGTGTATGAATTCATAAGCTACGGTACACTCTATCAGCATGTCCATGAAAGAGAAAATCCTGCCTTGCGGATTTCATGGCCAAATCGTTTGCGAATAGCGAGAGAAACTGCTGAAGCGTTGGCTTATCTTCACTCTGCAGCTTCCATTCCCATATACCACCGTGATGTGAAGTCTACAAATATACTTCTGGATGCAAATTTAACTGCTAAAGTTTCAGATTTTGGGGCATCCCGTTTAGTTCCTTTTGATGAGATTCAGGTGGCCACAGTGGTTCAAGGAACGTTGGGTTACCTTGACCCTGAGTATCTACAAACAAGTGAATTAACAGAAAAGAGTGATGTTTACAGTTTCGGTGTTGTTCTGGTTGAGCTTTTGACAGGGGAAAAACCTGTTTCTGTTCAAAGGCCAAAAGAGAGTATTAATTTGGCGACTAATTTTCACCTCTCAATGAACAAAAATGAACTCAACAAAATGCTTGATAAAGATGTCTGTAGGGAAGGCACCATTCAAGTCTTACAAGCAGTTGCAGAGCTTGCGCAGAGATGCCTACAATGGAAAGGAGAGAATAGACCTACCATGAAGGAAGTTGCAAAAGAGCTTGCCTTGATTGATGGAAATGTTGTGGTTCAGCACCATACTTGGAAGGATAAAAAAGAAGAAAATGAGAATTTGTTGACAATCCATGAGGTGGGTTGTAGTTTTGAGCTTGATGAAAATGATAGTGAGACACAATATAGGTACCATCCACACCATTGCTAGATGATGCCTTATTTGTTTGTTCAGTGGTTTGACTTGTTTGTTTTATCCTGCAAAGTACATATCCCTTTCTTGGGGCTGCTAGTATGCGGGTGTGTGAAAAATAACATGAGACTTCTTGTTGAGGGACTTTGTGCGAGGCATTTGAATCTTTTAGTGAGAGTCTCTCAGGAGATTAAGATAAGGGTTTGTCGTCCTGGTCATGAGTTTCATCTGTAATAGTTTGGCTTGAGCAAACATTCGATGTGTTTTGCTTTCTATTTTATTCCAATTGTATATGCCTATACTTGCTCGTCGTTCTCTTTGTGTCAACTGCGGTTTATCATCTCCATTGACATCAATCAGGTTACTTTTGTTTCCGTTGGTTTGTTTCTGTTTTATTAATCTTAGGTGCCATAAAACTCCATTTTGGTGTTGAGAATCAATGGCTGCACTCTCAATCTTAATAGCTTCTATTGTTCATGGTGTAAATGTCTTTAGTAAGCTATTCATGTAGTATTTACTCAATGTCTTTCAAGCCTGACCGATCAAAGTATTTAAATTAATGAACAGTTGCTTTGTTTCAAAATTAATCCTAATGAATCAACAATTTGAAAATCTCAAAGGTGTATATAACTGTAAGTACACCATTCCTTCGTTTACACATTCCTAACTACATGGTCAATGTTACATGAAGATAAGCTTTCTTTGCATGAAAGACATGACAATTTGGTAAGAGAACACTTGATATTGTGAGTACTCGTAAGGGGTTCAACCAACCCCAGCGGGAATACATAGGGCAAAAGGAAACCAGATACAACAATATATCTATAATGCAGGATCACAAAAGCATGTCAAACTAGTGAAAACGTATTGTCAGCTTGCTGTGTCAAGCATGATAGCTATATTATGTGTATCCACATTCATTTCCATCAAGTTCATAACGATTTAAAGTTAATTGTAGTTGGGTTAATTAAGCTCACGTGCATTAATAATATTTAATTCATGTTTAGCCTCTCTAAATATTAAATTGATGCATCATAGACATATGTGAAGTTGTAAAGTGTAAAAAGTCACATGTGAGGGACTTGTACATGTAATGATCAAGAGAGTTTATATGAAAATAAAGTTTAGTCCCATATTGAAGAATAAGACAAAACACATTGGGTCGGGCTTGGGCTTGTATTTAGAAATTGTCTTTGGTCTTTGGTCTATTTTTTTGTATGAAAAACTTTTTATCTAATGGTCAAAAATATTTACGTGAGAATGGTTATAGGATGAAGAGGTGCGTCGTTTGGATCGGATTCGTGATCCGTGATCTATCGTGCCCCTCTCTCTCTCACTTTGTTTGTTTTACCAAGTATATATATATATACATGAGAGAGAGTCCACACACACTCAAGCATGCAAACTGTAAAATACTAATACACCTACAAAAAATATATAATATTTTTTAAATTTAAATATTAACCATCAATTCGAACAATCAAGTAATAGAGATCTTTAATGCTGTTTGAGCAAAAATTGATGTGTACATTTCTCTAGTCTCCTGACTCTTCAAAAAGTAATGCATACCCCTTTAGTGTACTACAAATGATTGCTTTGTGTAGGTTCGTTGGGAGGCCTTTTACTTTTATTTGTATGTGGGTTGTGGGTTTATTGGAAACTGAAGAAGAGGCTGCTCAAATTGAAAGAGGAATGCTTCAAGAAAAATGGAGGCCTATTGCTTCGTCAGAAAATTTCATCACATGACAGGACACTCAAAAATTTTCTCAGCAGAGGAACTTCAAAAGGCAACGAATAATTACATGAGAGTTATATCCTTGTCAATATGGCGTATGATAAAGTTTACAAAGGAGTCCTACATTATGAGACCATAGTTGTGATAAAAAAGTCCGAAGTAATTGATCAAGCTCAGCTATATCAATTCATCAATGAGGTTATGATTCGTACACAAATAAATCACAGAAACGTGGTAAAGTTGTTGGGCTGCTGCTTGGAAACATAAGTTCCTCTCTTGGTGTATGAATTCATAAGCAACGGTACAATCTATCAGCACATCTAAGAAAGAGAAAATCCTGCCTTATGGATTTCATGGTCAAATCGTTTGCAAATAGCAAGAGAATCTGCTGAAGCGTTGGCTTATCTTCACTCTGCAGCTTCTATTCCCATATACCACCGCGATGTCAAGTCTACAAAAATATTTTTGGATGAAAATTTAACTGATAAAGTTTCAGATTTTGGGGCTTTTCGTTTAGTTCCCTTTGATGAGGTTCAAGAAACATTGGGTTACCTTGCGTATCTACAAACAGGTGAATTAACAGACAAGAGTGATGTTTACAGTTTCGGTGCGGTATAAAACAACCAAATAGAAAGGACGACATAATAGTAAGAACAATCATGTTACATACATAAAGGATAACTTGATCAGTGTCTTCAAAAAATTCGAGAACACCAAAGAGTTGTTTGATTCTATAACAGTCAAATATGATACAACTCTCAAACTTCATGTTAAATTGCTACTATAGAAATATAATTCCTTCAAAATAAAAGAAAGTGATAACGTAGTAGAACATCTAAACCACATGTTGATAATGTCTAGAAACATAGATGTAGCAAAATCAGTCATCCCATAACTGATGTAGATATCAACAATACTGAACAATCTTCTCCCGTTATAGAACATGGTCACCACTGCCCTTAGACTAGGGCCAGAAATCAACATTTCTGAATTGCTTCTGAAACTAGCAATAGAGCAAGAACATATGAGTAAAAATAAGAAAGAAAAATTACTAGTAGTCTAGATCCAAACTCAATCAAACGAAAAATAAATCAAACAAAAAGTTTGACAAGAATAACAAAAAGGGCAGTCAATTTTTTTAGAAAACATAGAAAACTATTTATCGGGTCAAGTGTTTCAGGAGTGAAAAGATGAGACACTATAAAAGAAATTATCGCAATAGGAAAAGTAGAGGAAACAACTACAACATGCATAATTAGAGAAGTATGACATAATCTGCATGATATCAGAATGTATCTATATAGACCACCTCATGACTGGTTGGTGGATTGACTCTATAATTATCAGACATATCTCGAAGACCAAGGAAAGAGCAATGGATCTAAAAGAGTATAAACCAAGAGAACATCGGGTGTACATGAGAAATAATACTTTCTCTGATATTTTGGATATTGAGTCCTTTAGAATTTTTGTACAAGACACACCGACTGTACTGAATGATGTATTGATTATATCATTTATAAGGTGCAATCTGGTTTCGATTGTTGCCTTAGTAAAGAAAGGTTTTGAGGTCAGGTTTATTCTTAGCAAGGTGACTATGGAGAAACATGGGAGAATATTATTGTCCAGGGAATTTCATGTAGAATATGGACTGTCCAAATTTAATGATAATAAAAATAAAAATCCTTTTGCTTATATTAATTGTGCGTTTAATGTTGATGTGAATGTATGGCATAAACGCCTTGGGTATATAAGTCTCGAAAAGTTAATATAGAGAATCATGTCCTTAAAAGCAAAAGGTAATTGGGATTGACGAATCCAACACTATATATATATATCACTAAATATGTAGTGATTGGTTTCTACTCTTCTTTTACTTTTAAGATAATGATTATAATAAAGATATATTTTATATTTTTCTCAAATATCCAACTTTTAAAATGATACTCTCATCTCCCAAAATAAAAAAGAGGCATGAATATTCATCTTTTTAAATGATACTCACGTCTCCTAAAATAAAAGATAGGCATGTATGTACTATTTTTGTGTGTATATATATAAGATCACATTCCTTGACCAAATATAGCAAATAGAGTTCAACGAACTATATTAAACTTAAAGAAAGAAGAGGAAATGAGAAAGGACACTTGACACGTTAGTTAGCATGGTATGGATATGATTTCTCTGCGTGGCTTTGTCACATTAGTTCCTAGAAAACAGACATTTTTTAATTCAAGATATACGACTTGGCAAATGTGAACAAGGAGTTCGTAGTCCAAATTAACGTAAAAGTGATTACCTTTGAAAGTCTAGCTCCTCATCCAGTGAAAAGGATATTTATTTATTTGGCATTTGTTACACATTGAGTATAACAGTATAACTAGTTGTATCGTATCATTGTAAGTGTGTGGACTCCCGCCTTCACGAATCATACACACACACACATTAAAACTTTTTTGTGAAGAGTGCATTTTGTTCTTTAAAAAACTTGCAATAAAAGTATTTGGCATTTTTTTTATGTTTAAAATTGTAATTTGAAGAGGTGAGAAATAAATTGCTCATGTTCTTCTAACTTATTGTGATTAACAATTAAAGTTTGTTATCAGATTGATTCATAATAAAATATGCTTCCAACAAAAGATGGCATGACAGGCATCGCTCGGTTTATATTTAAAGAGTATTGCTTTCAAATGAACCCCACTTGGTATGACCTCTATGAACTAGCAGCCCCAAAAAATTAAGTATTTCGAAAAATGGCCATACCATCATGTTCCAACATTTTTTTGGAAGAATTATCACACCGTCATGTTTTGAGTGCCTGAGGACCATTTAAATTGGCTTTTGTATTACCCAAATCCAATCTAATATTGGTGATTTGAAACTTCATAAAATTCTTCATTTAAATTAGAAAAAGACGATGCAAGGTTTGGTTTCTAGGAATCAAGTGTATGACATATGGTTAAACTCTTCATAACAACAACTAAGCCTTTTTTCATACTAGACGTGGTCGGCTACATGAATTCTTTGTTTCCACATAGCCCTATCATGTGTTATGTTAACAGTTAACTCACAATAAGCTACATCATTCTTTATTGTTTCTTTCCAACACTTTTGTGGTCGTCCTCTACCTCTTTTAATACTTTCAAAATCTAGTTTTTCATATCATCTTAAAGGTTTTTTTATCTTTTTCCTGTATGTCCAAACCATCTTAAACGATATTCTCTCATTTTATCCTCTATTGGTTGGTTAAACTCTTCGTATAAAATAAAAAAAGGAATTGTTCTTTCAAGATCAGTGAGGACCTACTCATGTAAAAGTAACTACAACGCATCCATCTATCGCTTTCATTTGGTTTAAAGAAAATTTCTTCCAAAACTGAGTTCTTGATGAAGGTCCCCAGTCATTCGTTTGTTTGTGTGTGTGTGTGCGCGCGTGTGTGTGTGTGAGAGAGAGAGAGAGAGCTTGTGACTTTTATATAATGAATCACGTACACGTGATGAGGTGTATCATGTGCAAAACATGGTCTGATCTTATGATCTGTCAAGAAGTTCACACAAGGGGAACCAATTTTCAACAGCCAATTTAAAAGAGGAGAACGAGGAAGCTTCCTTCGCTTTTCCTTTCAGAACCGCCCCATCTGCCAAAAGATAGGGCTGATGGTCACTGCCTAAAACACTCCCTGTATGTCATATTGACCACCGTGTATGTATGGAATCCATTTGCATGGTCCACATATGCAGGCATGCTTTGGTCACGCATGCTCAGTCATCCACAGCTCCACATGCACCTAATATCAGGAAAACTATATTATATTGTATATAATGTGTGTGTGTGAAGCAAATTAATAATAACTAAATAGCTGGCGGCCGATCCTTCGTTAACGAGTCTCGCATGGTCATTGGGCTTTGACTCCATAAGTGTACCAGTCAAACACAAGCATCTTATTATATTCTCAATATTCTTTTATTATATTCCTTAGCTCCACAGGCCACTGAGAAACTTTATGCATCTTTTTGACGGATAGCAGAATTCAATTCGTCATTTTCTTCCAATGAATCAATTTCAAAGTTGAATTATTGGACGTCAGATTATATGTAATCAACCATTGGTCCCGCTACCCGACTTTTCGAGCACGGACGATAATACAAGAATTACATTTCAAGGCTTCATAGGTGAAATTTATTACAACTTATACCATTTTTGTGGCATTTTAAAAGCCTGTTTCTAAAAGTATAAGGAAGGTTAAATGTTTTCCTTATACTCTTTTTTGTTTTGCTGCAATGGGGAGGATGAAGACAAGTATGCATCCCCCCCGGTGTCGAACTCACGACCATCATCTCATGTCACTCCCCAAGTGAGTCAATTACATTCGGATACATATTCGGTCGAGTAAAACCTAGTCACCAAACTGATCACAGACCATAATCGCGCCACGTTCCCTGTGATGACGTCTCCACATTAGCGTATCCACGTATTTATGTACCGTCTCATTGTGCTCCTTTTTGTCACGGTGGGCCCAAGGAGCCAGAGCCCAGCGAAGACAGACCTGAACAACCCACGAGTCCCATCTTTGTGAGCACCGCCAAACCGCACCCATCCCATACACGTCATCATCTTACGTTTCCGTTTGTCCCCTCTCCACTGGTGAAGACCCCGAAACCATCAAAGGCCGGCAAGGACCGGACGAACGCCCACCGCGCCAATGAGAGAGCGCGCCGCGTGCCCCTTAATAATATAGAAAACACAAGCAAGGGCATTATCGGAATCCAAAATATACCCGCCAAGGACAAACCATGGTTAGTTTAGAAACACCTACGACCGGCACGAGCCCAAGTTGGCTTTAAACGTGTGGGGCCAAACAAGTACGCGGAGGGCTATCTTTTCCCCTGACGTCGGCCTGAAATTAACGTTACGACGCAGTTAAATTCACGCATCAAAACAGTAGCCAACACATACAATGTAACCCGAATTTTATTTCCCCCTCCCCCTTTTCTACAGCTCATATTTCTTTCTGTACTATATTACCCCTTTCACATATTCTGATTGTACAAAGAACATAAATTGCAATTAGAAAAGAAAAAGGGACACCACATTAAAACACGGTCAGAAGGCCGCCACCTCTCTCTCTCTCTCTCTCTCTCTCTCTCTCTCTCTCTCCACAACTTTTGAAGCTCTTACTTGAAGCATATACTGATAGTTGCTGATTCTTCTCTCCTCCAGGTACCCCTGCAAAGCAAGATCACAAAATTCCCTTCCAACAGATCGTTTCACCCAAATCTCCATGCATCAGGTGGAAGCTTCAGATAAATGCATCTCACAAATGGCGAAACTAATGCAACTGTATGCATTTACAGTGTGCTTTTAACCATGGGATTTGGGGACTTGTATTAAACAGGAAGTAAGAGATTCCCTTCTTCCTATCAGAGAGAGAGAGTAGCACAAGGCACATGAAACGTGAAGATTATTCTCTTTTGCTACCATGGTGCAGCTTTGAATTAGAATCGACCATGCTAGCCTTTATTCCAGACTTACAACCAGCCATATGATATGTTTTCCCACTTAAAGGGCTCGACTGTTCCCAATTGGGGGCGGCCCCTGCAGAGAATGCAAACACACACACAGACTGCAGCAATGGCAAGCATAGCATGGAGATACGGCCGGTGGAGCAACCCCCTTCCACCGGGCAATCTTCCTGGTCGCTTCATAGCAGCAATCGAGCAGCGAGTGCAGGATTTCTGAGGCAATTTCTGCCTGTCAGAGTCTGGTGCAATCCATGATTCCTCCATAGGTGATGTCTCGGATACCGTGACAGAAATCTGCCCATTTGCCTTGTCCAGGAGTTTCTTCTGAACGAGCTTGATGTAAGAATGGTGCTTCTTCATGAGAGCGTACCCATGAGGAGAAAAGCCACTCGCATCTGAAGATGATGTCCATGCATTCAAGCCCACCTACCCAACAGGATAAGAAAAGTAAAACACTGTGCCTCGAGTAAAACAAGTTAAACCCATATTAGAGATCACACGAAAGATGCAAAAGATCTTTCAAAATTGACCCGCTTACTTCCTGAGGATCGTTAGTTAGTGCATCAACCATCTCATCGGAGCCTCGAGCACATGCTGCAAGATGCAAGGGAGTGATCCCACCAGGGCCTGCTGAATTTGGTGCGAAAAGGTAGCCAGTGGCTTGGGACGGACAATAATGTAGGAGCAAATTCACCATTTTGAGGCACCTCCTGTTTATAGCCCTACCGAGTAGCTGAATTTCAGACAATGTTCCCTTCAGTTCCTCAATGGCTCCTGTATTATCAAGACTTTTCTCCATTAGAGTATCAAGGAGCATTTTAACTAGTGCAGTCCAGTCCCTCTCAACAGCGAAAACCAAGAGATGTCTTAACCGGTAAGAGGAGAACTCCACAACCCCTGAAGCAGATTGGTTGCTTCGTCTCTGCAACAACCATCCGAGCTCATTCAGAAAGTGAAGAATGCCCTCCTTATGGCTCAGAAATCCACCATCATGAACTTGTCCATCTGAGATCATACAAGATCCCCATGTACCTTGCTGCAACTCTGGTTCAAGACTTCTTAGTTCCTCGCATATCTTGGAATCAGCAATTATTACAGGGAAACTGTTGCCTTTGAATCCATTTTCCACCTGTGATTCAAACATTGGTGCATGCATGCAAACACAAGGGATCAAACAGAAGGCGAAATAGAGTCAAAACACAATCGCTTTGCTTCTCTATAAAGAAACACTCAAGACTGAAACTTACCTCTATAAAGCACCGGCCCATTAACATTGATGAAGCACCAGGAAAATTAAAACTCATGCAACTAAACTCATCATCAGTGCCAAGGGGGGAACAATCTTCAGGAACTCCCATGGATGTGTATCCTCCCATATGTGTGCAGTGAATTCTACGAAAGACAAAGCCCTTTGAGCATTCAAGATAAAAAGATCTGTTTTTTAACATTAAAGCTAAAGAGTGCACTTACCTGGTGCCAGCAACTCTTAGATTTCGACCTGTCAATGCAATGGAGGTCTCCTGGCCACTAATTATTGCCAGTGGAGATGCGTAGAATAGTTCAGGAGCATTCCACACTCTCCAAGACTTGCAGACCCTGATTTTTCCTGAGGATGAACGTGAAAAGAAAATGTAACAAGACATACACATTCCTGTAACTTCAGTATATTTTTTTAAATCTTCACCAACCATCATTGTGGGATGCTAGCTGCCTATCAGTGTGAACCAGAAAACGACTGCTTCTCCAAAAGTCTGAAGCATTCCTCGAAAGCAGATCATTGACACGCTGCTGCAGATCTTCATGAAACTGTAAAAAAACAGGCAACCCTAGATAAACAATTGAAATCCAAAATGAAGTAAGAGAGTTAATGAATGCTAAGAAAATGTTTGGTTGATAGTCAAGACGATAAAGCATACCTTATCCCACGCAAGGCAAGGCATGGATACGTAAATAGTGAGAACCACACAACCCGGCCTAATATAACTCTCCATTTCGGTTGGACAGTTCGAAAGCCAATCCAGAATCTGAAACCAATGACAGGATACTGGTTCTCAACATGCACAAAGACATTGAATTTGCTATTAGTTGTTCCCAGTGAACTTACCTGCGGTCGAAGCGAATTAGGGAAATTACTAGGGTGCTTATCAAACAGTTTGAAGCTTATTCGCCCTGTTCGATCCTGTAATAAGTGAATAATACATCTATCATGCTTCTAAGAAAGTACCAACACCATTTGAAAGGGAACCGTGCACAAAACAGCACTTGTTAATAGAATTGACAAGCCTACCTGTGATTCGGTTGAGCTCGATGGTGAATGATCAGAACCAGATGAAGAAGTGTACCCTGCCTGCCTGACCAGTGAACTTGAGTCCTGGCCCCTATGAGCTGAAATTGGGACATCTCCATTTTCAGCTTTCCCATTTACAAACTTCAAGAGACTAAGAGGCGATCTCCATCTATTTATGTTACCCGCCTCTTCTGTTGAGCTATTATCTCCAAAGTTCAATGCCCTGTCCTGCTTTGTTGTTTCCTTAGAAGAGTGCAAAGGAAATAAAGTTTGAACTATGGGAGAAGATGAAGGGGACCTCTCTTCAATAGGGTTACTGCTATCAGATGAGAAATACCTTCTACTTGAACCCAACTTCGAAGGGCTGTCATCTTCTGGGGAGGAAATAAAAAGCTGCAAAGGCACACTAGGTCGAGAAGGTCGAACAGGCCGTTCTGGAACAACAGGAGAAAGAAATGACTTGCTTGTTTCTAACCCAGCTGACGCATCCAGCAAACCAGAATTGTTGTGTAATTCAGGGTTGATAACCTGATCCTGAAAGTTTAGCCTCACAGACGGAGATATTTGCTGATCTTTATCCCCACCACCATTAGCATTAGTGCCATTTGATGATGAAATTTTTGACCCTCGAGAGGATGATACTAAAGCAGAGGAAAGGATCGCTAGAAGGTCAGGGGACGCAGCAGATTGGCCTCCATTAGCCTTTGATTCACGCTCAGAAGACTGTGGCAACTGTTCAACATTCAGATCCAAGCTTTCTGGTAGCGGACCCCTGCCACCTACGCTGCCAGAAGGTGGCGAGGAATTTATTTTACTAAGAATCTGAAGGAGATTGTCTTTGTCGGGCAGAGAGGCGCCATTGCTAGTTTTATCAGCACTGTTTCCTGGTTTAAGAAGGTATAGCGTCAAACAACGTAATACCACAGTTAAATCTACAAAACAAACGTGAAGAGATTATTCAGAGCACAAGTATTCGTCCTTCCGGTTAAAAGGTTTTCAAAATCATGCAGAAATTCATAGACATATGGAACGAGCATACAACGTAGGAGGATAGGAAGGTTCAGTTAATCTGTTTATACCCTGTAGCCGCGCAAAAAGTGCCAGTACATTAAGAAGGTCTAAGTTCCCACCGGAAGCATTATCCATCCCTGCCGAGAGCAGACGGGAGGAGACATCTTCTGGTTGGGTCTTTCTTCTACGTCTATTATGTCCTGCCAACCTACGTCTACAGCTCCTCTTCCCCTCATCAAACTCCGGAAGCGGATGAAATCTGCACGCAAACATATGACGTCGCTATGATCGACCCCAGCAACCAAGGAATCATACTTAACAAACGACATTTGCAACAATTTACCTGCTACACTGTTGGCAGAATCTCTGCATCTGCTTCCCAACCAACGCTTTGGTGGTTTTACTATGAACCTCACATACCTTGTGCCGCCGATGATAATCTTTAGCATTTGATAGATCTGATTTACAATCATCCACCTGACACATAGGGTAGCTGCTGCTGGGTGAACCAGAACGAACTCGTTTGCTAGCCCTTCCACCCGAATCATCCGCAGCGCCAGAATACATCTCCCCGCCAAGCTTGAGTGTGAGATCCTCCGGCCCGTCATCATCCGAATTCTTTGTCAGCGCCATCACCTTAAGATTCTCATTTCCTCTCTCCTTTTCGACCAATTCCTCAGCAGCTATCGGCCGATACTCTTCGTTGCCCGCAGGCTTTGCAACGAAATTGACGCTGTCCCAACCCCAGGCTCTGGGGTTCCAACTAGTCGCGGATCCCGGGTACCCAGAAAAGTTTAAAGGTAGATTTTGCGATTGGTGACAACCAGTATTAGCCCAGGGCAAGTTGCGCTTCCTCGCCATTGAAGCCGGATCACAGAACCGAGTTGGAATTGCCTGCTGGATGAACAGAGGGCCAGCGACTTGCGGACCCACCTCCCTTTCCATTTCCGTATTACAAGCAAAACCTAATTCACTCAATCACTGCAAACAAATACGTGGAAAATACCGGAAGAGGAGAATGCATCAAACTCCAAATTTGGCAAGTGAAGGTTTTATCAATCAATCTAAAGCAAACCGTAAGACTAAAATTTATAGGTTCATAAATAAACAAATGTCGAAACACAAAACAGATTTTCCAAACTCTGTTCAGGAGGGAAGAATAAGCAGTACAGATCTCGAAACAGAAAAAATATGCCCAATTTCAATTGACGGATGAGGGAAAAGGCAGGGCAGGACGATCAAGAAAGAGACATAATTTGCTAAGAAGACGTCATTCCGTTACCATTTCCGGGTTACGTAAAGAAAAAACTCAAAGAAGTTGAGAGACGATGCAAAAGTTCTTACAGCCACACCTCATATATATGATCTTTCATCCATATCTCGAAGACCATGCTCAAAAGATTAAGAAAAAAAATCATGTCTTTTCGTTTCCCTTCCACAAAGATTAGCGATTCCGACAACAAAGACGCAAAAGAGATGAACGAGAAGAGCGCAAAGATCTGAAGAATGACGTACCTTCCCGACAGCCGTAGCCAATCGCAAACTGAATCTCGCTACTTCTCCAATACCCTCCACAGGAAAAGAAACTAATCTCAATTTACACAAATCCGAGCTCGGCCCGATCACATCCCATTCAGGCTCTAAAACACAAAGGCAGACAACAAAGCACGAGCTAAGCCAACCAGGATCCCGTCGCCGAACCCCTCGCCCGAAACAGCAACATCACTCCTCCTCCCTCAACCATCAAACCACCCCCTTGCCTCCAAAATCCGAATCTTCCACTGAAAACGCCACTGAAACCAAGAGAAACAAATGCTAGAACTCAAAGAGAAGACGGAACCGGAAAGATGCCAAACTTACGAGCAAGCCACCAGCAGAAACCCCACCGGAATCCATAAATCCGGCACCTTCTGAGAGGTAAGATCGATGGAACAACAGGCAAGAGACAGAGAGGAGGAACGCGAATAAGAGGGAGAGCGAACGTCGGAAACAGCGGGCTTTGTTCTTTCTTCTTTTCTCTCGCCAGCACTCAAGGAATCATCTCCACCACTCTCAATAATGCATCTCTTCCGACCCAAAAGCCAAACCAATTTCAAACCCACCCTCTCTCTTTCTCTCTGCTGGATGAAGTCCGGTTAACACACTAACCGAGGGTGGGTTGAGATCTGGTAAAGCAACGAAGTCGTGTTCTGTTTGTTTAACCACGATGCTTCAAGATGATTTTTCTTACTCTGATATAAACGTATTTATTTATACGGATAAGACTGCATTCGTATTTTGCTTATGTAGACGTCCAAGGCTCGCTTCTTTGTCTTGAGAAAAGTACCTTTGTGCCCTATTGGTAGACTCGACTGAATCAGTAAATCGGAAGCCCGATCCGTTTCAAAAAAACGTTTTGGATCCGGACATCTCTTTTCGATTCCATGAGAGGTGACTCGGATATTCAGGCTTCAAAATAGCAAAGAATTGGTCAGTTGTAGGCAGTTTGGGAGCGGTAGGAGGGAAATGTTTTCTCAAGCAGCATTGTCAGACGGCATTTCTTCTGCGAAAACAACTTATTTTCCATCCTAAATGGATGGTCGATGGTGCCACGCAGCTGGGCAAGGCACCGTTCCTATGCATTTAGCTCTGTTTCATGTAAAAGAACGGTACTTCCCCACCACCGTTTTCCTAGGAAACAAACACCAAGTTCGATCCGTTCGGATAACGACGTATCGGGTCTTTCTCAAATAGATCAGTGGTAGTTTGGTCATTTAGTCGTTGATAAGTAGCTCCGGTCGCGGGATAGGTGGGACCAGCGGTTATATGAGACGTACGATCGAGCGATCCCCGAGATCTCAGCCGTTTGAAACGAGAGCCAGCCCAGGCAGGGCCGTACTTCAAGAAAAGGCCAGTTGACTAGGGTTAAATGTTAACCATGATTAAGAGTCGTTCGCATTCCCCCGTTACCGTGTGCGCAGATGAAGGCGAACGGTTTGGATGCTTCCACGCGTCCCGGGTAGAGCGGATCGAGCGCTGGCGTCGTACAAAGAGCGGGGAGAGGGAGAGTACGTTGCAGCAGACAGAGTGAGTCGTCCGCTTGTCCTTTTCCCTCTCGGTGGGCCCGCAAACCCAGCTCATTGTTCGTGCAATGGCCTCGCATGAAATTACGGAAACACCCTTCACTGGGGGGTTTCACTTTTAACCGGAGGCAGAAGGAGACGGGAAACGCCGTTTTTATCCCCTAAATATCGGGAAGAAGCTCTTAAGAGTTATTTATCGCGTCGAAATATCAGGAACTTTGTTTTTAAGATTTGTATGGCTTTCCCCTTTTTGTTTTTCTTATTACAAAGCCTAACACACACACACTCACATATCGACTTCGCTTGTTCGGTTTTCCTTGAACCAGGAACCGGTTTCAGTTTGGAAACGTTAGTTCAAGTTTTAGTTCCGATTTGAAGCTTGAACCCTTTTGAACCGAAAACAAGAAACCATTGGAAAAAAAAAATTAAATTAAGAATTATGTGAAACTAACTGTTTGAAACCATCAACTTCCTTCGAGCCCAGTTCCATTTTCATGGAACCGAAACCAAACCCGGTGGTCCCCCATTTCGGGTTCGGTTTCAGCAGTTCAAGTTCTGGTTCTAGTCAGTTCCTGACCCAGTTTGGTTCCCATTGAAACCACGGGGCCCGTTTGGAACGCCCATTTCAATTGACAGGGTGGTATATAAAGCTTTCTTTAAGTCCGTCTTCTATGTTTCTGATAAGTTCTTTTGTATTTCTTTTAGTTATTTAATTAGGAATTTGTGAACCATGGAGGTAGGCCTTCCATAGTTTTTGGTTCCAAAACATGGTTTCTCTTTTGGTTCAGTTCCATGATAGGTGGTTCAGGTCCGATTCAACTCGCTGGGCTAGGTCGAAACGAGCCACCTCTACAAGGAGCTCTAACCTCCGCTGCTAGAGAGTGAGTCAATGGTTCAAATCACATTACATACAATATGATCGCTTTAACTAAGAGATCAACCTGAATTAAGACTCGAGAATATAATTGCATATGAGATCTGCATCTCTAACATAAAATTGCTTTAACTAAGAGATTTCTTTCTCATGTTGTTTGCTCATGTGAGCCAGCCAAGTTGATCATGAGCTTCTTATTAAACTAATAGACTTAAGTTTTTTATGATTCTTTAAAAATTAAGTTCAAACTTGTTTAAGTTTAAAAAAGAGATTGTTAATGCATTCTTTATTCTAAAAGTAGAATCATTGACCCATTGAAAGCATACACTCATCGAACTAATTCTATAATTGTATCTACATGTAAGTATTGTAAATATTGTAGCACCTATATTATTCAGCCTGTACAAACTACAAGCTTGGATGAGCTTGACCTTGATCCCGCTGGTATTGCTCAACTATATCAGCTTAGCCACACCTAGTCTTATGGGGCTCGAAGGCTTGTCGCACCGAGTTTGAGGAACCAAATGACTGGATTAAGAACTTTTAAACCCTTGAAAGAATAAAATGGCTTATCTTTTGTCTTATCCTTCGTCAAGATGAAAAAAAGAAGAGAAAACCACTGAACAATTTTTAAAAGAAATAAATATGTGCTGGCAGTGGTTGTATTTTGACAATCCAACAAACTGTCCTCCGGGCACTTCAAGCTGGACTGTGAATATGATGTCACACAAACTGGTCATCCTTACCTTATTTTTTTAATGGAATGGAATGCTTAATAAAATTCTTTTATTATCATATTAGAATTCCAACGAATATTAATTAATTCTTTCGTATCGAATCAATGGAACAAACTTCTAACACTTGTTTTACCTTTGAAAGGTCAATAGTTATATCGCGAAAACTTGATGTTTTCCCACTTTTAATTGTTATATGGTAGCATGGTCATGAAAGTGTTGGAAGGAAAAAATAGAACATGATCTTATTGTTTTCGACCTAGATGCTATTGTAGTGTGAGAATTAAGAGCAATATCAACTAGGAACCCATGTAGCAGACCATGTCACACTTAGAGTGGGAGAAGGTTTGGTTTTGGTTATCTTATGATATTAACAAAAAAAGCAGGATCTGATCCAAAGAAACACTCGTAGGTTCGTGTTGATTCATAGCTCGTGCTCTAACAAGGAGATGACACGAAATACCATTGATGCCGATATGGTGTTTCGGATCACATGTGCTTACTTGCATTTATGTATAAACTCCAATGTAAATGTGACAAAGTACCTTCAATTATCTCGCACATTTTGGATCGGGTCGACTCACATGCTTGTCCAACTTAAATGTCAATTACTGGCAACAGTTGTAGTTGAAAGTTGAAACTCACTGATCACCTCTGATTGCAAATCCTGCTTTCCTCATCGAGGGTCTTTTGGACATGCAGGAGATGCAAACAACAGGCCCACATTTTTTGTGGTACTACCTAATGCTGATCCAAAAGCTTGATCTGACTATGCTACCCAACAATGGCAAACCGATTGGACCCACTGGATCTGTCTAGATCCAGAGTGGTAGGCCATAAACTTTATTTTGGTTTGACGGTCCGGTTGGGTAACCCTTTTAATTCCGGCAACACGCCAGAAATGCCAAACTTGTTTCACACTACTGGTTCTGTGGTGCCAATTTTGGACTGGACACGAACCCGAGCAGAAATTTCAGTGTCTGGGTCAGCCCAAAGCAACCCAATTCAAATCCAGAACAATCGTACATATATAATGCACGTTATACATATCATACAAGCTTATACTATAAGTATGCATACAGATACATGGATAGAAATGTACACATATATGTACTTACATGCATGCATGCACAGACACGTGTGTGTATGGGTTCAACCTGGGCCTGACGTGAACCCAATCCAGTTGGATCTGGCTTTTTGAAAAATTACCAGAAGGGAAAAATGACTCACATCAACCCACTATAGGCCAAAAGTTGAGGTGACCCGACCCAAAGTGGCCCAGTCCGCTGGCCCCAATTTACCACCCCTAATCAGGAAACAACCCGAAGTTGGTCCAAAACTAGTTTCAGGTTGCTATTCTTTTTGTCCCAAAATAGAGTAATATTTATGAATATTTCATCTTCTTCTTCGGGATTATTGGTCTAAGACATATCTTAGTCATATAAGCGTAAAACTCCGCGGATAATCATGTTTGCTACTAACCATAATGCTGTGCCTAATCGAGCTGTTAACTTTCTAATTGAGTATTACTCTAAAAATGCTCATTAGCAAATAAATTTGGTCTGACTTTATGAGTCCCATCATAACCAGTTTGTCATTTAGAGTATTTAAATTCTAAAAACTTGCATCTATCTCTTTCTTATGTCAATAAGGAGTATTAAATTCTCTACAATGAGAAAAATATATGCTAATATTGCCTAAGAGGAAGGGTCAAAGCTTAATTCAAGAAATAGGCAAAGGAATACAAGAGAACTAATTGTTAATGAAAATTTAAAATGTTAGTTAATGTCACGTCAAAGAAAAGGACTGCAAGGCTGCCTTGCGGAAAAAAAGTCATTTCCTATCATATAAAAATGCAAAACAAGTCATTCCTTTTCTTTACCAATATGAAATGAGAAACATGTCTAATATCATTTCGATCAAAATCAGAGTGTCATATAGGTAAAAAGTTAGATTTTTCATGTATCTATGCATGTGAAAATTGTGACATTCCTTATCTTATATGAAGTTGGTGAGAAAGGAGCGACTAAATGAAACTACTAAACAATTTTAAAGAGGTAGAGGTCTCAAGTGCCAAAAAATTATTTTATTTAATTTTTACAGTTAAATACTAATATGACTCCAGTACAACTAAAATTTCATGCAGTTGACCTTAGTTACAGTGAGAAAGGCTTGGTTTTGCACTAAGAGCATTAGCTCAACGCAGGGCACTCTAACACTGTTGTTGTTGATGGAGAGTTGCATTTGCAGATGATGCATGTGTGGGTGTTAGGTTTCAGCCTCCTCTTGTAACAAAAGAGAAAAAGGTTTGGTTTTGCACCATGAGTGTCATATCAATGACAGTGTGCTCTAGCACCATTGCTGCTGGTAGGGAGTTCAAATTCCAAAAGGTGCATGTGTGAGTGTGAGTGTGAGTGTGGGTGTGAGGCTGCCCTCCTCTGGTAACAGGAGGGGAAAAAGCTTGGTTTTGTTGTCTCTATGTTTATCTAAAAGCTTTCCATGAAGCTAGTGTTAAGATTTTTATGAGGGTCCTAGAAGTTGACAAGCTACTTATCACCATCCCCATCTTAGCCTGCATCATCTTTGTCCTCATATAGGAATATATACAGGTCCTTGTATTTTTATTTCATTAATAGTATATATGCTATGCACGATATGTATTTAAGTTTTCAAGGTTTCAACCCTAGAGACTAACATACTCGATATCAATAAAAGAGAGGGTGGTTGCCATGAACTGCACAAGAGGCTGATCGGCAGCCAATATATGTTCTCCTCCAATGTTGTGTTTGGTTTGACTGCCAAACAAAAACAAACCATCCAAATCAAACAAACTTTAAGACTAAACTCAAACAATTCAAATCAAACAAGCTTTAAGACTAAGCTCAAACCATCCAAATCAATCAAATACTAAGACCCTTAAATAACTTAAATCTCAAACGTGATTCTATGATTCTAAGGATAAGAGAATCTACTAAGATGATTAAAAAAGTTTTTAAATATATATGAAAATTTATAATAACTTAATATTTTTCAAGAATCCTTTCAATATAAAATGTTTGTCTCAAAAGTATCCAAGTATTGAAACCCTTCATTTTAACACAAGTCTTCCTTCATGACAAGAGGCCCTACCTCCCCATTTAGTTTAACCCAAGGCACTCCTGAGGAAACCTTACAGTCTGGATAAGCCAGCCCGGGTGCAACGGTTCGTCGAGCTTGCCGAACTCTTGCGTTCTAGACATGCCTCATTAGGATCAAGATCCCTTTTGATGTCGTGTTAATCGGTGTAAGCGAGCTTGCTTAAAACCAAGCCAAGTTTTGATGGCTACAATCATCGAAATGGATTTTATATTCTCAAGGTTTGGTTTGATGTTAATCATCGAAGGAACTGTTTCCCGGCAATATTCGACTCTTCTCCGCGGATTTCTCAACCATCAAAGGTCCATTTGGACTAAGGTTTGCCACTACTACCACCAACAACCACCGTGCCCAACACCATGAATTCATGCCAACACTTACTCTTGATTTTATATTCAAAAATACTTTCATTTGGCAAGTTGGAGGTAGGCATATCTTTACCAGGTACACACAAACCAGGTATAGAACTCGAGATCTTCCACTTTAAGGTCCTTATGAATCAACCCCTTAGCCTGGACAGCAGTGCCTTCCTCTACTAAAATAAATTCAGATTGCAAAAGAAGATACACTTATGATTTCAGTAATTAGATTATAACTTGTTTCTACATCTTAACCAATATACTGCATTTTTAGTTGTCTAGTCCACTCATGGTATTTACCAAAATACATCTCTCTCTCTCTCTCTCTCTCTCTCTCTCTCTCTCTCTCTCTCTCTCTCTCTCTCTCTCTCTCTCTCTCTCTCTCTCTGTGTGTGTGTGTGTGTGTGTGTGTGTGTGTGTGTGTGTGTGACACAAATTGGACGCATGGAATGACAAATTCACAATGAACTGGCCCCCAATATGATCCAATTCAAACAGAATTGGGTTGTGATCGTTAATGAGTATGACGTTCTTCTTTCAACATCATATGCCTTGTAACTGATTCAGAAAGCCCAGTGTGGCCCAGATTCATCCCATTCAGATAAGTTTGTAAACCCAGTCTGGCCCAGACTTATCCCTCCAATAAGTTAGTAATTAATACTTTACCCATGTCTTTCTAGATTGTGTCTTGTTAGTCACCTGACAGAATGACCTGGCTAGGGGTTTTGGCTCAAAAGCCTTTGAGTTCAAGGCAGTTAAGGGTTCGATACCCAGGCTGCGTCTTGGTATGCCTTCTTGGTCTGCTTGAAGCAGCATAGTAATCTCAAAAGAAAATGATGCTACTTAACTAATTAAACCCTAGTGCAATGTTTATTAGTCTCGGTCGGTCGTCTTCTAAGTCGAGTTTTGATTCACAAACTGATTGTTTCGCCGGTAAAATCACATTGGAGATTCTATCATGCCGTATTTGAGGATGACTCCTTGGTGGGTTTTATGTGCCTAACGGAGGCTATTTCGGCTCGCCTTGCAGCTGGCTATGAGCTCATATAAATCCTGAGCTAAATGGGCCTGACATGAGCTTCAAGTTAGTATCTTAATTGAAGATGTTCTATAACAATTACAAGTAAAGAGATACATTCATTGATAAGAAAATTGTGAGCTTGATTGGATTGATGATCAAATAGAATCCTGCATCACAAATGTGAATGATAATTAAGGAGGAGAATTGTTAGTTCAGTTCTCCACGTAAAAACAGAACTGATCACATTCTATTGGGTCTGACTCATAATGATCATCTATCAAACAATAACTCTGGTTATCAAATGATTAAACAATCAGGATCCATTTGGGTGTCACTCATAAGGATCAACTATCAAACAATAACTCTGGTTATCAAATGATTAAACAATCAGGATTCTGAATCGTGAACCCAAGAAAATCCCTAATCGTGAAATCGCAAATTTATAACGTGGTTTGTAATTTCATCGTCAAAGAGAACGGAGTCGATAGTAAAGTACCTCCGGATTCTGATTGGAGGCATCATCGCAACTGCTTCTTCGAAAGCTTCGGTGGTGGTTCCTACCGGCCTCCGCGTTGTCGTCTGATACCTTTCCCTTCTTCTTGTTGTACCACCTTTCTCTTCCCTTACCTCTCTGTGATTCAACAATTGTGGCAGCCATGTTCGTCAAGGTGCTCTCTCTTTCCCTCTTTTTGTTTCCTTAGGGTTTCTGGTAGTGTGTTGATAAGAATTTTTGTTGTTGTGCTTCTTCCCAATTATCGTTAGTTTGTTGTCTTGTTGTATCTTATCAGATGTATGATTCTCAAATTTGTTACTGAATCTAGAGATTGTTGCAATGTTAACCCCTGGTGGATCATCATCTGCATCATAGAAATCGCCATCGTAGAGGAAGTTTCTGGGATTTCTGTGTGATTGATTAATCTCCAGTTTTCTCTTGGTCGATCGGAGTATTTCGAAATTGCAGACCTTGATATGGTACATGGCCTCTAAGCTGGAGACCGTATACGTTGGGCGTGAATTATCGACATGTACATTGACTTTTTTCCATCCATTAATGTTACATTGGGTTGTGGCTATTTTCCAAAAGTTCTTTGAATCTAGTGAAGGTCAAGGGGCTTTTGCTAGTAATATTGAGTGAACGAAACAGATTTTAGCGAATTTTCTATTCCTGCTGAGCACAAAATGGATTGCTGAGTCTTTTATTTTTAACATGACGAGTATATAGTTCAAAAGTTAACGGTCAGTACTCGAATAGATATCAAACGAGGGATCTTTCAATCCATCCCTTTGCCATACAAAGATACCCAAGTATTTTCATTTAAATTTGTGAAGTATCTAAGATTTTCAAATTCATTTACTTGGTTCATATCGCAGAGAACTTGTATGGCTAGCATTGTAGACATTGTGTTGCCTTCTGCATAGGTTTCCTTTTAGAATATTAGTATAGCTGCTAGCATTTCAATTGGCATCAGAAACGAAATCATCGTACCTCTTGTATTCAGTGGCAAAGAAGGCTAACGCATGCCCCACAACTCTCATTAGGCTTAATTCATTAGCTCTCTACTAGTCCCTTATGTATTATCAGAAGTCTTTATCTAACCAAATATTCTAAATAATTGGTCAGCATTCATTAGTACCATGATAAACTGTGTGTCCAGTTTTCCATTCACTGCAGATCCCTGCAATATTGGCCCTTTGACTGATAGATGTTTTCATTCCAGCTGTGTGGATGGAGCAGATAGTTGCCTTCAGTCAATTATTTCAGCCATATTGGTTAGGGATTGTGTAAACTTCATATCCTTTCACCTTCCACTGCCTTTGCTTCGTTTTGCTTGATACCAGAAGCCTAAGGGCTTCGTGGCATGAGATTGACTTGTATTCAGAAAAGATGCTGGGACCAGAAGTCCATTTTTAACACTTACATGCAACAGGAAGTACTTGCATGCAGAGAAAGCAGAGAAAATAGCTTATGATGATGGCTGAACTTGTAAAACTTATAAAGATGCATCTCACTTGTTCTGTAGACTTGTTGATATTGTTGGTAGCATCTTCCTTATAGTGCTTGTGATGTATGAGTTCCTTGCGGTACTTACAATGTATTAGTTGGTCTTTTTTCACATGTTTTTGTCTCTTCTGTTATCTTCTACCATAAATTTCCTTCATTGAGCCTTGATGTGCCTTGTAATGCTCCAATCCTGAGTTGTGAATGTTGTTGGATTTGCAACTGAATGTAGTGAGTAATGTTATGAAGCATCTATCTCAATGCTTTTATTGAATGACATTATCAAATTTCTGAACGAAAAGCATGTTCACCAAGTCCTTTCTTAGGGAAAAGATGCAGTTGTGATGCTCTCTTTAACAGACTGATCTCCTTGCCCATAGTCTTTGCTTTTCTGATTTTTTCTCAATGTCTTTAGCTAGTAGATAACGCATCTTGGTATTGCTTTGAACTCATGTACGATACAGTACTCATAGCTTTAAAATATAAGGTATCTTGTTTGAGGTTTTCCCCTTGAAAGGGAAAGGGTAGATTACTTTGAGCAACTCATCTTTTTCTATTTACTGAAGAAATAGCTTTTGGATCTGAGATTTTCCAATCATACCAAATCCATGCCTTGTATGACTTCACGTTTTCATATATTTTCTTTGGTAATTTTTTATGTTTGAATATGCATGCCTGTATGTCTCTTGGTTCCTGTATACTTTTGCTTGATTATATCTCTGTTGATTTCTCAGGTGCTAAGCTCTTTAGCATGTGTAAGGAAGTAAACGTGTTTTGAGTGCCAAGGTATTATTGAATTGATAACCATGCAAGATCCGAATCAGTTTCCTGCTGATGAAGCACGTATTACAAAAGTACAGAAGAAGAAAAAGAAAGCATTATTCCACTTAAACCCCAATTATCAGCCCCTAGGCCAAGTTCACTCACAACATAAAATGCCATTGCCACCATCAAAGTCCTCCAAGGTTTCAAAGAAATCGAAGAATGGGATTCCTGTGAACTCGCAGCATGCAGATGGATCCAACTCAGACTCTCTGCGAGATTCATCTCAATACGAATCAGAATACCGTGCATTGAGGAGGAGGTATTTGCTATTGGAAGAAGAGAGCTCCTCACTTGAGAAAAGTCTTGGTGAAATTGAGACTGATAATAAAAATCTGGAGGATGAGAAATTTGCTCTTCTTGATCAACTCGTTGTCTTGGAAGGTCTTATGGATCCTGCAGAGCTGCAGGCATCGGTCAGATAGTTATGTAAGGTTTGCTTGGCTATTCTCCGACTAACGCAGTGGTAGACTTCCTTGATTATTCACTGGTATCAAGATGTTATGAGGTTCCTTGCAGCCACAGTTAAAACAATTAGTTCCCCAAACAACAGTATAGTTATATCTATTGTTAGACGGTTCCTGCTGTCAAGTTTCTTAAACTTGTCATATCTTGTTCTTACGGAATTCCCTTTCTGCATTACAAATGTTGATATTGTTCCTCTTCAACCTTTGTACAACTTGTTCTTAGTATGTAACTGAAGTAATCTCCCTTCCGCTCATGCAAAGGACTGTTGATGCAATTCTGACATGCGTATCTGATGAATGATTGGGAACTTGATTTCGAATAGTTTGTTTATCCCAAAAATCTTGGTAATATATCTTGATATTGCGTTTGATTCTATCATCATGCTGTATGAAATTTTCCACTGCAGGTGGTTCAGAGTATGAATGCCTCTAGGATCAAGCGACCTTATGTGTGAGACAATTTGAACAGCGTATTTGTTTGGAGAAAACAATTGTAGTGGCCACTAAAAATTCGAAACTATTTCAACACAATGGTCCTATACTCTAGCTATTAGATGATGAAACCTGAAATGCCTTCAAGTAGCATTCTTAGCAAAAACAATAGAAAGTCTTCTAGGTGTAAAATTCTCCGAGTCTAAAAAGCCAAGTGAACCATGTATCAGATCCAAAATATGTATCCACCTTCGTGCATTTAGCCAACTACTTGGAAATAATGAAGTCCTTATTTATCGACTCCATTTGGACAATAATTTTCCAGGTAGAAACTCTACAAGCAAAGGCATTGTTTATTTCATCTCCTTCACCCATTGGCCCTTCGGAGAGAACTTTGCATACATACCTTCTTTTTATATATTGACCAATTTGGGAGGCACCTTTTTGTTTTATTGATTCACTTTTTTATGTTACTAAATGCAAGGTGTCCATGAAACCTGTATATAAGCTTATAGCTTCATTTGATGAGTGTATAGATAAAACTTGATCCTTCAATCCTATTCCTTTTGAGTATGTGCACTTGAGTGGATGAGTAAAAACCTCATCTTAGCTTTCACGTGACGGTAGACATGATCGGTTCGATTATTTAGAATTGAAACTAGTGGTTCTGCCTTAAGAGTTAAATACTTTTTCTGCAATTAGAGTGTTGGCTCAATGGTAGGAAGCTCATCACCATTTCAACTGGCAAGTATTTAGACTCCCATAGGGTGCGCCCTTATACTTACAGGAGGCACGTTGAAAAAAAAATCAACTTGATGCCCTCGGTTTCAGGTGATTCCCAAAGCAAAACCAGAAGCGGTGGTTTAGAACCACCGACCGGAACCGGCACACATAGGGTGGGGGTTGATGTGAATGCTAGGGAGTTTATGAAACCTATTGTTAGGAAAGAATGAAATACTTTGCAGTAGGTAGGTAGAATGTAGTGTCACTAAGAAAACAATGTGTGCGTATGCACAAAAAATAGGCATAAACGATGTGTTTGTGTGTATGTTTTGTTTTTGGGCTTCTGCCTCCCATTGTAACAAAAAAAAAGCTAGATAACCTACAATTAGTTATGATTATCAAAAAAAATCTAAAGAAACATTTAGGAAAAAAGATGAAGTAACCGAATTGATATCCAAGCTGATCCATGAATCATTTCCAGCGACCTGTACTTTTAGATAGTAACGATTTTCCAATTAGATGACATAATTGCTATTTATACACCTATTTATCATGGCTGAAGATGCTCTCATATCTTTTTTCTCGTCCTTTTCTCCTTTTCTCACTGGTTTTTTTCATCCTGACAATTCATACGCATATCATCGTTTTCTCCTTTTTTCTCAATAGCATTTCTTGATCTTTCTCTCTTTGACAACCTCTTTTAATGTCATTTATCTCTCTTAATCATTTAATTTTTTCGTAAATCTTGTCATCTTCAACTCTTCTTTTTCAAAACTTTTATCAATAATTTTTATCATTTTATCGATCTCTCTCCATCTTCTTCGGACTTCTTTCTCTATTATTCTTAATCTTTATCCCGATCTAAACATAAATCTCATGAAAAATCGATAGAAAATACAACTCTAAATCATCATTCACAATAAACATTTATGACAAGAAATTGACATCCGATGACAAAACGCACCTAAGGTGCATTTTACATCAAAGACAAACACAATCACAACACAACATCACTATTTGAGGAGCAACGCATCGTGAATGCATTTTTATTCTAAAAATAACACGACTAAACCAATTTTCTCTTCACAATCAATGATGAAACACACTTAAAGTGCATTATATTAAAATATGAACGTGTCTTATGTGCATCACTGTTTGAAGGGTGACGCATGGTGGAAACATCTCTTCTTTTTTTGGAAAAATGGCATCTGCATCTAGAGGATGGAGGAGAGAGAGAGAAGAATGAAAAAGAACAGTTTCGATTTTTTTTTAAAAAGTGTATATTTAGTAAAAAAAAGTTGACGAGTAATAACACTGTTAGACAATTATAGATCTGCCAAACTTTGCTTATCCCAATGTTCAAACAAATATGGGATATGAATCCCATGTCGACTTGTACCCCACAGAAAAGCCCAAAATATGGATTCAGCTGGATCGAATGATCCGATAGCATGTGATTGCTAAAGTCTCCATCACGGGCTTCATCAACATTAGTTTCTTCGTCCGATCTTCTCTATGACGTACTTCGTATTGTTGCAAGAGATTTTGTTAATAAGATTCACAATCCAAAAGAACGTTATTGGCTTATTTATACCAAACCCCAAGGTATTTAGATATTCAAATAAAAGGTTCACCAAAAGCATCTATATCTGCATGAAGTATAGCTCAAGTTTTGATGTGAAATTTCAGATCAATCAGCGGCAGGGAAATTAATATTGCACCTGATAACACATCAAGGCACACAAGTTACACATTGAAATTGAATCTTTCTAATTTGCTCTTAGGAAAGAAAAGTTCCAAACTTATGCAGAAGTTTTCGATCAAACAGGAAAAATTGCCGATGAAGCAGCACAACAAAAAATCCGTTATAATTTTACCGGTAAAGGGCATAATGTTCCTAAGCTGAGCACTGACTATATAACTTAAAAGCAATGATATTATTAATTTGTGAAGCAAATCAGCAATGTAGTTCGTAACTGTACTAATGGAATGAATAACAAAGAAAACCTCTAAACGAATATACTAAGGGGTGCCAAGGAACCGAGGAAGGTCGAAAATACAAAAGAAAATGGCACACTCCTATATGTAGCAAATCTCTCTCTCTCACACACACACACACACACATATTTAAAGGTAAAAGCGTTGTACCACGAAAACCAGTAAAAGGATAACTAGAGATCCTACGATGCCATATATCCACGGTCGCATTCTTCTCCTATTCTTCCTCAATGGAGGGGGCACCAATGACTTTGGTTTGCTTGTCTTGGACATCAGGTAGGATCTGGCAGTGGCAGGTCTCTTCGCTGTCCCAACTGCTGCTTCATTCTTCTTTTTAATCTCAGTATCCGGAGTTGAGGTAGTTTGTGCATCAGAGTAATTGGACGAAGATGCAGGTACACCTTCCACACCGACATCTGCTGCTGCCTTCTTCCTTGCTCTTTTCTCTCTCTCCTGCACATAATTGTACCATGAAAAGGCTTATCAGTAGCTTGAAAATGATAATTATTTGATTGACAAAGTTTTTGGCATTTCAGGTGTAGAATTGCAACTAGTCCATGCATGTCATCTGGCTAGGGAATTGGCTCTTGACATATAAATCAGGAGTTCGATATCCGTGGCATCTGGGCGGATTTTCGATAGTCTGCCTAACATTAGCTTGACCATTTAGAAAGGACAAAAGAAGAACTGCTGCAATTACGAATTCATTCAAGTACCTTCTCTTTTTCTTCAGCTTGCTTCCGCTCCCTTGCTTCTGCCCTTGCCTTGGCCTTCTCAGCATTGCGACGCTTCCGCTCCTGTGCCTCCTTGGCTTTAGCAATCTCCTCCTGCCGACGCTTCTCTTTCAATCTCACAGCCTCTTCTTCCTTCCTCCTCTCTTCTTCTTCTCTCAACCGTTGCAGTTCCATTTCTGATGGTTTCTTCTCCTCTTGTTTTGTCGCCTCTTCCCTCTCTTCCCTATCAGAAGCTGACGGTGTGCTTTCGGTAACAGTCAATTTGCTAGTCTTTTTGGCTTTAGATGATGGGCTTTTCTGGTTCAATTTCTCTGCATGACCCTTTGCTTCAGCTTTTGCTACTCCAACAGGCTGGCCTCCTCCCAACAATTCTGTTGTTGAAACAGCCAATGCATCACCCTTTTCCACCAACGACAGTTTCAGGACACTGGAGGCATCATTTTCATCACGTCTTCTTAACATAGGCGGCTCCTCATCAGGGCCCAGATGTCTTCCATCAAGAGTCCCAAACCTTCTCAATATGCTCATCTCATTGTTTCTGATGTATTCTCTTCGAAATTCAGGATTCTTGTTCCACAGTTCCATCACCCGTTCCCTCTGAACCAATTTTTAGTTATTTAACGATATTGCTGTGACACAAGAATAAAATAACAGATTGAAAGGAGAGAAATATGCACCTGATTGCTACAGTGCTTTCCAAGTGCTTCCAGGTCCTTGGCCTTTGCCAACTCGTAAGCCATCTGAATATCTCTTCTGTTCTGATAAAAGGGTTTGTTCTGCACCAAAAAGGAACATTTGGTTAGGTCGCACATACATCGATGAGAAAAATGACACTCTGTTTAACATGAGAGCACCCCGAGAACTAAGTGCAGTTCTTTCTCACAAAATTGCACAAATTTGTCATGTCTCATAGCTCCATAATTGTGCAGCTTCAGAGGCTACCATGAGATTCTTGCGGATAACCACATGCAACAATCTCAGCATAAAATAGTTCAAAATGTAATAACCCAGACTCACTCTCTCTCTCTCTCTCTCTCTCTCTCTCTCTCTCTCTCTCTCTCTCTCTCTCTCTCTCTCTCTCTCTCTCTCTCTGCACAGGCAACAGTGACTTGACTAGTACTCTCTAATATCCTTAGCCCCTAAGGAAGTATGTAATGCAAACATCCACATGAATCATCTCAAAGGCAGCAGAATCATAGTAGCGTAGATGTCAGTGTGCTGTTAATCTCAAAAGGTGGACATCTAAAAGCCAAAGAACAATTATTTCTGTACATCTAATCTTGTTTTATCTTCAGTGGGAAAGGCAAAGTCCTGCACGGTGATAGAAACAGAAGAATCTAAAACCAAAAGCAGACATTTTCCATGCTACGTGGCTTCACATTAATGAACAAGAATGAGGACGCAAATGTTTATTGTGGCCAATGCAAGGAGAACTTACTAAAACCAAAAATGAGATCACGTATCTGCTCTCTAGGACATATTAAGCATTTCCTTGTTCTGGTTATAGAGTTTGATAAATAGGCCCACCGCCACTACAGGTGAAACTTCTATTCTGAAGGTTGAAACAACCAAATGCCTAAGCTCCATAAAGTTGAAACTTGTTGTATCAGGAACAAAACCAATCTAACTTCAATGAGGATCTAACCATTATACAGCCATATCATGGGCAGCAAGAAAGGAGATGGGGAGAGCATTTGTAAGGATATGTAGCACCGGAAATAGGAGTAGTGTGTGCTAAAGAGTGATTCTTTTACATTGAATAGAGTATAAACGCAAGACTTCCTTTTAACAGATTTCTGCAGAAAAATCTACTTTCTTGACAACAGGAAAACACAATAATGGATATATAGAACTTCTAGAACAATGTTGTGCTGTAGACTAAGGAACACCAGTAACTTAAGGTAACCCTCATTTTGATGAAAGGCCTCAATATTCTTCAAGGCAACAGAAAAAACAAAAAAGTCAAGGTACTTATGGATCAGCCCCACACAATCAATTGATAGACCTTTTTATCTTTTAGGGTATTTCTTGGACCTTTCTCTGCTTTTCTTCTCATAATATGATTTAATAGCAGTTTCCTACATGACAAAATAGCTGCAAGATAAAGTTCTTAATATGAAGAACATTTACACGTAAATAATACCAACTTTTTGGAACAATTAACAAAGAAAAGTGACTAAAGTAGTTCAACTTCTCAAAGATCGACACATCAATAATACCAGCTTTTTAGAACAATTAACTAAGAAAAGTGACTAAAGTTTCAACTTCTCAAAGATCAAAGGATTTTATGTTCTAAAATGAATCCAAAAATGTGTTTCACCAACCAATATGGTAAACCCAAAGTAAAAAGCCACAAGAAGCCAAATTGACTAACATAGGGGAAGAATATAAACGGACAGAACGGGGAACTTTCAGAGCTTAATGTGTCAATGTCAAAAAGACCGAGCATTATTGCATCAAGAATCAAATGAAAACATGATAAATGAAAACCAAACTAATTTTTTTCTTGGCGTACCCCCTCATACTCTTGTTGCTTGAGATTCTTCAGATTTAGATATGCTTCTTGACGAACATTATTTGCAGAAGCTACCTGAGATCGTAAATAAGCAATTTCTTGGTCCAAATCTGACAGTTCCTTGTCAATGGATTTGATATGAGCATCAGCTTGTGAGAGCTCCTTTCTGAGAGAGCTGAACTCCTGCTCTAGTATCTACACAAGAAAATTCTTCATCAATAACTTGACAAATAATAAAAACTGTGCAAATATTATAAGTTACCATACTTGAGATATACCTTCAGATTTCCTTCAATCTCCTCTTTGCAGCCAAATGCCTCCTTAAGATCAGACTGGCCTCTCATATCCAAGGAAAGCTTGTCATGGGCACGCTTCAGCTGATTGATCTCACGTATTAATTGCTTTTCTTCTTTCAAAGGCACAGTTTCTTGTTCTAGCCTATGTTGCATGGAAAGTATCTGTTTTCAAGTTGTTGACAAGACCATTATTACACACTAACTTCAGTATTGCACATACAAGCCAAAAATGAAAGCTCTGTAAAAAAGTGAATGGGTTTGTTATTCACCCTCTCATCATGTTCTTCAACCGAAGTTGCAGTCTTCATTCTGTTCGTTATGGATTGCATGGAGTCCAATTGCTTCCTTTTGGCTAGTTCTGCATCTTTAGCAACTTTTAAAGTGGACCTTGCCGCTCGTAATCTTTCTATGATTTCCTGTCGAGCTACCTGAGAAACAAGTAAACTAACAGCCAATAAGACAGTTGCCTACTATAGGAATTTTCAGATCAAAGATTCCAGAAAAGACATACCTGCTTTTTTTGTACCAACCCATTTATCACGTCCCTTTTTTGAGTTAGCTCGTCCACTAGTACTTGTGCTTGTCTTATCTGTTCTTTCATGCTGTTTTCAATTGGCCTGGGAATTCTCA
The DNA here is from genome assembly GCA_036023115.1 of Brasenia schreberi. Classification (NCBI taxonomy): domain Eukaryota; kingdom Viridiplantae; phylum Streptophyta; class Magnoliopsida; order Nymphaeales; family Cabombaceae; genus Brasenia; species Brasenia schreberi. Next base: position 13,528,017 of record JAYKKT010000062.1, read on the forward strand.
CGATTGCATAAACTGGCTTCCTTCCTGCTTCAACATTAACTTTCTTTGCATCAAAAGCAGAAAAGTTAGACGCAACTTCTTTGTCGAGTGGAGATGAAGATGCACTACAATTAGATTCTTCGTCATTGGAAACAGTCCCATTCGTGTCAATTGCATCCTCTAACTGGCTAGAAGTGCTGGAAGCATTAGATCCTTCAAGAGGAGGTGTAGATACTCCGTTTGTGGTAATCACTTGAACAAAAGAACCAAAAACAAGAGGAACCTCAAGATTAGACTGCGAGACACTGTTCACATGAACACCTGCCCGCAACTTAAATCCAGTTGGTGAATTTGTGATTCCATTCTCTGCTACCCCTTTATTAACAGAGAGGTCCTCAACAACGGTCAGTGGATTGTCATCTCCAGGGCTATCTTTATGCAACGAAACTGGAATAAGCTTCTTGGAACTCTTAATTGGCAATAGTTGGTGCTTTTCATCAAGTTCACACGAAGAAACAAGAGCAGAATTCACAGCAGAAGAGTTTGATCTTCCATTTGGTTGTATTTCTTCCAAGATCTCAGCTGCCATATCAATAGATCCACTATCCTTAGCACCTATTGTTTCATACTTGTTACCTATAACATCAACATCCTCTTCTGGGTTGACCTTAGCACTTTCAACAGCAACAGTTTCAGCAATAGTACCATTAGTACGTGCAGATTCACACCCGGCTTCCACAGTACAGGAATCACCTATGGCTGTTTCCATGCTAGAGATTACTTCTGATTCAGAAAATTCAACATTTTCCACAACATTGGGATTTTGTAACATTTCCTTTTCAACACCGTTCTTTATCAGGTGAATCTGTGATTCGGCAGCAACATCAGCAACCCCAAAATTTCCTGCACCCTCCATGTTCTCCACGGGAGATGCTTCTGGCTTCTCATCAACAGGTTCATCAACCCTGAGCCCTTTATGAAGCACTCTACACACAGAGTCAGCTCCATTTTTCTGAATTTCATCCTTTTGCTCAACCATATCTTTTTGTGTTTTATTCTGTGTGTCATCCCCTCTGACATCATTCATGAGAACTGTAGCTGTGACTTTCTCAATGTTCCCACCATCATCCATAATCAGGACTCCATCCTTGGCTTCTGCTTCTGGAACGCCATTTGAGAATGCTGGACTTGGAGAATCAATCTCCTTTGTCCTACTCATCCGATCATCCACATTCAAATCTCTGCATTCAGAGCGGGATTTCAGAAGAGCATCCTCTGCAGTAGACTCAGTAATCTTCACTTCATCCACTGAACTCTTCGCAGTCTGAACATCATCATCAGAGGAAGGGTGTCCATCTCCATACTTATTGCAATCATTGCAAAAAACGGGAAGTTCCATCTTCTCATTTTCCTCATCCACCTGACTACTAGAATCCACATCTCCACCCTGGGCATTCTGGTCTTCTACCTGCAATTGCTGAACTTCATCCACAGACTCCACAAACATAATTTTGGGCACTTCATTCACCGTATTATTTGAGCAAGGATCTCCACCTCTAACGTGATTGACGGAAACAGAAGGTTCCATCTGCTCCCTCTCGTCCACCTGAGAATTAGAATCCACATCTCCAGTTTCAGCGTTCAGGAGACTATCCTCTGCATGCAATTGCTGAATTTCATGCACAGGATCGGTCGATTGAATTTCTGGCACTTCATTCAGCTTGGCATCTGAACAAGGATCTCTACCTCCATCGTGATTGTCAGGAACAGTAAATTCCATCTTCTCCTCCTCCACCACCTGACCATTAAAATCCACATCCCCAGCATCATCCGCTGCATGCCGAATTTTATCGCCAGACTCCGGATTTTCAATTTGAGGAGCATAATTTAGTGTGGCATCACCGTTATTGACATAAAGGGAGCAGTTCATCTCCTTCCCCCTTTCTACCTGACCATCAGAATCAACAGATCCAGCCTCAGCACTCTGAACATCATCACCTGCGCAATGAATTTCATTCACATACTTGACAGGTTCGGCTTTTGACAATTGTATCACCATCTCATCTGAAGCAGGAGGATCATCTACACCATGGTTGACAGCAAGCGGCTGTTCCGTCTTCTCCTTCCGCAAATCTAACCGACCATCATCCTCGTCTCCACCCTCAGCACCTAACTCCAAAGTATTTTCAGTTGGTTCAGAAGAATTGATCTCCTTCCTTTCATCTGAATTCAACCCCAGGACCTCATCATTCAATTCACCTCCATAGTTCACGAATACAGGAGATTCACTCTCCGCGATCTCACAAAAATTCGAATCTGTGTTTCCATCATTAGATTCCGTGCTATGGTTTACGAACACAGGGGATTCACTTTCCGTCTCGTCCAACCGAACATCAGAAACGCACTCAGCATTAGGCTGAGAATTAAACTCCAGCTCCGTCTCATAAGCTCGACCATGAGAAACCGAAACTCCATTCTCAGCATTGACAGTTACAGGACATTCGATCTCCTTCGCATTGTCAGAATTCGAATCAGCACGTTCCTGATTAGATCCGGAAACGTCATTTTCACACACGACACACTCGATCTCCTTCATCTCGACTCTTTTACCGTCTGAATTCGAAACCGCACTGTCTCTCGCAACTCCTTCCAGCGCAACGATCTCGATCAGCTCTGCGGAACCATCCGCTTTGAGATCCTTCGCGATACTTTTGCCATAAACCTTAATTTCTCCCCGATCCTTCCCTTCCTTCTCGACGTAAACGTACGAATCATCCGGCAACTCGTCCTTCGCAACCACGACGATGCTTTCGCAACCGAGTTTCAAATCACGCTCGTTAGGCACCCTTATCCCATCAAATTCAACGTTATCATTATTCTTCTCAGAAATCTCGATTGTCATCTCGCCTTGCTTCCCCAAAAAGAAGGGGAAAACTCGGAAAGAGACCAGAAATCTAGGAAGAAAAAGGGAAACGTATCTGTGGCTTAACGAGATCTAGCAAAAACGAGACAGAATATGCCGCTCGAGATCCAACAGCACACACCTCGAAGATGCAACCCGAACGTCTGACAAGCGGGATCAGATCTTACGGCAGGATGCTGTGGCTTATGGATGCAACCACGGCCACTGGATCGGCTTCAGAGAAAGCAGATCTCAGCTAGTTCTGGGCGATCCACTGCATTCCGGCCGCCAAAAGTGAGTAATTTTGCATTACAGAAGCCGGGTGCAGTCGAAAACGAAGCACACTGAGAGAGAGAGAGAGAGAGAGAGACCACGCGCTTCTTCTCTCCCGGGGAAAAGGGGACTACAAATGTTTCGAAAAACTATTAATTTATGCCTAATTAAGCAAGGAAGATAAATAATGATCTAACAAAAGCATTAACAGAAATCTTTATCCGACGGGAACTTCCTTTCCGGGCGTTGGGGATTACTATCTACACATCTTCTTTTCTTATCGGTATATATTTTTTTAAGATACCGAAATTGCTTCTCCTCACTTTCTTTGTATGTGCGTGAGTTGATTAAATATATGTGCTAAATTTTCGAGTCGCTAGTCGTCAAAAAATGATGTGAGAGGATGAAGGATGAGAGAGGAATCTGGAGGAAAGGAGAGTTTATACAGTTAAGGATATTATAATAATTTTCAAATTTATACTTCCTTTATTTACTGCGATAAAATATTTGATGTGGATTGAATCGGGTTTGCAACTGATTTCTGTATTATTTCTTCTGGCAACGAACCCAACTGAGTTGTTTCGTACGAAAACAAGTTTATTGACTTTGGCTTCCAAATGAAATCGGTATTGAAAAGGTAGGACGTCGAATTAAATTGGAAAGAACCAGAACCAGCAACTTTTAAAAGGAAGTAGTTTCTTAATATTTAAAGTATGAAAAACTTCTATTGGACTGACTTTCATAAGAGAGAGAGAGAGAGAGAGGACACAGTAAGTGCGCACATCACATCTATATGTTTAAACATCTTGATCTCAATTGTTCAATCGATGATATGAGTAGTAGTTAGATTCAATTTTTAAAAGTAAAAAGATATTTTGGTATTTTTTAAATGTAATAAATATATTTAGGTATTTTTTTGTCGATCATTAAGATCAGATCTTTTTTGGATAAGAATATGCATTCACTATTCTCTCTCTATAAATATAGTGTGTGTGTGCACGCTGGATTTTAAACCCCACTAGTGAGGGCCTCGGGATCCAAACCCACTCAACCCCATCTGAACCCGAACTGTTAATTATACAATTATTTTATACTGTATCTTGCCTTAATTATATTTATACCTATTTTACATTATACTCCGTATTTTCATTCTCTTCATACCGTTCCATATTGCTTCTTTGAAGTATGCTTCGTTTAATGGTTACACTTTGCTTCCCCCTGGTGCAACTTTAAAAGGCCCAATAAGAGGTAGAATTACTTCAAATTTTACCCTCTTACGTAGCTTTACAGCCACTATATGAGCTAATCTCTGAAGGAAACGTATCTTATCATTTTGGATTAAGTATTTTTATAGTTTTATAATGCTGTAGTATTTAAATAATCCACTTAATTTACTTAATAAAGCGAGATCGAGCCATCCAAATCATTACTATAAATTAGTCTTGGTCAAAATTCATGTTGGTCATGGGGTTCGATTCTTGTGGGCACACCACACCACAGTCAAGACTCGCATACATCGTCGTCTAGCTGACCCAACACCCACAGTCAACAAACTTAATGGATCAAGTGGTGAAAATGGGCTAAGAGATCATTTTCTGGTTAGTTTAGTTATCTAATTTTCTTTGATTATCTGAACTCCTTGATTGGTGTGATTTTTAGTATATCGAAGCTTTACCCTGTAACAAGGGGTCTCACGCGCAAATAAAGTAAAGGGCTTAGGTAGTCAGCAACCATGTGAAACGATCTTGGATTGTATTAGAGGTACCATCTTTTCAGCATTAGGTCACCTAATCTTGAGGGTTAGCTCACAAGTCAAACGTCATGAGTTCGATACATGAGCATGAGTTTGGGTGGACATATATGTGTATATATATATAATAGAGAAAGGTGGATTTATATTGAATCGAGTTGGAGAATCTGCTTAACCAAAATTTTGAAAATAAACTTAAAGTCTATAGTTTCATGAGCTATAATACATAGTTCGCCCCACTCAAAACAACTAAAGGTCTATTTGTCTCACTCCAAAAAAGTTTCTACACCTACCACAATATATATATATATAGGAAAAAACATCATAAATAAGCACATCCTATTCAAACATTTATAAAGATTTAAATTTAAAAAGTAAAAAATATTATGTTCTTTTTTTGTATGTATTAAAATACACTGTTTGAGTTTTACTATTTTACTTTAAAAATCTCAACTACTAAAACTTTTAAGAAGACTTGAACATAAACAAGTCTTACATAACTTGTATTATCTTTCTTTCTCTCTCTCTCTCTCTCTCTCTCTCTCTCTCTCTCTATATATATATATATATATATATATATATATTATGTGTGTTTGAGCGCGTGCGCGGGATTGTGAAACATCACACAAGCAGGTTGTAAGATGGTTGAGCTGTTCAATGGGGCTACGTCACTATAAAACTAATTTTAACAGCTAGCTATAGCATGTGGCGTGGCTTAGGCCTTTGGAAGAGTCAACTTTGATAAATGAAGGAAAGCTCCAAACTCATTCAAAGACGAGTGACACTGGAATTGATAAAAGTGGATACCCTGTTGTCACAATTGCAAGTACCCACACCGTGCCCGGAAGCCAGAACACCTATTTAGCTTAAGCCACACACTCTCCACGGTGCCCTAGAAGTGAATTTTAGTCTCTAATCAACAATAATTTGATAATTAAGGTTGATAATTGGGGAGATTCGGAATGGGTATATATATACCCAACCTTGACCTGAATCTCAACACGACACATAACACATACAGGTTCTGGTTCTCTTTTCCTCGCAGGTAATGGGGCAGCTGTGGGGTAGAAATAGAGACTTATGTATGTATTTGTATACATTTATATATGTGGGTTGGGTATCGGGTCGAAGTACCTTGTTCCCATCACCGAACCTAAACCCGATTGAGTCGGGTATTCCCTACGTCATTCAGACTGGGCTGTGTCGGGGTCGGGTCAATATTTCCAGCCATAATTTGGTACTTGCTCCAAATTCATAATTCGTAAATGATATTTCCAACTTATAGCAGCCTCTTTTCCGGTGGATTGGGTCAGTGGGCTGTGGTGCAACTCAAATGTTCATGTGGATGGGATTTGCGATGGATGCGAGTTGAGACCCAACTAAAAATAATTACTGTGCAACCTGAAGAGAACACGAGCAGCAATGAGTCGTCGTGTCGCAGGGGAGCTTTCTTTATCATATAACTATTTTAATTATTTGTTCCTCATATTTTAAAGGAGAGAGAGTATTATAAAATGATATTGTAGGTGTTAGGATTGTACACCATGCTTGATGATAGTGAAGATTTTCTTGAGGGCATTTCGGTGGAGTTGGCATCTCTGGTCAAATCACGTTGAAACTTATCATGTCATTTATTCTCTTTTTTCTTTTGGCTCTGCATTTTAGGGAAACCTATTTCTCTTTTATGTTTCCAAAACTAATTTGCAAAACATATCAGGAGGTCACTGATTTATGATTAACTTTGGAGTTCAAACTCAAACCCAATGCATTATTGCTAAAAGTGTGAACACATGCACACATATACATATTATATTATATTATTGTCATTAAGTGAGCACTATTAACTTTGGAGCTCAAACTCAAACCCAATGCATTATTGTTAAAAGTATGAGTATAATAAGTTTGTCTTTCATATTTCAAATGTTCTTTTATCTTTTTAAATAAGCTTCCAATAAGTAAATAGGATGCATGAATACGTATGTGTCATATATATAGCCCTACAAATGTATATTTATATTCTTTTAGAAACATGAGTATAATAAAATTGTCTTTTATATTAATCAAAACATCTTTGTATCTTCACAATAACACTCATTCTCTAAAAAAGTAAAAAGAACACTCGAGTATCCATGTATCAAATATATATGCATACATATGTATATGTGTGTGTATAATCTAACAAAAAGATTAACAGAAGTCTTTATCCGATGGGGACTTCCTTTATTTAAAACGGTAAAGTATTTGAAGTGGGTTGGATCTGGTTTGCAGCTGATTTCTGTATTGTTTCCTGGCAACGAACCCAACTGAGTTGTTGATGGCTTCTTCATTAATTCAGTGACTTGTTCATGTTGGGCTTGTAGATTATAATGAGACAGCTCATGTTCAGTTCATTTAGATTTCAAAATTGACGTGAGACCTGAATAGTACACGAGCAGCAATTAATCCTCGTGTCACAGGGGAACTTTCTTTATCATATAACTATTTTTAATTATTTGTTCATGCTATTTTTAAGGAGAGAGAGAATTATAAAAAGATATGCACAAGTGTTGGGTATGTATGTGTCAGAATTGTACACCATTCTTCATGATAGTGAAGATCTTGTTCAAGGCATTTCTGCAGAGTTGGCAGCTCTGGTCAAATCACGTTAAAACTTATGCCATTTCTTTTCTTCTTTCATTTGGCTTTTCAAAGTTATTTCTCTGTATGCTTCCAAAATGAATTAGCAAAACATATCAACAGGTCATTCATTGAGGATTATTGTCATTAAGTAAGCACTATTTATTAGCTTTGGAGCTCTAACTCAAACCCAATGCATTATTGCTAAAAGTGTGAACACACATATGCGTGCACACACACATACACATATATACAAGTATCATTTTAGCAAATCCAATTAAATAGCAACCTTTAATTGATGTTGAAATTTGAATAAAAAAGCAAAAATTATGTTTGTTTTTTTTGCATGTGTACTTTTATACACTTTATGCTTTTCAATATATATAATATATATATCTTACAAATATATATTTATGCATTTTTTCTTTTAAAAGTATGAATATAATAAAGTTGTCTTTTATATTATTTCAAGCATTTATTCTTCAAAAGCAAAAAGAATATGACAATATACATGTGTTATATATATATATATATATAGAGAGAGAGAGAGAGAGGGGCACTTCTTCTCTTCCGGGGAGAAGGTGACTACAAATGTTCGAAAACTATTAATTTATTCAAAAATAAAGATAAATAGGAATAAAGGAAAAGATTGACCGATGGAGACTCTCTTCTCTTTATGCTTTACCACATTTGAAGCGGTAAAAGAACCAAGTTTTAAAAAGTGTGGATACCGAAGACAACTCGATATATGGAGGAGAACCCTCCATGCAGGCAAGTTTATAAACGTTTACTTCAACTATTTAAAATGAACAGCTCACTTTTGAAGAATTCTCTGACATGAGCTCATAAATTGCATGTTCTAAGGCATTTATAAATCATATTATATTTTAATAAATCATTGATACTGATGTCAACAGCCTAACACAACCTTTCTCCTTTTACATTCAGTTCAGAATGAAGAAAACCTAATGGATCACCTCATAGATCATTATGTCACTCAATCAACCAGGTCAGGCCTGGTTCATCCTGGAGCAACCAAGAAAGTTTGGTCGGTTCTGGGCAAACCTAGACCCGACTCAGTTATCAAAACGAATTTGTGGGTCTACTTAGGTCAGGTTGACCTGAGCCCATTCAGGTTGGGTAATGTTGATCCAAAACTGATCAGCAAGGTATGGTTTTGAAAAGAACCTAAAGAATGAATTAGATCAGGGTCGACCTGCTTTTGACCTAATAATATTAACTTTTGAAGGCCTTTCACTTTCTCTTCCTCTCTTAAAGTAAATACTAATTCTTCACAACTTTTCAATAGAGCTTTGGCAAAACTTTTGCTCTAATGATATTATTATGAACCTCGTGATCCCTTGACTTAATGCATACTCACTTCCATATCTTTATTTTGTCACTATCATCTGCTACATCATGAATCTATGTGTTATTGGGCAACAGCTAGCATCTATTAAAAGCATTATTGCTTCACTACTTTAAAATATTTAGCTTCTCATTTTCAATGCTATTTTCTTATAACAACTTTTAAAAATAAGGATACCAATCCCTCAGTTTCGGGTCAGATCCTACCGGATATTTGCAGTAAGTTTCTTATATTTTCCTTTCTAAATTGACATCTGCTACATCATGATTCTTTCATATATTTCTCAAAATTCAGTTTAAGATTTCAAAGGTTTTTCAATTGTTCTTTTCCAGTTCCGAGCAGTTTAAGCCTACTGGGGGCTGGTTTTGTTTCAGGATTCCAGGTTCTAGTCTACCCAGAACCAGACATGTCTAAGTTAGATATGTGTGCATGTGTGTTTGTGTGTGCGTGTGAGAGAGAGAGAGAGAGTCAAATTTATTTTAATATTTCAAATTTTTTTCAATTATTCTTTTTTGGTTCCGGGCGGTTTAAGCCTACCGGGGGTCGGTTTGGTTTTGGGATTCCAAGTTCTGGTCTACCCAGGACATGCCTAAGTTAGATATGTGTGCATGTGTGTGAGAGAGAGAGGGTCAAATTTAACTGACTGTAATTTCTGTGTTGAGAAATTTGCATGATTCCCGAGAGACAAAGGCATGTGTTGCCCATTAAATTCCAGGTACAAGTTTTGCAAAATAGAAAAGTTTGAGCACTATGCATCGCTTGGAATGACGCATGAAGGAGACATCTTCTTAAAGCATATGCTTTGCATATACGCAGATGATTTGGTTTAGGTGGACAAATCAATTATGAACCAACCAGCCATACCCATTGTAGTTTGGTACAGACCTCGGCTCATGCAGAACCGTGACCGGCTCGGTTCCGTTCGCAATATTATGTTAAGAACTTATACAGAGATATATGCAGGCAAAGTATTACATGGGGATAATGTAATCAAATGATCAAGTTTTTCAAGTTTATAAGATATTTGTATTATAAATAAAATTATGAGTTAATTTTATAACAAAAACACCAGTTTTTCGACCCAATATTATGTGAAAAAATTCAATTTTTGACTTCAATGAACGTGTCGAGCTTGTTCCCACACCATACAATGCAAGATATTTTCACAGTTCTTTTTGAGTGACTTGAAACATAACTGTGGGGGATAAACGCCATCTCCAAATCCTCCAAATAAGGATAAGATGGACATAGACATGTTTGGTTCAATCCAAAACCAAACAACACATCGGAAGCTTGATGGAATTGGAACCAACCGAGTGGAATCCAGAACCATAACCAAACCGAGGAGGGAGGTGTCCCTGCTTCTATGCTTGATACTCTAATGGAATTTGAATTGTAATTGGCAGTTCAAACTATATATATATATACACACCAGGACCTACTAGCAACCTCTCATGTGAGATTTTACTAGACGATATACATCATTTGTACAATCGCACATACAACCCAATTTGATCTTCGCATTAATATCAACATGAAAATCAATATCATTTGATGCATATAATGTACATTAAATATGATGTTTCAACACCACCTTATGCTTAATCACACAGAGGTGGTGACAATCAAGCAATATTTAGCACAAACTATTGCCTAGTAGCTCTTAGCCTCTCTCTCTCTCTCTCTCTCTCTATATATATATATATATATATATATATATATATATATGGAAGTTTAACGTCTGTGTGCCTGCATGCACCTACTTTATATTCTTGCTCATCCTTGAAAATTGATGAATATTGTATTTTAACAAAACATGCTTATAATTTTAAGAATGTTTTTTAAGTTGAAATTGGAGTATATGACAACCCCGCAGCTGACCCTTACAGGGAAAAAATGACCCAACCCTGTATCCATCCCAATGGATAACGGGTCGTTTTATGAGACATAATATTGAGGTTCGGATATGAGGCAGAGTAGAGAAGTATAGCATCCATCCCCTACCCGTTCGGATAATGGGTCGTTTAAGTATTTTAACCAAACATACCTGTACACACGCAAACTGAAATTGAATGCTCTCTCTTTTATGTTTTATGAATCTAAACGTTTATCATCAAATGCCTTCAACCTTTTGGGTAATTGGAATTTTTGTGCATGGTTAAATGAAATTCAGGCTCTATTTGTGATGAAACTTCCACATTTCTAAAAGGAATAATAACTCCTTTACATAGATATCTTTCTCACCCTCTATCTATTGATATAGTAAGTTTTGTTTCGTTATGCATGAGGTGGATGTATAGTTATATAAGAAAAGATCATAACTGTAACGAGGTTATTAAAGACAACTTAATAGTAGCATCAATAGATGATAAATAAATAAAAAAACATTTAAGATGGTTTGTATACGTGGAAAGACAACCTAAAGAAGCTCAAGCTATGAGAAAGTAGATGCTTAATATGGAAAGAGAAAGACCATAAAAATATTGAGAAAAATAATAAAGAATGATTTAGTTTGCATGGCACAAGATTGAACCTTACTAAAACAAAGAATCAACCTAGCTAACCTTGTCTAATATGAGAAAAAGGCTTAGTTGTTGTGGACATGATCAAACCTTATGAAAACAAAGGATTGATGTAACTGACCCCATCCACCATGAGAAAAGGCTTAGTAGTTGCTTTCATCGTGGTTTACATGCACAAATATCTGCAACTCTCTTGGTCAGCAATCACTCAAAAGGACCTTCAAAATAGGAGGTCAGGAGATCAATAAATGTGGTATACATGTCCGATAGGGGTCTGCCACACCCATGTAGAGGTAGATCCAGCAATGCTTTTCTTTTTTTGCTACAAATTAAGGGAGCCCGAAGCCTAACACACACACACACACACACACACGTAAAACCGATGGAAATCGAACTCCCACTAGCAGCAAGGTCAGCAGGGCACCCTGCCAGTGCAGCTAACGTTTTGGGCACCATTTGATACATACCATGCTATGACAATTCATTGTAGTACCTTTTCTTGTTTTGTTACAATGGGGGAGGCCAAAGCCAGGCATGCATGCCCCGTGAATGGAACTCACGACGTGCATCTTGTGAGTGGAGTGCACTGTCAGGTGAGCTAAAGCTCTGAGTGCTGTAGTACTTATAATTCTTGAAGCCATAAGACATTTAGATCCAAGCTAAACTAAACGTCCCTTGGCCGGATGAGCTTTGATCATGACTTCATGAGCATCCTCCAAATCCCATCTTCACCCGGTGTTTCTCGGTAAGTGGGTGGTCCAAGTAACAAAAGAATTATGTGTGCGTGTGCGCATGCATACATATACATATATGTGTGACAGTAGGGCGAAATATCCTAGTGTTCAAATCATATTCAAGCCAAGCTTTTCAAGATATTATTCGTTAAACCATGATATAACCATTATCATAATTTGCTTATTACCTTGTTATCAAGCTAAAGGATCATTCATGTAGCTATCTAAATCAACTGCATCATATAAACACCCACTAAGTGACCATCATCATCTTTGCATTCTATATTGCTACTCCGTCTTCGCATCGTAACTATAAGCTCATATGGGGTCTTGGCTTTCATTAATAGTATGAAAGGCCTAAGATTGTTCGATATAAAGTACCATAAAAATTACACCTTAATTTTTGATGGTCACAATTCTAGGTTCCGTTATTCATCCAACACAGAATCTGTCACTAATATCTAACTATAGTCCTGTAAGTCCAATTTAAGTTAATAACTTGAACACAATACGAGAAGAAGAGAAGTGAGCCATACAAATTAGACCTAGGAGCTTTGCATGAAAACCCAAACACCTATATGAATAGAACACATGATATTCATTGAAATAATTCATCGAAGCCATAATTATAAACTGAGAAGTTGGTCTAGGATTGGAGTTTTAGTACCAGGCATGCCCAGAAACACGAAAGGAAAACCGCCGTCTTTTGGCCGTTCACGAATTTTCCAACTTCATGTTGTATTTGCACTTACATGCATGCCTGCGAGTCAATTTAACGGTTAATCAAACAGCCTTTGTTCAAAAATGTTCATGAAAGACTTGGCACTTCTTGTGAGCCAAGCTAAACCGAGTTAGAAAAGATTTCCTCTGATATTTTAGATAAAATACTTCATGAAAATGTCAAAAGAAATCTGGGCCTTTTCTCTTCAATCGAAGAAAAATGGCCTTTTATTGACCTTAAACTACTCGATACATCTTATAATTGAAGGTATGGATTAAGTAGAACATTAAAAGATGCCGTTTAGCTTAACTTTCACGAGCGAAACAGAGCTGAACATGAACGTTAAGCTCATATCGGATAATTTTACTAAACCAAACACAACAAAGCCAGGGAGGGTAGGTGACTCAGTTCATTTACCAGCCCCACTTCTCAGGATCCAGATCCATTGGTAATATGAGTTTAGTCCTTCAAGATGTAGGTCCAACCAAACTTTGATAAATGTTAGTCATGCAAGTTGTCCTTAAGGATGTTTCTTGGATCTTGATTTTTGGTGCCAATAGTTCTAAATTTGGTTTTGCATCAAACGTAGAACTGGTGGCTGGCTTGAAATTATGGGTTCCATTCCATAGACCTAATTTCAATTAAAAAGTTTAACCCTAAGAGAGGTGGCCATAAGAATTGGACCCAGAGGTTGGAAAACCAAAGTGCAATTTTTTTTTTGCTGGCTGGCTTGAAATTGCGGTTCCATTCCATGGACCTAATTTCAATTAAAAAGTTTAACCCTAAGAGAGGTGGCCATAAGAATTGGACCCAGAGGTTGGAAAACCTAAGTGCAACTTTTTTTTTTTGCTTCGTCTCATACGAAAACTTAAGCATGGCCATATGTGTCTAGTCCTGCAGTCTCTCCGGTGCAGTTTGTACAAACACAGAACTAGAAACTATTGCAGTTCATGTTTAGTAGCCTTGGCGTCGTAATTGAACATCCTGAGCCTGTGGAGCTGAAGTGCAGGCTCAGTTAGTCACTATGAGGATGACATGAACATGGGCCGCTAGAATTGAGCCTGCAATTCATATTGACGCGGTGGGGGAACGTATCATTTGCAAGTTTCAAGGTCATGGCCACCCCTGTACCACACAGATCTCAAGAAATGTTGAGAAATGAGAACGAGTAGTCTCAGAAATATTGACGTGTGTAGCTGTTGCGTCAGTCCAGGGCCGTCGGGACAAATGTATGGCGGCAGCTTTTCTTCCTTTTGCATTCATGGAAGAGAAAGCTAGTTACGCAAGCTTCTTCGCTGAACTAAAGAGTCTGTCATCTTGATGCTGCTGCTGCGTAGAGTTTGCATACAGTCTCCTCTGTCTTCTCCTTCCTTTGGGTGCCATTCGTTCCCCAGGAGGTACATCCTTTCCTCTTCGTTTTCGCCGTTTCCCCTTGCGTCCTGGGTCGTGTCCGCTGTTTTATTCGTTCATGCAGTTGCATTTATCTATCGCATTGATTTTGTACGTTACCTGTGTGTGCGTTACGCGCGCATGGGTTACTGGATATTGAATTTATTGGATTCTCGAGAACGAATAAGACTTTATGCTGCGACGACAGGGTCTCGTATCGGATTGGTTTCCCTGTTTGCGAGATAGTGAACGCGGAACGGACAGTTGTCGCAAATCCAGCAGCTTTGGTGGAGAAGAAGGCCGCTATTAGGAAGGATGGCCTTGCCAAACTGCAAGTACATTCTTGAGTTTGTTTTGATGACGGGTTATGCTTATTTTGCTGCAACTTTTCCTTCCTGTTTGGTGCTTTGATTTTCTTCCCCGCTCTGTTTTTTCCCTTTTCGATGGAAGCTCCATCAGATGGTTTAGAGCTGATGTCCTACATATCTTGTTTTCATAAATATTGTGATGTAAACACATAATGATTCAATCGTTATCTGGATTAGTATCGGAAGGCCTTCTCGCTGACATAGCAATGCCCACTACTTAAACATCACGATCAGTATGTGCAGACTGCATGTTCTATATAGCGGTCATATTCAACGTTTAGGGTTACCCATTACCTCATCCCACCATCCACATTCACGAGATCCACCGGTTTTCTTTTGAGTCTGTCTTGTTTATTTGTTTGTTTTACTTTCTTCTACCTCCGAAATTGGTCGCTTAGGAAAATCTATGTCCATCTCTTATCATTCTTCGATGCTTGCATACAACTGTCGTGGCCTCACAACATACAACAACAACTAAGCCTTTTCCCATACTAGACGGGGTCAGCTACATGGATTCTTTGTTTCCACATAGCCCTATCATGCGAATGTTTGCATTTAACTTACAATAAGCTATATCATTTTTTATCGTTGCCTTCCAACACTTTTGTGGTCGTCCTCTACCTCTTTTAATACTTTCAAAATCTAGTTTTTAATACCTTCTTATAGGTTCCTATTTTGATCTTCTTTCTATATGTCCAAACCACCTTAAACGATAGTCTCTCATTTTATCCTCTATTGGTGCCACACATAATTTATTTCTAATAACCTCATTATATATATGGTCTTTTCTTTTATGACCACTCGTCCATCTCAACATCTTCATTTATGTAAGAGACATCTTTTGTACATGTTGATGATTAACTACCCAACACTTAGAATCATAAAACATGACAGGTCTAATTGATGCTCTATAATATTTGCCTTTTACCTTTAATGATATCTTCTTATCACAAAGAATACTTGATGCTCCTCTCCATTTTAACCAACCAACATTAATTTTATGCGTTACATCTCCATCAATTCTTCCATCACTCTAAAAAAATTGACCCTAGGTATTTAAAATTTTCCTTTTGGGGATACAATGTGTGCCAATTTTAATTTTTATGTCCTCTTAAGTAACCAAATGATCAAACTTACATTCCATATATTAAGTCTTTGTTCTACTAAGTCGGAAGCCTTTACTTTCTAATGTTTCTCTCCGTAGTTCCAATTTTCTATTAACTTTTTCCTTAGACTTCTCCACTAACACAATGTCATCTGCAAATAACATACACCAAGGTACTTCATCTTGAATATGTTTTGTTAACTCATCAATCACCATTATAAATAAGTATGGACTTAAAGTTGATCCTTGATGTAACCCAAAAACTAGTGTCCTGGCATATGTTTAGAAGCATTGTCTTATTCCAGTAGTAATGTTCGCCTTGTTCGAGATTACGTAGAAGGGTTGACTGAAGTGAAATTCTAGTCACATTTCTGGTCGGCAGTTTATCAAGCTGTTGTTCTAGTTCACTTTTCAGTTTTTGTTTAACTATCTTCTTGGTTTATGGGCTTCAAAATGACCTGCACTATGTTGCAAGTGATAGCTGTCATAGTATAAATATATGTCCAAGTATAATTTATATTACATCTAGTTGACTTGAAAGTAGGGTGAAGCAATTATCTTATCTGCTTGTTTGGACTCCATCATCGTCATTGTTATGTTGTTGCTGTTGTTCTTTTTGTCATTTGATAAATACTGATGCTCAGGTGGATGTCTATGAGAACAAAGGGATGCAAGAGAAGTTGCAAGTTTAACTATGGCAAACAATAACTTTATTCTGTAGGTAATTGCGGATTTTGATGCAACACTGACGAAGTATTGGGTCAATGGATGCCGTGGACAGAGTAAGATTCTGAATCTAGTTAGTTCTAGATTTCTAGTCTGTCAGTTGCAAGAAGGTGTAACCCTTATATATGTGCTAAAACACAAAGTAGGCTCCCATGGTTTGTTGCAGCAAGGTAACTCTGCATATGATATCAAGAGACAAGAACTGTTTGATTATTATCACCCACTGGAGTTCTCGCCAACAATTCCAATTGAGGAGAAAACAAAGCTCATGGAGGAATGGCATATTTGTTGATCTCCAAAAGAACCTTATTTGTTTTTCAGGAGAAAACAAAGCCCATGTTTGTACTTTTGCAGTATCCGATCATCATCTATAGAAGTCAATTCTGATTTAACTTTCAGAAATTTCAGGTGGGAGAAGACCCATGCACTTCTCGTGGAGGGAGGCCTGACATATGATGATATAAAAAGGTCTATCTCTAATGCTGTGATAGAGTTCAGAGATGGGGTCGTTGAGTTGTTTGAACTCTTGGAGGTATATACTAAACCCATCTTGTCTACATTGGTTGATGCTAGGTTTGGGGAAGTTTTTATTTGTCCATTTGGTAGCTTCTGTCCAGCTTGGATTTTTTTGCTGGGAAAATGTGCAAGTGAATGGCATGTCATGATGCTTGTTAAAAACTCTTGGAATCCTTGAAAGCACACACTATTGTCAGTTTTGCCTGTTGCTGCTCCTTTTTTTACTAATTATCTACTTTCTCTACCATAAGATGATATGATTGCACGATCTCACACATTGTCTCTATAGTGACAACTGATATTTGATAATGTTGTTCTGCAGTGTGTCTGTTATCCTCATGCGTGTGTGTGTGTGTGTTATGTGTGTATATGGACGGCACCCAAATCCTAGTCCTCAAAATCCTGTTCATTGTCCTTTAGCAGCAGCAGCAGCAACAACAACTAACCCTTTTCCCATACTAGATGGGGTCGGCTACATGGATTCTTTGTTTCCACAGATTCCTATCATGTGCCATGTTAGCAGTTAACTCACAATCATTGTCCTTTAGCAGCATTACAACAAAATCCAGTTTCAAACTTTCAAAGAACCTGTTTCTCCACGAACTAGGTTAAAACAGGATTGCAGAAACTAGTGGGTCTTTTTTTCAGTTTTCACCCCAAAACCATTTTGGATCTTCTTGTCCTACTGAACATATTGTCCAACTGGCTGCATAGTGATTGGCAATCAGATGCTACTTGTGTTTTTTTTGCATTTGAGATATTTTTCCTGCAGGAGTGAATTTTCATACATTCCAACTGGTTACTGCTACAAACTTTCTTTACAATATTTTTCTTTGGATGTATGTATTTATTTTCCGGGAGGTGGTCTCTTCCCAACTTGGAAAAACATTGGGGCTTTGAAGGTGATTTGCTCTCAAGTCCTCTACATTGTGCCAAGCTCTATCCTTTAAATAGTAATATTGGCTTAGTGGATGGGACGTAATTTTTTATTTCTATCATGCTTCATAAATAATAACACTAACAAACAGAGCAGAAGAGCAAGAGTGCCGCTATCAAAAACTATGAGGTAGATAAAAATTGCAGCAGAGGAGTTTCTCCCTTGCTGGAAAGGATGTCGACGCCTTGCAAAGTAAGATGGATTGACCCAGTATAAGGTCAATACGGATGTGGGGGTTTAATTTGAAGTGATCAAGGGTGTTGGATCAAGCGGTATATTCAAAATTGTGGGTTTGTGTGCGTGTTTACAGTATAGTTGTTCGGAGTTTTGGTGATGTTTGTATTGGCGTGGAAGTTGGGTTTTAAATGGATGATTGTTGAAAATGATTCCCATACTATGGGGAGGGCAGTTGATCGGAGCGTTCAACAGCCAACTTGGAAAATCTATTGACCGAGAGAATGCATGATTGATAGCTGGGGAATAGCAGGTGACAATGGTGCACACTTCTGAAGGAAACAAGTGCTGGTCCGTTGGCGAATGATAGCCGCACACCAAACTTGGAAGTTAGATTCCCAGGTATATTTATTAAAAAAAATTATGTAGAGATTATTTATTCATTGGTATGACTATAAAATTAGATAGGTATCTAGCTTTGTCAATTGCAAATGAACAAAAACACAATAGAACAGACTGGAATCCTTCGGTTATGGCTTTTCCCCAACATGGTAGGAGTTTACTTTTCCTTTTCATCTAAAGGTGTAAATACACGCAGCACATGATCTTTTCCATATCCATTATAGAGTTTCCTTCCAAAATTTATGGCTTATGATTTAAGAAATTTCAATATCATAAAGCATTTCTGTTTATGCACCTATTTCATATTCATGGCATACGATGTTTTGTAATTTCAAGATCCCATCGCTTTTTCAAGTTTTTCAACTCTGAGGAACCACTTTTGGAGGGGTTGGAACCATCATCGTGCAACTCAGCGGGTAAGACTCACCACTAAGGCCTATCTGTACTGGTTGCCAGCTTTAGAACAGTGGGGATTGAACCCCTGACTTCTAATTGGCACTTTCCAGTTTCCACCATGTTAACCTTCCTTTGAGCAGGCTACTGGTTACAATTTATGAAAGAAACTAAAACAGAACATGATTCAAGCTAGAGTTTGCATAAGAAAGAAATAATCTTTAAGGAACTATATTATATTTCTGTTGTGGGGTATAAAGGTTAAGTGTTTCATTCCACAAACTAGACATACGTATGGTGAGAGTTACTATGTACATTACTGATATTCAATTTACTCTTTCTACGATGCAATTAAAGAAAATAAGTTGTTGTGGAGAGGATCAGACAGGTGGTCAAGCAGATTTTGGATTGGTCCTTTACCCGTAAGAGCTGCTTGAAAGTAGAACCCCAGCCAGGCAACCATGGCCAGGCGCCCATTTTTTATCTCCTTCACCTTCAAATCCTCAAGATCTGTAGGATTTTTTGAAAGGCTTAATGGATCAAAGAGAATGCCGCCTGGATAGTTGATATCTCCTGGTAAATAAATGCCTAGAGGCTCTAGAGCTTCTATGCCGCAGTATCTTGCATATTCAGGCCCAACCTGCATTGCCCACTAACAATTAATCAGTTAAATATTGTCAAGTGTGCTACTCGCAGAAAGAAGAAGGGCTTAGCCAACATTTAAACAATGAACATCAAAATATATTCAAGTCTCAGAGGACAACGAGCATTCTTGAATTCAGAGTCACTTTAAACTTGGTAAATTAGTTAAAGGATGGAGCAATTACCATTAGAAGAGCTTGACATATAGCAATAATGATGACTCCTTGGCTTCCAGCAATGTGCAGGCCAGGTATTCCAAGGTAATCTAGAGTGTCCCCCTGCACGCACAATAAGGATCATTAAAGCCTCACCATTCTTCAAATGTGCAAAAGATGGTAGAAGCCCAACAGCATTTGCTTCAGATTGAACATGCTGTAATCATTCAGTTGCTTGTCGCATTATTTATGTGGCTTTGAAGTCTTCAAGGGATATTGAGAATAGTTATATCTCAACCAACTTGCCTTGAGCTTTGCATAGCCTACTTTCCACCAAACAGGTTCCGCAAAGTGAACAACGTCAAAATGGTCAAGTAGCTCTGGAATCAGAACCCCAAGTGATGCAAGCATTGCCCAACGAGCATGAAGTATTTCAAAGCTGCAAGGAAAAATTGGAGATTACCACAACCTTGTTTTGGTTGAATAATAATGGGCATGGTGACTAATTCTCCAGAACTGATGGATTCCTGTTAGATGATAGATATCTCTTTGGTACTCTGCTTAAAATCACTACCAATGATTTTCCTATATCTTTTCGAGGAAAAACGGAGTAGCCATTGATGACTTAAATATACTAAATGAGATAAAAAAGCTGAAATTAGTAACAAGAAAAGAACTTAGTACCAGCTACAGCCTAAACTACCACATATGATCTCTCTAACATGGTCATGAAAAGAAACAGCATTTTAACACAGCGGAGATATGCTCATGCATATGCAATGACTGAACTTCAGCCTTCAGGCAGATAAGCATAAGGCAGGAATCTTTCAGATCAAGTGTGAGAACCCAGAAGAAATTTAATATTATTCAAATCTGTTAGATAATATTTGTGAGAGTAGCGCAGGCTACTTAGCCATTTTTCAATTTCCTGCTGTATGAGTATGTGTGCCACACTTCACAAAATCGTGTTTCAACATCTAAGTACCTTCTCCAAGAGTCAGCTTGTTATCAAATGAAACTGTAATACTAATACCATGCCTACATGATTCTAGAAATGGCCATTAATTCAAGTGAAGACAAAACACAAAGGCAGTGAGTGACCTACTTGAAATATTTCTGGAATGCCCCAGGGTCCTTGCTTAAACCTGCAATATCAAAACCATAATCGCCTGGATATTCTCCAGTTAGGTATGCAGGGTAGTTGTAGGAGAGTGGACCTAGCCAACGGGGGCGTTCCTCTCCATACCAGAAACTGCAAAGTACTGAGAGACGATCAATTGTGCATTAAAAAGACAGGAAAAGGACCTTTTCTGCAAACAAACAGATTTTAAAATTTAACTACCAAACAAAGAAAATTGTTAAAGAACATAAGCTCTGATTCTTTCTATTATTTTCCATAATAAGAAAGCATGTATTATTACTAGATTTTCTCTCCCCTTCATGTGGTCTTTACATATCCATGTTTACAAAACCTCTAACTTAATTGAGTTAGAAAATTTCTCCCAACGGCATTTTATGTTTCACGATTCACATTGAAATTGCGGGATATACTTCAGTGGGATTCTAACCCAAATTGTGTTTTAATGATTGAAGCAATCCGAATTGCCAAAGGAGACAATGAACCAGAGCTTAACTATTGAATTGAGATCAGAAGCGTAAAATAAGATTCAGGTTCTGTGTTTCATCGTCATTTTAAGCTTCAAAGACTCAGGTTACTTGTGTTTCATGAAACTCATTTTCTGATGCTTGAAAATTCTGGTTACTTGTATCTTACTAATGCTTAGGCGAGTTGTTTCACCTTTAATAAAACAATGCCTGTGAAAATGGTACCGTAAGCTTCACTACAAATTTGCAAGCCCAATAAAGAAACAGGCCTGTCCAAATATGGAACGGGGTTGTCTCTAAGAAGGGATAGCTTATCTTAAAGAGATCTTACGAGTACATTACAAAATCAAACACAAGATACAGAACCTTCAACCAAATAGCTTTCATGAGCGTACATGATGAAAAGGATTCGTGAAGGGATATGGATACAGAAACCAATAAATCATAATGAAGACATGGCTGTCTAGAACAACGGAGATGTGATTTTCAGATATTAATTTCACCAGAATATTGTGCCTTCCTGTAGTTCTTATTCATACTCCTATCTATGAATTCCAGGCCAATATACCATGTCCGAAAATTTGCATATTTAATTAAGATGCCCCAGTATTTCCTACTTGGTGTTTGGATAGCATTCTTAATATGACAGCTTCGATTTTGATAAGGTTCCTTGTTTCTGAAACTTTGATCCTAAAACTATGTCCGGATCTGCCTCCCCATTCCATGAACGAGATCATCGTGTACATAAATCCTACGCTAAGGTAACAATCAGATAAAAGTATAAGATTATTATTCACAGGCGCAACGCAAGATAATCAAATCCTCCATCCTGTTCCTTGAATCTTAACAAAGAAATTTTCTTTTAAACCAGAAATATAAGAATTTCATCTTTTTAATCACATGAGAAACTTGTCTTCAAACACCTCGAGCTCTATAAATGACTCAAGATTTCCATTTTCACCATTTGATTTGCAAATTGCTTTGTCTAGATAATGCAATTGGAAGAACACGATTTACTAATTCTTCTAAATCAGAAGGCAGGCAAAGCTTTACGTAAAATAATATTAAAAGGGGATAAGCTCTAAAAGTTTCAGTACATTCTGATCACCTCTCCCTCCGAGCTCTCTCTGCTAAGGCCTTCACCTTCGGGTAATTCTTAATGGCAGCCTCTTTAGTCGCCTGCATTCTGTTCTGAAGAGCAGGTCCAAGAGGGCTATTCGCGATCGCCTTGACGACGGTGAACGGGATCGCCGAGAAAACCAGCACGGCCGCGACCTACAAATTCCAGTACATATTGAGTCCAGAACCGTAATCATGGAGGACTCAAACCCCAGATTTGAAGAAGAAGATGATGAATCAGAAAGAACGTGAAGAAACCGGACACCTCTTGCCACGAAGCCTCGACCGAATGCGCGAATTTCCGGTGATGCTTCAAAGGAGGAGAAGAGAGACGGTCAAGGGGAATACCGTTGAAGGAATTCCTGAGAAGCGCCCCAGGGGAATTCGTGAAAATGGCCGCCATCATCAAAGAGATTCCCGGAATTTTTTGAATTTAGGACTCTCGAGTTCGTTCTCTGGAGACATTTATTATCTTATCCGTATTAAATGGGTCTGGATCCAGGCACCAGAAATATCTAACCCAGGATCCGACCAACCAAACCATAGTTGCAGGATGGCAATGAGGCGGGTCGGGTCAGGTTTGCACTTCAGCTGAACCCTCCTGATTTATTTATGTAGTATGTGATGATGATGGTTATGATCAAACTACACCAACTTAGCACATATTGTGTTAGCTCATCTGGCAGGGCTATCTAATTCGAACATCGCAGGTGGTGAGTTCGATCCCCGGGCCATGCATGCCTGTGTTTTGGGCTTTGGACTTCCATCATAACCCAAAGAAAGAACTCCATTGAATTAAATTAAAAACAAAAACAAATTTCGGTGCATATATCCTAGAGATGGTTGGAGTGATTTTGGTCCGACCTGACCTATCGAGGAGAAGAATGGTTTATCAAATCAAAGAACTAGACATTGGTTGGCTTGAAATCAGCCTGAAAGTTTCAAACAGAAACCGGACTTAGGATTTGGATGGAACAGAACTGATCAAACCGGGGTTGGAATAGGGGACTACCCGGTTCGATTATGTGGAGTTGACACCAGAGCTGGTTGTTTCAAGCAGCCGTTCCATATTTTTTATTTTAAAAATTCAATTTTGATGATGATCTAGTATGGTTTTTGAGAGGTTTAGAACTCAAACTTGAACTAAAATTGAAATTGGTTTAATCTTAATTCAGTTTCTCTTTCTAAAATACCAAAACAGATGATTTGAAATCGATCATCTACGAAGCACGGAAACTTCTCTAAGGGCACGGTTCCCGTTTCCATACTTATCGGAAACCAGAAACTCTAAGGAAACGCCGCAGAAACATTTCCCAAGAGTTTCTTGTTTTTGGAAAACTTTTTCCTAGACTTTTCTATCTCTTTCTTTTAATTCAAAACACCATCATCACTACTGCCACCTTTGTTAGTCTTTGCTCACATGAGAGAAACCTTTAGACTCTCTCTTCCTCTCTCCCACTATTACCATCTTTTTCGCTATAGACTTTGCTGAACTGGTCAATCTGCATTTCTATTTCCCGATGAAGAGGACACAATTTCTAAACCTATCATCCCTACCGTCACTTTTGTTACAGTCTTTCCTCACCTGGAGACTCAAACCTTTAGCCTCTCTCTCCCGTTTTTCAATATATAACCCCTCCGCCATTGCGATCTGTTTTGCTATAGACTTTTCTGAGCTTGACAATCGGCGTTTCTATTTTCCGGCGAAGAGTGGGACGCAATTCCTGTTGGTGATAGTTACATTCTTTCATATTTATCAGTTTAATGTAATTACATATTAGATTCATTGCTGATATATATAGATATAGATATATGTATGTATATGTATATATTTTGCCATTTCCCCGTTTATAAGTTTTGAAGATTTGTCATTTTCTCCTTCCGTTTCGTTTCCCTGCAACATAGCCAACCATGTAGATTGTCATGCAAAGCGCACTTCCCACAAAGCATAAAGCGCCTCCTTGGAAACAAGAAGTATGCTCACCGTTCTCAAAAGTTTACAAGGCTGCTTATGAACTACCAAATGGCACAAGGAACTATAACTCTCCTTACTGGGAAAGTGTGTTTCAACTGAGTTTCGAACCCGAATCTTGTGGGTAAAAAGTGTAATTCTAAAATTATCTTGGACCTTCTTTACAAGATTAAAATGTATATGCGAATCACAAAATCTGATGATTCTACAATCTTTTAAATACATACTTCTTAAAGTTGATTTTCATATCCTATAACATCATTGATATGCTTCATAATTAAATGATTAAAACTAGATCTCATGTATTTGAAGGGTGTGAATTCTATTTCATATGGCTCAAATACTGGATTGTTTTAGAAATAGCTTAAAAGTTACTCTTCAATACCATATTGAATGTATGTACTATAATATGCACAAAGGTCTCTGCATCTTGTGGAGCACAACCCTCTAGTCCTCATGTTGCATCTCCATGAGGCCTGTTGCAGGGGCCCAGTATTTTCAAAACAATTCGGCCGCACATGCATGACTTGCCTTGTGCCGTGTAGGGATGTTTTTGCAGTTCCGAGCCCTACAAGCCATTGATGCAAACGAACCCATCCATTCGACTTCAACCTTTACTTAGGTACTCTCATTGAGCCAGTTGAGTAGGGTTTCTCTTCTCTCTATACTTCGGTACTGTTTGGGAGGATCCTCTCTCCCATTAATAGACAGGTACATTGGTCCATGTAAAGAAGAAGATGAAAGGGCGCTGTAAGCTGAAGTCACGAACTTCAATGAACATTCACTTGCATATGTTCAAACTGTCTTGATTGAAATGTTAGGAGAGCAAAAATGGAAGAAAATTAATGTTTAAGAGTAAAGAGAGAGAGGGGTGTGCCTACCAAAAGGTACAGGATGTTTCTTAGGGATTTCACTGGAGTTGTTGGCATTTGGACGAGAACAAATGAAGTCTGGTGGATCTAGAAACTCTTTTGAGGTAGGGCAAATAATCCTATGAATGATTTTGAGTGGGTCGAATTATATATTATAGCCTATGAGTCCCATCATTAGCTATGGATTTGAAGTTGATTTTCCAAATTTCAGATGGGACCACTCCCTTGGCCACCCGTGGAAGCAACATCGGAGATGATGAGGGAAACTAAAAGAAACAAGGAAATGTCTTCTTGTGCCTCTCTTTCCTTGATATCAATGTAGTATTCTTCTATAATTGCAATGAGCAATGATGATCAATGAATCTAAATTTATGCATCTTTGATAGAAAGAACCTTAACTTAGGAAGGTCGTCGATGAACCTTTCAGAAGTACTGTACGAAATCACTCCTAAGAAAGAAAAAACTATATGAAAGGCAGGGTTGTTTTTGAGAATGACCAAAACGAAGTGGAGGGATTTGGAAAAAGGCCCTCTATAAAATATCGTTCTCCCATTTTCTTGTAAGTTTGAATTTTGAACCGGGTTTGAATCAGACAGAGCCAAGGCTCTTCCGAACTCTAACCGTAGTTTCAGAAGTAAGAAGAAGAAGAAGAAGAAATGGATGAGACGATGGTAGAAGACGCAGAGACGGCGTTTTTACTCGCCGGAAAACCGACCGGGAACGAATGGGAGCTCAAGAAGGAGAACGTGAAGCCGTTGAAGAGGGGGCGGAACGTTTGTCTACTTAACGAAGCCCTTAGATCTCAAAACAACAACGTCACCAGGAAATCCCTTTTCGAACATCGCACGTTTGTCCTTCTTCCGTTTTCCTTCTTTCTTCTAGAACATCATAGACCGTCCTTCTGGATCTTTTCATCATTCCAGCCGTTACCAGCGGGTTATTTACGATCTCCATTAAGATCCCATTGTTGTTGTTCTCAGGAAATTGATTGAAGCCATCGGCGATTATAAAGGGGATGACCCGCTGCAGCCGTGGCTCGAGTGAGGCATTTATTTCTTAATTTCTTTCGTTTACAAAATTTTGTCTCTACTTTTGCTTTCTTTTACGCTCTTTAAGATCCATCTCTAGCTGTTTAGATTGATACCGTACACCAGCTTGTTTAACATGTGCATCACTAATTCATTCCTTAGAAATATAAGCAATTATCTCACCTGTGAAAGGAAAAAATGAAAATTATCTATTGGTTATCTATATGTTTTCTGTTATAGTTTTCTGTGTTAAGTTTGGGAGTTAGAGCTTAAGCTTCCTGCTTTGTTTATATAGGTGCATCAAATGGGTTCAAGAATCGTTTCCAGCTGGTGGAGAATATTCGGGATTGGTCGTGATATATGAGCAATGCGTTCGTGCTTTCTGGCATTCAGCACAATATAAGGATGACTTGCGATACCTGAAAGTGTGGTTGGAATATGTTGGTTCCGATTCTCTAGGCCTTATTTTGTTACTTCTCTCATAAACTTATGAATCCCGATGCAATTTTCCATATGCAATTTTTGGCAGACCGACAATTGCTCTGATGCTGAAGTGATATACAAATTTCTGGAAGCGAATGAAATTGGGCAGGCGCATTCAATTTTTTACATATCTTATGCTTTGCATATGGAATCAAAGCATAAGCTTAAGAGGGCAGACGAGATCTTCAATCTTGGCATTGCTAGGTTAGTGGGCAGATATTTGATGAGAAAGTCTGGGTTTTGCAGATATATAAAATTTAAATGATTATTGACAAATTCATATATGTCAGTTAAACAGAGGCTCCAAGCTTAAACTTATTAGGAAGGTCACTTTTGGTGAATTTCTACCATGTTTCAAGTCCTCCAGTATGCAGACTCAGTATCTCTTACGTCATGAGCATTGACTTCGTTGATTTATTTTCTTACTTCATTGATTCATTAAAAATTAAGACATCAATTTTGTGTTCTTTTGCTTAAGTTACAATATATATATATATATATATATGTATATATATATATATATATATGTATATATATATATATATATATATATATATATATATATATATATATATGTATATATATGTATAATATTTTTCATTTTAAATTCCTGATGATCTCCTGGTTGGTCTGCTGTAGCCTTCCTTCAAAAGTTGGTAGGCTATATTGTAATACTTTGATATAAAATAGCCAAATTATACTAGTCGCTTGTATGCTTTAAATATTGGGTTCCATACTTCATCAGTATATGGTTCTTTATTATTATTAATATCTTATTTAAAGAGTACCTTTTCTTTCTGTCGCTACTTCAAGTCATAATCTTTGCTTCACAAGCCCATAAATTTCTTCCTCAAAGGAACATCCTTTCAATGATACACTTTGGAACCCGGGAATACCTAGTTCTAAGTTCTAAAAGACAGAAGTGCAGAACTGATCAACCAGTATGACAAGTCGGTGAGACTTGGCGGTTTCATCGAAAATAGAACATCAACATGTTGAAATTGAACCTACTTAGATTTTCTATAATGCAAATGCAAATACTAAAACTTCTGGCGAAAAGAAGAACTATTAAACACTAGTCAGCACAAGTGCTATTGAGATCAATAATGCATGACGTTAAAGATAGTCCAGACTCAATGATCCACATTACACATGGCTGGTTGGAACTGGAAGACGCCTGAGCTCAGTTAGCCCATTCAACAGTGATCCAGGCAAAAAGTCTGGCTTAAAGAACGGTACGAATGGATGACTGGCTCATTTTGATGGTGACCGGGTTAACTCCATGTTCTAGTTGGATTTACAGATTCGTTTCTGCTTAAACAAGTTAGAAGGCCTCAATATAGTAATATTAGTGAGGTCATTTGTTTCTTAATTGCATTTTATATCAATATGCTTTGTTTTTCCAAGGAGTTCTATTCTATGATCTTAAAATTATACTCAGGGAACTAATGTTCATTGTACCCTTCAGGAAGGCAAAACAAATAAAGAAGTTGGAAAGTACTTACCGGAAGTTTCTGTCCCGTTCAATGCGATCTTGCCTAATTAAAGAAGTATGTGATTCATAGAACATAAATATTTAATTTCTTCTCCTTTCTCCTTATCTGGCATATTATTATTTCATTTCTAATTCACGTGTCAGAAGATCAATCACCTGATGACGGCTTTTGTTGTTGTGCTATTTTGCAGGAAGAATTAATAGAAGACACATTGCCTGCTCGATGTTTCGGAACTGTTCTCACTGCTGGGGAAGCTGGTAAAGTTTCTCCTGTGTTTGATATTCGCATGGTCCAAAAATTGATATCCTAATGATTTGTGACCTTTGTGACATGCAGGCAGGGCAAACATCCATTCGCTTCCTGATGCAGTTAGGAAAAAGGCCAAGTTATTAAGGTGGAAATTATTTTTCTCTATACTGTTTGTCCTCATTGTGCACACAAGAAACACGGCCTATATTATTTTCTAATCTGAATGGAAAAGTGAAAAAGCAAAAACGAAGGAAAACCTGATGGTACACTTCAGGACTTACCAGATTCATTATCCAGAAAGAATGGCAATGGATCTTTTTCTTTGTTTTCAAGGTGTATGTTGAGAAATAATGATAGTCTCTTTTCTAGTGTTGAAACTCGTAAGCTTGAATTGATCTGTAAGACTGGAACAAGCATGGCAAGGTAACCTAGATTATGGCTTCTCTTTTGCAGGACTTCCAGTAACGCTCCATTAGCAATATATAATGATGCCGATAAAGGTTCTGTAGTACAGTCAGAGATTTCAATTGTGGATATATCAACCAAGAATGAGGGCCATGCTTGGAAGACTCTAGGTACCCGAGCAGATAGGAATAAAGAAAATACAGCAGTGCCTGCAAAATGGACATCTGTTAAGGTGCGTCATTTTCCTTCTATGAATTCCTCACTTCAGGATTATGCTTCATTGCTCCACTCATTTTATTTTCCTGAACTTTTATGTTTAATTTAAATTTGATGTTGGACTACTTTTGAAGATTCCCCAAAAGACCGGTGTCAGAAGAGGATCTGCATCTTCTGGTGCATGTATTCAAGTGTTTGTTGATGATGAATTTGCAGAGTAAGTGATGCACTTTCTGGTCTGTGAACTATGTCATGCTAAGGTAGTTTTCATCATCATCATCATAATAATAATAATTATAACAATAATCGTTACTGATAGTGGTAATAATCCCAAACATGCATCTTCAGGGGAAGAGGATTTTTACCATCTCTTCTCAGTGTTACAGGTGATCCTAGTATGTAGGTACAGTGGACAAACAAACCGTGTATCTGCTGCATCAGTTACGTGCTTGATGACCTGATCATCAGTATTTCACCGATATTCACAATGTAGTCATTTAGGGTTGGAGTACGTCTGAAAGATAGTTTTATAAAGTTTTTTTTTTCTTTTTGAAATATTAGTAGCATTTGACTCGATGGTTCTAGGACTTCTTTTGTTCTGCATCAGTCGTGCCTTCTCAAGCTTCTCATATTCACTACATTTAAACTCCAAACCGTCATCTATCATGTTGCATTTCATTTACAGCCCGCTTGCTGATACATAGAAAATTAGCTGTAATAAAAGTGCAATCTGGGTAAAAGAATGAACGTAAAACCCACGATAATAAATTAGCAGTTTGTTGTTCTTGTTTGATGACTTCCCTACCATATCCTGTGTTCTCTTTATACTACGATATTTGCTTCTCCCCATGTCTTAAGTTTGTCTCTATGAAACTTGTTGAATCAGGTCACCTGCTACTGTTGATTGCTGTGACTCTGGGAAGCCATCAGTTTTGCAGACAAGGCATGGGACTGAAAGCTTTAAGAAGTAAGCAAATGGGTGATATTCTTGCTCTTAAATTTAGTATATTTCATGGTTCATTCTCATGTGATGACTGTTGAATCACTTACCTGTAGGTCATTTTATATCATTTGTGGAATCACTTACAGGTCCTTTTGTATCATATGCAGGGAAACCGATCTGTTGAGGGAGAACCCTTTGCGCCATTTTCCTCCGAACAGCCTCCCAAGATGATGTGCATTTCTTATTCTGCAGTTCACCTTTCTGTTCCTAGAGTGATTGCTGTCCCAAAATCTCTTTTGCGACTACACACTGTTTGTAATTTGTATCACTTGTGATGTATTTGCGAGGCAGAATGTATTCATCAATACACCCTGCTTCATTCATGAATTTAGGCAATATAGATTTCCAATACCAGTAACTTTGTATTGTACCTTGATATCGTCCCTAACATTCAAATTACTCTTGATGTATGAGGGGTCATCTGTTCCTACTTTTAATGCCTTGGTAGTTCTCACATTCTGCAGATTATATTTTGCTTTTCGCCATTCTCAGCTCACTGACCTTAAGGTCTTTCTTTAAATTGGAACTACAGTTTCAGTTTCGCTTACAATCAAACGCGAGCCTCGGTGTATTGCCCTAATAGGAGTTCAATTAGTGGTCCGCCTCCAGGGTGACTGGATCTGGAATTCTAGTTCCATAGTTCGGCCGCTCGGGACTAGGGAATTAGATTTCCGGTTTCAGGGCTCGTTGTGAATACACCGGGCTCGGCCTGAAAGGGAACCGAACCACCGGTATTGACATTGGTTAAGAAAGACGGTTATGGTGTACTTTTCATTTTGTCTTTGGCTACGATGGTAATTTCGATCGGTAACGAAACGGCGTAGCGGGTTGCATCTAGAAGCATCCAAACAAGAGCAGCTCTATTTAAGAGGTAGTAGCGGCGGGTCTCGGGTTGCCCCTCGCCCACGTTTCACTTTTCTCCGCCTCTCTTCGTTCAGGGTTTTACGGTGGTTTTGCTACTTCGTTCTTCTCGTGCTCTGTCGTCTCCGCAACGCTCAGCGGCGTCCCTTCGAGAGAATCAGAGAGAGAGAAGGAGAATGGCGATTGGTTCCATCCTTGCATCTCGTCTCGCTCGTTCCTCTAGGCTTGCGGCTACTGGCCTCTCTCAGGTCCCCCCGCCCTTCCTTTTATTCGTTCCGCTGACGCGATGCGTGAGGCTCCATTGAATGTTTCTTTCTTTTTTCGCTTCCGTTCTTCGTTCAAATTGGTTCTCTTTGGTCGTTTCGGGAACTTTCTTTTATACGACTGGAATGCTTGCTAACGGAATAAAAAGACAATCTTCCTTGCCATGGTGATTTGTGGCGGAGAAAGTAGTTTTGGATTGATTCGTGGTGGATGTAAATGACAGGTATGGTTGGTGGTTAACTGTGTTTGCATGTATCTCATTCTGAACTGCGAACCAATTATCAATCTTCTACCTGTACGAATCTCACTTCTGGAAGCACATTTCAAAGAAATCGTTTTGGAAATTGTCGCTAAAGGTTACATTGAGTCCTCATCTCTGCCTGTCTCGTGGGGTTTTCTTTGGTATGTTTTGATTTTCTTGATGAGGGATGTCCGGAGAGTGATTTCTCTGTAAGATTAGCATAGGAATAAGTTTGATTGATGAATCGCGTGGGAAATATGCACTAATTGTGATCCTTGTTTTAGGTGGGTCTAGTAGCAGAACTTGCAATATTTTGACTGATAGCATTCAAAGATATTTTTCCAATTATTATTAATTGAAGAGTCGAAGATCAATGGTATAACTTGCAACTTATAAAATCTGTTGGTTAAAGTTTATTTTTCAATTGCGAGTTTTTTAGTTCAGTAATTTGAACGGGCGAAGCGAGCTAGAGATCCACAAATCAAATTCTTGCTCATTAATAGATTTTGTTCGTCATGTATGTATCTGTATTTAACGTATGGCAACGCTGACATTTCTTTGGGACTGCACGCAAAGCATTGTTATGACATTACTCGTGGGGATGGGGATGCATGAAGTACGCGTGAAAGTTAGGATTTTCTTTTTCTCTAGCTATTACTTAAAATAATATTTCTATTTGAGCAGGTTGATGCATCTTTACTCATTTTTTCTTGTTATTTGTATTATGAATATTTGTGGTTCATGTTCTGTCAACGTTTACGTGTTACTTTTTGGTTTTCACAGGCTTCTGGTTACCTTAAGTCAGCGCGAGGTTCACCATTTCTTGATCGGAGATGTACGGCTGAAAATACAACCTTTTTAGGCCAAAGATTGGCGTCTGCTGCTAGAGCTTTTAGGTATGACTAGTTAACCAGTTTTTTTTTACAATCGAAATTCTTGATTGGTTGTTGATTCACCATCTCTTTTACAGCTCTAAAGCAGCTGGAGCTGATGTTATCGGTATTGATTTGGGTACAACCAACTCATGTGTTTCTGTTATGGAGGGAAAGGTGCGTTTTTTTACAGAATTCTCATACTATAATTCTTTTTCCATGTTCTGTGTTGCATTAAAAAATTATTAGTTGGTATTGTAATGTTCTTTTGCAGAATGCTAAAGTGATTGAGAATGCGGAGGGTGCTAGGACGACTCCATCTGTTGTTGCATTCAACCAGAAGGGAGAACTCTTGGTTGGAACTCCTGCCAAACGTCAAGCAGTCACAAACCCTACCAATACATTGTTTGGAACTAAGCGTTTGATCGGGAGGAGATTCGATGACCCACAAACTCAAAAGGAAATGAAGATGGTTCCTTACAAAATTGTGAGGGCACCTAATGGAGATGCATGGGTAGAAATCAATGGACAACAATATTCTCCTAGCCAGATAGGTGCATTTGTTCTGACTAAGATGAAGGAGACTGCTGAGGCTTATCTAGGAAAGTCAGTTTCTAAGGCGGTGATTACAGTTCCAGCGTACTTCAATGATGCTCAAAGGCAAGCAACAAAAGATGCTGGGAGAATCGCAGGTCTTGACGTTCTTAGGATCATAAATGAGCCTACGGCTGCTGCTCTTTCTTATGGACTCAACAACAAGGAGGGACTGATTGCAGTTTTTGATCTTGGAGGTGGAACCTTTGATGTCTCAATCCTTGAGATCTCAAATGGAGTTTTCGAGGTCAAATTTCTAAATTCTGCCCACTTATATTCTCTTAATTCATCTTTTGCCGCAAGATTTTAAGCAGGATTGTAACGGTAAAATTCTATTATGAATGAACATTCACTTTAATGCAGGTTAAGGCCACAAATGGTGACACCTTCTTGGGTGGTGAGGACTTTGATAACGCTCTCTTGGAGTATCTAGTGAGTGAGTTCAAGAAAACCGAGAACATTGACCTATCCAAGGATAGACTAGCCTTGCAGAGGCTGAGGGAAGCAGCCGAGAAAGCGAAGGTGGAACTTTCTTCCACAACCCAGACAGAAATAAACCTCCCTTTCATTACTGCTGATGCCTCTGGTGCTAAACATCTCAACATTACTCTAACACGTTCGAAATTTGAGGCGCTGGTAAACCATTTGATAGAGAGAACCAGAAGTCCTTGCAAGAATTGTTTGAAGGATGCAGGGATATCAATCAAAGATGTAGATGAGGTTCTGCTTGTAGGAGGCATGACCCGGGTTCCGAAGGTACAGGAAATTGTTACAGAGATCTTTGGCAAGATGCCGAGCAAAGGCGTCAATCCTGATGAGGCAGTGGCCATGGGTGCAGCCATACAGGGAGGTATCCTTCGAGGCGATGTGAAGGAGCTTCTTCTTCTTGACGTGACGCCATTGTCTCTCGGTATTGAGACTCTTGGTGGCATATTCACCCGGCTCATCAACAGGAACACGACCATACCCACCAAGAAGAGTCAAACTTTCTCCACCGCTGCAGACAACCAGACTCAAGTTGGTGTCAGAGTTCTGCAGGGTGAACGCGAAATGGCTGCAGATAACAAGCTTTTGGGTGAGTTCGAGCTTACTGGAATCCCGCCAGCTCCTCGCGGGATGCCGCAGATAGAGGTAACATTCGATATTGATGCCAATGGCATCGTGAAAGTTTCAGCCAAGGACAAGTCCACGGGCAAAGAGCAGGAAATCACCATTAGATCATCTGGTGGTCTGTCGGAGGACGAGATCGAGAAGATGGTGAAAGAAGCGGAGTCCCATGCTCAAAAGGACCAGGAGAGGAAAGCGCTGATTGACATCAGGAACACTGCTGATACAACCATTTACAGTATTGAGAAGAGTTTGAGTGAGTACAAGGAAAAGATTCCTGCAGAACTTGTGTCAGAGATCGAAGGTGCTGTAGCCGACTTGAGGAAAGCAATGGGAGGTGAAGATGTAGATGAGATCAAGGCAAAGATCGATTTGGCGAACAAGGCTGTGTCGAAGATTGGGCAGCACATGAATCAGGGTGGTGGCGGAGCTGGTGGTGCTGCAGGCTCTCAAGGAGATCAGCCCCCTGAGGCCGAGTACACAGAGGCCAAGATGTAAGCATATGCACGAGGGTTGATGGGGGAACTAATGCTGTCCACATGATGCACGAGTAGACGACGAGGATGAGATACTTGTCTCAAGGATTTCAGTAATAATAAGTCAATTTTGTGATTGTCAAAATGGTTTGCTTTTGTCATTGATATGGGATGATAATGTTCTAAGTAAATTACAGTGTTTGGGTTTCATTTGAGGACCTCTTTGGGCATCTGTTCTCTTTTTCTGAATAGTGAAAGAACGGTTGATAGAGGAGTATGTTGTTCCTTTTAGTTAGGTGATTATGTAGTGCCGGATAAGGCACATTGGTGACTAAGAATCAACATAGCTCGGTGGACTTTGTGCGACAAAGCGTACTACTTGTTGAGATCCAACAAGTCCTCTTCAAATCCAAGGCCGACAAAAGGAAAAGGATTTTGGGTTTGACAAAGGGATCCGTTTAATATCGTTCGGGTAATCGGATCAATTGGTTCAGACCCGATCTCTACCTTAAAGCCGAAGCACGTTAGATGAAACTTGCTCTTTCCACGTTAAGAAAAGTTCATCGTCTTGGAAATTACCAATGGGAAGAATTTCTCCTATTGGCGGGCAGGTTTAACAGCGTTCTCTGATTGGTTGGATGACGGCATCGTGGTCCGCACGGGTAACGGGGCCATTGACTTGTTCGAACTCGGTTCCTCTTCATTCCTTGCGCCCAAAGAAATCCTAAAACTCCTAGAGCCCACACATTAGTGCTGGATTTTCAGATAACCGGTCTAAAGGGTTGCTGGTGGCTCAGTTGACCTCAAGGTAAACACAGAAAGGAAAAGGAGGGTTCCAATTCATCAAATACAAAAAATAAAACTAACGTATAACATATTGAGGGGTTTAAGTTTAAAACAAATGGAGTACAAGATTGAATTTTCTTTTCAACTTTGCTAATTCAAAGAGACATTCTTTTGAGTGGTTGAAACAGCTTAGCATCCAATAGAAACAAAACTGCCGGGCACCCAAATGAATTTAAACATTTGCAAACAATATCTACAGTCAAAAGAAGCTGTTGATTATTGACTTTTGGAAAAAGAGTGTTCAGTATTTTCCGTTCATCATTCTTTGTGCTTCCTCAATGATATATTGGCCTACATTACTTGCAAACTATCGTCTAATTAGGCCAATCCATCCTTGTAAGGATAACGTAAACTAAATGCTTACTATCAAAATCGAAACAAGGCCTTCGCCACACTAAGTTGGTGTAACTTCTAATTTAATTGTTATCAACAATAACTAAGCCTTTTCCTAAACTAGATAGGATCGGTTATGTGGATTCTTTGCTTTCATAGAGTTTTATCATGTGTCAAACTAGCAATTAATTTAATATAATCCAAATTATTATTTTTATTTCTTTTAAATGTTTGTATAGCCATTTTCTTCTTTTAATATCTAGTTCTCATATCTTATTGCTGAAATTTCTTTTGATTGTCTTTTTATGTGTCTAAAGTATCTTAAATGATTTCTTCTCATTTTATCATCTATTAATATCACATCAATTTGTTTCTAATTGTTATCATCTTAAAATTTATTGTCATATTTATTGAACATAATAATGGTATATTTTAGAAAGATGCCTGGCGATATT
The DNA here is from genome assembly GCA_036023115.1 of Brasenia schreberi. Lineage (NCBI taxonomy): Eukaryota > Viridiplantae > Streptophyta > Magnoliopsida > Nymphaeales > Cabombaceae > Brasenia > Brasenia schreberi. Next base: position 13,564,187 of record JAYKKT010000062.1, read on the forward strand.
GTCAAGCTTTTGAATTCATAACGGTGACCAGGTTTAATCCAAGATGAAAACTACAGGTGATGGAAAAGTTCTGGGTTTGCTTGGTGGTAGCAGGCTTTGACAAAATACGAAAAGTATTTGGGGGAAGCATTAATTGTGAAACAACTTTGGGTAGGATTTGAAAGTTATCCTCCATTTAATGTCCCTCGAAGTTTCGCAACGCGTAAAATGATCCCACAGGGAGAGAGAGAAAGAGAGCTGCGGAGTCGGTACTGGAGAAGGAAGTCATGGACGCCGTAGATGAGGAGTGGGAAGCTTTTCTTGGGGCTCTTCTCGATCCGTCCGATTGCTCGTTTCTGTCTATAACCAGCGATATACCGCCGACCCATGTCCAGGAAGAAGCGTCGCCGGAGTTCTGGAGTGATGATTCCGTCAACGGGAGCGAGGAAACGTCGTGGAACATGATCGCCACGGGGTTTCGCCCATTGAGGAAGAACAATCTCCTTTCAGTGAGAAGCGGTGGAGAGCGTGTTCTGGAGATGTTTCCATCATCGTTACGTCGTACGAGAGTTGGAAACCGGCTTATGATGGTTTGGCTTGAAAGCTGAGTGTGATAGAGAGTTTCCTGATGGAGGAAGACGAGGGAAAGGAGATCAATCAGGATGATGCTAGGGAGCTTGTCGAGGAGCTTCTGGACGTGCATGACGATGATCCGGCTGGTTCTTCTGTAGATCCGGATGTCGAAGTCCTCGATATATCTAAAGAAGGAAAAGAAAGAAAAGAGGGATGATACTTCCGGAAGGACGAAGACGACTCCGATCCTTTGAGGAAGAAGCGCAAGCGCAAAAGGTACCGGCATTTCCAATATTAAAATATCCCTCCTATTTTTTGCTTTGTCAAAGACAATGGCGAGGGAGAAGATTTTTTCATAGCTCGTGCCATAACGTTACTTTTTTGCGCTCGATATGTGAATAACAGCTATTCTATATGTAAATTTTAAAGCTTATAATCGTTCAACTTAACTTTTTTCCGGACAAGAATTCGATGGTCTTTTATTGGGTCCGAAATCATTAAAACTTTACACTGAACTTGGTGGTCTGGAAAATATATTGTTTACAGTTTACACCTCTTTTACCTTCACTCTTTAAGTTCATTGCCTTCTTTGTGTCCGTAGCTTCTGTTAGTGAAATGTTCCGAGGAGTTACTTCAGCATGGGATATGTACATGCTAATGTTGACTTTGTCGCGATGGAATACCAATAAACTATGACTCGTTTTTCATATGCTTTTGTAAAAAATGTGCTACGATATTTCATTGTCACTTCTTCTTTCTCGGATAGTATAATCTTCTTGAGATTTATATCGATGCCGAACTCAAAGGAACAAGTTGGCGAAAGAGAGGTCACTTCGCTTTCTTCCATGCTAACCCCGTAAAAGACGGCAACATCAACCTCGAAGGCTCGCTTAGTGGTTCTGCAGATCGTTATGGGAGGACAAGAAGCGTCATGGTGTTCCTAATTGCTACTCTTCACTAGGGCCTTGCTTGAGCCTTTTTCAGGCAGCTGAGGAACAGAGACTCGGCGTTAAGATCAAGGGAGAGAAAGAAGATGTACGTGAAGGACCTCGAGGCGAAAAGCCGGTTTCTCGAATTCGAATGCCGTAGGCTGGAGCAGGTGCTCGCCTTGTGCTACGCGGAGAACCACGCCTTCAACTTCGCCTTTGCCCCGACCAGAACGTCGTTGCAGCCAAACAGGAGTCTGCCGTACTCCGATTGGGTACACCCTCTCTCTTCTATCCGGTCATCGGTCGGACTTTGGTAATTCTGAGTAATCTGATCATCAGTTGTCAATTTCATTCTTCAAGTTCTGCCTCATCTTTTCTTTTCTTGACCACAGAATCCCTGCTGTTGGGTTCCCTGTTGTGGCTCGCGACGCTCGTATGGTCGGTTCTTTTCCCCGCGCCGGAGGCCGCAGTGGAAGTGGCCGGAGCGGAAGAAGGAAACAAAGGGTTGGTGGTGTTGGTACCAACTGCCCCAGCAAAGAGAACGGCGAGTGATGGAGGAAGTCGGTTCGGGCTTCTCCTTCTCAGGCGGCGATTCAAGGCGGCAAGGAAAAAGATGCGGGCGGATTCGTTGGTGCACGGTTTGGCCGGATTCATTACCCACTGTGCATCGTCTACTTTTGCTGGCTTTCCCAAAAGTTTATTTGTTTAGATCTGCTTTAACGTTAGGGAGGTGTGAGGTCGGACGAACAAGGAAAATGAAAGAACTCTTCATCGTTAATATGTTTGCTCTTTTTGTTTAATTTGCACATTGTTCTTCTGTTTTGACATTCTTTGGGTTGGCAATTGGCATAGTCACTGGTTTTAAAGAACTGGGTGATTGTACTTGGTATGGAGAACTCCCTGTGGGCCTGTGGGGGAGTTTCTTCTCTCAACGGTTAAAGGTCTTGTACGCTTGAAGTTCTGATGAGAAGTACCGTATTTAACTGAGAACTAGAAACTAAGAAGTTTCAATGTAAGATCGAGCTATGTGGATTCGAATTTTGACAAGCTTGACCGAGTAATGGCGAGTTCGACCTCTCCTTGTTTGCACGCCAAGCTAGGCCTGACCTTGACAAGACCGACTCAAGTTCAAGTTATCTTCGAGTCAATTTCGAAGACAAGCTCACAATCACTCAGCTCATTCTTACCACCTTGTATACATTTCACACCTCTGTTATATTTAACGATTCATTATCGTTCACCTAAAATTCTAGATTCACCAAGAGTCTGGTGGTTGCCGACCTTGTTATGGAGGTATTTTCGATAGCAAGGAGGATTTCCGCTCAGCTGCCACCATTCATGCTCGAATTGTTGAGTTGGATGCATGTTTGACTAGTATGCAAAGTTGGGGGCAATGCCGTTCCAATCCAACTTACTGTCTCCTTGAGCTTGGAAAAACTAAGCTTAAATCTACGGGAATCCTCCTACTAACCTTTATTAATTTCAGCTAAACGTCTACTCATTATAAACTAATGCAACCCAAACTCTAATTGAAACCACTTAAGTTATGGAACTCAAAATCACACTCATAACATATTCTTATCTAAAATTCCCCTGAAAAAGTCTCATATACCAAATTGCAATATCACCTTCAATATTGTTATTCTATATAAGAAATACAGTTTATTGATATATTCCTTAATAGGAACATAATTCAAAATAAAGCGCATATGTTACCATGAAATTCAAGTTATATAATAGAAAATGAGTTCCCCTATATGAATGGCATTCTCATTTTCTTATCTGAAATTTCCTTGAGGAGAGTCTCTTTTAAAACGACAGACTTCGCTGGAATTATTATATATATAAACACTTTCTCTCGCTTTTGGCGTAGCAGGCCTCCTAACAATAATTTTCATCGTATTTTAATAGTTTATCTGCAAACCTAACCTACGGATGTACTTTAATGCTGCAACATGATTAGCTTACAATCTATGTAGGGTTTTAAAGTTCATAAAATATCATTTTATTTTATGTTGAAATCATTCAATCAAAATGCATTTCTTACTAACTTAGCCATTTAAAATTCATGTGTGGCCAGTTGGTTACATAAATCTTACATAAACTGTAGCAAACAATTTCCCTAGGTAAATAATTATATAAATACATACATAAATAATTAACTCCAGATAATAAATGAGGGGGCAGGGCTGTTATTTTCGAATAAATAGCTTGTGTTTAACTAAAAAAAGGGAGGAGCACCCAGAGCGTTAGCTCAATAGCAGAGCGCTCTAACACCCATGCTGCTGGTGGGGAGTTCGACTCTCACGGGATGCATGTATGAGTGTGTGTTAGGCTTCGGCTTCCTCTTGTAAAAAGAAAAGAAAAGAAAAAGGAGTTAGCTTGTACTCTTTGGGGGTAATGTCTCCATGATGCATACAGGAAAATCAGAAACGTTGGTATCAAAATGAATTTTCAGTTAAAATTGAGACTCAGAGGAGTGATATCATCTAATATATTTTCTTCTTGAAGGCGTGACTTCTAGTTCTGACGCTGCTCAGTTGGCTGAGACATTTGCTGAAGCAAAATGTGAAACAAAGGTTGTTTAGAATGCCATCATTGGACGTAAAAGTATTTATGATTTGACATATTTGGCGTATACTAACGGAGAACTTCAGCCATTTTTTAACATCCCAAAAGAAATATGTGCTCTCGTTCTATTGTCTAGGCAATATAGTATCATACATTTCTCTTGTTAGACAATATAACCATTAGTTGTACGGAAAGTTTGATCAGTTGTTTAACAGGTAGTGTGGGGGTTCCTGTTTCTTTGTATGGGGACTTGAAGAATCAGTTTGTTGAGACTGATGTTGGTTTTGATACTATATGCAAGGTAACCACTTCGCGAAGATTCCTGGTTTTCATATCTACAGCTTGGGGATCTTAAGTTTTGCCTTGTTCCTGATCTTCAACTATCCTGAAATAGATACAAAGACTTATTTTAAGTATAAAATACAGAAGACTTTTTACATTTGTCTATAAATATCCTGAAACATGAAACACCTTATATAAATATCCTCAAATAGGTCAAAGACTCTTACCCTTTCTGTATTTGCTTGTTTAACCATGTTCTCTAACTTCTTGGTTTTATAAGTTCTCATTTTATTCCCCTCTCATTTGCAGCCTTGTATAAATGTTAAGTGTTTTGAATTTGAGCAACGGTGAACACTATATACTACAATTTCTTCATATGATGCTTTCAGAGTATTGAATTAGATTGGTTTGAATAAATTGTCTAATGTTCAAACTGAACTATTGATATTTTTTATTCACTTTGATTGGTCGAGACAAATTGGAAATCTTCATTGCAAGCATGATTATGTTTTCTGCATTTGGTGTGCCTATCTGGATTCCATTGTTCCTTATATTTGATTCTTTTTAATCCCATGGTGGGGAGAGAGAGAGAGAGAGAGAGAGAGAGAGAGAGAGAGAGAGAGAGAGAGAGAGAGAGAGAGAGAGAGAGAGAGAGAGAGAGAGATGTACAAATAAGAGTCGAGGGAGCGTCTTGATGTGCAGGCACCTTATAACTCAAATATTTATCTTCAAGTTTCTTACTTATTTGAAGTGGCTAAAGTTAATAATTTCCCCTTGCTTAAGTATCCAGTTTGTCACGAATCGCCATAAATTAAATTTTCTAAAAAATAAGGAATAACTACATGCTGCAGTTATTCCAGTCATATGCATCAGAGATGGGATTCTTCTGCAATGCCTCACAGTAGCAGGAATGTGTGGTCTGCTGCGGATCAAATGTCCTACTTTACGTAAAATCCAGGAAAAATGCATGCACACGTTAGCGGGATTTTGAGACATTTTAAAGGAACACTCGGCCTGTAATAACACATACTTGAGTTAGCATTAGGTACTTAAGTTTAAACTGACTTGAAACAAAGGATCATCCTAAAACATACCAGAGATGCAATAAACATTACATGCAACAAAATTATGAGAACAATGCCTAACATGCAGTTCTTCTATTACATACACACAGTAAGATGGCAAAGCAAATTAATATTCAAGTGAAGAAAAAATAGAAGAAAAGTGAAGAAACTTCAAAACCAAAAGACATGTCAATCAGGAGAAGTAAAGAGATACCAGTCTACGCATAAGTCTCTCAAAGCACCAAAATGCATCTGCCTTGTTCTAAAAAAGTACCACTATTGGAAAGCAAAGGTCACCCATCCCTGGTCAATAATATTTTGCTATCCAAATTAGCATATCCAAGATAATATGGACAAATAACCACCAAATAAGAAAATCACTTTCATCAGCTGAAGCAGTAGTTCACAGATTTCAACTGTCGGACCGTAAAACATCATGATATACTATAAGTGGTGCACCTGGCAATATCCAACATCCTTATCTATCCACGCATAGACCGCCAAAATGTTCCAGAGTTGTAACTGGTTTTCCGGACTCTCATAAAAGACTAGCACCCTATCTGTAGAACAACATCCAAACCTGTCCACGTTGAAATAGGTAAGCATCAGATACACAAACAAGTTTTCATGAACAACTGAAACACCTCCGTTATAAGAAATGTAAAATACCATATTGTTCTTGGAATCTTGAGGTTTCTATAAAGTATCAAATACACAACTCTTACATTTATCTATAAAAAGAGAGATCTTGTTCTTTTTAGTGTTAATGTTGATATTGTATTTTGATTGGGCTCTCTATGATTCTCTGGGCATTGTTCACAGGTGAATGCACAGTTAATCAGCAATATCTGTACAGATGCGCTTTCTGCAGAGAAGGTAACTAACTAACTCAAAATATTTGGATATTATGATATACTAGACTGAAACTACTACTATGTTTTCTCATTGACGTGGGGTCCTTGTTGTCTACTATTTCCCATTAGTTCTCAGCAGGTCAGCGTCATGAGCAAAATTTGGAGGAAAAGTAGTCTAAGAAGCTTCAAAAAACTTTGAGTCAATCTTGGGTGAATGTAATGATGATATATAACATGAAAAATCTGGAGAAATTCAGCATCAATAATGATAATTTGATAACATTGGTATGTGCTTCTTGGGGTTTGTTAGTGTTTACTAAGGAAACATTATGATTACAATACTGTTTAATACTTTTTTAGCATAAGTAAGATTCGGATAATTCTGTCTTAACCCTAAGTTCATAATATTGGTGGCAGCGTCTGTCTATTGAGAACTTTAACAACCTACTAGTTACTGTTCATCAATTTTCTTTGTTGTTGGAGGCTTTTTAGGTTTCTTTGTTTTTGCCGCAGGAACATTATGACTTGAATATTGCTCGACACTATCGTTTTTTAGGGTGAGGCACGGGTACTTCTTTGTCTTGTTCTTTGGTAGAAACAGCAGGAGATCTATTGATAACTTTAACAACCTAGAAATTACCTTTTCACTGACTGGATTGGGAGGTCAGCTCACAAACCAGAAGGTGCCAAAAGTCAAAGCTAGCAGCTCTAGCTATTGCAAGCTTATCTGTTCCTTGCCTTCTTTCTGCTATGAAATTTGCAATTTTCTTTCCATCCTCAGTAATACAAAGCTGCTGGATTCTTTATTTGTTAATAGTGTTTCAAATGGTTCACTATATTCCACAACATGCTGATATTTCAGTGGCGAATGGTTCCTTTCTCATCATCTTTTGTTGGCACTTCAGATTCTTAATGCTTGATGATGACCCCTTTTATGTTGCGATTATTTTGTCGGATTGGGCAGGTGGGGTGGTGGTGGTGGTGGTGTTGGGGTGTTGGGAATCCATGGTGGAGCTTAGAAGGTGAAAGTGTCTCTCTTAAAGATGATTTAGATGCTCATTGCTTGCTTTTGTGTTGCTTCCTAGTTAAGTGGTGATCTACCGCAGATGGGTAAGCATCTGTGCAGTATCCAATAGTTCTTATCTTTTCATCGACAGTTCATGCTAAACTGAGATTTTCTCTTTCAGTATTATTATTTCATCCGACTCATGGGCAGGAGGGTATCTAATGTTGCTTTGGAATGTGCGCTCCAGTCACATCCGAATATGGTATATTTCTCTCAATAAAGCCCTTGTATCCTATTTTCAGTCACATGTTATCCTCTTTGTTCATGAGTGTTTTTTATTTCATTCTTAGTTTATCCTTGGTGAGGAGGTTGCAGCATCGAAACTTACACTCTTTGACTTTGACAAAACAAATTTCTAATGCTGTTCAAGCCAGGGCGGAGAAAGGTAAAAGATGGATGCCCATCTTTTGTTGCAAATGTAACTTTGTTATGTTTCTGTTTGTGACTTGTTTTGATAGAAAATTTGAAACAGACAAGTACTATGGGTTGCCATTTTGCCGGAAGATCTTATTGAAAACATCCCAGAAGTACATTTTCTCCTGCAGGTAGTTTACTTAGATGCAAAATGTTCTTGTCTGTTGAGTTGTATGGAATTTTGTGGTTCATAGTTTTAGCATGTTCTGTTTCTTGACCACAGACTTTACTTTAAATTCTTGAGCTGTTTTACAATCCTCTAAACCCTCTTTAGAAGATCCATGGTCTACAAAGAAAAGGTGTTCCTGTGGATAACATTTCATCGCAACTTTCACTATGGGCATCTGCTTCGTTTGAATTTTTGCCACCATTTATAAGAAGAAAGGTGAAATGATCTCTGTTGTTGGATCGATTTCATCTTAACTTTTGTTGATTTCTTCCACTCACATCTCGAAAGTGTTAATAGATATTTCTTTTCAGTTGCTTCTACGTCCTGAATCAGATGACTCTGCTCAGTTGTTTCAGGTAAGGCATTGTATGATTATCTGTGTCCTGATTGTTTCTTTATTACTACTTAGCTATTGATTCTTCGGTTGCCCTGTGTTCAGATTGAAACAGAGAAACTTCTGGCCCAGTTAGTGGAGGAAGAGCTGAATAGGCGAATGGTATGTGCTCCAAATGTGGTTGACTTATGCAAGCAATCTTAGAATCATGGTGGCATCTACTTATATGAATCTTCTTTCAGAAAGAAGGAATTTACAAAGGGAAGAAATTCAATGCTATATGCCATTTCTTTGGATACCAAGCTCGGGGATCACTGCCATCAAACTTCGATTGTGATTACGCTTATGTGTGAATTTATTATCCCATGGTGAAAGATTTTTCCAAAATCAGTACATTTATGACCTTGACGAACTATTTTGTTTCTTGTTAGGTCCTTGGTTATATCTGCTACCATATTCTAGCAGCTCTTCTTAACGGTTACATGGCAACCGTAACCAACTTAAAAAATCCTGTTACAAAGTGGCGCTGTGGTGCTGCTCCCGTAATTGTGAGCATAATATTGTTTTGATTTGAAACGCAGATGATTCCGGATAGTGTTAATTCTTGAAATGATTCTCAAGGATGAGTTGCTATCCATCTTTTACATCAAGATATATATGTAGAAATATTCTTTTCTTTCTTTATTTCTCGTTTAAGGTGTTTCAGGCGTGCTTTTGATTGCCTGTAAGTTTGTTGGCCGGAAAATGTATTTCACAATTTCATTTGTTTAATAATCTTAGGCGATGATGACTTTGAAAAGATGGTTCAGAGGTCCTGGTGCAACCTCCATTGAGAAACCTGCAATTCACCCTGCGTACGTTGACTTGAAAGGGAAAGTATATGAGTATGTCTCTGAAACTCGTGGTTAGATGTTTACCTTTCAATTGATCATTGCATTTCTTGGAGAGGTGGTTTACTGCCATTCTCGTAAGGAGTTGTTGCTCATACTCTTGGAAGTAAAATTTATTTTTGAAAAGTAAATCTTCAACATGGGATTATAGCCTTTGATGCCATGTTATTGTTAGCCCAGTCTGGTAAACATCGTGCTATGAGAGAATCTTACTGACACTGCTGACCTTGATACAACACCAACACCAACTAAGCCTTTTCCCATTATAGATGGGGTCAGCTACATGGATTCTTTGTTTCCACAAGGCCCTATCATAATTTGTAGAATCTATGGTAAACACACTGCTGACCATGATACCTGAGGAAAAGGTCTCTGGTTAGTTTTAGTGGTTGATACTTGCTGTAGTCTTGATCTAGTTGATGGGTTCAATCTCATACTTGATGCCAAACTTGGTGCTTCTTACTGGCCTGATGGACTCCAATAGTCTCCCTTGTTGTATACAGGTCTGTACTATTTTCAGATTACATCACCCACGACCGACTAGCATAACGTGTCAAATTTTTATCGCATGGTTCTGTCTGCAATTACAACTCTGCAGTGTGTTTGAACTCTGAGTTGCACCTATACCTCTTTCGGTCGTTTCACATTTCTTGAAAGGCCGATTTTCATGTCTATCATGTATTAACTATGACGAGGCAAGAGAAGAATTGTTCTTTCTCCATAATCTTCAGAGGCTTTGGTTCTTTCATTCACAAAAGTACTATGCTGGATGATGAGTGGCTTTAAGTATTCTTGCTGTTGTCACATGCTCCATGTTTTCCTGCTTCCAAAACAGGACAAGTATCAGTGAAATGGTTCTTTTACACAAAACACGGTAGCCACATCTCGCATTGTTTTTTTAATCTGTATTATTTATACTACTGGTGGGCTGATGACGACTTTGATACTTTGCATGGTAATAAATCACTAGTTTGGAGTTGTCTTTAAATGAGCAAATGTTGCTCTTGGCTTGCATTCACAGGTTGCTGAGGCAGAACGCAGAAACGTTCTTGATGGATGACATCTACAGGAATCCTGGGCCTCTTCAATACGAAGGCCCAAGGTCGGATTCCAAGACTAACCCTCTATGTGCCAAATTTTGCTGAGGCAGAATGCAGCAACGTTGAAGGAATATCTTGACAAGGTTGGTTGGCTCATTTCCTCTAGCCATTTTCATTTAAAGCATGCAGTCAAATCCTTGGTATCTATGAACCACTGGTTGTATAAATTTTGTTTTACCGAGTCACAGAGCTAAGTTTGTATTAGATAGTCTCCTTAAAATTGCTTCTGTGCGTGGCATAGGCCGCACTGTACAGTCTCCATTCTGGCGTCCACATATAGGGGATATCATGTTATCACCTTAGTGCCGTTGCACCATCTTGTTTGAGCTGGTTCTATATTCGGATCTGTTGTCATCCTTTGGCCATTCGTATATTGCGGTGATGCTTCTAGCATTGTGGAAGAGGCAATGTTAGTCCAACGAACCCTCATCTCCTCCCTGTGATCCATGGAATTCAAGTCTTAGATGAGCTGCTATAATTGGTCATGAACCAAGATGGGAGATTCAAAACATGGATTTCTTAAACAATGACTTGCTCATGCTTGTGCTGTTTCAGGTGAGGAACATAGTGAAGCCAGGTTGCTCACAAGATGTCTTGAAGGCGGCTCTCAGTGCCATGTCTTCTGTCACCGTTGTGCTCACTGTCATGTCTGCGCATACTTACAGCACACAGATCCAGCCTTGAGCTCTCTTTTTCGTAGAACGGAAAATACATCCCAACACTGTGAGGTGCTCCCTGTTTTCCGGCGTTTTTAGTTATAGTTATGGTTAATAAAACTTCACTCATAATGGTCTCTCCTAGGCCTATGAAATTTGAGATGTCATGAACTAGCAGTTGCTCCTGTTTGCTTTTCTGGTCTTTGATGGCTTGTGTAAGCTCTGCTTTACTTATCAATTTTGTCTTATGAACAGTTCATGGAATCTCTCTCTCTCTCTCTCTCTCTCTCTCTCTCTCTCTCTCTCTCTCTCTCTCTCTCTCTCTCATGTAGACCTGTGTTGTTTGAGCGGGAAATAATCTTGCGTGGGTGTTTCATCTGGTTTTCAATGGATGCTCATTATGGTTTACTATTGTATTTGTTACACAATATCAAACACATAAGAACCATGCACAAAAAATGGAGGTGGGGAACCACCGATGGTGATCGTCTGAGGGCCAGCTGCTATAAAGAATTCAGGAGAACAGAGAAATCAAATAGAGATTAATGCTTCTTACCGACATTACTAACATTATGAAGAAAAGAACAAACAAGACTAACGTAAGAGGGGCTATCTCATTTATTTCTAAACTTTAACACGAGTCATCTTTGTCCTTTCCCAACTACTCTAGGACACTTAAATAACTGGATTCTAATAGCGTAATAATTTACGGACTTGCCTGAACTATATATGACAGTTTTCCTAGCTTTTTTTTGACCTAATGCAAGATTTTTTCCAATTTTCAGGAATCAAGGATGCCTAGGATGTATATATTGGATATCGTTTTAGAATATTTTTATACAAACTTTAAGATAAAATTGTTACATATATAATAGAACTTTTAGAAATCATGAAATGCATATACACTTGCAAACCAGTAGTGATTCTCCACAAAAAATAGAGTAGACATCTAGTTGCAGTTGAGATTTACTTTTGGATACTCGTATTGACTCAAGGAGTATTTACTTATTTGCAAGTCACATCTAAAGCAAGCAGATTTGGTTACATGATGCTTCCCATAAATAAGTAATCTAAGAAGCAGCAAGGAGTTTCGATATAATAGAGCATGTAACTACGAGAGGTGCAATGAAGGGTTCCAAGTCCAATATGCTCTAGAACAAGCCAATGTTCAAGATGCGGTCTGCTAGTTGTCACTGTGCGAGTTGCAGTGACCGGCATTAGCGCCTCGCATTAACCGATCCTTCAAACAACCAAGTAATGATTTTTGGTTAAACAAACAGAAGCATAAACTTGCTTAAAAACTTTTGTATTTTTAAGTATGAATTGATGAACACAAGAGATTTTTTTATTAATGAATGGTTGATCAATCAATACAAGACACATGAAAAGAAAAACACACGACAAACCCCATGACAATCGCACCTGTGTGTTGGCTGGCTCTATTCTCCAAGAGTTAGCAAGATGAAAACCAAGCACCCAAGGAGTCTCGATTTTCACCTAGCTCATGCTTAGTAGCTCTCTCTCTTTCCCAAACAATAATTGGCGACCTCTTCTTAGGGTTACCCAGTTTCCTTATATAGAGGGAACCAATTACATGGTTCTTAGTATGGAGCAGGTTCAACCCCACTCCGTATAAAGACTCCTACACTAAAACAATCAAGAACTAAACTAATTCCTACCAGATCCAATATAATTCGATTCAACCCAAGCAAAGATCAAACTCACACACCCAGGTCCTTCCAAGATCCCAATTAAACTGAAAAAAGAGAGTAACTATACCATACGATACATCACCACACACACACACACACACATAAAAGGCAGGAGGGGGTGAGTTTACCTTAAATCCTACCTGCTTGTTGGTCTTCTTTGCTGCATGTTTTTTTTCCTTGAGAACCTGCCTTATGTAGGAGGAGGGCAGGTAGGGATTGCCATCCCCATCACCGAGCCTTCTCTTCTCCACCCCTGCCTTCAACATAGTTTTCCGCCCTCCTCTCTGGTTTCATGTAGGAGTTTTAAAAATGATTTTCACTCTCCCACCTTCTGTCTCCTGGTATGAGCCTAACGAGCTTAAACGAGTCTCACGAACATGAACTTCAATTACTCGAATATAGCTCGAGCCTTGAGAGATCAAACTCGAGCAGAGCATTTCCTAAATAAGTGGAGCGATAGTCGAGCTCGACTTGGCTGGATTACACCCCTCTCCCATTTCTCACCATGGAATCCTTAGTAGCATCGACTTACATCCTTCACACCTAAATGGTTCATCAGTTTGTACTATACATACATTTATGCTTCACAATTTATATCAAACTGCACTGCATTCACAAACTAAATCATAAGAACTTCACCCACATTAATTAAAAGATGTTATAGAGTTCTCCAGTTAGTCGCCTTCCTTATTTACACCCGAGCTCACTTTCAACCTTTACCATAAACTTCCTTTTCATTGTAGTCATTGCACCTACCAGTTACTGACATCAGATATTGAACCATTGATGGTGACAACTACCAAACAGTGACTCAATTAAGGTGCTCTCGAGTCGTATTCAGTAAGGAAATGTAAACCAAAAGCATACCATTTAATCTGCTGTAAGAAAATCAACAACTAAGCCTTTTCTCATACTAGATAGGTCAGTTACATGAATGTGTTGGGTCGATAAACCAATTTGCTGATACTCGTACAAGGATATCAAAATTTGAAGGCTCGGTAGTTGTTAATTCTTCTAATTAGATTTGATGTCTCACTGTATCAAATTTTCACTAGATTGCTGTTAGAAAATTAAATTAAAAAAAGTTAAAGGTATGCATGTTAGTAAAAGTACATACATGGATATGTTAGTTTATTAGCATATTCAAATAAATCAACCATTTATCAACCCAAAATGAAAGATTGAGATTTATTTGGATTTGCTAGCATATATTGAGTTTTATATTCAATCATTTTATGTAAGATAGATTGTTGAGATTTACTTGGATATGTTAGTTTATTAGCATATTCAAATAAATCTCAACCATTCATAGTGAAAGATTGAAATTTGAATTTAATAAACAAAAAATATATAAACAAAATAGACTTATGAAAGGTATATATGGATTTTTATTTTTTCAATTTAAATATCAAAAAGTACACATTTGTTTTTTTATTTTTTAAAAAATAAAATTTCAACCATTTAACAACCCGAGATGAATGATTGAAATTTATTTAGATATGCTAGAATATACTGAGTTTTATATTCAATTATTTATTATATAAGATAGATGGTTGAGATATATTCAAATAAATCTTAGTGATTCATGGTAAAAGATTAAAATTTGAATTTAAAAAATAAAAAATATATAAACAAAGTAGACTTCCATAAGTATACATGAACCTTTTTATTTTTTCAATTTAAATTTCAATCATTTATCACTCAAGAAAAATGATTGAGATTTATTAGTTTTTTTTTGGCAACAACAATGCTAAAGTAGCTTGCCGTTGAACTAACACACTTTAAATGGTGATTGAGATTTATTTAAAGATGTTATACAAGTCTCCTCTCTCTCTCTCTCTAATATATATATATGTGGGATGCTCGGCTACAGTCTATCAATGAAAAGCTGAATGTACAAACACAAGAACGATTGTCACCATTGAATGTTCTAAGGACTTGTCTAAAGAACCCTAACCAAGTATGAAATCACTGCACCTGCATTGTTTCGTTTAATAAACGGTAGAAAACAAACTGAAATTTGAAAGAACGGAAGTGAAATGCCACTGCTATTATTGATCTGTAAGTTGCAAACAAAAAAAGCAATGCGAGTCATGCCACCACAAAGATGGTCTATTGGACATTGATAAAGGCCATAAATGGGTGCTGATATTTTTTTTTTGTGGAACGAGAACTGTGAAGCTAGATGCACGCTCTGGGTACAGAAACCATGACCTTCAACTTGTGAGTAGACCCGAGCTATTGCTCTTTTGTCCAAATGGGTGCTGGTATTGATTTTGAGATAATCTCACAATAATGTGCCAAAATTATTTGTTAGGACCACTTGCATCAATTTCCTAGTAAAAAAGTTACTTTAGATATATATATATATATATATATATATATATAGTTGAGAGAGAGAGAGAGAGCATAGTTCATGCATACATTCATTCATGCTCTCTCATCTTCTTAAAGATTTTAGTTGTTCAATCTATAAAATAAACAACTGAGATATTTAATGCAAAAATAAAATAATATTAGGTACATTCACATATTTGCTTTTTAAATTAGAATTTCAACCATCAATCTCAACATTTGAGATCTTTAAGAATATTTAAGAATGGATGAGTGTGCTATATATATATATATATATATATATATATATATATATATATATATATAATAGAGATAGAGAGAGAGAGAGAGAGAGAGAGAGAGAGAGAAATCCATGCGCACATAATTTCAAGCTTAAACATACTCAGCCATTTGATCGGTGAGATCAACATTAAAATTTAAATTTCAAAGGGGTATAATAAATGCACCCGGTACTATTTGTTTTTTTGAATTAGAAAATGCAATAGTTGATCTTTGAACGGTTGACATCTTAAAGAAGAAGATTAGAGTGTGGATTGACGAGCGCATGAACTAATTTCTCTCTCTCTCTCTCTCTCTCTCTCTCTGTATTGCAAATCGATGACACTGAGAGTGAGAACCCATATAGCCGATCCCACTCATTGTGAGAATCCTTGGTTTAATTTTGGCTTTAGAAGTTCTTGCAGATCAAGCATTGTATGTGATTTGCGAATATATATTATGTATGGTTAATTTGTAAGCAAAAAGTTGCTTTAACTCACTCAGTTTCGTTGTGTGAGGTTTTCTTAAGAGTAAAATTCATTGGACAATAATGCATGATTTTTTCCTTCAAATTTACGTGCAAACTATGATTAGGACCCCTTTCCAATGAGCTCATGCATGACAACTTGTTTTATGATTGGAAGATAGAAGAGGTGGAAGAAATTTTGTGTGCATGATGATTCCAAGGGAATATGTACCACGAACAAGACTGATGATATGATGGAGGCACAATCAGCCTTTCAATGGGAACATTTATAATTCTCAATTTATTAAGGTCCATTTAAAGTGCAGTTTCTGTCTCCCTTTTCTTTTGGTGTAGGTGATCAAAGTGCAGTTACTCGAGCAGCATTAAGTTGGGGAACCATCAAATCCAGCTAGATAATTCATGAACAGTTTGGTTGTATCTTTAATGAACTGATTGGTTGCTTTGGAGGCTCACAAGCTCCCTAGCCCGAACTGATTCATCATGACCCCGGGCAAACAATGTCCACAAACAACTGATCATACTGTCCTTGCCTCACTACTAGAAGCTCTCTCTTTCTGTCTTTCCCTTTCCAGGCCTAGCGAAGAACAGTCGAGATGTAGGAAAAAATTATTGTAAATTCGAAATGAGGTGATATTTGGAAAATCTTGCAAATTTTTTCGTTACATGGACCTCTAAAAATATTCGGATAAGATTGCAACATTTGTAATTCTCTCGGATTTGAGTATGTCGCGCGAGGCTTAATGAGCAAGACATGCTATAGGTGGCATGAACATTGGGAGAGAGGAACTGGACCATAATTTTCAGTGCTTCCCGTTCTAATTTCTGTTCTGCATTAAACATGGAACCTATAACTAGCATGAAACTATGGTTGAACCATTGAACAAAATTTAGTAAAAAGCTGTCGTTACAGGAACTAGACCCAAGGGTTTCGCACGAAAACTCAAGTTCTCATATTGTTATCCCGCCTCACAAGAAAACCCAAGCACCAATATCACTTACCAACCAAGTAGGGAACTATGATTACAAGCCCACACCGGTCTAAGCCTATAGTTTTAATATTAGAGACCTAACACCATGTATCAAAGACACCCCAAAGTGTTCGAAAAGCATGCCCTTTGTCGCCTGTATACATCTTTAAAAAAGTCTCAACTGTTGAGAGAAACGTTCCTTTATGACATTTTAAGGAACTGGATGCTAATATAACACAAGACAGGGTTTACCTAAGTAGGCTTCAAATCCAACTGAATCCACCTGACTTGGGGGGTTTACCTCTATCATGAAGACTATATGAAAACCATTATGGTCCAGATCAAGACTTCCAATGGCCGCAATAACAAACTGCAAGTGGGTGCAATGGGTCAGACCAAGTATTTTAATGAAGTACACCACCCGCATCCAGAAACCCAAAGGATCCGACCCTGCCCACTATAGGGTTAAAGCTCTCCTAGCGCTGGTTTGCTCCATTCAAAAGCCTGGAATTAGAGACCTTGTTTAAGGGGAACAAGTGCTGAATCACTTGAACCAACCTAGTGTTGGTGTCAGTTCAAGTTGTTGCATAATTGGATTGTGGTTTTACTTTTTCCTGATTAGCTAAGAAAGCAACGAGTAAACCCAAAAATGCTGAGCGTTCATATATCCAATCTAAGTAGCTTTTTTTGAAGCACAACCGATTGACATTTATTTAATGGTGGAAATGCCAAAGTCAATATAGTATTTATGTCTATAACCCTATGCATGTGCAGCAGCATCTAAACTTCATATTAATTGATCGAGCTAACTTTAGTAGCATTCAACTAATGAACTGACCACAATGCATTAACATGAAAGGTACTTTCTCCCATAGCTCATTCTTCAGCCGAAAAATTTATTGTGAATATTTCTTTTAAATTTCCTTATTACCACCTTGGGGAATTGACTATGGATTAATTCATTTATCATTGTGACTCTCTCTCTCTCTCTCTCTCTCTCTCTCTCTCTCTCTCTCTCTCCCTCTCGCTCGCTCGGTCGCTCACACACACACACACATGAAGACGCAGTCACACAGAAAGCCCATAAGAATACACCTGGCCTTCCGGCAAGCCTCATGAAGGGAGCAGCAGCGATTTCAACGGGATCAGATGTTCAGTCAAATGAATTTCTTCCTGCAATCGTCGCATTCAATATTGCTTTGCTTGGGAAATGGTTATTTCTCTTTTTTCTTCTGTAACTCCACCCAACAGCAAGTTAACCTTTCTCAGCCTTTACTGGAAATATCATAATCCCAATTCTTTAATATTTGTTACCCAGCCTTTCACCCTTCGCCCACTCAGTCAGAACCAAATGTGCACAAAGCTGGCTCATTGTTTGGACTGCTTCAATTAGAAAACTCTAAAGCAGCAGAAAAATACACGCTGCCCACCATCATTGCATCTTTCTCACATGTAGTCTCTGTTCCACCCCATATGCCTGTCAAAAAAATCTCACCCCTAAAATTTCAGTGTTACAAAGGCAACAACCTTTACCACGTTTGCTCTGCAAAGATGAAAAAGCCCCCTCCCATAATGTTCAAAAGTTGAGACAAAGAAAGCGTCACTAGAAGCAACAGTAAGTCGGGAACTCTCTTGAATTCATTCAAATACCTCATAAGCATGACATGGTTTTACAAAGGAGGCCGAATCTTTAGGCCCCTCCACATCTTTTACAAGGAGCAAAAGATAAACTAGAAGAAAATATTTATATGTGGTGAAAAAAATTGAAAAAACCAGACCATATATTTTAGGCCTTAGCTTTAAAGTACATCCCAAATGTTACACGGTGAGTAGGCAACTGCAGCAGAACAAACCTTTCTCTCTAGGATTCTATGGGCAGTTTGCATTCTTACCAGGACCCCCATAGTAAAAGTAAGTACCCCATTCACCATTGTTTCCATTCTGAACATCATAACAACTGGACTGTTCAGTAAAAGTTCCAAGATCCTTAGGGGCTCTCAGGTTATTTGAAGAATCCACAACCTGAATGTTTCTGAAATAACTGGCCTTTCCAAACCCTTCATCCGGAAAAAGGCCACTGCCCATCTGAGTTGAAGTGTGAACACCATCTGGTTCTGAGTTCACTACCTCACCATCCCATTCTATCATGCCTGCATTGTCCGCCAAGTATGAGAACAAGAAAGAAGGCCAGTAACCCAACACATAGCCATTGCCAAACTGCATCCACCAGTGTCCTTGTTTTGGGTCCTTCAGTCAAGAACACACACAAATATTAACAAATATGAATTCTCCTCATCAAATATAAAACACACAAACACAAAATCCAAGAAAGAAGAAAAAAGAGTCCGAAATCAACATAAAACAAATACAATGTCAGATAGTTTCCCTGCTTCTATGCATTTCTTATTTGGAATTTTCTGATTTATCATTTTACCTTCCAGACCAGTATACTAATATCATATTGGGGACCACTGTAACCAGAGATGGGGGAAATGCTAGCTCCCATTGCTATCTCGCTATTGATTTGGATGAAGCCAGAGCAGAGGAGATTGTAACAGCCTGTGGCTTGATATGCATCACTCTGTTTCAAATCATAGTACACAAAAAGATTAGGAATTGGCACAAACAAAGATGGATTTAGTTCATGAGGTGAAAAAGGGCTTAATTTGTTCAAGGAACTTACAGTCCAGTAAGTAAAGAGCCTGGTGTTGTTGTCCCCATAAAGATCTGGGCTTACCTGTATGCGGATTTGGGAAGTCAAAAACCAAAATGTGCAATATCAATCTTTTGCATAAATCACAAAATACAAACTTCCTTCAGGTTATTTTTCTTTTTTCAAAATTTTTGAATAGAAAAGTGGGAAAAATGCTTTCCACACAAAATGAAATCAAAGCTAAGCCCTTTCCCACACTAAGTGAGGTCAGCTACATGGATTCTTTGTATCCATTGAGTTCAATCTAGTTCCGATTAGCATTTAACCCAAAAACAACAAAATAGTGTTCTATTGTTTCCTTCCAACACTTTAGAGGCCAACAAAGAGAAAAAAAGATTTTTCTGTATATATTGGTTTCTGAATGATATTTTAAATGTTATATCACCTGCCAGCCAGCCTCAATGCTGTTGAGATCTTGACCAAATGAGCCACCTAATATCCAAAGCTGTGACAGGCTGAACTCGTTGGATTGCTGAATTTTTGGTTCCCAAACGTTTATGATGGCTTTAGCTCCATAATATTTGTCACCTTGAATATAAGCAATTGCATGCTATTACACCCACGAGAAAAAAATTAAAACATTAGCAATTTCTCACAGTGCAAAGAACCTACACCAGAACAAATCACCAAACAAAAAAGAAAAAGAAAAACTTTTCCTTTACATAAATGTACGATAAAAGTGACTATCTCATATCTCATTATAATTTATCATGTGAGGAGGAAAAATAACAACAAAAGGTAGTACCAAACGAAAAGTTGTTAGAAGGAAAGATTTGCTACCTGATGACCACTTTCATTAACCAAGTCGGGATCAGCAGATGTAGGTCGGGGGATAGATCTGTGTGTCTTCCTTCCAAACTTCTTAACGGAGCTGGCTCTTAGAATATCATCCCTTTTGGTTCTTCTTATGGGAACTGTCCCTTCCGGGCACCTTCCACTCTTGTGCCAAAGCTGCAAAATTTCTGAACTTCCCGTCCTAGATTCAGCTTTACTTGTACCAAACATACCATCTGGATGAAAACTTGGTTGCATCTATGGAATCACCCATGAAAAGGACAACATACGAAGAAAGCCTTAGAACTACCCCCACAAACAACTATCAAGGAAATCCAGTACTAAGAAACTTATACCTGAATTGTGTGGTTCCTTAGAAAAGGGTGATCAAAAGCAGGTTGGTGGTATTGATGCACGCAGTCGATTATATCACCATCTGGACTCTGCAAACACATACAAAAGACCGGAGTTTGAAAGAAATAATACCACCATCTGAATGCATAGATGAACATACTTAGGACTCTGCCAAGAAATAGATACTGAAATTACGCAAAAATCCTATAAAATGTGTTTTGCCCACAAGCAACAAAACCGAACAGTAAAAATTTCTCAGCAAACTTCAAAAACCAGAAATGGCCACAGAGACGTCCATCTACACATGAAAAAAGGAAACCCCCAAAACAATAACCCCCTCAAAGCCACACACACACACCTCAATGGTCTTGACGGGAGGCTTGTTCAAACGCTTGAGGTGCTTATGGACTTCAAGATGCTGCCTGGAAGTGATCCTTCTAGCATAGGAAGGTGATACCAAAAGCAAGAGCAGAATAGAAAACGAAACTATGAGGTCTTCGGCCGACCTCCGAGCCATCAGCAGCAGAACAAAATTGGTACCGCTCAAATGAGTGAAGCAAAGGAGCCGGAGAGAAAGAGCCAACGAATACTCCCAAAAGCCCGCCTCCTCTCAAAGATTCAACAATCTGGGAATCATGGTATCTGTTTCTCTCCCTCTGCGACTCCAAAACCGCTTAGCTACAAGATCAAACGACCAGCTATATGCAAAAGTGGTTTAGATCACTCAGTGCGCGCAGACGAATAGAGGAAGAAGATGAAGAAAAAGAAAGATGTAGGAAATGCCAGAAACTCAATGAACAGATCCACACAGCAGAGCAGCATGGTTCAGTTTAGCTGCAATCTTGTCGTTTTTGAGTCCCCACACTTCCCCAGACTATCTCTCCCCACCGCCACCACCTGTTTACAGCTCGCTCTCTCTCTCTCTCACCCTCCAAAATTCCATCATCTTTGAAAGCTTTTATAAATACAGAATTCTTTTTGGATAGTTTTATAAATACAGAAGAACCGCCTTTACGAAAGCAGAAAATTACAAAGGTGGAAAACTAAAAGTGGATGGTGGGTGGTTAAGCTTTTTCCTAGAATTACGTTGCAATCTTTACAACACGCTCTATCTTTTTTTTACAAATAAAGTAATTAATTTGTGTTTGTCCACTCTCATAAGTAATTAAACGTTCTATCTCGTTTTTTTGAAGATTGTATTGATTATAAACTGATCAAATGCCATAGCAAAATTTAAAATCCCATTACCTTCTTCATTTATATCCCGAAAGCCAAAGTTTTCATGAATACCTTGATATCCTAATGCCTCTTTACCATGTCCATTTAAGTCTCCTCCTAAACAAATCATCTCCTTTTGTGGAATCTTTTAAATCACCTTATCTAACTCTTCTCAAAAAGCTGTCTTTATACTATCTTTTAGTCCTACTTGAGGTGCGTAAGCACAAACTATATTCAAAACCTCTGCTCCTAACACTAATTTCAACGTCATGATTCAGTCACCGTATCGTTGTATGTCTACTACACTATCATTTAAATATTTATTTATGATAATACCAACTCTGTTTCGAGTATTTTCTTTACCTTAGTACCATAATTTAAAACCTATATCCTCTATCTCCTTTGCTTTTTCTTCAACCCATTTTGTCTCTTGTAAACATAGAATATGAATCTTTCTCTTAATCATAGTATCTACTACCTCCATTAGCTTACCGGATAATATTTCGATATTCCAAGAACCAATACGAATCTTATTATCTAGGACTAGCTTCCTTACCCCCGCATCCGTCCATAATCAAAATGCGGAGACCCTCTCTATAAATTATTCACTACATTCGGGCGGCGGGACTAACTTCTTTACCTACACCCGTTCATGATGTGGGAACCCTCTCTGCAATTGATTCACTACATTCGAGAGAAAATGTAGTGGCCCTTGCT
The DNA here is from genome assembly GCA_036023115.1 of Brasenia schreberi. Taxonomy (NCBI): domain Eukaryota; kingdom Viridiplantae; phylum Streptophyta; class Magnoliopsida; order Nymphaeales; family Cabombaceae; genus Brasenia; species Brasenia schreberi. The sequence continues at coordinate 13,586,624 of JAYKKT010000062.1, forward strand.
TACTTATTACTGCATTCGGCTCAGCACGTCGCTAGGTGGGAACGCCTCAAAGCAATGCTCATAATTTTTGTAATCCATGTTATAAAATCCGACGAAGTTTTACGCTGGCTGTCGAAAGCCTAACACAACCCTCCTCCTTTATTCGGGCTTGGGACCGGCAATGAATTCAACTTTTGTGATTCCTTAGTTTAATTATTATGGCCCACTTTTTTTGTTATTAGATAAGTTTTGGACCTATTGGAAACAAGAAAGAATGTGTGGGTCACCAAGTCATTTACGCCATTGTGCTTTTGGACCATATTAATCTTTAACTTTTTAATTGAAGTCAAATTCCTAATGCCGCAGAGGTGGGTCGATTCATGAGGACCTTGTAGTTTTGATCCTGGATCCATAGATCCAGACCGTCAAACCCATTTTCGGAGGTCTTTCAGAACTATGGCTGGGAACGGGATTGTTGGACAAGAAAACTAATAACGTAGATTTCTTTCATTGCCATTTTCCGTTTTCCCGTTATAATGAATTTTACTTCTTCCCAGTTCTATCAATCAGACTGGATCGTGTTAACAGGGTCAAGAAGAAAGCAGATCGGCAAAGTTGGGTTCTTCCGAACATGCACCTTTGCCATTCTAAGAACCCATAACCAAGATAAATAGACACGCAGTCTGACTCATAATTCCGGCTGTTCAACAGTCGGAATGTATCATTCTCTATTCCGATTGTTGGAGACAGTCGGAATTGTTTGACTCGGAATAAGCCCGTTTTCTAGTTGTGAGTCAAATTGAACATTACTCGAATAACAAATGTTCATCATGAACTTGAGCTTGATCTTGTGGAGCTGCTTCCCTTTCCAGGCTTCACTTGTTTAAGCTCGAGGCAAGCTTATGAGAAAGCTTCATTGAGCTTCGGTCAATTTCGGGGTCTATGGTTTCAAACTTACTCGTGCCTGACTGATCTTTGATTGAATTTTTGGTCCAACCAATTACATGTGGGTGTGTAAACTCGAAATAGTCTCTCGAGCAACTCAAACCGAGTACTGATGACCTTTTAAGCTTGGCTCACTCATATCAATCTTTTCCAGCTTTATTCCCAGATGCTCCGGACTGGCACAATATTATAGGGACAGCGTTTACCCATTAGAAACCCTTTTGTAATATATATATATATATATGTGTGTGTGTGTATATATATATGTGTATATATATATATATATGTGTGTATATATATATATATATATGTGTATATATATATATATATATATATATATATATATATATATATATATATATATATATATATATATATATATAAAAGTACAATCATAAAAGAAAGTTCGTTTTTACTGTAATCTAAAGTACTACTATGATTGTGTTTTTATACTTTTCATTTATGATTGAAAAGTAAGTACAATCATACAAGAGAGTTATTTTTTACTGTAATCTAAAGTACTATTTCTCGTGATTAAACAATCAAGATATATGTTTTGCCCCATCTCTACCCCGTTAAACTTAAGGTCGGGGTCGAGTATAGCATGCACGTTCTCTACCCGCTCCATTGCCATCTCTAAAAGAAGTGTTCTCTCGAGGAATTAAGAGAACGACGAAGTCCATCATAGGGATGACGAAGTATATATTTGTATTTTTGCCTGGCTGCAGAATCGGATGTCAAAACCCAAAATCAGGGTGGGTGGCCGCGGGAGAGGGCAGAACTTACAAGAGGGAACAGCGGTGAAAACAAAGGGAAAAAGGTTTCCTCTTTTGGCGACGTCACTAGTTCTTTGTCGTTTCAAATTAAACTTTTCTATTGTTATTATTATTACAGTCATTGTTGTTTGGTTTTCTTATTCTTATTTATATATTATTATTATTTTTGGAGGAGGAGGAGGAGGAGCTGATCGAGAGGGTGAGATCGATGCTGAAAGCTATGAGTGACAGAGAGATCAGCTCGTCGGCGTATGATGCTGCGTGGGTGGCGCTACTGGAGGATAGTGATGGCCGACCGCGATTCCCTAGCTGCCTAGACTGGATTGTGCAGAACCAGGTATCAGACGGGTCGTGGGGAGATCCACACACATTAGTAGCCTACGACAGACTCATCTGCACCCTCGCATGCGCTGTTGCTCTCAAGACCTGGAACCATTGCCCTTCACATATTGGAACAAGGCACCTCTCTCTCTCTCTCTCTCTCTCTCTCTCTCTCTCTCTCTCTCTCTCTCTCTCTCTCTCTCTCCCCATATGACATTTTACGTCTATCTGCTTGATGTTCGTTGAAAGTGTTGGGCTAGTAAACACACACGCACACATACACAAACACGTTTAAATAGTTGAGTATCATAAAAGATGATCATGTGTGTAGCACACGGATTTCTTGTGTAACTACATGTGATTAGTTTCAACACTTCTATTTCTTCAATAGACAGTGCTGATGGTTGAGTGCCAATAAATGACATTGACATCAGTGTATAACATTTGAGTGATATCTTCTTATCACCAAGAACTCCACCATGTGCCAATATCAACTCCACTATGCCATTAATTAAGATTTGTGAAGTAGCATAAATGCCCAGATGGTGGTTAATAAATAATTTCTAGGTCTATAAAGAGGAATTTTTGTTCTTCATAGTTTCTTCGTCTGCAACTTATGTGCTAATTCTACCAATCCATGTGGGCAGGATACCAAAGGAGATCTTGCACAAATTTCATACGCCACTACTATTTAGTGATATCAACTAGTGAAGCACATGCTTCTGATATCACGAATAATGGCGATAATGTTACACATGTTACAGAGTGGCCATTCTCGGCAACTCACCACGGTAACGACTGATCTGGCCATCCAAACCGTTACCATGTCGGGAGTTATAGATAGGGCAAGGTAACCACCGGATCGTTACCGGAAAACGTGGTAACAATGGATGTGGATGCTCCGAATGAGGGAAACCCAACTAAAAAAATGGGAGACGTGGAGCACTACTCTATAAATAAGAGCAGTGCGTACACAAAAAGAGTGGAAAACATATACAGGAAAAATACATTACAGTTTCTCTAGGAAAGGCCGCTATGAGGAAACCTCAAACGATACACGCACACACCATTTTTCGGTGTAAGAGTACCTGGGAGATTAGACAGAGAACAAAAAGAAAGCATCGGACTCCAGCAACAAAAAAGCTTCAATCAGTTTCTCATCGGCATTACTAGTATGAGGGCCTCGTTGTTGACCCTGCAAAAAAAATTAGACCGTCTAATTGTTATAATTACCAAATACATAAAAATGAGTTCAAGAATATGTGTGTTTGAATTGGCAAAAATCGAAAAACTGAACGGTCTTTCAAACATGGAAGAGGAGAATCCCACTTCCTCTAACACTTGAGGGTGTTGAGTATGTATTAAAGGAAACCATGCTTCCGCTATCACCAGACGCAACTGAGCAACAAATAGAAATGTATAAAATATTTCTAAAAGATGACACAATAGGAAGGACAGTTATGTTGACTTACATGGATGATGACTTGATTAGGGTCTTTAAAGAATACGAGACCGCCAAAGAGCTGTTTGATTCAATAATAACTAAGTATGACACAACTGTCAAATTACATGTGTAGTTGCTCATACAAAAGTATAACTCCTTCAAAATGAGAGAAGGAAATAATGTAGTAGAACATGTAAATCATATGTTAGTGATGACTAGAGACTTAGTCATAACAAAATCAGTAATCATAGAACCGATGCAAATATCAATAATTTTAAACAGTCTACTCTCGTCATGGAACATGGTCACCATTGCCCTTTGATTAGAGCCAGAGATTAACCTTTCTGAATTGCCCCTAAAACTAGCAATAGAAAAAGAACATATGATAAAAAACAATAAAGAAAAATTGCTAGTGGTATAAGATGAGATAGGGTCTAACTTCAAACCCAACCAGAAGAAAAATAAATCAAACAAGAGGTTTGACAAGAATAACAAGAAGGACAGTCAAAATTTTAAGAAATCGTAAGAAACCACTTATCGAGTCAAATGTTTCAACTGTGAAAAGATGAGACACTATAAGAGGAATTGCCACAACAAGAAAGGTGGAGGAAACAACCCACAACACAGATAATCAAAGAAGCAGGACATAATCTTCCTGATTTCAGAGTGTTTGTACATAGACCGCTCGGTGATAGGTTAGTGGATAGACTCCGAAGCTACAAGACACATTTCAAAGACCAAGAAAAGAGGAATGAATCTAAAGGAATACAAACCAGGCGAACATCGAGTCTACAAAGGTAACAACACATTCTCGGATGTTTTGGGTACTGGGTCCTTTAAAATCTATATACAAGGCAAACTGATTGTATTAACTGATGTATTAATTATGCCATCAATAAAGCACAATCTGGTATCGATCCCTGCCATAGTAAATAAAGGTTTTGAGATTAGGTTTATTCCTATTAAGGTGACTATGGGAAAATATGGGAGAATATTATTCTATGAGGAATTTGATGTAGAGCATGGACTGTTTAAATTCAGTGATAATGAAATTGGTAGTTCTTCTACTTATATTGAGAGTGTCTTTAATGTTGATGTGAATATGTAGCATAAACGCCTTGGGCATATAAGTTTGAAAAAGTTGAGAAAATTATCCAACTTTGACTTATTGCCTGGATTTGAGGAAAATACTTTCAACAAGTGCGAAGCTTTTATAGAAGGAGAAATGATAAGGAAAGTTTTTTCCAAGAAATCAATAAGGGCAAGAACCTTGTTTGAGGTTATTTATACGGATTTATGAGGACCATTTAGAGTAAGGTAACATCATAAAAATGTTTATTTTATAACCTTTATCGATAATTACTCTAGATATACGTATTTATATCTTTTGGCACATAAATCTAAGGCACTCGATATTTTTGAATAATATAAGCAGGAGGTGAAAAACCAATTAGGGCATTAAATAAAAATCTTAAGATCAAATATAGGTGATGAATATACCTTTACAGAATTTCTTGAATTCTATAAAGACTTTGGTATTGCAAAGCAAAATATAATGCCTAAGACACCTCAACAAAATGGTGTAGCTGAGAGATACAACAGATCCTTGTTGAATATGACAAGGTCAATGTTGATCGATGCATCTCTACCAAGGGTATTTTGGGGAGAAGCAGTAAGTACAACGGTGGAAATCTGTTGCACATATAAAGATCCTTGATCAGTATAGAGATAAGCTAAATAGTAGGTCATTAAGATGTATATTCATTGGATATTCGAAAGGTTCAAAAGGATATTAATTTTATCATAAGGACCACGGACTAATTGAAAGCAGAGATATTGAATTCTTATAAGATACTAAGAATGACATCTTTGAAAACAATGATGAATATATTGATGATCTAGTAGACCTAGTTCAATCATCTTTTGAGCTCATAGAAGATCTTTCTAAAACAACCGAAACCTTAAGTTGACATAAAAGGCCAAGGGTCACTTTGTCTTACTTAAAGGATTATCACACTTATCTTACAGAAAAAGTGTGTAATTCGGTGGATTTAGATGAGTTGATTGATAACTTGACTTATCAGCAAGCTATGAACTCATCGGAAGCATCAGATTGGGAGAAAGCCATGGATGAGAAAATTAAATCTATTGAGAAAAACCAAGTTTGCGAATTGGGTGATTTACCAAAAGGAAGGAAAGCCATATGCTGTAAATGAGTTCTGAAAAAGAAATACAGGGTCGATGGTTTAATCGACAAGTTTAAAGCGAGTTTGGTTGCAAAGGGTTTTTTTGTAAAAAGATGATATAGATTATGTTAAGACAGTTGTGAAATTTGCATCCATAAGAACAATCTTGACAATATCTAGATACTATAAATAAGAGCAGTCTCTACAACAGAAAGAGCGGAAAACATATACATAAAAATCTGGGAAAGACCTTTCTAAGGAAACTTCAATCGACACGCACACATCATTTTCCGCTGCAGGTGTACCTGGGAAATTGGACGAAGAACAAAAAGAAAGCATTGGACTCCGGCAAGATAATAGCTTCAATCGGCTTCTCATCGGCATCAGATAAGTCGTCGAAAAATTGAGTTATCGTCTTCTTTTGAGTGTTTCAACTAGTGAAGCATATGATGACCAAATCACGTGATCTACACTTTGACGCATAACAATACTTGCAACCAAGGAGAGCGATAACTGACTGATTTAAGGTTTTGCTAGATGTGTTTCGGCATTTTGAGAAAGACGGTGAGTTCTTCTGTTTTCCTGGCCAGACGAGTCAGGGAGTCACTCCGATGTACAACCTCAATAGAGCGAGCCAGGTGATGTTTCCCGATGAGAAGATCCTGGAAGATGCAAAGTTGTTCTCCTACAATTTCCTTCGCCAAAAGCAAGCAACCAACCAGTTGCTTGATAAATGGGTCATTGCTAAAGACATACCAGGCGAGGTAATACTTCTGGTGCTTGTGCGTGGGTGTGATATATATATATATATAGAAAGAGAGAGAGAGAGTTGAGTAACAATTTAATTATGTGCATGCAGGTGGAGCGCGCCCTTAACTTTCCACCGTATGCGAGCCTTCCCGGAGTGGAGACGAGACTTTACTTGGAACAGTATGGTGGAGCAAATGACGTGTGGATCGCTAAGGTACTCTACAGGTAGGTACCGTCCACCAGCTTGATAGAAATTGAACCCATGGGAGCTTGATTCCGAACTTAATTTATCTAGCTAGCTCATGAGATTTCCCAAGCTTAAAGAAGAAATTAGAATGACCCGAGCTCAAATTGTTCAAATATAGCTAACTCAAGCCAGAGTTTGAGCTGAGCTGCTCGACTACAAAACATCAATTATATGTTGTTATAGCAAAATCATACTAAGTTATGTGAGCAATGATAAGTAGTAGAAATCATTCATCTCTACAAATATTTTTTTGCAGTAAAGATAAATCTCATTTTGTGAGATTATTCAAAATAGCAAGCGCTTCAGTTCAACCACCGTACTTCCACTTGCTGGAGTTATACATATACCAGAGTTATGCAAATAAACTTATCATATATACTAATTATGTGTTTGGTTTTATAGGTGGTATGAGGAGTTCCAATTGGGCGACTACGGAGTAACCAAGAGGGCACTACAGCAGAGTTACTTCTTGGCAGCTTCGGTGATCTTCGCCCCCGAACGGCTAGCGTGGAAGAGACCTAAGGTCTTGATGGAAGCGATGTTCAAGCATCTCAAGGAAAACAATGACATCAAACATCCTGCTTCATTGATGAAAGTCGTAAAAAAGTTTGAAAACCATCCTCCAATATTAATGACAGGAAAAGATAGATGCATGGTGCCCTTTTTCTTTCTGCCAATAAAATAAAATAGAGATAGAAATGATACTTTTAGTGAGAAAGTTAACCGGCACCCTACTTGTTTGGGCATTTTGATGTCAAAGTAGTGGTCGAAGGGGAAAAGGTTTTCTCGTATTATTTGTTCCACACCTCTCTCTCTCTCTCTCTCTCTCTATATATATATATATATATATATATATATGTACATATATATACATATATATTTGGGCATTTTGATGTCAAAGTAGTGGTCGAAGGGGAAAAGGTTTTCTCGTATTAATTTGTTCCACACCTCTCTCTCTCTCTCTCTCTCTCTCTCTCTCTCTCTATATATATATATATATATATATATATATATATATATATATACATATATATATATTTTATCCTCAAACATCATTTTCCGTTTGTCTGTTACCATCTTCCACTGATTACTTGGAAAGTGTTTATAAAGGATTCATGTGAAGCATTAAAAGCATTGACTGTATATATATGAGACATCAACAACTGACACAAGGTTTGAGAAATATATTTTATCCCCAAACATCATTTTCCGTTTGTCTGTTACCATCTTCCACTGATTACTTGGAAAGTGTTTATAAAGGATTCATGTGAAGCATTAAAAGCATTGACTGAGGCATGGGAAATTTTACTGGCACCAGATACAATGGGAGAGCCAAAAATACCCCGCTCGGTGCGTTGGTTGAGACTCTTTACATGATCTCACAGGACTCCTACGTTGCATATGGTAGCGACATCCGCTCTGTATATTCTCTCTCAGTATATATATATATATATATATATGTACACTATAGTATCGTAAAGTATGTTAAGATTGCACGTACTCTCAGGAAATGTTTGCTCATGTTCTTGTGTGGGGAAGAAAGAGGGAAATGCTGCGCAATGAAGTCACAAATTTACCAGATGTTCTGAGACCCCATACTTTAAAGGATCTCTCAGGCCAATTGTTTGTATATACAATCTATCTTGTGTGGGTTTCAATACGTCAATATAACAAGAGTTCTCTCACAAAACATACTTGACCATTAAACCATTTCAAAGAAAATCTGGAGATCTGTACATGCACATATTTGAGAGAGATGTTGAAATTCTTCATGCAGTGGCTTGGCTGGATGCAATGGTGGGTGCGATGATGCAGAACTGATGGTGACAACCATAAACTATTGTGGAGGTCGCTGCACCAACCGTTAGCAGCAGTTGAGCCTGCGCCACCCTCTTTATGAACGGCTCCCTCAACTCGTTAACTCAATCTGCTACAAGCTTGGCAACGTTCTCAACCAGAAGGTCTCTCTCTCTCTGCACTTAGAATACAAAAGCTTGTTTCAGACAAAGTGACACATTTACGATACAACTTATATGAGGTTTTGGCTGGATACAATGTGTTCATGTGTTACACTCACAAATTTCACCACGGGATCGGCAAAATAAAGATGTGGTTTGCTGATCAGCAGAATGATAAATGCCGCTTGCCGTTACAAAATGAAGCGCGTTGGCAAACCAGAAACCATTTTAAAACAAAAACGATTCAAGATAACGGCGACTTTTAAAGAAACCACTGTTGACAGGTGCAAGATAAATGCGGCTAACCATCTCAGGGTAGAGAAGATTATAAATACGGAGAAAGGAGGAGAAGGGATCTCTACACGCCACCACCAAAAAAATGGAGAACAAAGTTTTTTGTCCAAATCTTCTTCCTTTGAATTTTTCTTTTCATTTTAGTTGTAGAAGTGGAACACTTGTTCTTTGATTTCAAATGTGTTTTCACACTCTTTATTCATTACAAGCAATTACCTAGAACCTCCCATATTCTTTATCAAGAAAGAGCTTCTTGAGATTGCGTTCGATCCTTTTTGCTTTATATTTCACTATAATGTTTGCTCACTGCAATCAGTTGTGTGGAACCATGTCTAAGTTACTCTGCTTGAGAATCCTTCGGTCACCTCATTCGCAAGGTCTAGCTGATGTAGCGTTAAGAAATTCGCTGAAGACACGTCTACGTTTAATAGAGAATCTGACCAAAGGCTGTTGGCAGCGTCAACCGAACAGCATTTCCTCACACGCGCGCGTCAAGCTTTGACTTCTGAACATGTGCTTGTCGGGGATTTTCGCACTCTTTCTGCAACTGTAATATTTTTCCATTTTTCAAAACATGCAACATTGATCATTAAAAAAGTGGATACTTTCTCTGCGGCTGCAGGAGATCTAGGTGGAATCCCTCACTCAAATATTGCATTATCCTTGGTATGATGATCGTCTTTGAGTTTGACCCTTTCGTTCTTTGTCCTTCGTTACTTACAATTCACTTTCCCAACTATCACTGACCGGCCTCACAATCACCCCCGTCAGCCCTTAGAACCAATTCTCATTTGCTTGTGGCCTAACTGAATATAATTAACCGCATTGTCTTTCAGGCTTACATGACATTTGTTTTACTTGTAACAGATACAGGATACTGCTGAAGATACTGAAATAAGGCAGCTGATCAAGATTCAAGTGGATTCCGAAATGAAAGAACTCGTCCACTGCGTGCTCCGAAACTCTCAAGAGCTGGATAATGGAATAAAGGGAACTTTCCTCGACGTAGCAAAGACTTTCTACAACGCAGCCTATTGCCTTCCAGAGACAATGAAGCATCATATGATGAAGGTACTCTTTGAAAGAGTAGCTTGACTGCAACTCCAGAGACTATCTTGTGACCAAAATGGCTTTAACCAAGTCAAAAGTTTGAAATCTTACAGACGACACAGACAAACCATCATCTAGGTCAATGATGTGTCTAATATCATGCCCAATCATACCATGCGTCTGTTACCTCTTTTATCTTGAAATGCGTACCCATCAAATGGTTTCCTTCAACGCACGCATGATCGAGAACTTATGCATCATACACACCCACGGACAGAGAGAGGATTTCTTCATCAACGAAATGCGACTAGACTTGCATTTTGATCAAGCTCAAAATTAAGGGATGTCGTTGATTCAGATGAGTTCAAGCTGTTCAATTCGATTCCAAGAATAAAATTCTTCTCACGAATAAATGGTAAGAGAACCGGACCTGTAGGGATGTGTTTTCCAATATTATGGAAAGTGGGTGTCTGATTCTACAGGAATTTATGCATCATCGAACACGCACACACACACACACCTAAAAAAACTAAATATACTTGTTGCTTTTCTTTTGTCCTTTTGATAGGTAAGTTGGGTTTAGAAAGAGCCCTAGCCAGTTTAATATGCCACATTTTCGCAAATTGCTAGCTTTTCCAATTTTCTAAGACCCAGCTTACACAACTGGTTGTTAAACCTAATTTTGTGCACCAGTGAAAGATCAAACCTCAAAGTGCGTGGAAACATATCAGAAAGTAATGGAAGAGCTACACAAAACAACAAGTCGCCTATCATTCTCTTGTTTCAATGTGTAAGCTACTTGATCACCATATGAACTGATCTTGCACATTTTCAACTTGGTTTGTAGTAGGAGTCATTTTCTTCTCAAACAAACCACATGGAGAACCCTTCAAACATGAGAACTTCATTTGTTCACATGCTTGGGAATGAATGATATAAATATATGACTTATGAACTCCTCCTGCGGCATGTTGGTATGAATTAAACAAACACAAAAGGTTAAGCATTTGGGTGATGTCGGCTTTTGCACATTACCTCAAAGGGCAGTCTTCTAGTTGTACTACTAACAAAACAACGACTGCAGACTTATAGTTTTGAGCGGGTTTGGTTATGGTTTTTGGTTTTAAGGTGGGTTTGTTCGATGGTTTTTGGTTTACCGGGGCACGCCGGCTCCTACTTGTGGACATCATTCAATTCTTATCATACACGTCTCATGTGAATCTTCATATCCATAACCACGGAAATTCGAATGCGCGCGTCGTTTTCAAAATATATGCACGAAACCCACCTAAAACCACTAACGCATATAACAAATACATTTTACGGGAAAGAACCAGGAAGACGAATTTAAACAAAAGTATCACAGCAGATATCCTGATGGCAGGGTTATATATGGTTACCACAGGTGGTTCAAGAAATTAAAGTCGTGTACACACGACACTGTAGTTGCACATGGATCCAAGTAAAATAGACTGCTTTCTAGTTGAGTGAAAAAGATTCAATTATTACCATCTAGGAAGAAGTGAAAATATCTGTTCTAACACTGTTATGCTGCATTGAGGCAGTTTATATAATGTCATAGGTTAGCTTTAGCATTTCATTTTTTCTATCCAAGCTGCATGCTTTTGATTCACGACGCCGCAATGGAGGTTGCACGCGTCTCTTCTGGTTTGCCGATATCTTTGCAACTGAAGCCCAGAGTTGGAGTTCCAAATGATAGCATGTCCTTTGCGCTGGTAACGCCGGAATCACACTGTTGGCTGAAACTTCTTGCGATTTTTCAGACAAGTGGAGCGTATTCATGAGTCTAGAATTTGCTGATCTGCCTACATATATATGATCGAGATTTTACATTTGATTCTTTTCATGAACTACCTCAGTATTTGGTTGAATCTTTAAGTTCTGTTGAGATGATTATTTGAGTTTTCTTATCATGAGTCTACATGATTTGTTTCCGCTACGAGTCAATCAGATATATAGCCAAGTTTTCCAATGATTTCGAATTCATATATATCGTGAAGATTTCTTGCATTTAAACAGCTAGAGCCCTACTCTTGAATTTTATCCAATTAAAACAATTATTTTTAACCATTTATGAATAAAATATACTGTATATATAGCTTTAATAGATTTCGTATTATTTAAAATATGAAAGAACTTTAATAGATTTCGTATTTTAAATATCGACATCCATTTATGAATAAAAGCTACTGTATATATAAACAAATTTATTACATAAATAAAAGGAAAAGGGTAGTGAGGAAAATCAATGTATATAGAAATTAGATAAATAAAGATTTAAAATCCTAACTCAACTGGGATCACTTAGGGTCTCCATGGCTGAACTTGGGCTCCCCTTAAATCATGCGGGCATCGCAATGTGCCACGCGGATAGCACGTGGTGCCACTGTGGGTGCTTGTGGACGCTCGATGCATGTAGTCGGTGTGATGAGGCACTTGTTAACATCGTTTAGTTTCCTACTGCCATTAGAAATCCAAACACTTAAATTCATTCTCTCGCCGATGAAAAAAACTTCAACCGTGTAAAGGTAGAGCATCGGTTTCTCTGAAAATTTCTCAATAATATCAATATAGTTGCTACTAATTTGATGGTTATCATTGTTATCTTTGCTACTTTTTCTATTTGAATCGTTCTGATTGGAGACAGAGGTTCATGTTTAGGTGGTAAACATTTAAATTCTTCTTTTAAGTTCAATTTTAAATTAATTATTCACACACAATTGCAACAATAGAAGTGCATAGCATAAACGTTTGCCATTTTCCGTTTTCCCGTTATAATGAATTTTACTTCTTCCGTGACCTATCAATCAGACTGGATCGTGTTAACAGGGTCAAGAAGAAAGTAGATCAGCAAAGTTGGTTTCTTCCGAACATAGCACCTTTGCCATTCTAAGGCCCCATAACCAAGGTAAATGCACACGCAGTCTGACTGATAATTCCAGCTGTTCTACAGTGAGAATATATCATTATCTTTAATAGATTTCGTATTTTAAATATCGACATCCATTTATGAATAAATGCTACTGTATATATCAACAAATTTATTACATAAATAAAAGGAAAAGGGTAGTGAGGAAAATCATTGTATATAGATGCACGAAACCCACCTAAAACCACTAACGCATATAACAAATACAATTTACGGGAAAGAACCAGGAAGACGAATTTAAACAAAAGTATCACAAAAGATATCTTGCTGGCAGGGTTCTAAAATTAAAGTCATGTACTGACGACACTGTAGTTGCACATGGATCCAAATGAAAAGACTGTGCTTTTTTTAGTTGAGTACAGAAGATTCAATTAATACTATCTAGGAAGAAGTGAAAATATCTGTTCTAACACTGTTATGCTGCATTGAGGCAGTTTATATAATGTCATAGGTTAGCTTTAGCATTTCATTCTTTCTATCCAAGCTGCATGCTTTTGATTCACGTCGCCGCAATGGAGGTTGCACGCGTCTCTTCTGGTTTGCCGATATCTTTGCAACTGAAACCCAGAGTTGGAGTTCCAAATGATAGGGTGTCCCTTTGCGCTGGTAACCTCGGAATCACACTGTTGGCTGCAACTGTCTGAAACTTCTTTCGATTTTTCAGACGAGCGTATTCATGAGTTTAGAATTTGCTGATCTGCCTACATATATGATGTAGATTTTACTTTCGATTCTTTTCATGAACTACCTCAGTATTTGCTTAAATTTTTAAGTTCTGTTGAGATGATTATTTGCGTTTTCTTATCATAAGTCTGCATGAATTCGTTTCCACTTCGAGTCAATCAGATATATAAAGCTTTCCAATGGTTTCGAATTCAAGCGTAGCATTTGGTGCATTTTGATCTTCAATATATCGTGAAGATTTCTTGCATTTAAACAGCTAGAGCCCTCCTCTTGAGTTTTATCCAATTAAAACAATTCTTTTGTACCATTTATGAATAAAAGATACTGTATATATAAATTTATTAGATTTCGTATTTTAAATAAGAAAGAACTTTAATAGTTTTCGTATTTTAAATATCGACATCCTTTTTTGAATAAAAGCTACTGTTTATATAAACAAATTTATTACATAAATGAAAGGAAAAGGATAGTGAGGAAAATTAATTTATATAGGAATTAGCATAAATAAAGCTTTAAAATCCTAATTCAACGGGTCTCCATGGCTGAACTTGTGCTCCGGTTAAATCATGCCCACAACGTGCCATGCGGATAGCACGTGGTGTCACTGTGTGTGCATATGGACGCTCTCTGCATGTAGTCGGCGTGATGAGGCACTTGTTAACATCGTTTAGTTTCCTACTGCCATTAGAAATCCAAACACTTAAATTCATTCTCTCACTGATGAAAAAAACTTCAACCGTGAAAAGGTAGATCATCGGTTTCTCTTAAAAATTTCTCAACTAATGGAGTTATGTTAATAATAATATCAATGTTGTTGCTACTAATTTGATGGTTATCATTGTTATTGTTGCTACTTTTTCTATTTGAATCGTTGTAGTTGGAGACATAGGTTCATGCTTACTTGGTAAACTTTTAAATTCTTCTTTTAAGTTCAATTTTAAATGAATTATTCACATACAATTGCAACAATAGAAGTGCATAGCTCAAACGTTTGCCATTTTCCGTTTTCCCGTTATAATGCATTTTACTTCTTTCCTGTTCTATCAATCAGACTGGATCGTGTTAACAGGGTCAAGAAGAAAGCAGATCGGCAAAGTTGGGTTCTTCCGAACAAGCACCTTTGCCATTCTAAGGCCCCACAACCAAGGTAAATAGACACGCAGTCTGACTCATAATTCCGGCTGTTCAACAGTTAGAATGTATCATTATCTGTTCCGATTGTTGGAGACAGTCGGAATTGTTTAACTCGGAATAATCCCGTTTTCTAGTTGTGAGTCAAATTGAACATAACTCGAATAACAAATGTTCATCATGAACTTGAGCTTGATCTTGTGGAGCAGCTTCCCTTTCCAGGCTTCACTTGTTCAAGCTCGGGCAAGCTTATGAGCAAGCTTGATTGAGCTTCTGTCAATTTCGAGGTCTATGGTTTCAAACTTACTCGTGCCTGACTGATCTCTGCTTGAATTTTTGGTCCAACCAATTACATGTGTGTGTGTAAACTCTAATAGGCTCTCGAGCAACTCAAACAGAGTACTGATGACTTTTTAAGCTTGGCTCATTCATATCAATCTTTTTCAGTTTTATTCCCAGCTGCTCCGGACCGGCACAATATTATAGGGACAGGGTTTACCCATTAGAAACCCTTTTGTAATATAGGCCTCTCCTGAAACTCATCATATTGCACGCATTTGCATCCGTTAACTAACTAGGATGGAGGGTTAACCATGGTTAAGCAAATCAATACATAAAATTTAAGGGTATGTATGCTCAATGTTTTCTACAGAAAGGGTATAATACTAAACTTTTTAACGGGTTTATACATACGGTGGTTTCTAACAGTTAATTTGTTGTATTGAACAATACTAATACTAGGGCTGCAAAATGAGCCAAACTATTTGCATCTCAGTGCACCATAATATATATATATAACAGTGTCTTCCAGCCTCCGTACCCTTATTGCAATCATAAAAGAAAGTTCGTTTTTACTGTAATCTAAAGTACAATTTCTATGATTGTGTTTTTATACTTTTCACTTATGATTGAAAAGTAAGTACAATCATAAAAGAAAGTTCGTTTTACTGTAATCTAAAGTACAATTTCTATGATTGTGCTTTTATACTTTTTATTTATGATTGAAAAGTACAATCATAAAAGAAAGGTCGTTTTTACTGTAATCTGAAGTACTATTTCTCGTGATTAAACAATCAAGATTTAACAACATGCCAATCAAGATATAAAATCCCATTTTTTGCCCCATCTCTACCCCGTTAAACTTAAGGTCGGGGTCGAGTATAGCATGCACGTTCTCTACCCGCTCCATTGCCATCTCTAAATGAAGTGTTCTCTCGAGGAAAGGTAGCAACGACGTGACCAGTTTTAAGAGAGTGACGAAGTCCAACATAGGGCTGACGAAGTATATATTTTTGCCTGGCTGCATAATCGGATGTCAAAACCCAAAATCAGGAGAGTCGCGGTGGGTGGCATTAAATGCACATTTAATGTGAATTTAAATGCATGTTAGTATCCTTATATATTTAATTAATATAAGTAAATGTCTTAAACTATAAAAAGTAAAATATGAGAGACTTTTGTGATAGATGATGAAGAGGAGATAAAGTTTAGTCTCATATTGATGAACGTGACAAACTCACGTGTACTTTTATATAGTTGGTATTTCAAGAACTTTATTTCAAAGAGTTTGAAGAGGACTTGCTCTACCACGCGCGCACGCATGCACGCTGGGCTGGGCTTGGGCTTGTGGCTTACTGTTGGATCTCGATTTATCTTTTTGCACAAAAAATTTATGATATAATGGTCAAAATTTTCACGGTAACGGAGAGGAATAAGATGAGGCGGTTGAAGATAAAGCGGTGCATCGTTTGTATCGAATCCATGATCCGTGATCCAAACGCAAACCTATAAATAGGTGATTAGGGGTCATCCCTAAACACGCATTTCGTTCTTTCTCTCCTCTCTCTCTCTTCCCGTGGTCTTGCCTCTTTGCCCGTGGTTTGGTCCCCCTATGCCCGTGGGTGGTCCCTCTTTCTACTCCAGTTATAGGCGACGTTCAAGCTTGATTCGAAGTCAAGTACATGTTTTTCGACTTGTGTGTGCGTTTATCCTAAGAGGAAGGCAAAGGTATCTGTACATACTTATAGCGGGATGCATATTTCTCTAAGGCAAGTCCACAAAGGCGACTTGCATAGATAAGTTTCTAATTTTACTTCTGTTTTTGTTTTCCATACGACTTGATTATGGCTTATTTTGGATCTGCGACTGTTGTTTATGATTCGATATGTTTACATTTGTTACATATTATGTTATTATGCATGTATGTCTACAATTTTTTCTAACATTCTTAGAAAAATCAACTTTTACCGTAGTAAACATGTCTACAAGTGGTAGTCTTCGACCTAAGGTCAACTTGACCTTGGTGCCATAAATGTTTTTGGATCCACATTTTAAATGCTGAAGTAAGTTTGAGATGAAGGATATGGGTGTGGTTGATGTGATTTTAGGTCTTAAAATCACAAGGTCTACTGATATATAGTAATCTCTCAGTCTCACTACGTTGAGAAAGTTTTAGAGAGATTTGGATATATAAACTATAGACTTGTGAAGACTCCATATGATTCATCTAAGGCTTTGTGTAAGAGTAAAAGTAATATTTCTGTGTCTCAAATACAATAATTTTAGATTATCGGTAGTTTAATGTATCTAAGCAACTCTACACGACCAGATATTGCATTTGTTGTGTATAAGTTGAGTAGATGCACCGTTTTCTAGATAGAACCCATTGGAAATCTCTAGATAAAGTGTTTCGTTATGTAAAGGGAACAATTTTCCTTGGACTGCATTACAGTAAACATCCTTTAGTTTTTTAAGGATTTAGTGATGCTAGTTGGATAATAAAGAATTCTGGGAGTAATAGGGTTACTTGATATCTGTTTCTTGTGGGTGGTGGCGCAGTCACTTGAAAATCTAAGAAGCAGACTATATTGGCTTGTTCTACCTTTGAAGCACAACTCTGTGTTTTGTATGAGATTGGATTGGAAGTTGAATAGCTTAAGGGACTTATGTCTATGGTAAATAAGTCACTTTCTGAAATTTCAATACATTGTGATAACATGACTACAATTGCTAAGATAAGTAGCTCTAAGTACAACAAAAAACAACGGAGACACCTCCAAGTCTTATTGAAGTCTCTATGGACTCTTGTGTCTGATGGGGTCGTGACTGTAGATTTTGTTGGATCCAAAGATAACACCGCTGCTCCTTTAACTAAAAGTCTATCAATAGCCTTAGTTGAGACGTTGAGGTTGGGGATGGGACTGAAGCCCATGATTTATTCACAAGCAGTAGTAACCCAACCTACTTGAGTGAAAATCCTACGAAGTAGGTTCAATATGGTAGTAACAAACTGTTGGGTGAATAGGATGATACTTTATATTATATGACACTTTCAGTATCTGTATTTCTGTCTCCTGTAAACATAAAGTGTTTAGTAACAAATTATTCTCTAAATGGGATCGAATACTAAGACAAGATGTTAGCAGCACATTCTTAGAGATGTTCAACAAAGTGATTGACATTGTGTGACCACAATAGAGGAATTGCATTGTTTCCTTAAGTCAATCATGATGTAGGATATGGATGCATGATAATTAGTGTATCACCCCTATAGATCACACCATAGTCTTTTATTATTTTGTTATCAATAAACACCTTTACACCCAAGATTTAGATTCAAGACGTATGTTTACTTAGTTTTTGTAAGAGTAATATTAGATAACTCATATAACGGTTTAAACCAAAAGGTACATAATATAATGGTTGAATAAAAAGGGCATTTTTTATTTAAGGACTTTGTAGGGGATTGTTGGATTTGAAGTGCATTAAATGCATGTTAGTATCTCTATATATTTAATTAATATAAGTAAAAGTCTTTAAAATATAAAAAGTAAAGTATGAGAGACTTTTATTAATATAATGTGTTTTTGCTTTTGTTTTTTATACACTTTGATTATGACTTATTTTGGGTGCGTGTGTTGTTTATGATTCGGGCACGTTTACATTTGTTGTATATTATATTATTATACGTCTTCTCTTTTCCCAACATTTTTTGTCTTACCCGTTAAACTTTGGGATCGAGTATAGCATGCACGTTCTCTACCCGCTCCATTGCCATGCCATCTCTAAATTCTCTCGAGGAAAGGTGGCAACGGTATGACCAGTTCTAAGAGAGTGACGAAGTCCATCATAGGGCTGACGAACTATATATTTGTATTTTTGCCTGGCTGCAGAATCGGATGTCAAAACCCAAAATCAGGGTGGGTGGCCGCGGGAGAGGGCAGAACTTACAAGAGGGAACAGCGGTGAAAACAAAGGGAAAAAGGTTTCCTCTTTTGGCGACGTCACTAGTTCTTTGTCGTTTCAAGTTAAACTTTCTATTGTTATTATTATTACAGTCATTGTTGTTGGTTTTCTTATTCTTATTTATATATTATTATTATTTTTGGAGGAGGAGGAGGAGGAGCTGATCGAGAGGGTGAGATCGATGCTGAAAGCTATGGGTGACGGAGAGATCAGCTCGTCGGCGTATGATACTGCGTGGGTGGCGCTAGTGGAGGATAGTGATGGCCGACCGCGATTCCCTAACTGCCTAGACTGGATTGTGCAGAACCAGCTATCAGACGGGTCGTGGGGAGATCCACACATATTAGTAGCCTACGACAGACTCATTTGCACCCTCGCATGCGTTGTTGCTCTCAAGACCTGGAACCATTGCCCTCACATATTGGAACAAGGCACCTCTCTCTCCATATGACATTTTACGTCTACCTGCTTGATGTTCGTTGAAAGTGTTGAGCGAGTAAACACACACGCATACATACAGAAACACGTTTAAATAGTTGAGTATCATAAAAGATGACCATGTGTGTAGCACACGGATTTCTTTTGTAACTACATATGATTAGTTTCAACACTTCTATTTCTTCAATAGACAGAATGCTGATGGTTGAGTGCCAATAAATGACATTGACATTAGTGTATAACATTTGAGTGATATCTTCTTATCACCAAGAACATCACCATGTGCCAATATCAACTCCTCTGTGCCATTAATTAAGATTTGTGAACTAGCATAAATGCCCAGATGGTGATTAATAAATAATTTCTAGGCCTATAAAGAATCAAAAGGACAAATAATTGGATTTCCTACCCATTCAATAATGTAACAATACAATCATAAGATGGTTGTTGCAAGTGAATAAATGCATATGTAAAATGCAGTAACACTCTTAAAATTGGTATATGTCTCAAGTAAAATTAAGCCATTGTCTCAAGGTAGCTTAACCCAAGCATAACTCTGAGACCAGTAATTGTTATACCAGCTTTTGAGCCAACGTAGCTTAATGAATGCATACAATGATTTCTCACGAGCAGCCTTTTTGTAAATGACGCCAGTAACTCTTGGACCAGTAATTGACTTGTTATTAGGATGGTTTAAATACATTTTCATGACCTAATCATGAAGAAATTAACTATGTAGTCATTATTCAACATTACAATGTGAATTTCTCAACTATGCAGGAATCTCATCCCTCCGAACCAACTTAAGAAAACTTGGTGAAGAAGATGCTGAGCACATGACCGTAGGATTCGAAGTCCTCTTCCCATCTCTCTTGAAGATTGCCAAGTCAAAGTACATAGACCTCGACTACAGTTCGCCAGTTCTACAGAAGATATACGAGCAGCGCAGGCTTAAATTAGAAAGGTACAAATACATCAATACTGTCACAATCCTGAAGTAGATTTTATCAACATGGGAAACGTAGTTTCGAAACGAATTCTTTTTTATCCTGAGAAAGCATTAGCGGGGTCACTACTGAAACCAAAAACACAAGAGCAATACAGAATATTTATGGAAATCATTGTTCATTATAAAAGGAAAAAGTTCTCAACATATTTGTGATAAATGTTCTAGGATCATTTACAGGTACCAGAACATGATATAGAGGCTTCGATTTCAAATGAAGGGAATCTTCAATAACTACTGAGATCTTCAGAACCTGTATCTTTATTCTGTGAAAAGGAGAAACTTGTGTAAATTTCTTTACAATCAATGCCAAGAAATCCAGAACTAGTTATATCTCTGACCAGGATGTAGGTTACCACGGGTAACTGATTCAGCATTTTCTAGTTGTTTAGATATCTGCAGTAGAAACAAGACCTTTATCCATTCTTTATATGTCAAAAACTACTTATATGTAGGGTATACACACGCATGTATTTGTGTATGTATGCATGCTTGCAAACAGTTTGGTTGGATGATCCTATGGATCATTTTAAAACATCAGAGTTAGAAGGTGATTCTGACAGCATTGATTAAATTCTCCAACTATGGCACGTGGTTTATGTATGCATGAACCAAAGTGGAATTTTTGTTCTTCATAGTTTCTTCGTCTGCAACTTATGTGCTAATTCTACTAATCCATGTGGGCAGGATACCAAAGGAGGTCTTGCACAAGTTTCAGACGCCGCTACTATTTAGTTTGGAGGGACTGACAGATTTAGACTGGGACAAGCTCATTAAGCTCCAATGCGAGGACGGATCGTTATTGTACTCTCCATCTGCCACTGCATGTGCTTTTATGCAAACAAAGGATGAGAATTGCTTGAGTTATCTCAGCAAAACTGTTGAAAGATTTAATGGTGGAGGTAAGCAAATATGCGAGTCACAAGACGTATGGCATTATGCAACCATATATGAACTTTAGGTATTAGTACGTGGTAGATCTCCCACCCCATTTTTTCATGGAATATCATTGTATTATCGAAATGGAATTATCTTATATAAGAGCCCTGTACGTTGATGGTAATATGCTGAGATTGGATATATTGATGCAGTGCCCTTCGCCTATCCCGTGGACTTACTTGAGCGTCTTTGGGCAGTCGATCGCCTGCAACGGCTTGGACTGGCTCGCCATTTTGAATTGGAGATCGAGGATTGCCTTGAACATGCATACAGGTATCCGTTGGGAGCTTTTTTCTAGCTTAATAGCGGATATTATCTCTTTGAGAAAGTATGCAGAAACAGCATACGCCCTAGATCCAGAGCCTTATGGTGTATATATATATATATATATATATATATATATATATATATATATATATATATATATATATATATATATATAACGTTGAACGGGATATTCTTTACTACAGGAAGAGAAAAAGAAAAGCTGCTACTTTTTACTAGGTCAAGTTATACATTATATATATATAACAACGACCAATTCCCGTTTTAAATGGGGTTGGTTACATGAATTCTTTGTTTTAGTAAGGCTCGATCTTGTCTCATGTTAGCACTTGTAGTTTTCTTTTTGATATTTTGTTAGTCAATGTTTCATGTGTTCAAACCATCTCAAAAGCATTTTCTTATTTTATAATCTATTAGTAACACTCAATTTGTATGTGGGTATAAATATTAGATGGATGGATATGATGTTGTTCTTGATCAATTAAGGAGGACGCATAAATGAGAGATATAGAGGGGCTCGCATGGCTATTGCTATTGCTATATCTAATTGATGGAACAAGATCAAGGTTAAAAACAAACACACACACACACACATATATATAGTTTCTAGGGTAGTTCTTAAAATTAAGTTTTTGTCCCATGTGGTATGCTGAATTAAACACCCCCTATGGGAGTGTTTGCGTGCATGGATCGGCCCTCTCGAAAGGGAGACCTGCAGGACGTGCAAGCACTCACGGGTCATTTTTTAATGCACCGTGGTGCGAGCAAACACCCCCCTAAGTGGTAAAAATGATTAGATTTGTGCTTAATTAATTAAACTGGAAACTACAACTGTGGAGCGTAATTGGGTTAGTTCTTACGTGCTGGAGAGCATAATATGGTTCTGAGGAGAAGGGTTCCAGTTTGCACTAACCCTTGGAAACCATTTACTGCTATTTACATGTAAAAGAAAAGGGAGAAGCAATTTTTTGAATTTTTAATTTGTTGGATTTTCCATAGGCATTGGACGGACAGTGGGATTGCTGCATGGTCAACCAAGTCGGATGTGCCCGACATAGACGACACAGCGATGGGATTCAGGCTACTCAGACTTCACGGCTTCGAAGTTTCTGCTGGTGATCCACTCGATCTGCCATCTTCTTCGTAGCTTTAAAATCTGAACATTTTTTTCAGCAAATAAATCAAAAGATGTTTCTGATATCAGGAATAATGGCGATAACTCGTCGAAAAATTGAGTTATCATCTTCTTTTGAGTGTTTCAACTAGTGAAGCATATGATGACCAAATCACGTGATCTACACTTTGATGCATAACAATACTTGTAACCAAGGAGAGCGATAACTGACTGATTTAAGGTTTTGCTAGATGTGTTTGGGCATTTTGAGAAAGACGGCGAGTTCTTCTGTTTTCCCGGCCAGACAAGTCAGGGAGTCACTCCGATGTACAACCTCAATAGAGCGAGCCAGGTGATGTTCCCCGATGAGAAGATCCTGGAAGATGCAAAGTTGTTCTCCTACAATTTCCTTCGCCAAAAGCAAGCAACCAACCAGTTGCTTGATAAATGGGTCATTGCTAAAGACATACCAGGCGAGGTAATACTTCTGGTGCTTGTGCGTGGGTGTGATATATATATATATATATATATATATAGAGAGAGAGAGAGAGAGAGAGAGAGAGAGTTGAGTAACAATTTAATTATGTGCATGCAGGTGGAGCACGCCCTTAACTTTCCACTGTATGCGAGCCTTCCCCGAGTGGAGACGAGACTTTACTTGGAACAGTATGGTGGAGCAAATGACGTGTGGATCGCTAAGGTACTCTACAGGTAGGTCCCGTCCACCAGCTTGATAGAAATTGAACCCATGGGAGCTTGATCCCGAACTTAATTTATCTAGCTAGCTCATGAGATTTCCCAAGCTTAAAGAAGAAATTAGAATGACCCGAGATCAAATTGTTCAAATATAGCTAACTCAAGCCTGAGTTTGAGCTGAGCTGAGCAGCTCGACTACAAAACATCAATTATATGTTGTTATAGAAAATAGATGATGCTGTGTTCAAAATCATTTCTTCCCAGGTTGCCTTATGTGAGCAACGATACTTATCTGGAGCTAGCGAAATCAGACTTCAACCGTGTTCAGTCTCTTCATCGTTCAGAGTTAAGGGACATCCTAAGGTATGTAAAGCCACTCGAGGCATCCAATTATATATCTACAATGAAATTCATCAACAGTAGGGGATCACTCAACCATTTTTTACTCTTGTGCAACCATAGATGCCAAATGCTATAAATATTGTGTTTGCAACAACAATTAAGTCATTTCCCATAATCGGTCGGCTACATGAATTATTTGTTTTCATAGAATTTAATCATGGATCATACTAACAGTTAACTCAGATAAATTTTTATGGTTTCCTTTCATTACTTTTATGAACATTTTCATAATCTAGTTCCTCATTTCTTCTTATTAGAGTTTCTTTTGGTCATTTTTTTACGTATTTAAACCATCTTAAATAGTTTTTTCTTATTCCTTTATTTTGTCATGTATTGGTGATACTCTTAATTTTTTTCTAATAACCACATTTTGTATACAGTCTTTCCTTGTGTGGTCACTCATCCATCTTTACAAATATTTTTTGCAGTAAAGATAAATCTCATTTTATGAGATTATTCAACAGAGATCGGCAAAAATTGACCTCTTTTTCTTTGTTATTTGCATTACTTTTTTTATAGCAAGCGTTTCAGTATTATCCTTGAGTAGTTCAACCACCGTACTTCCGCTTGTTGGAGTTATACATATACCAGAGTTATGCAAATAAACTTATCATATATACTAATTATATGTTTGGTTTTATAGGTGGTATGAGGAGTCCCAATTGGGAGACTACGGAGTAACCGATAGGGCACTACAGCAGAGTTACTTCTTGGCAGCTTCGGTGATCTTCGAACCAGAACGTGCACCCGAACGGCTAGCGTGGGCGAGGTCTAAGGTCTTGATGGAAGCGATGTCCAAGCATCTCAAGGAAAACAGTGACATCAAACATCAAACATCCTGCTTCATTGATGAATTCCGAGGGTAAATAATGATCAATTCGATTTGCTACTAATGATCCTGACTGTTTATAATATGAAAGACGTAAAAAAGTTTGAAAACCATCCTCCAATATTAATGACAGTTAAAGATAGATACATGATCCCTTTTTCTTTTTGCCAATAAAATAAAATAGAGACAGAAATGATAATTTTAGTGAGAAAGTTAACAGGCACCCTACTTGTTTGGGCATTTTGATGTCAAAGTAGTGGTCGAAGGGGAAAAGGTTTTCTCGTATTATTTGTTCCACACCTCTCTCTGTCTCTCTCTCTCTCTCTCTCTCTCTATATATATATATATATATATATATATATATATATATATATGAGACATCAACAACTAACACAAGGTTTGAGAAATATATTTTATCCCCAAACATCATATAAATTTTCCGTTTGTCTGTTACCATCTTCCACTGATTACTTGGAAAGTGTTTATAAAGGATTCATGTGAAGCATTAAAAGCATGGACTGATGTTTGGGAAATTTTACTGGCACCAGATACAATGGGAGAGCCACAAATACCCCGCTCGGTGCGTTGGTTGAAACTCTTTACATGATCTCACAGGACTCCTACGTTGCATATGGTAGCGACATCAGCCATCACCTTTACCGCGCTGTATCTCTCTCTCTCTCTCTCTCTCTCTCTCTCTCTCTCTCTCTATATATATATATATATATATATATATATATATATATATATATATATATATATATATATATATATATATATATATGCTATAGTATCGTAAAGTATGTTAACATTACACGCATTCTGAGGAAATATTTGCTTATGTTCTTGTGTGGGGAAGAAAGAGGGAAATGCTGCGCAATGAAGAGACAAATTTACCAGTTGTTCCGAGGCCCCATACTTAAAAGGATCTCTGAGGCCAATTGTTGGTATAAACAATATATCTTCTGTGGGTTTCAATACGTTAATATAACAAGAGTTCTCTCACAAAACATACTTGATCATTAAACCTTTTCAATGAAAATCTGGAGATCTGTACATGCAGCTATATGAGAGAGATCTTGAAATTTTTCTGTCTTTGAACATGCAGTGGCTTGGCTGGATGCAATCGGTAGGGGATGGTGGGTGCGATGATGCAGAACTGATGGTGACAACCATAAACTATTGTGGGGGTCGCTGCACCAACCGTCAGCAGCAGTTGAGCCTGCGCCACCCTCTTTATGAACGCCTTACTCAACTCGTTAACACAATCTGCTACAAGCTTGGCAACGTTCTCAACCGGAAGGTCTCTCTCTCTCTGCACTTGGAATACAAAAGCTTGTTTCAGACAAAGTGACACACTTAGGATACAACTTATATGAAGTTTTGGCTGGATACAGTGTGTTCATGCGTTAACACTCACAAATTTTACCACGGGATCGGCAAAATAAAGATGTGGTTGATTGATCAGCAGAATGATAAATGCCGCTTGCCGTTACAAAATGAAGCATGTTGGCATACCAGAAACCATTTTAAAACATAAACGGTTCAAGATAACGGCGACTTTTAAAGAAACCACTGTTGACAGGTGCAAGATAAATGCGGCTAACCATCTCAGGGTAGAGAAGATTATAAATACGGAGAAAGGAAGAGAAGGGATCTCTACACGCCACCACAAAAAAATGGAGAACAAAGTTTTTTGTCCAAATCTTCTTCCTTTGAATTTTTCTTTTCATTTTAGTTGTAGTGGAACACTCGTTATTTCACTTCAAATGTGTTTTCACAATCTTTATTCATTACAAGCAATTACCTAGAACCTCCCATATTCTTTATCAAGAAATAGCTTCTTGAGATTGCGTTCGATACTTTTTGCTTTATATTTGACTATAATGTTTGCTCACTGCAATCAGTTGTGTGGAACCATGTCTAAATTACTCTGCTTAACCCAAATTACTCTGCTTGAGAATCCTTCGGTCACCTCATTCGCAAGGTCTAGCTGATGTAGCGTTAAAAAATTCGCTGAAGCACATCTACGTTTAATTGCGAATCTGACCAAAGGCTGTTGTCCGCGTCAGCCCAACAGCATTTCCTCACTTGCGCGTGAAGCTTTGACTTCTGAACATGTGCTTGTCGGGGATTTTTGCACTCTTTCCGCAACTGTAATATTTTTCCATTTTTCAAAACATGCAACATTGATCATTAAAAAAGTGGATACTTTCTCTGCGTCTTCTGGAGATCTAGGTGGAATCCCTCACTCAAATATTGAGTTATCCTTGGTATGATGATCGTCTTTGAGTTTGACACTTTCGTTCTTTGTCCTTCGTTACTTACAATTCACTTTCCCAACTATCACTGACCGGCCTCACAATCACCCCCGTCAGCCCTTAGAACCAATTATCATTTGCTTGTGGTCTAACTCAATATAATTAACCGCATTGTCTTTCAGGCTTACATGACATTTGTTTTACTTGTAACAGATACAGGATACTGCTGAAGATACTGAAATAAGGCAGCTGATCAAGATTCAAGTGGATTCCGAAATGAAAGAACTCGTCCAGTGCGTGCTCCGAAACTCTCAAGAGCTGGATAATGGAATCAAGCGAACTTTCCTCGACGTAGCAAAGACTTTCTACTACGCATCCTATTGCCCTCCAGATACAATGAAGCATCATATGATGAAGGTACTCTTTGAAAGAGTAGCTTGACGGCAGCAACTTAATTGTCATTCAGCTGTTTCCATCTTAGAGTTGATATAATTTATCAATGGTAGAAGTTATGTATCCAGAATGCCTTTATAGAGGCAAGGCAGCGTTTATGGAAACCACAATATTAAAATTTGCAGGACAAGCAAATGAATAAAGATTATTTTCAGCGCATTTTAGAATGAGCGGGACTAAGTCACAGGCAATGATGTTCTGAACAACGCTTACAGTTCGGTTCGATAACGTAGAGAGAAGATCTTGTGACCAAAACGGCTTTAACCAAGTCATGCATTTTGTGAAAAGTCAAAAGTTAGAAATCTTACAGACGACACAGACAAACCATCATCTAGGTCAATGATGGCCTCCTTTATCTTGAAATGCGTACCCATCAAAATGGTTTCCTTCAACGCACGCATGATCGAGCGCTTACGCATCATACACACGCACGGACAGAGAGAGGATTTCTTCATCAAAGAAATGGGACTAGACTTGCATTTTGATCATGCTCAAAATTAAGGGATGTCGTTGATTCACATGAGTTCAAGCTGTTCAATTCGATTCCAAGAATAAAATTCTTCTCACGAATAAATGGTAAGAGAACCAGACCTGTAGGGATGTGTTTTCCAACATTATGGAAAGTGGGTATCTGATTCTAGAGGAATTTATGCATCATCGAACACGCACACGCACACACCTCAGAAAACTAAATGAATTTGTTGCTTTTCTTTTATCCTTTTGATAGGTAAGTTGGGTTTAGAAAGAGCCCTAGCCAGTTTAATAATCCACATTTTCGCAGTCTAATATGCCACATTTTCGCAAATTGCTAGCTTTTCCAATTTTCTGAGACCCAGCTTACACAACTGTCGTTAAACCTAATTTTGTGCAGTTAGGGCATGCCAAGATTTGCTCTTAAATAGCCAGTCAATGTGGATAGCGGTAGGATCTTTTCATCGTCATGCAGTGTGGCACCCATCAACGAATTAATAGTTCTCACACTTAAGTATTATTGCCACTTCACGATGATGATTGCACAATCTGCAGTTCTCGTTAACATCCACTTGCACCTCTTTCTCTTGATCATTTTCTTTTTTTGTTCTTTTTGGGTAAAACTTGATAGTCGCTTGTTAGAATTCTCAAATGTGGAACATTTGATCATACACGTCTCATGTGAATCTTCATAGCCATAACCACGTGTATCCCCATGTCCCATGTCTTTAATATTGGTTAAATTGATTGGCCCTCCACAATTAAGAAATACGAATGCGCGCGTCGTTTTCAAAATAAATGCATGAAACCCACCTAAAACCACCAACGCATATAACAAAAACATTTTACCGGAAAGAACCTGGAAGACTATATATGATCAAGATTTTACATTCGATTCTTTTCATGAACTAATCAGTATTTGCTTGAATCTTTAAGTTCTGTTGAGATGATTATTTGCGTTTTCTTATAATGAGTCTACATGATTTCGTTTCCGCTACTAGTCAATCAGATATATAGCCAAGTTTTCCAATGATTTCGAATTCAAACGTAGCATTTGGTGCATTTTGATTTTCTATATATCGTGAAGATTTCTTGCATTTAAACAGCTAGAGCCCTACTCTTGAATTTTATCCGATTAAAACAATTATTTTTAATCATTTATGAATAAAAGATACTGTATATATAGCTTTAATAGATTTCGTATTATTTAAAATATGAAAGAACTTTAATAGACTTCGTATTTTAAATATCGACATCCATTTATGAATAAAAGCTACTGTATATATAAACAAATTTATTACATGAATTAAAGAAAAAGGGTAGTGAGGAAAATCAATGTATATAGAAATTAGATAAATAAAGATTTAGAATCCTAACTCAACTAGGACTATGGATCACTTATGGTCTCCATGGCTGAATTTGGGCTCCGCTTAAATCATGCGGGGCATCCGCACGTGGTGTCATTGTGTGTGCATGTGGACGCTCTCTGCATGTAGTCGGTGTGATGAGGCACTTGTTAACATCGTTTAGTTTCCTACTGCCATTAGAAATCCAAACACGTAAATTCATTCTCTCGCTGATGAAAAAAACTTCAACCGTGGAAAGGTAGATCATCGGTTTCTCTTGAAATTTTCTCAACTAATGGAGTTATGTTAACAATAATATCAATATTGTTGCTACTAATTTGATGGTTATCATTGTTATCTTTGCTACCTTTTCTATTTGAATCGTTCTGGTTGGAGACAGAGGTTCATGTTTAGGTGTTTAACTTTTAAATTCTTCTTTTAAGTTAATTTTAAATGAATTATTCAGATACAATTGCAACAATAGAAGTGCATAGCATAAACATTTTCCATTTTCCGTTTTCCCGTTATAATGAATTTTACTTCTTCCGTGTCCTATCAATCAGACTGGATCGTGTTAACAGGGTCAAGAAGAAAGCAGATCAGCAAAGTTGGGTTCCTCCGAACATAGCACCTTTGCCATTCTAAGGCCCCATAACCAAGGTAAATTTACACGCAGTCTGACTGATAATTCCAGCTGTTCAACAGTGAGAATATATCATTATCTTTTCCAAGAGACGGTCGGAATCAATCTCTCTCTCTCTCTCTCTCTCTCTCTCTCTCTCTCTCTCTCTCTCTCTCTCTATCTATCTATCTATCTATCTATCTATATATATATATATATGTATATAATACACGCATACATATATCCCATTTTCCCCATCTCTACCCCCCCCCCCCCTTAAACTTAAGATCGGGGTGAGTATAGACGTTCTCTACCGGCTCCGTTGCCATCTCTAAATGAGGAGGCCTCTCAAGGAAAAGGTGGCAACGGCATGACCACTTTAAAGGTACTCTACATGTAGGTCCGTCCACCAGCTTGATAGAAATTGAACCCATGGGAGCTTGATCCCGAACTTAATTTATCTAGCTAGCTCATGAGATTTCCCAATCTTAAAGAAGAAATTAGAATGGCCCGAGCTCAAATTGTTCAAATATAGCTAACTCAAGCCTGAGTTTGAGCTGAGCTGCTCGACTACAAAACATCAATTATATGTTGTTATAGCAAATAGATGATGCTGTGTTCAAAATCATTTCTTCGCAGGTTGCCTTATGTGAGAAGATACTTATCTGGAGCCAGCGAAATCAGACTTCAACCGAGTTCAGTCTCTTCATCGCTCAGAGTTAAGGGACATCCTAAGGTAGGTAAAGCCACTCGAGGCATCCAATTATATATCTACGACGAAATTCATTTTACAGTGGTACAACAGTTAGGGTATCACTCAACCATCTTTTACTCTTGTGCCACCATGGATGCCAAATGCTACAATTATTCTTTGCAATAAATATAAATCTGGTTGTAGCAATTTATGATGTTATTCAACATACATTGGCAAAAATTGGCCTTCTTTTTCGGTATTTGCATTAATTTTTTATAGCAGGAGATTTAGTATTATCTTTGAATAGTTCAGCCACAGTACTTGTTGGTGTTGATTTCTTATAGATAGTACGATTTTGGTGTTGAGTTCTTATAGATAGTATGATTTTTTAAGTTGTTACCACCACTAAGTATTTTGGAAATCACCCAACTTGTTGGCTTTATGCATATAACAGAGTATTTGATGCTCAGCCCAGCCTTGTCTTGATTGGAAACCAAACCTCATGTTGACGGGTGCATCCTTGTCGGAGTGTCGATTCCTACGATATCTGGATCTTTAAAAAAATGTTCTCGAGGCGGTCAAATTTGGGTGACAAATAAACTTAGCATTCTAATGAATGTGTTTGGTTTATAGGCGGTATGAGGAGTCCCACTCGAACACGAACGGCTAGAGTGGGCGAGCTCTAAGGTCTTGATGGAAGCAGTGTCCAAGCATCTCAAGGAAAACAGTGACATCAAACATCCCGCTCCATTGATGAATTCCAAAGGTAAATAATGATCAACTCGATTTGCTACTATTGATCGTGACCCTTTATAATATGAAACACACGTAAAATTTGAAAGCCATCATCGAATATTAATGACAGGAAAAGACACAGTGCATCCCTTTCTCATTTTGGAAATTTTTATAATTATTTTAATGAGAAAGTTGCCCGGCACCCTACTTCTTTGGGGATTTTTATGTCAAAGTAGTGGTCGAAGCGGAAAAGGGTCTCATATATCTTGGTAGCTGCAAACTTGTGCCAGAGGAATTAGTGGTTGACACGAAAAGCCGTAAATCAAGGTTTACTTTCTTTTTTATTTTAGCCCAAAAGAATAAAAACAAATTACGAAACACTGAGGTGTAGGAACAAAGCGATGAAAGGTATCGCCTAAAAAAAACGCACTCAAACCAACATGTATAGGACATACATAAGATTGTGCACTCCATAGGAGTTGCAAAGTCTCTCTCCTGTGTATACATACATATATATTATGTGTATGGCACCAACTACTGACACAAGGTTTGAGAAATAAACTTTCTCTTATCATCGTGTAAATTTTCAGTTTGTCTGTTACCATCTTCCACTGTTTACTTGGAATGAGTTTATAAAGGATCCGTATGAAGCATTAAAAGCATTGACTAAGACTTGGTAAATTTTGCTGGCGCCAGATACAATGGGAGGACCACAAACACCCCGTTCGGTTCGTTGGTTGAGACTCTTGATATGATCTCACAGGACTCCTTCGTTGCATATGGTAGAGACATCAGCCATTACCTTTACGGCTCTGTATACTCATACTCTCTCTCTCTCTCTCTCTCTCTCTCTCTCTCTCTCTCTCTCTCTCTCTCTCTCTCTCTCTCTCTCTCTCTCTCTCTCTCTTATCTTCTGTGGTCTTCCATACGTAATAAGATTTCTCTCACAAAACATACTTTCCCTTTAAACGGTTTTCAAAGAAAAACTGGAGATTTCCTCTCATGAACGCCTCACTCAACTCGTTAACGCAATCTGCTACAAACTCGGCAACGTTCTCTCTCCCTCTGCACTTAGAATACAAAAGCTTAATTCAGACAAAGTGGCATACACTCTTAGGATACAACTAATATTTTTGCGTGTCAACATCATGTTGGAATTTGATGCGTGGCCTGGTGAACTCTTTCCGCAATTGTAATATTTTTCCATTCCTGGAAAGATGCAACGATGATCATCAAAGGAGTGGATACTTTATCTGCGACTGCAGGAAATCTAGGAGGAAACCCTCACTTAAATCTTGCATTATCGTTCGTATGATTGTGTGATCGTCTTTGAGTTTGACCTTTTCGTTCTTTGTCCTTCGTTACTTACAATTCACTTTCCCAACTATCATCGACCGGCCTCACAATCACCCGTCAGCCCTTAGAACCAATTATCATTGCTTGTGGTCAAACTGAATATAATTAACCGCATCGTCTTTCAGGCGTACATGACATTTGTTTTACTTGTAACTGATACATGATACTGCTGAAGATACTGAAATAAGGCAGCGGAACAAGATTCAAGTTTATTCCGAAATGAAAGAACTCGTTCAGTGCGTGCTCCGAAACTCTTAAGAGCTGGATAATGGAATCAAGCGGACTTTCTTCGACGTAGCAAAGACACTTACTACACAGCCTATTGCCCTCCAGAGACGATGATACTCTTTGAAAGAGCAGCAACTTAATTGTCGTTCAGTGTCAGCTGTTTCCATCTTAGAGTTGATTGATTTATCAAAGGTCGAAGTTATGTATCAAGCTGTTCAATTCGATTCCAAGAATAAAATTCTCAGGAATAAATAGCAAGAGAACCAGACCTCTAGGGATGTGTTTTCCAACATTATAGAAAGTCGGTGTGTGATTCTACAGGAATTTATACATCATGGAACACGCACACGCACACACACCTCAGAAAACCAAATGAACTTTTTGCTCTTCTTTATTCCTTTTGATAGGTGAGTTGGGTTTAGAAAGAGCCCTAGCCAGTTTAATATGCCACATTTTCTTAAATTGCTAGCTTTTCCAATTTTCGCAGACCCAGCATACACAACTGGTTGTAAAACCTAATTTTGTGCAGTAAATGAATGGTAAGATTTGCTCTCAAGTAGCCAGTCAGTGTCGATAGAGGTAGGATCTTCTGAAACGTTATTATGAGACCCCTTTCGATTTTCACCACCTTGATAGTTAGTTTAATCAAATCTGACGGTATCAATGAACTCCAGATGCCTGATGCCTAAAACTCACAATTTTTTATATCCTTTTTTGCCAAATTCCAGCATATCTCAACCCGTGAGAAGCTTCATGGTATTACAGTAAGTTCGCTGCAATGAATCATGCACATAGAATGAATTAGAAGCGATTTAATTCTTATTATAATATTTATAATGTAACATGGTTTCTTTTGCCGTTAACTTCAAGTTAATTACCTTGAATAATGTAATCTTCAGTTTATTTTACTTGTGTGTGCGTGTGTGTGTGTGTGTGTGAGAGAGAGAGAGAGACGCTTTGAAGGAAAGATCAGCATGTACGGACACAAATGTTTTCCGGTACATGATTGAAGAGGAGCAAGTTAACAAGAATTATCAAAAGGATTCATGACTAAGCTGATCCCATAAACATTACACATTTCCACGAGAAAGATTTGTTTATGCACCGTTCCTGCATCTACAGAATCAAGAGGAGGCCAAGCTCAGAATCAAGGAATGGTGCGCTGGTACAGAGGCAGTGCTCCCAATGCTTCACGCTCTGCACGCTCTTTCTTGACCTTCAGAAAACAAACATAGCAAACATCTTGTAGATTACTTCCTCAACTAAAATGTCATTACTGAAATTTCGGAGCAATTGAAAAAAATGGAAGTTCATAAACCAATCCTTTAGCCATATAACCAACATAAGTATTAAAAAACACGAAAAGGAAAGAGTACTTACAACAGCCAGCATTTCCTGGAGATAGCTCCTAAAGGGTGTTTGCAAGGCCTACACAGAAATTTAGACACCCAATATAATGCGAAGTACATAGAATTTAGTAATGCGAATGACAGCACAATGTCGAAAGAGATGTTAAAATAACAGGACATCCAATATAACTGAGAAAATCATTGAAATGTGAAACTATATAATAAGAAAGGATGACTGTTAAGTTGTTAACTAGCTATATATTACAACAACAACTAAGCCTTTTTCCCATACTAACTAGCTATATATTATCAAAATATTTTCATCGTCATGCAGTGTGGCACAAATCGACGAATTAATAGCTCCAGCCCTTAAGTATTATTGCCACTTCACGATGATGATTGCACAATGTGCAGTTCTCGTTAACATC
The DNA here is from genome assembly GCA_036023115.1 of Brasenia schreberi. Classification (NCBI taxonomy): domain Eukaryota; kingdom Viridiplantae; phylum Streptophyta; class Magnoliopsida; order Nymphaeales; family Cabombaceae; genus Brasenia; species Brasenia schreberi. Next base: position 13,621,236 of record JAYKKT010000062.1, read on the forward strand.
CACTTGCTTTCTGTTAATCATTTTCTTTTTGGGTAAAACTTGGTAGTCGCTCGTTAGAATTCTCGAATGTGGAACATCTTTACGTATATGCCTCTCACGCTCAAAATGTGATAGAGTATATTTGACACAATTCAAAATCATGTTCGCAAATGAAATTCTCACAATAAAATCAGTTGATAAATCTTCACTCAAATTTCACCCAGAATGTCACAAATACAACACCAGCTTATTTTGTCTTTCCACAAAGTCACATCTACATGCACAGCAGCTGACAAACTCTCAAAATGATGATTGGTGCTCAAACTTCGTGTAAATTACGCCTTATCCCAATTTCAGCCACTGTTATTGACTAAAATGAATGCCAACAGCCCCCTATCTGGATGCACACATTTTCATGAACAGGGTAAACCCCAATCATATATATCCTCCAAGTCCTTGCTTCATTATGAACCCAACTATTTGGAAGATCATGCCCAGGTAGGGATATTACGTTTGTCTAGGGAAGTTTCCTATGTCATGGGCAAAAATGATCAATGATCAGAGGAAACATGGAGAACTTATGGGGGTTCCACATATCTTGTGACCAAGTGGGATGCAGTTTAAAAAGTGATTGACATCAATCTTAAGGAAATTAATGATATAATTACCACATGACGAGAAGCCGATGCTAAGCACCACATAACTTTCAAACTGATGTACAATGACCTTGCATTCTAAAGTTTATTAAGTAGGCACGATGGTTTATGAAGTTCAACTAACTTCCCACCTCAACTAGTTAACGATTCAATCGTGGAGTTCTTTTCTGGGGACACATTTGTCAACTGCAGGTAGTTTTATATGACAGGTTGCATCGACAACAAATCATACCATGGCATATATATAAGCAAGTAGAATGGTTCTTGTTTAGTAATGTATCTCACAATTTTCCAGTATGATTCCCAATAAATTCGTGACAAATTCAATTTCAACAGTTAGAATATATTAGAATCCATGCTAGACAAATCCAACAAAAGTTTAATGCAGGCTTTCAGAAGCCTAACACAACTCTCTCCTCCTTTATCCGGGCTTGGGGAAAGGCTTAGTTGTTGTGGTGGTGGTGGTTAGAATGTATTAGGATTTTCACCCGGCTTTATTCTTCATGGTCCTGTATATGGTCCCATGTATAATGTATTTTCCTTATAATGCTGTGTAATGGTATTTTCTTAATGATTTCCACAAGTTCTTTAGTTTAACATGGAATTTTCAGGCACCAACAAAACATGCTACCGAGATCTTGGGCTATGCCCATGCATAGACTGACCACCTTAGTGATCCATACAACAACAACTAAGCGTTTACCATACTAGATGGGGTCGGCTAACCTTAATGATCCAGAATTACAACAAATCACTTTTAACCTAGTCCGACTTCTCCTGAAGCAATTATAGATAATTCACGAGTCTGATTATGGAATGTGACTGCCCTGATCGATTTTCCAGATCTATACATGCAGAAAGTTAGCCTAGCCTTCATGTTTCAGTGTCCAATGTTAACATCGGGAAACAAATTAAAGAAAAAAGCAGATGCAGATGCTAGCAAGGTTATGTCATGTTGACTCTGTATCACGTAGTCTATGTCTTGTATCCAAGGATCAGGATCATCACAGGCAATTGTTTTGAGAGACCTTATTCTTCTGATATAACAGGAGATATCACATGTTCTACACCCTGTCCATGATATGATCATGACATGACAATGTTCTTGACAACTTCATCACTCGACCATGTTTTTGACAAATTCACCGTTTATTCAAATACTTGGGCAGGTAAACGCAATTGGTGGTAAAATCTCATACACTGTTCTGTTGGTTGTTGGTACCTAACACAACCCTCTTCCATCATCTACGCATGGAAGCACCTATGGATAGATAAAACAGTAAGAATGGTGATGCTGGTTATAGAGCACCACCTGATAAGCTCCTTTGGGTAGGACGACATTAACAATTGTAAGGAGAAAGACGATCAGATCTCTAATGTGACATTAGTAGAATACAAGAGTTAGTTGTGTGATGATAGGGCGTGTACTATTGGATAAAAATTGCAATAGTAGGATAATAGAGATAATGGGTTGTAAAGGCCTTCAGTGACTTCTTCATGGTAAAAACGTAGGTGAAGAATTCAAATGACTAAGACGGAAAAAGTAGAAAAGCCAAGTGATGAAAAGGTGACAACATTAATGCCAATTGCCAAGATTTCCATTCTGCCAGGGGAATAACATTGCTAATGACAAGTCACTTAGTGTGACCAAATCAGATACTTTGTCAACCAGTTCTACATGGAATCAATCTCAGAGATGAGAGAGAAACCCAACTGAGTTTTCCTTTCATTCATTCAGTATTCAACTTATATAGAAGTTCCTTGGGATGAAGTTTACTTGTCAACTGCACCAGTCAAAGATAAATTTCAAAGTGCATGGGCACATATCAAAAAGTAATGAAGAGCAACACAAAACAGCAAGTCGCCTATCATTCTCCTACTTCAATCACCTATTAAAAGTATTGACTATTTAACAACTTAGTCAACGCCAATTGAACGGAAACAACAGCCATAAGACAAGAGTTAATGATTATTTATTAAAGATTATTGAGTAACAACCAATTAACTAAATGCAGAAACAGCTATGAAGAAGAAATTAATGATGAAAATGCAAACAAGACAAACAGCGAGGCAGAGCTCCTACATGAGTCTCCTCACTTGAAAAGGCATTGGCATATGGAAATTCATTTTTGAAAAGGTTTTTCCACAAACAATGGATATGATATTCCTTCCAAAGCTTTTGATAAAGGCATTTGAGCTTTTGAGATAAAACTCACAAGCTTTTCCAACAGGTTTCAGCAAGTGTAGTACTATAAGTAACAAAACTTATGGATATAGTCATAATAATTCACATGACAAGGACAAGGAAATTTTAGTCTTGGCCTTTAGAGATTCAACAAAATCAGCATGACAATTATACAAATCACTAATGTAAAATCTGGAATAACACACAATTCAATGACTAAGCTACTTGATCGCCTAATTTTAGACCAATATTCAGGATATCAAATGGCCCAATCTTGCTTTTGGCTTGTAATAGGAAACATTTTCTTCTCAAACAAACCACAAGGACAACACCTTCTTCAAGTATGAGGCCTTCTTTCAATTGTAGACATGCTTGTGCATGAATAATATGAATATGACTTATGAACTCTTATGCCCCTGTGTTGCTATGAAAAATAAAACAAAGACATAGAGACATCCAATGGTTTCCTCAGTGGCTCAGGTACTTGAACCATAAACGCCTTTTCACCAGTTATGCTTTTCAATCATTAGCTTTTTCCATCCAAAAGCTGTTTCAACTCTTCACTCTATTCAAGCCGTAATGCTACAAACTTTCTGCTAAGCCATGCATCAAACATTTCCCTATCACCTAATATCACCTTCTTTATCCTGTATAGCCTTGTGGCCTCAGTTAGTGTATTTTCCTGACAAAATCGTTCATTTGTTCTATTAACAACATATCTCATATCCTTACAACCATTATAGCGTGTCTACCAGAAAATCCTGTCATGCTACAGTCCCTGGTGTCCATCAAGTTCTCGTAGTTCATTTACGGGTTGATGCATCGCCTCATCATCCTGGATGCATCCCTACCCATTTAGGGTCATGGTATGGTTTTACAACTCCATTTGTTAATATCAAGTATAAGCTCGAACCGATTTAATTTTGTACTTAAGGACCAATACAGTATCATAGACTCCTCCCTGACCATGCATGGGATCGGATTCGGAACGCTTCAATAGTACCCCATAACGAGAACATAGACTCCTTCATGATCATGCACGGAATTGAATCGCTTCGCTAGTACTCCAAAACGAGAATATATATGCTATAAGACTCGCATAAAATGCTATACACCTCAGATAAAACATGTAACACGCGAATACTTCGACGAGCACCAAAATGCGGGAAAAACATGCCTTTTCTACAACTTAATCAAGGTAAGGCCGAAAAGAGAACCCCATAACCTAAATAGCCGAAAGCAGCAGGGCAAACCTAAGGTATCTAAATGAAACCATACCATGATTCATCGATTCCTTGTCTATCCAATTCCGAGAAAAGAAACATAAGGGATCTTCATAGAAGCAAAATCCTACTTTATGTTGGATTAATGTTAATTATAGTTGGGTTTATTAAACCCATGTGCATTAATAACATTTAATTCATGTTTATATCCCAAATATTCAATTGATTCATCATTGATATATATGAAAGTCCTAAAGTGTAAAAAGTCATATGTGAGGGACTTGTGCATGTGATGACCAAGAAGAGACAAAGTTTAGTCTCATATCGAAGAATGTGACAGACCTACATGTCCTTTTATATCGTTGGTAGCTCATGAACCTTAGTTCAAAGAGCTTGAAGAGGACATTTTAGACCACAAAGTGTGTGCCCGCACGTGTGAGGTTGGGCATGGATTTGTGAATTGTCTTCGGTCTATCTTTTTGCACGAAAATCTTTTGTTGTAATGGTGAAGAGTTCTTGTGCTCGAACGGTTACGGGACGGAGAGGTATGCCATTTGGATCGGATCTATGATATGTATTACAATATGCATTCTATAAATAAGGCTCCCTAATCAGAATATTAGGACAATTACTCTCTCTCCTCCTATCTCCCTTCTTTGTTCCTCTATGCACGTGGTATTTCATCGGTGTGATTGTCGTCTTCCATCCGGCCATAGGAAAAAGGTGAAGATATCCGTACGTACTTATAGCGGGAAGCTCATTTCTCTACCGAAAGTATGTAATACATAAGTTTCTATTTTTGCTTATGCTTTTGTTTGCATTATGGTTTGTTGTTGTCGATTGGGGATTAGGGCATGATTATTGGTTTATTCGGCTGTCGATTGGGGCATGTTTACATTTGTTGCATACTGATTTATTATGAATGTACGTCTATGGTTCTTTCCAACACTTTCCAATTCAATTCACATGGATCAACACTGAAGAACTAGGGTGGTAAAGGTAATAGCTAAATCACAATATCTACTGTCCCGAATTCGAAGAAAGTAGGCACCCAATTTTCCGGTTTAGATGGTAATTGAGTTGCAAAGTTATCACCGAGAAGAACGAAGAAAACGGAAGCGAGGGAAATCCATTTTCACCTGTAATTCTTCGGGAAGGTACTCGTGTTTCATGGAAAGATCCATGGCCCGCTTGAGGCGTTGGATTCTGGCATCGACAACTTCCCGCGGGAGGCGAGAGAGAGCTTCCTGGATATCGAGGTCGAACTTGGGATCGTATAAATCATCATAACGAAGCCCTGTACAACAAGAGATCGTTAGATTCATCCTCTGAGAGGGAGGGAGAGGGAGAGAGAGAATTCTGTAAATGGGTGGATAGAAAGATTACCATATTTCTTAAGGCGTTTGCTGATGGCTTTGCAATGTTGGGCAGCAAACCAATTGCGGGATGGATTCAGGAATGCCTTCAAGAATGCATCCATCTCTCTCTCCAAACTTGTTGGTAGGGCGCCTTCTTAAGCGGTTTAATGATATACACTACATAAGCAGAGAAACAAATAACTGGTTACTCCGTAACATGTTTCAAAAACAGGTCAACCCTGACCTACCTCGTGTTTTCCTAGGGTCAGTCTCCACAACCCTAACGCCTTCCTATCGGGTCAACCCCACTCAACCCATCTGCAACCAAAAAGATCTCCTTTTCAATATAAAATGATGTTACAAATCACCCAAAAGAAGAAATAAAAGGCGAAAACATTAAAATAGCTTACAAAAAGTAAAAGCAATTTAAAGAAAATGGACTTGAATTATCAAAGAAAGGACTATAATAAGTAGCTTAGTTCGGCAAAAACATACTAAAAGAACAAATATATAAGAATATAGATATATATAAAAGAAAAACCGGAAATATATAAACTTGGGCTTGGGTTGAGTCGGGCTCCATAAATCCTTATGGAAGCAGGTTGTGAAAGATTGCAAAAGTTATCCCACTGCTTTGGCCTTAGGGCAAAGGCATGCTTAACATCTTAAGTTCCCAAGACACCTATACATAGGAGTGTTCATGGAACTGACAGAACAAACCGATTCTAGATGTTTGAATGATTTGGTTTGGTTCGATTCCATGCCGTTCAGTTCACGGTCCAAGTGTTGTAACTGAATCTTGAGAATTGAACCAAACGAATCACTATATATATGTAGATATAAATTTATATATATGAGTTTATAATATATATATATATATAAAGTTTATATGTTTATATGGATATAGATCTTCACAACTTGAAAAGTTTACATATGTATGAATTTTATAACTTCATATACATATAAAATATAGACCATAGATTCAAATAACCTGATGACATAGTACATTGTATTTAGCAAAACCCTTAAATAAGTAAAACCACAGTCTAGAACTAAACCAAATCGTTTGGTTCGGTTTCATTCTAACCATAGCACGGGTTGATTTGATCTCTTAAACTAATGGTTTGATTTGAGGTTGAGACTAATCTAGCAATAGTAGCCCTCCTGGGTGCAAGAGAAGTCATTGGCAACAAAAGCAGTGAGGGATTGGGAAGTATTTAGGGCGGGTAGCCTGCGGACCCAGTCTGGGGCTAAAGGGCAGGGCAAACTATGCATTGTAAGTCAAAAGGGGTTAATTAACAAAAAGCAGTCAAGAGCTGAACCTGTCTTTCTCGCTCATCTAACAAGAAATACAACAAGTGCTACCTTTGAACGGAATCGAAAGAGGTCCGTCTCAATTCTTTATGCTTAAAAGACGCAAAGTGTAGAAGCGCACTACTTCTACCAAGCTACCAAGTGAGGTCTTTATCTGATGCATCTCCATATGCCGTCAGTGGGCTCCGCCTTTCTCTCTCCCTATCCAGTCGCTATATCCCCTTTCTTTTAGCACCGCCAAATTCGCTGCACATCTCTCTCTCCTTGTCAGTCGAGCTACTTACTTTTCCTCTATAGGATCCACCAAAACTCCTTTATCCCAAACCAATTTTGACCACCAATGATTGATTTTACTGAAAAAATAAATAGAAAACTCATTTTGAGTTCATCTTCTGCTAATCGACGAACCGAGGCAAATTTTTTGGTCGTTTCGACACTGGTGATGGTTGATACACACCCTACCACCAGATCCGGTCCTTATACACTAACTCAATCAAGAATCGATGCCCCAATCAGCAGCGGGTCTACACTGGTGATGGTTGATACACACTCCACCTGAAATTCGAAAAAACAATGAAAATCTTAAAGGACACGATCAAACCCATGGCTACGATACATAGTTCGCCCCATCCTACAGAAAATTCTAGATCCGACACTGTTTCCAATGACAAGTTTTTTCACCAGAAATCGAAAGAAACAGAATCTGAAAAATACGAGTTCTAACCTGATTCCGATCGGTCTTTCGCAATTCGCCTTTCATTCAGCTTCATTCGATGTTGAGAAACCTCGGGGACTAGTTGGTGAGTCCTGGCTGCTCACAAATCACTATTAAAATGAAGAAGAAATTGGTTGCCCCCTCCTAATCTCATGGTAATGCACATCGTGTGTTACTGTTCCGTGAGTTCATTTTGGGTTTGGGTCCGGATATGAATCCAGACCTAACCCTCAATATTACATTTTATGTCCCGGTGATACAATTGCACGGTAGTCTACGTTATTTTTATTTGTAAAGATTTTATGGTTTTCAACTTATCGTATCCTATTTTCTACCATGTGTCGGTATTACTCTGTGATTATATGTTGCTCTATGGAGCCCTCTTAATGTTCTTCTTTAACAATGAATTTTTTATTTTGATTAAAAGAAATGCTTGCGTGCAACTATCTCCACGCATATTGTTAATGTACCTTAAAATCCAAATAAATCCTCCTAATTTATCTTAATCAATTAAAGAAATCTCTCTCTCTCTCGCTCGATGCACACACAAAGCAAATGATTATTAGCAAAGAAACATGTTTATTCCTTGGATAAGCATCATTTAATTACAACATGATCGGGACGATTAAATAGGAAACTCAATCTCCCCCTCTCAAATTCCTGATTTTCACACTAAACCCCTACAATCCTTCGTCAACGATGCCCTAAAAGTTCCCCACAGAAATGGTCTTCACACTCCAAAGAAGTACAACGGTTTTCGTGTTCAAGAACAACCATCACACGCGCGTTAATTATAGGCATCGGAAAGGAGAGGCGAGTGTTTCGGACGTGAATGAACTCGTTATGACGCCTTTTTCGTGGTTTCACCGCCCGATGTGAGGTTCCTCCATAGGTACTTGCCGCTCGCCATATCCACGAAGATCCAGAATCCGGCAAGGAGCGCCGAAGGCAACTAGGAGACAAATAAACAAAAGGAAAACTCCGATTAATCAAGATGTCAACAGAATTGAGAAAGATAAAGCATATTTTGAGGATCTGCACGGGAAACACACAATAAAAGGTTCAACTGTTTAAGAGATGAAAAAATTAAAACCGTTCGAAATATGCCTTTGGGATTTTCACGGGAAAAGGAATTACAAGTTCCGACTGGCGCCAAATTTTCACGAAAAGGTGAGCTCCTTGGAGATTTCTTCCGAAAAGAACGTTCACAAAACCATGTTTTTCCAAAAACACGAATTTGGACGCAAAATCAACTGTTCAAACGGAGAAAGAGGAATCGAAATTCCGATTATTCAATAACCTATCTCCTGAGATCCAGAGCCGCGTTGAACAAAA